>JAIOJX010000003.1:126840239-127440239 GCA_022376925.1 Tragulus kanchil | reverse complement strand
CAAGAAATCTGGGCTTTCCAAGGGGCACTAGAGGTGAAGAACCTGCCTGCCAGTGTAGGAGACGTGAGAGATGTGAGTAGGATCCCTGGATTGGGACGATCCCTCAGAGAAGGGCATGGGAGCCCACTCCAGTATTCTTGCCTGGGAAATCTCATGGACAAGCCCACGGGGTCACAAAGAGTCAGACACAACTTAACAACAGCAATAGGATCACTAGAACTTCAAAAACCACACAAATGTTATTGTTTCTTTAGAAACCTTCAAACGCTCCCAACGCTTTGCTTTCAGGAAGCTTTAAATATTCACCTTAGAAAGAGCTGATCAGTATTACGAGGTAAATGTTTGCTCTTTTGGTCATGCTATGCTGCAAATGGAGGTTTCTATACCACAACCCCAAATCCTGTCAACTGGGAAGGCAATGAACATTTGAATTGTTGAGCTCAAAGCCCATAAGTGAGTTGTGTTGAGAGGAGTAAAGGTTTGGTGTTAGAGCAAAGGCTCCCAAGGTGGAAGCCGTGATAGGGAAATGGAGACAAAGAACTCTCTGTGGATTTTGTCTTTAAAAGTATGGGCCTGGCCACAGCCTGACTTGGACGATCTCTGCCTTTGGCCCAGGCCAGAGCCTCGCCTGCCTGCCCCAGTTTTGGAGTTTCTGGTGAAGTTTGCAGCACTCCATGTGGAAGTGAGGTCATGGTTGTTTTGGCAGTTTGGGTAACACTTATCCCCTGGTAGCAGCTGAAATTTATCAGTAGGCTTAGCCTTTGCACTTTGAAAAACCAACTGTTATCTTGCACACAATTTAGAGTAATAAAAAAGCCCATGGCAGAAAAGCATGCAGTAAGTAAAGATAAAGAACCAGTGAAGGCAAGTCCAGTGTTCCCATCGACATTGGCCTCCAGAGCAGACCTCTTATCCAAGGTCTGATGGGACCAGCAGGAAAGCTCCCCATGCATTCCCTCCCTCTCTTTCTGATCTTAACCGTCTAGTCAAGAAAAATGTTAGAGAGGGCTGGGAGCAGAGCGAACAATGTTGCATCTTTAGTTAATGGTTTAGGTGCAGTTGCTTCCTGAAGTGACCTGTCAAGGGACACAGACTTAGGGAAACCATGTGGTCTTCCTCCCGGAAGCTTGTTTTCTCCCTGAGAGCTATAATCAGACGAGTTAAAAGATAGAGGGGCCTCCACAGTAGTTGCTAAAACTGACTAGACAGACGTGAAGACTGAGGGTCAGGAACCCCGCATGGAGGTTTTAGGTACAAGGTGGAGCACCAACTGCATTTCTCATTTGGTTTGGAATCTGAGATTCTATAAGCATATGTGTTAGAAGGGCTTCCCAGGTGGCACTAGTGGTAACGAACCTGCCTGCCAACGCGAGCGGCACAGGAGATGTGGGTTTGATCCCTGGATTGGGAAGATTCCCTGGAGGAGGGAATGGTAACCCCCTCCAGTATCCTCACCTGGAAAATCCCACGGACTGAGGAGCTTGACAGAATATAGTCCATGGAGCTGCAAAGAGACGGACATGACTGAGCACACCCACGTGCATAGTACTTCTTTAAAATACTTTGTTCTGGTTTTTGAGTCTGGAGTAATATACTGTGGGACTTTGAGTATGTGGTTATAAACTTAGAACATACAAAGGCATTTATAGTTTTTAAGACTTTTGTTTACATCACTATTAAAAATGATTGATGGTCCATTGTACTGAAAGATTAAAAATAGCTTGATACAAGATGCAGACCTTATGAATCACCCTGTTACTTGATGTTCTGAACACATGCTCTGAGTGAGAGGATCAGAAATCTTAAAGGGATGTGGAGTCTCTTAGTGGATGGTCCATGTCCCGCCTGCTGCCTCCACTTGCAACTGGTCAGAGGTGCAGGAGGCATGTTACTGACGGTGTCTGTGGACAGTGTCTAGAGGTGACTACAGGGCTGGATGTGGAGTCGGGCAAGGTACACTCAAATCTCATGTTCACTTCTTGTTAGCCAAGTAGCTCTGGGTGAGTTAATTTCTCCCTCTAAACCCGTGACCTTGTGAGATTGTTGTGAAAATTAAATGTATCTATCAGAGGCCAATTCACTAACAGCCTAATTTTCTCATTATCTATTAGGCCCTCCGATACTCACACCTATCTTTTCTTCTGGATAGATTTGTATTGTTCACCCTTAAAATACCCTTGACTCTTCCTTCTCTCTTGGTTGGCCTGGCCTGGAAATCCCCAACCCAAATGGGCTCACCAAGTCACTGCTTAGGGAAACCATGTGGTCTTCCTCCCGGAAGCTTGTTTTCTCCTGAGAGCTATAATCAGACGAGTTAAAAGATAGAGGGGCCTCCACAGTAGTTGCTAAAACTGACTAGACAGACGTGAAGACTGAGGGTCAGGAACCCCGCATGGAGGTTTTAGGTACAAGGTGGAGCACCAACTGCATTTCTCATTTGGTTTGGAATCTGAGATTCTATAAGCATATGTGTTAGAAGGGCTTCCCAGGTGGCACTAGTGGTAACGAACCTGCCTGCCAACGCGAGCGCACAGGAGATGTGGGTTTGATCCCTGGATTGGGAAGATTCCCTGGAGGAGGGAATGGTAACCCCCTCCAGTATCCTCACCTGGAAAATCCCACGGACTGAGGAGCTTGACAGAATATAGTCCATGGAGCTGCAAAGAGACGGACATGACTGAGCACACCCACGTGCATAGTACTTCTTTAAAATACTTTGTTCTGGTTTTTGAGTCTGGAGTAATATACTGTGGGACTTTGAGTATGTGGTTATAAACTTAGAACATACAAAGGCATTTATAGTTTTTAAGACTTTTGTTTACATCACTATTAAAAATGATTGATGGTCCATTGTACTGAAAGATTAAAAATAGCTTGATACAAGATGCAGACCTTATGAATCACCCTGTTACTTGATGTTCTGAACACATGCTCTGAGTGAGAGGATCAGAAATCTTAAAGGGATGTGGAGTCTCTTAGTGGATGGTCCATGTCCCGCCTGCTGCCTCCACTTGCAACTGGTCAGAGGTGCAGGAGGCATGTTACTGACGGTGTCTGTGGACAGTGTCTAGAGGTGACTACAGGGCTGGATGTGGAGTCGGGCAAGGTACACTCAAATCTCATGTTCACTTCTTGTTAGCCAAGTAGCTCTGGGTGAGTTAATTTCTCCCTCTAAACCCGTGACCTTGTGAGATTGTTGTGAAAATTAAATGTATCTATCAGAGGCCAATTCACTAACAGCCTAATTTTCTCATTATCTATTAGGCCCTCCGATACTCACACCTATCTTTTCTTCTGGATAGATTTGTATTGTTCACCCTTAAAATACCCTTGACTCTTCCTTCTCTCTTGGTTGGCCTGGCCTGGAAATCCCCAACCCAAATGGGCTCACCAAGTCACTGCTCAGGGTTTCACCCTAATCCTCTCTTGTAATGGGTGGAGAAAATCATTCCCACAAGCCTCACACTCTTCTGAGCTCATCTCCCTCAGCTCTTGGCATCATTTGACACCGTTGGCTGCTCCCTTCTTTGTTTCCTTTTTTTTTTTTAAGATTTATTTTTTTTTTGCCTTTAAGTCATCATTTATTTTTCATCCATCTTCATTCTTTGGCCTGTGTGGGCCTCCAATTGAAGTGGCCTCTCTCACTGCAGAGCACTGGCTCTGGGTGCATGTACTCTAGAGTGCTGGCTCATAATTGGACACATCGGCCCAGCTGCTCCTTGGCACGTGGGATCTTCCCAGGCCAGGGATCAAATCGGTGCTCTTTGCACTGCAAGACAGACTCTTTACCCACTGAGCCACCAGGGAAGACCTGCTCCCTTCTTCTTGACTTCTTAACACCACTTTAAAATATACCTGAAAATTTTTAGTTTTAGTGTTTAAGACTTGAGGTTTTTTTTTTTTTTTTTTTTTTTCGTTTTCAAAGGACTATGATCCAACTTTTCCAGAAGCTGGACACAATGATCTTATGGTAGAGTAAACTGCTCAGAAAACAGAAGTTCCTTAAAATTTTGGAGAAAGACCTTCTGACCCCGTGTCCACACTACAGGGCCTGTATTCTCACTAGAATTCTAGGGTCCTAGCACCGTGATTCCTAAGGATGTAAGAAAAGCCAGAGGCAAGGGGAGTTGCCCCGGTAACCCACCAGCAGCCTCGAAGGTAACAGTCAGCTGACTCCTCCTCATCATTCTTCAAAGAGAGAAACTTAAGGAGGCAAGTGAATCGATTCCACTGGCGAATCACAGGGCTTCAGGGAGATTTATAAATACCTATTTGCTTTTCTTTCAGCTTCCAGAAAGGTCTAAGTGGGTGGGGGAAGGGCAGGGGAATACCCAATCTCTGGGGTGTTGACTGACAGGGAGCAGACAAGATTTGTGGGCTCAGAGTCTCCAAGAGAGAAACTCCTGGGGTTGTAGCAGCTGCATCTTCACAAGAGCTCCTCTGGGGCACCTTCCATCTGCAAATCTCTTTGTTCATTCAAAGAGTTTCTCTTTTTTAAGGGTCATGCATAGCAATTGTAACTTCTCGTTCAAGGAAAGAGTAGGAGGGAGTTCATGTCTTTGCTGGTAATCCTGGAAGAAAATGAACCCGTCCTCAAAAATGAGTTACTCATGATATGAATTCATTGAGTAAATAGAGGCTGAACGATAGTGGGAAGAGTTACTCATATACCGTAACAGACACTCACTACCATCTGGTTTCTTCTTACCCACATGCTCCTGCTGTAAATGAGGTTAATGGGAATTAATACATATGTATTAGGGGTGAGGAGAGGTCCCTGGGGACATGAGCCAACTATCAGTACAATGTTCTTCCTTAGGTAGACAGCAAGGGTGCTTGGGGAAAGATGAATTACATATAGACTCATTAAGATCTTGCCAATGAAGCTTCTTGAATAGGAGACTTCTGAGAAAAAATACTGGCATTGAAGAAGTTCAAATAGTTGCCTTTTCTTGGGAGATTTCACAGTGCAATTTCTTTCCACGTGAAACTTCCTACAAAGAGACAGTAGAAACCTTTTGTAACCTTACAAATAAAATGCCTTGAAATTGTATCTGCAGGAATAGTGGTGCTGGAATAGGAAAGTCAGTCATCACACGAGGTGTTGCTTGATCAAGGATGTCCCTAAAATGTGTGATATGCCTGACCAAGCTGTGCCTTTCTACCCTCCCATTAAGAGCAGAATATTGGAGCAGATATTCTCAATTATTCTCTCTCTTATTCATATCAGAGCTATCTTCAGTCCATGTTGTTAATTATTTATATCATGCCCGTATTGCAAAGTATAAATCATGCATTATGAGCACAAGACAGCGCTCGTCCTTGGCTTCGATCACAGTGCTCTATCAACCCTCTGTATAAACAACTGCTCTCATACACAGGCCTGCATGATTACCCTGATGAATTGATTTTGTTCAGACCCTGTGTACATATTAGAGCAATGTTTTATCACTCTATAGATATATACACACACTCAATACTCACTGGTGTTAAAATAAATATTGTGACTTTGTGGAGAGAATGGCCTCATTGCATCAGATGGTCCTTATCAGGCACGCAGATAGGAGCGCGCCAGGGTGTAGCTCGGTTGTCGTGCTGTTTGGGGTGCGTCCCCTTCTCATGCAACCAGGGCAAGGGTTCTGTTCTTTGTCAGATCAGAGGGCCTACGTCTGTGTAAGACGGTCTCGGTGTGTGTGAACTGGAGTAATTTGAAAGCTTCTGGTCTATTCAGTCTGTCTAGTTGATTCGTGTTTTTATTCCATTTATCAGCATTTATTGACCAGATAGCAGTGTGTCCTGAGCACTGTGGGAAATACTTAAAAACAATCATCCTTTTAAAGAATGTGAGTATGAAAGATTGAGCATTCGAAGTTTCCCTTTTAAAAATAGCTTTATTGAGACGTAATTCACAGGTCGTCCAAGTCATCCAGCTAAAGTGTACAATTCAGTGTTTCTTAGGGTATTCAGAGCTGTGCAACCACGGCCATAATCAGCCTCACAATGTTTCACTACCCATAAGACAGACCAAATGGCCAACAATCCCCATTTCCCTCCTCCTAAATCACCCCTGGTGGCTCAATGTTAATGAACCCGCCTCCCAATACAGGAGACACAGGTTGGATCCCTGAGTCAGGAAGGTCACCCTGGAGAAGGAAATGGCAACCAGCTCCCATATTCTTGCCGGAGAAATCCCACGGACAGAGGAGTCTGGCAAGCAAATGTCCATGGCGTCAAAAATGAGTCTGACACAACTTAGGAACTAAACTACAACAAATCACCCCTCTCCAGGCAATCACTCATTTACTTTTTGTCTCTATGGATTTGCCTGATCTGAGTCATTCATATAATAGAATCATACAATATGTGGTCTTCGTGATTATTTGTTCCCCACTGGGCATAATGTAGTCAAGGTTCATCCATGATATAGCATGCATGTATCTTCATGCCCTTTTATTTTATTCCTTTCTACAATGGAATAACATCCACATATGTTTTCATTTGTCTTGGAGGGTGGGGTATAAGTGTATAATTGCTGGTAATTCAACATTTAATCTTTTGAGGAGCTGTCAGACTGCTTTCCAAAGTGACTGAACACTCTTTCATCACTGTTAGCAATATAGAAGGGTTTCAGTTTCTCCAGAGCCTTGTCAACACTTGCTATTATCTGTCTTTTTGATTATAACTGTCAGAGTGGGTGTGAAGTGTTATCTCATAGTGACTTTGATTTGTATTTTCTTAATGACTAATCTTTTCATGTTCTTTGTTGGCCATTTGTCTATCTTCTTTGAAGAAATGCCTCTTCACATTCATTGCCAATTTTAAAATTGGGCCATTTTCCTTTCATTATTGAGTTGTAAGAGGCCTTTATGATACTAGATATAAGTCCCTTATCAGATATATGATCTACAAATATTTTCTTCCATTCTGTGGGTTGTCTTTTCACTTTCTGAAAGGCCTCTTCACCGAAGCACAAGATTTTTAATTTTTATGAAATCTAATTTTACCTGGCTTTTGTTTCATCATTGTGATTTTGCTGTCACAAGAAGGCTTTGGCTAGCTTCATATAATGAAGGTTTTATTGTTGTTGTTTCATTGCTGCACGAAACTTACTCTTCCTCTCTAAGTTTACCTGAGTTAGCAGGAGGAAAAGTGAGGCAGAATTCTGGAGTGCTCATGTTAGAGTTTCTCAAGCTGGGTGTTGGTAACTCAAGTGCAGTTACTTTTTGAAAATTATTTGATATGTGTACTCTTCTACAGATATATTATGTTTTAATAAAAAGTTGTTTTAAAGAACTGTGATTTGAGTAATACATAGAATGCTTTGCCTTTTTTAAAAAATGTTAGCATATATTGAAACCTGACAAAGATGGCGCATACATTTTTGACTAAGCTCACTTATGAATATAGACACAAAACAAGCGCTAGCAGGCTTAATCTAGCATTATATTAAAACACAATGATCATCTGAGAACATACTTATCTGTAAACAACAAAACTCTGTAAAAGTTAAAAGTAAAATAAAAGTTAAAAAAACAAAACAAAACAAAACACAATGATCTAGGGCTTCCCTGGTAGCTTAGTGGTGAAGAGTTCGCCTGCCATTGCAGGAAACACTGGTTCAATCCCTGATGCGGGAAGATCCCACCTGCTGTGGATCATGGGCAACAAAGCCCATGAGCCACAACTATGGAGCCTGTGCTCTAGAGCCTTGGAGCCACAACTATGAGCCCATGTGCCACAATTCCTGAAACCTGTGAACCCTAAAGCCAGAGTTCCACAACAAGACAAGTCACTGCAACTAGGAGTCTGCTCACCTCAGCTAGAGAGGAGACTCTACACCCTGCAACTAGAGAAGAGCCTGCAGCAACAATGAAAACCCAGAATAGTCAGAAAATAAATAAATAAAAATTTAAAAAAAAATAATGATCTAGGAAACTGTGAATGATGCAATAGTAAGAAATCTAAAAACATCATTGATCACATCAATAGGTCAAGTGAGACAAATGTTATGTTCATCTTGACAAACTTCAAAAGGCATTTAACAAAATTCAGTACCCATTTATGATAAAAAGTTAAACTGCACACAGAATGCTCCCTCAACATGATTAAAAATCTATTTCAAACCAGTAGCTTATGTCATGCTTAAAAGCAAAACACTAGAACAATGTTTTCCAAATTTATTTTGTCAAGGAACATTATTTAAATAATAATATATTGAAGAATTACCAGTAGGAGTACATGACATACTTATTATACTATGTTAAGACGGAACTTTTTTGTCAACTCAGAGTTTCAACTAAGGCCCTCAAATCTGACATCAAATATAATCATTGTTGATTATCTCCACATGCTGCTCCTCTTGAAAAGTGTTAATAGTTCAGTCATCTCTGAGTCTTTGCAACCCCATGGACTGTAGCCCGCCAGGCTCCTCTGACTATGGGATTCTCCAGGCAAGAATGCTGGAGTGAGCAGCCCTTCCCTTCTCCAGGGAATCTTCCTGACCCAGAGATCGAACCTGAGTCTCCTGCATCTGCGGAATTGGCAGACAGATTCTTCACTGTTGAGTCATCCGGGAAACCCCTGGGGTTTAAAATAGCAGCTTGTAAATACATAAGATGGTGGAGCCAGATATTAGAAAAGAAGTTAGCCAAAGCTTCCCAACCCCCACTGCAGGCTCCCAAGCCACCAGAGAAAGGGAGATTTTTTTACTCAAAGGACAAAATGGAGGCATGCAATTGTTGTGTAGAGCTGAACTTTCATTATCTGAAAAAGACCAGAGAAGCTATGGACGTGGTGAATATTTAAGCTAAGTGTGGAGAAAAACAAGTCAAAGAACAGGCTTGAAAAGCAAATGGTGATAAAGAATAAGGTTGCCTTTTCTTACTGCCCTAAGAATTCTAGCTCATTCAGTAATTTGATGCATATCCATGTACACATGTGTGCATTTACAAATGCATACTTTTTGCAAGATATAATCAAAAAGTTGATCTGTATTCATTTTGAAAACATTAAAATAGAACTGAAATCAGCAATAAAATTAGGAGAAACAAATTTTAGCTGTTAGCACAAGATTGGAGAAGGAAACAGCAACCCACTCCAGTGTGCTTACCTGGGGAATCCCATGGATAGAGGAACCTGATTGGCTACAGTTCATGGGGTCGCAAAAGTCTTGGATATGACTTATTGACTAAACAACGGAGCACAAAATACTATTTGGATGCAGAACCAGTGGATATGGAGAACAAACCATGGGACGTGAGCTGCTGTGCATTTGGGTTCCAGAGGGTCCTGGAATCAATCCCTCACAGACTCTTAAGGGACCACTGCCTATCAAAATAATGGGTATCATGACATACTTATTATACTATGTTAAGACGGAACTTTTTGTCAACTCAGAGTTTCAACTAAGGCCCTCAAATCTGACATCAAATATATCATTGTTGATTATCTCCACATGCTGCTCCTCTTGAAAAGTGTTAATAGTTCAGTCATCTCTGAGTCTTTGCAACCCCATGGACTGTAGCCCGCCAGGCTCCTCTGACTATGGGATTCTCCAGGCAAGAATGCTGGAGTGAGCAGCCCTTCCCTTCTCCAGGGAATCTTCCTGACCCAGAGATCGAACCTGAGTCTCCTGCATCTGCGGAATTGGCAGACAGATTCTTCACTGTTGAGTCATCCGGGAAACCCCTGGGGTTTAAAATAGCAGCTTGTAAATACATAAGATGGTGGAGCCAGATATTAGAAAAGAAGTTAGCCAAAGCTTCCCAACCCCCACTGCAGGCTCCCAAGCCACCAGAGAAAGGGAGATTTTTTTACTCAAAGGACAAAATGGAGGCATGCAATTGTTGTGTAGAGCTGAACTTTCATTATCTGAAAAAGACCAGAGAAGCTATGGACGTGGTGAATATTTAAGCTAAGTGTGGAGAAAAACAAGTCAAAGAACAGGCTTGAAAAGCAAATGGTGATAAAGAATAAGGTTGCCTTTTCTTACTGCCCTAAGAATTCTAGCTCATTCAGTAATTTGATGCATATCCATGTACACATGTGTGCATTTACAAATGCATACTTTTTGCAAGATATAATCAAAAAGTTGATCTGTATTCATTTTGAAAACATTAAAATAGAACTGAAATCAGCAATAAAATTAGGAGAAACAAATTTTAGCTGTTAGCACAAGATTGGAGAAGGAAACAGCAACCCACTCCAGTGTGCTTACCTGGGGAATCCCATGGATAGAGGAACCTGATTGGCTACAGTTCATGGGGTCGCAAAAGTCTTGGATATGACTTATTGACTAAACAACGGAGCACAAAATACTATTTGGATGCAGAACCAGTGGATATGGAGAACAAACCATGGGACGTGAGCTGCTGTGCATTTGGGTTCCAGAGGGTCCTGGAATCAATCCCTCACAGACTCTTAAGGGACCACTGCCTATCAAAATAAATCAAAGATACCTTTTGCTTTCCACTGTGTGCTATCCAGTAAGACACAGTAAAATACAAAAACACTGTTTTGTATGTGTGTTGAGCTCACATCCACTTGGTTTGAAGCCTGTAGCTGTTGAATTGCATGCTCACATATAACACAGCATCACCTCAACACCTTTATTTTGTTTCACTGTAGTATTACATATTACATGGGAACTGAATTTTTCGTAGGTACCATATGTAGTGTAAGGAAAAAGATCATTAACAGTCAGATTATCTTCCCAAATCCGCTAAGGGTTCATGGAGTTTGATGGCGATACTAGAGAATATTCCATCATACAACACACCCTGAGCATTCAGCATATCTCTGTTTACAGTGGAAGGAAATCCAAAGGACAAACAACTTTCTTTGCCCCTTGTGTGTGTGTGTGTGTGCTCAGTCGCTCAGTTGTGTCTGACTCTTTGCGATCCTATGAACCGTAGCCTGCCAGGCTCCTCTGTCCATGGGACTTCCCAGTCAAGAATACTGGAGTGGGTTGCCATTTCCTCCTCCAGGGGATCTTCCTGACCCCAGAGATCAAACTCGGGTCTCTTTCATCACAGGCTGATTCTTTACCTCTAATGACACCTGGGAGACCCTTCTCCTATCTGATATTTATTTTTTCAAATTGGGTATTGTTTCTTCTTGGAAAGTTTTCACCTGTGTTTTTAGAAACTACAAGATGAGATAGATAATCTTGTTTTTGAAGGTTTTGACTTTGGGTCTTTTTTTGTTTTTAAGATGGTTTCGGAAATTCTTTTTCCTAAGACACTGAATTAGGAGAAACAAATTTTAGCTGTTAGCACAAGATTGGAGAAGGAAACAGCAACCCACTCCAGTGTGCTTACCTGGGGAATCCCATGGATAGAGGAACCTGATTGGCTACAGTTCATGGGGTCGCAAAAGTCTTGGATATGACTTATTGACTAAACAACGGAGCACAAAATACTATTTGGATGCAGAACCAGTGGATATGGAGAACAAACCATGGGACGTGAGCTGCTGTGCATTTGGGTTCCAGAGGGTCCTGAATCAATCCCTCACAGACTCTTAAGGGACCACTGCCTATCAAAATAAATCAAAGATACCTTTTGCTTTCCACTGTGTGCTATCCAGTAAGACACAGTAAAATACAAAAACACTGTTTTGTATGTGTGTTGAGCTCACATCCACTTGGTTTGAAGCCTGTAGCTGTTGAATTGCATGCTCACATATAACACAGCATCACCTCAACACCTTTATTTTGTTTCACTGTAGTATTACATATTACATGGGAACTGAATTTTTCGTAGGTACCATATGTAGTGTAAGGAAAAAGATCATTAACAGTCAGATTATCTTCCCAAATCCGCTAAGGGTTCATGGAGTTTGATGGCGATACTAGAGAATATTCCATCATACAACACACCCTGAGCATTCAGCATATCTCTGTTTACAGTGGAAGGAAATCCAAAGGACAAACAACTTTCTTTGCCCCTTGTGTGTGTGTGTGTGTGCTCAGTCGCTCAGTTGTGTCTGACTCTTTGCGATCCTATGAACCGTAGCCTGCCAGGCTCCTCTGTCCATGGGACTTCCCAGTCAAGAATACTGGAGTGGGTTGCCATTTCCTCCTCCAGGGGATCTTCCTGACCCCAGAGATCAAACTCGGGTCTCTTTCATCACAGGCTGATTCTTTACCTCTAATGACACCTGGGAGACCCTTCTCCTATCTGATATTTATTTTTTCAAATTGGGTATTGTTTCTTCTTGGAAAGTTTTCACCTGTGTTTTTAGAAACTACAAGATGAGATAGATAATCTTGTTTTTGAAGGTTTTGACTTTGGGTCTGTTTGTTTAAGATGGTTTCAAATCCCTAAGACTGTATTTCTTTTATTGCTAACTTCCCTCTTTGATTCATGCCAAATTTCCTTGTGTAAGGAGAATTACAGTTAATATTTGTTAATCTCTAAGTGTCAGACACTGAATTGAATTTCTTACAAATATAATTTAATGCTGAAACTTCACCATAGACATCATTATTAACCATGAATGATAAAGCAGAGGAGCAGAGAAAGTAAGTTGTGCAGTGAAACTCCACCACTATTTTATAGAATCTCACTCCACCACTGTTTTATAGAATCTTCAGTAAAAAGGCAAACAAAAGAAATAACACAGGACTTCCCTGGTGATCCAGTGGTTAAGAATCCATCTTATAATGCAGGGGACACAAGTTTGATCCCTGGTCAGTGAACTAAGATCCCATATGCAGCAGAGCAACTAAGCCAGAGCCACAACTACTGAGCTGCACACTCCAGAGCCCACAAGCCACAACTAGACAGTCCTAGTGCTGCAGGGAAAGATCCCGCATGACACCAGAAAATCCCGAGTGCCTCAGCTAAGACCCAACATCAGTTCAGTTCAGCTGCTCAGTCGTGTCCAACTCTGCACCCCCTGGACTGTGGCACGCCAGGCTTCCCTGTCCTTTACCATCTCCCGGAGCTTGCTCAAACTCATGTCCATTGACTCAGTGATGCCATCCAACCGCCTCATCCTCTATTGTCCCCTTCTCCTGTCTTCTATTTTTCCCAACATCAGGGTCTTTTCCAATGAGTTGTCTCTTTGCAACAAAACCCTACATAGCCAAATACTGGTAAATAAATAGATAATTTCTGAAGAATTAAACAATAGTATTAAATAATAAATAATAAACAATAATAATATAAAAATAAACAATAATTCAAGTGAACATTTATAATACAATCAATGATTATTAAATAGACAACAAGATGATGGTAAATGAAGCTTGTGCATCAAATATAGAATGTAAAGGCTAGTCATTTTTTATTTAGTCTTCTTGGAAAGTTTTCACCTGTGTTTTTAGAAACTACAAGATGAGATAGATAATCTTGTTTTTGAAGGTTTTGACTTTGGGTCTGTTTGTTTAAGATGGTTTCAAATCCCTAAGACTGTATTTCTTTTATTGCTAACTTCCCTCTTTGATTCATGCCAAATTTCCTTGTGTAAGGAGAATTACAGTTAATATTTGTTAATCTCTAAGTGTCAGACACTGAATTGAATTTCTTACAAATATAATTTAATGCTGAAACTTCACCATAGACATCATTATTAACCATGAATGATAAAGCAGAGGAGCAGAGAAAGTAAGTTGTGCAGTGAAACTCCACCACTATTTTATAGAATCTCACTCCACCACTGTTTTATAGAATCTTCAGTAAAAAGGCAAACAAAAGAAATAACACAGGACTTCCCTGGTGATCCAGTGGTTAAGAATCCATCTTATAATGCAGGGGACACAAGTTTGATCCCTGGTCAGTGAACTAAGATCCCATATGCAGCAGAGCAACTAAGCCAGAGCCACAACTACTGAGCTGCACACTCCAGAGCCCACAAGCCACAACTAGACAGTCCTAGTGCTGCAGGGAAAGATCCCGCATGACACCAGAAAATCCCGAGTGCCTCAGCTAAGACCCAACATCAGTTCAGTTCAGCTGCTCAGTCGTGTCCAACTCTGCACCCCCTGGACTGTGGCACGCCAGGCTTCCCTGTCCTTTACCATCTCCCGGAGCTTGCTCAAACTCATGTCCATTGACTCAGTGATGCCATCCAACCGCCTCATCCTCTATTGTCCCCTTCTCCTGTCTTCTATTTTTCCCAACATCAGGGTCTTTTCCAATGAGTTGTCTCTTTGCAACAAAACCCTACATAGCCAAATACTGGTAAATAAATAGATAATTTCTGAAGAATTAAACAATAGTATTAAATAATAAATAATAAACAATAATAATATAAAAATAAACAATAATTCAAGTGAACATTTATAATACAATCAATGATTATTAAATAGACAACAAGATGATGGTAAATGAAGCTTGTGCATCAAATATAGAATGTAAAGGCTAGTCATTTTTTTATTTAGTCATTTGATGCTTTCCCATGCAACTTTCCAGTTTTCTCAGATATCCAGAGTTTTAATTTTTTCTTTTCTTTTATTGTGGTAAGAACGCTTAACATGGGATTTATCCAGGTAGGTTTTCAAGTGTGCAAGACAGCACTGTTACCTATAGGCACAGTGTTAGATAGCACATCTCTAGAATGTATTCATTTTGCATAACTGAGACTTTATGCTCACTGAACAAGGACTTTTCATCTTCCCATCCCCTCAGGCCCTGGTATCGCCATTCTATTCTTCATTTCAATGAGTTTGACTATTTAAGATGCCTCCTATAAAAAGTGGAATTTTGCAGTCCTTATTCTTCTGTGACCAGCTTTCTCCTTTAACATAAAGGTTTCAAGATTCATCAGTATCTTCATTTATTGCAAGATGACTTTCTTTTGCTCGTGGTGGTCTCCCCACCTGAAATGCTACTTCCCTGAGTCTGAACCTGGCTAACTTATCCTTTGGATTTCAGCTTAAATGCCATTTCCTCCATTTAGATTTGGTTCCTAGTTAAACATTCACAGAGCACCCAGCACTCTATGTCATAGTACTTATCACAAATACAATTTCATCCTTATTTGTGTAATTATATTAGTTTTCTTTTTTTCACTATAGTGGGCTTCACAAGGACAGCAGCCATTTTCTGTCTTATTTAATATGATTTACTTTAATAGTCAACACCTGTGGTAAGTATCTATTGAGCATGCAATAAATATTTTTATGATGTATCAGCCAGGCTACCTCCTGGAGCTTGCTCAAACTCATGTCCATTGACTCAGTGATGCCATCCAACGCCTCATCCTCTATTGTCCCCTTCTCCTGTCTTCTATTTTTCCCAACATCAGGGTCTTTTCCAATGAGTTGTCTCTTTGCAACAAAACCCTACATAGCCAAATACTGGTAAATAAATAGATAATTTCTGAAGAATTAAACAATAGTATTAAATAATAAATAATAAACAATAATAATATAAAAATAAACAATAATTCAAGTGAACATTTATAATACAATCAATGATTATTAAATAGACAACAAGATGATGGTAAATGAAGCTTGTGCATCAAATATAGAATGTAAAGGCTAGTCATTTTTTTATTTAGTCATTTGATGCTTTCCCATGCAACTTTCCAGTTTTCTCAGATATCCAGAGTTTTAATTTTTTCTTTTCTTTTATTGTGGTAAGAACGCTTAACATGGGATTTATCCAGGTAGGTTTTCAAGTGTGCAAGACAGCACTGTTACCTATAGGCACAGTGTTAGATAGCACATCTCTAGAATGTATTCATTTTGCATAACTGAGACTTTATGCTCACTGAACAAGGACTTTTCATCTTCCCATCCCCTCAGGCCCTGGTATCGCCATTCTATTCTTCATTTCAATGAGTTTGACTATTTAAGATGCCTCCTATAAAAAGTGGAATTTTGCAGTCCTTATTCTTCTGTGACCAGCTTTCTCCTTTAACATAAAGGTTTCAAGATTCATCAGTATCTTCATTTATTGCAAGATGACTTTCTTTTGCTCGTGGTGGTCTCCCCACCTGAAATGCTACTTCCCTGAGTCTGAACCTGGCTAACTTATCCTTTGGATTTCAGCTTAAATGCCATTTCCTCCATTTAGATTTGGTTCCTAGTTAAACATTCACAGAGCACCCAGCACTCTATGTCATAGTACTTATCACAAATACAATTTCATCCTTATTTGTGTAATTATATTAGTTTTCTTTTTTTCACTATAGTGGGCTTCACAAGGACAGCAGCCATTTTCTGTCTTATTTAATATGATTTACTTTAATAGTCAACACCTGTGGTAAGTATCTATTGAGCATGCAATAAATATTTTTATAGATTAAACCAATGGGAGCCATAATCGCTATTCTTGAGTTGCTGCAAACCTCAGGCCAAGAGAAGTCTTGGATTTACCCACTCTCTTCCAAAAGAAACAGCCACTGTGGTAAGCTATCTGGATTAATAACATCATTTAATGCTTAAGTTTGTATAGCATTTCTACTCCATCGGTATGTTTGCAACAAAAGCTCCTTATAATTGTTTCCAGAAGGCCAAAAAATTTTCAAACTTGGGGATTAAGTCTGATGGATTGTGAGGTACTCTCAAAAACTAAAACTTCATGATTTTTTTTTAAAGTTAACAGCATTGAATTCATCCTTAATCAATTTGAAAGTGCATCTCCTCTCTCTGAAGAGCCAGCAAGCAATGACTCACTTGGTTTGAAGTAACCTAATGAGCTGTGATATGGAAGGTTAGCAAAAACAACCAGCATGGCTAACTGAAAATGCTTATTTTATAAAATGTTAGGATTCAGTGGCTTAAAAATATTGCCTATATGGAGAACTGGCAACTGAAGGTTTTTTTTCTCCCTTGTACATAGTCATGCTGGAAAAGATGGAGGACAGGAGGATAAGGGGGCAACAAAAGAGGAGATTTTTGGGTGGCATCACTGACTCAATGGATTTGAGTAAACTCCAGGAGATAGATAGGAAGGACAGGGAAGCTTAGCGTGCTGTAGTCCATTGGGTCACAAAGAGTGGGACAAAGCTTAGTGATTGAGCAACAACCACAACAAAATAGGTGTAAAGACAACAGATATATTATTTTGATTAATAGAGCAACAAGACTCATGCATACCAAGGGCTTCTCCCTGAACTTTGAGTCTGAACCTGGCTAACTTATCCTTTGGATTTCAGCTTAAATGCCATTTCCTCCATTTAGATTTGGTTCCTAGTTAAACATTCACAGAGCACCCAGCACTCTATGTCATAGTACTTATCACAAATACAATTTCATCCTTATTTGTGTAATTATATTAGTTTTCTTTTTTCACTATAGTGGGCTTCACAAGGACAGCAGCCATTTTCTGTCTTATTTAATATGATTTACTTTAATAGTCAACACCTGTGGTAAGTATCTATTGAGCATGCAATAAATATTTTTATAGATTAAACCAATGGGAGCCATAATCGCTATTCTTGAGTTGCTGCAAACCTCAGGCCAAGAGAAGTCTTGGATTTACCCACTCTCTTCCAAAAGAAACAGCCACTGTGGTAAGCTATCTGGATTAATAACATCATTTAATGCTTAAGTTTGTATAGCATTTCTACTCCATCGGTATGTTTGCAACAAAAGCTCCTTATAATTGTTTCCAGAAGGCCAAAAAATTTTCAAACTTGGGGATTAAGTCTGATGGATTGTGAGGTACTCTCAAAAACTAAAACTTCATGATTTTTTTTTAAAGTTAACAGCATTGAATTCATCCTTAATCAATTTGAAAGTGCATCTCCTCTCTCTGAAGAGCCAGCAAGCAATGACTCACTTGGTTTGAAGTAACCTAATGAGCTGTGATATGGAAGGTTAGCAAAAACAACCAGCATGGCTAACTGAAAATGCTTATTTTATAAAATGTTAGGATTCAGTGCCTTAAAAATATTGTCTATATGGGGAACTGGCAACTGAAGGTTTTTTTTTTTTTTCTCCCTTGTACATAGTCATGCTGGAAAAGATGGAGGACAGGAGGATAAGGGGGCAACAAAAGAGGAGATTTTTGGGTGGCATCACTGACTCAATGGATTTGAGTAAACTCCAGGAGATAGATAGGAAGGACAGGGAAGCTTAGCGTGCTGTAGTCCATTGGGTCACAAAGAGTGGGACAAAGCTTAGTGATTGAGCAACAACCACAACAAAATAGGTGTAAAGACAACAGATATATTATTTTGATTAATAGAGCAACAAGACTCATGCATACCAGAGGGCTGGGGTGACCAACTGGGCTGAGGGTTTTCTGAGAAGAGGAAATTTGGGTGTTAAGCCTGAAAGAGCTCCTAGTAAGCCAGAATGGTTGGTCCCCATAGAAGAGGGCCCTGACTCAGAACCCCACTCTCAGGTTTTCATTCCAGCCCTATCTGGGGCGAGGGTTCCCACCCTGGGCAAGTTTATGGAATTGTCTTTCCTTAGCTGTAAAATGAAGCCATTAAAGAATGACCGAGGCTCCTGTCAGGTCTGAAATGAATGGTGTTCGAGATTCTAGGAAATAAAGAAGACAAAGAGTGGAACAATAGTGAAGATGCAGAAATGAGCAAAAGCTAACAGTCTCAGCACTTGTAAGCCATGGTGGCCTCAGGACTTCACGATGACGCACAGAGGAGTCAGTGGGGGTGAGCTCTGTCCAGAGAGCTGACAGTGTGGACACATCCACACACATCTGCTCATTTAATTGATGTATTCCTCACAACAAGTCAATGGACTTAGGGTGGTTGCGATTTATAATAAGAAATGCATAGTTGAGTTCAATCCATGTTCCAGGCACAGAGGTCCTAAACCTATTGGAATTTTCTCTGCGATGGAGTGGGAAAGCTATCTTCTGTTATGTTACTAGTAACTTTTGGAAAGTGTCTCAGTAATGGGAGTTGGGGTGGGGAGTGTGGTGCTGGTTGCCAGGGCAACCCACCCCATGCCTGAAGGATTGGGACTTCCAGTCCCACCCCAGGCCTCCACAGAACAGAGAAGGCCCGGAGGTTGAATCCATCACCGTCGGTCAATGATTTCATTGCTCATGCCCAGGTACTGAATGGGGCTCAGAGAGCTTCTGGACTGGTGAACCTATGGAGATTTGGGTAGAGGAGGCTGCTTGGAGATGGTGGAAGCTCTGTGCCCCTTCATGTGCCTTGCCCTGAGTCACATGTTAAGTTGCTTCAGATGTGTCCAACTCTTTGTGACCTTAGGGACTGTAGCCTGCCAGGCTCCTCTGCCTATGAGATTCTTTAGGCAAGAATACTGGAATGGGTTGCCATGCCCTCCTCTAGGGGATCTTCCCAACCCAGGGATCGAACCTGAATCTCTCACATTGCTTGCATTGGCAGGTGTTGTTTTCTTTTTTCTATTTTTTTCTTTTTTACCAGTAGTGCTACCCAGGAAATAAGTTGGTAAACATAAATAAACGTTTCTCTGAGTTCTACGAGCTCTTCCAGCAAACTAATCAAACCCAAGGAGGGGGTCTTGGGAACTTCTGATTGCGAGCTGGGTCAGAAGCACAGGTAACAACCTGGGCTTGCCATTGGTATCTGAAGAGGAGTCCTGTCAGGTCTGAAATGAATGGTGTTCGAGATTCTAGGAAATAAAGAAGACAAAGAGTGGAACAATAGTGAAGATGCAGAAATGAGCAAAAGCTAACAGTCTCAGCACTTGTAAGCCATGGTGGCCTCAGGACTTCACGATGACGCACAGAGGAGTCAGTGGGGGTGAGCTCTGTCCAGAGAGCTGACAGTGTGGACACATCCACACACATCTGCTCATTTAATTGATGTATTCCTCACAACAAGTCAATGGACTTAGGGTGGTTGCGATTTATAATAAGAAATGCATAGTTGAGTTCAATCCATGTTCCAGGCACAGAGGTCCTAAACCTATTGGAATTTTCTCTGCGATGGAGTGGGAAAGCTATCTTCTGTTATGTTACTAGTAACTTTTGGAAAGTGTCTCAGTAATGGGAGTTGGGGTGGGGAGTGTGGTGCTGGTTGCCAGGGCAACCCACCCCATGCCTGAAGGATTGGGACTTCCAGTCCCACCCCAGGCCTCCACAGAACAGAGAAGGCCCGGAGGTTGAATCCATCACCGTCGGTCAATGATTTCATTGCTCATGCCCAGGTACTGAATGGGGCTCAGAGAGCTTCTGGACTGGTGAACCTATGGAGATTTGGGTAGAGGAGGCTGCTTGGAGATGGTGGAAGCTCTGTGCCCCTTCATGTGCCTTGCCCTGAGTCACATGTTAAGTTGCTTCAGATGTGTCCAACTCTTTGTGACCTTAGGGACTGTAGCCTGCCAGGCTCCTCTGCCTATGAGATTCTTTAGGCAAGAATACTGGAATGGGTTGCCATGCCCTCCTCTAGGGGATCTTCCCAACCCAGGGATCGAACCTGAATCTCTCACATTGCTTGCATTGGCAGGTGTTGTTTTCTTTTTTCTATTTTTTTCTTTTTTACCAGTAGTGCTACCCAGGAAATAAGTTGGTAAACATAAATAAACGTTTCTCTGAGTTCTACGAGCTCTTCCAGCAAACTAATCAAACCCAAGGAGGGGGGTCTTGGGAACTTCTGATTGCGAGCCGCTGGGTCAGAAGCACAGGTAACAACCTGGGCTTGCCATTGGTATCTGAAGAGGAGTCCTCTCAGAACTGAACCAATGTTGTCTCCAGGCACACAGGGTGACCACTGAGTAGGACTGTAGGACCCTCCACGGGGGTGGGAGAATTGCTTGGGGGTGTGAAAAAGCACACACGGGAACTGTATGTTGGAAATGCAGTGATATTCCTATGACTCTCGTTTTATAGGTGAAGATGTGAAGGAAAAGAGTTTAGGTAAGAGGAAGGCATGGAAACTCACTCCAGTATTTGTGCTTGGAGGATCCCATGGACAGAGGAGCCTGGTGGGCTATTGTCTATGGAGTTACAAGCAGTCAGACACAATTGAGCAACTTAGCATGCAGGCACAAGAGCTTGCTTGGGAGGGCCCCCAACAGGTGAGCCTGGAACTGCAGACCGCATCAGCCCCATCCTAGGGCAGTCTTGCCTAAAAACCCAGGGGCCCCTTCAGAAAGGACTGGGAAAGCAGCAGGCCCATCTGGCGCAGGCTCCCTTGGTGTCGACCACAACCACCATCCCCACAAAGCTGCCAGGAGCTGCCCAGAGGCGCACGACCCTGCACTGCAGAGCTCCAGACCCAGGCCTTGCCACCTGAGACCAGTGTGCACAGCGTGGGCCTAGGCAGAAGATGAAATGCCCAACATTGACGATGATCAGCTTTTCACATGCAGCTTGGACATTTTCAATCCAGACCATGACTCCCCTCACAGTCAGGCCCTTGCAGAAGGAAGTGGGGTCAGGAGCAGCAGCAGTTCCCGAGGCTGGGGAGCCAGGACACAGAAAATCCCCCCAGGGGGCGGAGACGGGGCTGGGGAGAAGGCTCACCCTAGAAAAATGCAGAGGGGGAGAGGGAAGTCCAGAGAAGGAAAGGCACAAAGGTTAGTTCCCTGGAAAAATATAAGGTTGTGGGTGGAGGAGGAGAAAGGTAATGTCAGCCAAAGGCAATAAACAGGACTTCCACCGGGCCTCAGGGCAGCATGGGGAGGCGAAAGAAATAAACCCATTAATAAAAGAGAAGGGAAGGAAGTGACTGCTTCAAGAATGTCTGGGGCACTCAACTATTTTTAAAATATCTTGAGCAAGAGAATGACAGAGGCCCTGTGGAAGGAGCGAGGATCAGCCTGGAGAGCTGATGGTTCATGAGCTGGCAGAGCTCCCGTTGCCGACGAGCCAGGGGGTTCTGGTCAAAGGGGGGATACAGAATGCTGTCATCTAGAGGAAAAACCCTCCTAGCCACTTATTTTCTCACGAGGAGAACATGGTCACCGCGCATGGCGTGAGAGACCCAGCTCTGAGTCCCGAGCTTGCTCTGCAACTTCAGGCCCCTATTCCTAGACCCTCCCCTTGGGAGTTTCCTGACCTGTGACTCGAGGCTGAGAACAGCAGTACCTTCCTCGCTGTGTTTACTTTCCTGCTGGGTTTATACGTGACCGTACAAACCAGAAGGCACTGAGGCTGGGGAAGGCTGAGGGCAGGAGGAGAAGGGGACGACAGAGGATGAGACGATTGGATGACATCATTGACTCAATGGTCATGAGTTTGACCTAACTTCGGGAGACGATGAAGGACAGGGAAGCCTGGCACAGAATCTGGACCTTAGAGTCCAAGAAGAGGATCAGCCTCTGAATAGGTTCCCACCAAATTCCGTAAGGCCTTGGCTCCACCAGCCCTTCCCAAGAAAATGACCATGGGGCGCCTAATTTATTAGCTGTTTATGTTGTTAAGCAACAGACTTGATCTTCAAGTTGCAAAAACCCAGTTTGCAGACATAAAAATGTAAAGTGATCATGGCAACCAAAGTGTTAAACTCAGAAAATGTATGAGTTTCATGGGAAGAAGTTTCCAGTGGTCAGAGTGACACTGAAACTCATGAAAAAAATTTTTTTTTGAACAGTGCTACTTTTATTTAGCATTAAGTTCTTTTTCTATTGTGGTTTAATTTCAGATCTATCAACTTCAGCCAAGATTTTGAGCAGAAAGACATAATAAGTAAGCAGCAAGCCTCTGTGTCTTGTGTTTCCAAAGAATGAAGAGAAAGGACAATCCATGTGACAAGTGGAAATCTGCATATCCAGATGGTAGGAAGGAATCTGCTGGCTCAGTGGTCAGGAGTTAGGGTATAAGATGGATAAGGATAAGTGAGGGAGAGGCAAGAGCATGTCACCTTGGCTTTGGGCAGAGGCTACTGGTTAAGACGGATGAGTGCTATCTTGTGGGAGGCTTCTCATGGACATGTGAGTAAGTGAGTGAGGACACACATGTGTTGTGTTTCACATACATGCCTTACCACTGCACATTCTATCCTCTCCTAAGCGTCTCTCTTCTTCCCCATGTACACACAGGAATAGTCACATTTCCACCCACCACGCCGGAGTAGGAAATGCCCCTTCAGCAACTCCGATGTGTCTGGGGCTGAGGACAGGGCTTAAGCAACCACCACTGAAGCTCCCCTCTAACTCATCCCTGTTGCTTCTTTCCAGGTTGCTAAGGAGGCCAGGTGGCACAGCAGTTAGGAGTGTGGCCCAGGAGTCCCTGTCCCCA
This sequence comes from Tragulus kanchil, assembly GCA_022376925.1. Taxonomy (NCBI): domain Eukaryota; kingdom Metazoa; phylum Chordata; class Mammalia; order Artiodactyla; family Tragulidae; genus Tragulus; species Tragulus kanchil. The sequence goes on along the minus strand of JAIOJX010000003.1, from coordinate 127,417,143 downwards.
CGTGGGAGTCCCAAACCTCTATGAGGTTGGTCAAGTCATTTCATGCCCCTCCATTCTGTTTTGCCTTCTGTGAAATGAGAAAGAGCCAGCACACCTTACTCATAGGGGGTTTTGCGAAGATTAGATGAGACAATTCCTGCAAAAGTCAACCATGGTGGCTGGCACATAATTTTTCCATCTGTGGACTCAGTGTCCTCTGCTTGTGGCAGATCGGGGGCTCCCAGACATGCCAACCAGCCCATCTTGCACAGACATCCCAGTCCCTATGAAGATAGCAGAGCCTAAATGAAAATGGCATGCAGAAGTCTCCCCAGCCAATGGCTATTAAGCTGTTCAGTTCAGTTCAGTTCAGTCGCTCAGTCATGCCAGCTCTTTGACCCCATGGACTGCAGCACACCAGGCTTCCCTCTCTTTCACCATCTGCTAGAGCCTGCTCAAACTCACATCCATTGAATCAGTGATGCCATCCAACCATCTCGTCCTCTGTTATTCTCTTCTCCTTTTGCCCTCTGTTTTTTCCAGCATCAGGCTCTTTTCCAATGAGTCATCTCTTCACATCAGGTGGCCAAAGTATTGAAGCTTCAGCTTCAGCTGTTAAGCTGAGGATTCATTATTTTCTTAGTCATGTGAAGCCCTCAGTCCCCAGGTCTCTCAGCTAAATGGTTCTGCTGCCCCCTCCTTTCTCACTCACAGCAAACTCACTCCTGGCTCCCTTTTCTCTTCTTGACCCACTTGTCAGTTGTGATAGTGTCCAGGATAATCCCATCTTTGTGGTTTTGCTTTGAGAAGACTAACAGGATGGGACCCAGATTGAGTTCACAGGCAACATGGCAGCACCACATCTAAGATGCCTGCCTTATTGGGGTCTCTTGCAAAACTTCCAAGTTTTATTGGCAGAGAGGATTCCGAAAATCTTTTTTCCCAACTTCAGATAAGACATTCTGGAAAAGAGACCATTCGAATGATACCTTTAGAACTTGAAAATTGCTCATTTGCCTTTCTCCTACTTCTGTAGAGATGTTTCTTTGCTCTCCTTTAGGTTCAGCTCTCATACAGTTGCATCATCAGAAACAGGAAGGGTAGGACAACAAGATGCCTCGAGTGCAGCTGCAGACTGGGCCAAGCACCACCTCAGTCTTTGACCTTGTCCTCCAAAAGCTGGTCAAGACATAGCAAAGGCATTTCTTACTAAATCCTGTTCTGAAAAGAGTATGGGAATTACTTCAGAAAAGTAAACATTAAGGATTTAAAAACAGGAGATGAGAATTAGAAGACAGGAGTGAGTAGGTCAGTGGGAAAAGAAGAAATGTCTTTAACACTTGCTAGGATGTCATCCCAAGATTATTACGTTTGCTCAGCCCTCCCTGTGCGAGGCACAGTGGCAAGCAATTTACAACATAATTCTATTGTGAGTTCTGTGACGTGGGAAGGATGTCTATTTTGACCTGTCTCAGGAAGGAGGGAAAACTGAGGCCTGGAGAGGTTTAGGAGGCTCTTAAGTGGTGGGGCCAGGATTTAAGTTTAAGACCATCTGTTGCCAAAGCCAGCAAATTGCTACATGCCTTTCTTAGTCATCACAGTTTTCTTAAGATTTACTATTTCAGTCACAGTACATCGGCAGTGACTAGAAAAATAACCAGATTTTCTTCGTTCTTTTAACTTATCTCCTATTTCCTGATGCTACTCTTTTGCAATTGTATTCATTTATTCACATATATATTCATTCACTCACTTGCTTATTTGGCTTTCTTTCTCTCATACACGGTCACACATGGATTACTATTATATAATCACTGTTCTTTAAGGATCTATAGTGAAATATGTTCAAAGTTTGCTATGAAGTACAGATTCACACATTTTACCGGATGTTAAGAGCAGACATAGAGGAGGAAAAGCAGTTTAGATAAAAAGGGAAGAGAAGACATTTTGCTATCATGAAAACCTGTTCAATAAAATGCTATTTGAAAGCAAAGTGTTACTTGCTCAGTCAAGTCCAACTCTTTGTGACCCCATGGACCATAGCCCACCAGGCTCCTCTATTCATGGGATCCTCCAGGCGAGAATACTGGAATGGGTGTCCATTGCAGTATTCTCCCCCAGGGATCTTCTCGGCCCAGGGATTGAACCTGGGTCGCTTGCATTGCCGGCCAGTTGACCACACCTTACTGTTTGTAGGCTGAGCAGGGAGTTCCTATGAAGAGGAGGAGAAGCTTTGTTGTGCGCAGAGTAGAGACAGTTCCCCTTTTGTTTCTGATAACAAGGGAGTCAGAGTCGGTTTGGTGCCATCAAAGACCTTTTGAAATGGCACAAACACTGCTCGTGTGCATTTTCTAAGAGAGGGGAGAGCTGGGTTAGCGTGTCGCTTGACTGAGGGCCGTGATAACTGTCTACAGATATTTAAAGGGTGTAAATGAAGACTTTATTGCTATAAAATGTCTTAGTAGTCACTTAGTTGACTACGATGCAGGAGAAGAGTCTGGTGAGGCATTTCTGAGCCTGAAATCCCTAGAAGATTTGTATTTGGGACCTGGGGCTTATACCCAGGCCAGAAAGAAGGCCCTGGGCACTGGAAGGAAACAGCCTTTGAAGATGACACAAAGTAAGGAGGAGATGAAGCCACAGAAGACTGTTGTCCATCTGATGGCCTCCAGGCATAGTAGAATAGTCTGCTTGGGAGAGTGAAAAGTACTCATTCCACTGAAGAAAGAGAAAAACAGAGCCATCACCAACCTCAGGAAGATTCTAGAGGGAGGGAATCCAGCTCAGGGAAGCAGAGGGCCAACTACCCAGCTTGCAGAGAGCTAAAGACACATTTCATCTCCATCTCCCATGACCACCAGTTTTCCGCTGCGTCTTTTCAGAACTTCTGTACAATCGTGGGATGAGGGTGGAGTAGAGGCTCTCAAAGAAGTTAAGTTCCTTTTTGGCAACTCTAGTGAAAGGCTCTCTGTATTAATTTGGGGCTATTAATTATCATGAAGTAGTTAAGGTTAAAGTTTCCTGGAACACTTATGGATATCATTTATCCAGATACAGGTCCCACATTTTTATGAATAATTGGATTTTGGAGATGTGCACACTGATGCAGTGTTGGAGGGGAGACAGGGAGGTAGATGTTTCGCACAACAAAATGGAAACACGTGGAAAGGAATCGTGTTGAACGTAATCTCTGGTCCAAGATGAAGGCCGATTGTACGGAACTTAGCTTTTTAATGACCTGTAAATGCCCTTGGAGAGTCAGTGAATTGATGAAGCCTTTTGACCGGAGTAAAGTCACATAATTAAAAGACTATTTGTAACAGACCCAGCCAACTGCAGGCCATTCAGAGCAGACCAACCCTCCAATCCTACACTGCCCCCACCCAAAAAAAGAGACTCCCCTGGAGCAGATGGCATGAAGATGACCAGTTTCAGAGGGGATGATTTCTTTACAAATACCAAATAGTGCAAGTCCTAAACAAGTCAGGCCGTGATAACTGTCTACAGATATTTAAAGGGTGTAAATGAAGACTTTATTGCTATAAAATGTCTTAGTAGTCACTTAGTTGACTACGATGCAGGAGAAGAGTCTGGTGAGGCATTTCTGAGCCTGAAATCCCTAGAAGATTTGTATTTGGGACCTGGGGCTTATACCCAGGCCAGAAAGAAGGCCCTGGGCACTGGAAGGAAACAGCCTTTGAAGATGACACAAAGTAAGGAGGAGATGAAGCCACAGAAGACTGTTGTCCATCTGATGGCCTCCAGGCATAGTAGAATAGTCTGCTTGGGAGAGTGAAAAGTACTCATTCCACTGAAGAAAGAGAAAAACAGAGCCATCACCAACCTCAGGAAGATTCTAGAGGGAGGGAATCCAGCTCAGGGAAGCAGAGGGCCAACTACCCAGCTTGCAGAGAGCTAAAGACACATTTCATCTCCATCTCCCATGACCACCAGTTTTCCGCTGCGTCTTTTCAGAACTTCTGTACAATCGTGGGATGAGGGTGGAGTAGAGGCTCTCAAAGAAGTTAAGTTCCTTTTTGGCAACTCTAGTGAAAGGCTCTCTGTATTAATTTGGGGCTATTAATTATCATGAAGTAGTTAAGGTTAAAGTTTCCTGGAACACTTATGGATATCATTTATCCAGATACAGGTCCCACATTTTTATGAATAATTGGATTTTGGAGATGTGCACACTGATGCAGTGTTGGAGGGGAGACAGGGAGGTAGATGTTTCGCACAACAAAATGGAAACACGTGGAAAGGAATCGTGTTGAACGTAATCTCTGGTCCAAGATGAAGGCCGATTGTACGGAACTTAGCTTTTTAATGACCTGTAAATGCCCTTGGAGAGTCAGTGAATTGATGAAGCCTTTTGACCGGAGTAAAGTCACATAATTAAAAGACTATTTGTAACAGACCCAGCCAACTGCAGGCCATTCAGAGCAGACCAACCCTCCAATCCTACACTGCCCCCACCCAAAAAAAGAGACTCCCCTGGAGCAGATGGCATGAAGATGACCAGAACTTCCCTAAGCCTTACGTAAGAGGTGGCTAATGATTTCTTTACAAATACCAAATAGTGCAAGTCCTAAACAAGAGCAAAATGTCTTCATTTCATCCAAACACTATAAATGAAGTTAAATGGGAACATACGGTTATTTAACATTTCTATAGGGCTGTTTGTTTGCCAAAAGATTTATAATCACTTGTTCCTTAATATTCATAACATCCCTCCAAAGCACAATTTCCCATACCGGGACTTTGAGGCCATGGGGATGGTGGAAGAATTCCAAGAGGGTCACGGGGATTGGAGTTGTAGTATTTCAAACAGCTGTCTGGTGACAATGGAATATTGCAGGCTGGAGGAGGGAGGTAGGGGGCTCCCAGCATCGTGAGTTCCCTGGGCAAGTCTCTCCCTGAGCCCTGGGCCCCTTCTCTGGATCCGGCCTGCCTCCCTTCAGGATCCTAGGCTCCCTCCACTCTCTTCTTCTCAGAAGCATCAACTCTTGCCTGAATCTCTAGAGAGCATGGCATAGAAGACTTGAGGACCTGTGTTTGACTCCTGGCTTTGGACCTTCCTCACTGGATGATTCTGTCAGGTTTCTTACCCTCTCTGAGCCTCAAGCCATACATTTGCAAAATGTTGGACAATCTTGCATGTTGTACAGAGTTACTATAAGGAATGAATAAGAGGAATCATGCAGGGACTTCCCTGCTGTCCAGTTGTTAAGACTCTGTGCTTTTAAGGCAGGCGTTACAGGCCCCATTCCAGGTCGCGGAGCTACCATTCCACGTGTTATGGGGTCAAAACACCAAAGCATAAAATGGAAGCCTCGTTGTAACAAATTCAATAAAGACTTCAAAAAAAAGGAGGAATCATGCACCATTTGTCTTTCTTAGACAAGCTTGTTTCATTTAGCATAATATTCTCAGGTCCATCTGTGTTGGTACGTATCACAGAATTATCTTCTTTTTTTGTGAAGGCTTTTGAGCGTTCCATCGCATGTACAGACATGTTTTCTTCATTCATGCATCTATCGATGGGCACCTGGCCTTCCCCTATGGCTCAGAAGGAAAGAATCCACCTGCAGTGGTGGAGACACAGAAGACTCTGGTTCGATCCCTGGGTCAGGAAGTTCCCCTGGAGGAGGGCATGGCAATCCACTCCAGTGTTCTTGCCTGGAGAATCCCATGGACAGAGGAGCCTGGTGGGCTACAGTCTATGGGGTCACAAAGCGTCAGATATGACTGAAGTGACTGAGAGGCAGCAACATCTATTTTAGATCCTGATTTCAGTTTTTTCAGATGAAATATCCCAAAGTAGGATCTCTGGATCATGTGGTAGTTTTATTTTTAAATTTTTGAGGAATCATCATACTGTTTTCTACAGTGGCTGCACCATTTACATTCGTACCAATAGGGCATGATGAGTCCTTTTTCTCAACCTCCTCACCAGTGCTGACTTTTTGTTGTCTTTTTGATAATAACCATTCTGACAGTGTTTTGATTTGCATTTCCCTGATGATTAGTGATGCTGAGCATCATTTCATGCGTCTCTTGGCCATCTGTGTGTCTTTCTTGGGAATATGTCTGTTCAGGTCCTCCGTCCATTTTTAACTGGATTGTTTCTATTTTTGATACTGATTTGTGAGTTCTTTACATATTTTGGCTATTAATCTCTTATTGGAGACACTATTTGCAAATATCTTCTCTTGTTCCCTAGGCTGATTTTTTGTTACATTGATGGCTTCTTTTGCTATGTAAAAGCTTTTGAATTTGACAGTCTCATTTAAAAAATTGTTGCGTTTGTTGCTCTCCCCTGAAGTTTTCTTTCTTTTATTGCTGAAAATCTTAGTTTTAGCAGAGGCTGGTATCTTTCATTTTCTAGGATAAGCTATCTTTCCAGATGAAAAAATTGAAATATGATAAGGTATGTATTTTCTAAGGGTAGTAGGTGACTTCTTGACTTAAACAGAGAACTTATGCCTTCAGATGTCTTGGCCCTTCACAGAAGTTATTTCATTCTGGAAATCTCTTCACACTTTCCTATGTTCTATGTCCTAGTCTTTAAGTTGGATTGAAGAAGGAGGTTTGAGTTACAGAACTCAGTAATGGTGGTGGGGACTTCCCGAGTGGTCCAGTAATTAGGAATCCACCTTGCAATACAGGGAACACTGGTTTGATCCCTGGTTGGGGAAGCTCCCACATGCCATGGTGTAACTAAGCCTGTCCGCCATGACTACTGGGCTCTAGAGTACTGGAGCTGCACCTACTGGGCCCACATGCCTGGAGCCTATGCTTCACAATAGGAGAGTCCACAAAATGAGAAGCTTATGCACCCCAGTTAGAGAATAGCCCCCAATCTCCACAACTGGAGAAGACCTGTACACTGCAACAAAAACCTAGTTTGGCCAAAAAGGAAAATGAATAAATAAAATTTTAAAGAATAAATGTGATGATGATGGCACTCTCAGATCAATGGCAGCCTTTTATTTTGGAGCATCACTAAGCTAAAGGGCAACGTGATGCGACAAGAGTTTCAGAAAACTGAGCAATCTGATGACTCAAATACTCAGGAATAATGAAAAAGTCATCATTTAGTGTGTTGGTGAGTCAGAGGCAGAAGAGAGATCTCCTTGTGTAGTTTATGATTAGTGATGCTGAGCATCATTTCATGCGCTCTTGGCCATCTGTGTGTCTTCGGGAATATGTCTGTTCAGGTCCTCCGTCCATTTTTAACTGGATTGTTTCTATTTTTGATACTGATTTGTGAGTTCTTTACATATTTTGGCTATTAATCTCTTATTGGAGACACTATTTGCAAATATCTTCTCTTGTTCCCTAGGCTGATTTTTTGTTACATTGATGGCTTCTTTTGCTATGTAAAAGCTTTTGAATTTGACAGTCTCATTTAAAAAATTGTTGCGTTTGTTGCTCTCCCCTGAAGTTTTCTTTCTTTTATTGCTGAAAATCTTAGTTTTAGCAGAGGCTGGTATCTTTCATTTTCTAGGATAAGCTATCTTTCCAGATGAAAAAATTGAAATATGATAAGGTATGTATTTTCTAAGGGTAGTAGGTGACTTCTTGACTTAAACAGAGAACTTATGCCTTCAGATGTCTTGGCCCTTCACAGAAGTTATTTCATTCTGGAAATCTCTTCACACTTTCCTATGTTCTATGTCCTAGTCTTTAAGTTGGATTGAAGAAGGAGGTTTGAGTTACAGAACTCAGTAATGGTGGTGGGGACTTCCCGAGTGGTCCAGTAATTAGGAATCCACCTTGCAATACAGGGAACACTGGTTTGATCCCTGGTTGGGGAAGCTCCCACATGCCATGGTGTAACTAAGCCTGTCCGCCATGACTACTGGGCTCTAGAGTACTGGAGCTGCACCTACTGGGCCCACATGCCTGGAGCCTATGCTTCACAATAGGAGAGTCCACAAAATGAGAAGCTTATGCACCCCAGTTAGAGAATAGCCCCCAATCTCCACAACTGGAGAAGACCTGTACACTGCAACAAAAACCTAGTTTGGCCAAAAAGGAAAATGAATAAATAAAATTTTAAAGAATAAATGTGATGATGATGGCACTCTCAGATCAATGGCAGCCTTTTATTTTGGAGCATCACTAAGCTAAAGGGCAACGTGATGCGACAAGAGTTTCAGAAAACTGAGCAATCTGATGACTCAAATACTCAGGAATAATGAAAAAGTCATCATTTAGTGTGTTGGTGAGTCAGAGGCAGAAGAGAGATCTCCTTGTGTGCAGCCCCGCAGCCGCCAATCTCTACAGGAGAAGAAACTGAAAGTTGTCTCTCATTCAAAAAGTCTTATGTTTAAGGAGACTTCCTGTTAGTTTTGATTAGAGCTCTGGTCTTTTCTCGATGTAAAATCCGTGCAAACAGCTGATTCAGAAAACTTCACCTCACTCAAGATGAATAATCGAAAAGGAGCTAGCACAGAACCTATACTTGAAAAAAAAAGAGTAAAAGAAACAAGGAAAACAAACGAGTAAGAGTTGAAAAAAATTCACTAGAAAAATAGTGCCACATAGCCGATGAAATTTGTGACTCAATATACAGAATAGTTCAGATTGAAAAGAGGTGCTCTGTTGCACAAAATATTAATCCAGAATGATGAACTCTGAGACATATCCTACACAAGCTATTGGACTTTAAAGATATCAATACAAAATCTGGGCTTTCTGATAGTAACATCAAATTACCTGTAAAGAAAGAGACTTGGGGCTTCCCCTGGTGGTCCAGTGGATAAGGACACTGCCTTGCAGTGCAAGGGGTGCCAGTTAGATCCCTGGCCTGGGAGGATCCCATGTGCCATGGAGCGGCTGGACGGATGTGTCCAGTTGCCGAGCCAGAGCTCTGGGGCGCATGCTCCCAGAGCTGGCGCTCTGCGACAACAGACACCACCGCGATGGGAGGCTCGCAGGAGCAAAGAGAACAAAGACGGATGAAGACAGAAAAGACCAATGGAAGTGGTCCGCCCGCTCCCCTCCCTCCCCAACCCGACCCCCGCCCAAAATAAAGAAATAATAAATAAATCTTTAAAAAAAAAAAAAAAAGAAAGAAAGAGACTTGAAACAATTCAAGCTGGTCTTAGATTTCCTCACAACCCTCAGAAGAGCCAGAAGAGATGCGTTTACAATGCTTGACCAGTGAATTTGATGCCCAGAAGCCTATTTCCAAATCAAAAAGCAGAGGACAAATATGTGAACACACAAAAACTGAGAAAAACTTTAAGTCCCATGCAAGATCCTCTAGCTTCTTTTATTGTGCTTTTCAGTGCTGGACAAATATGTGAAACCCCAACAATCAAAATACTGATGAAACTTTAATTCCTTGTGTGCAGCCCCAGCCGCCAATCTCTACAGGAGAAGAAACTGAAAGTTGTCTCTCATTCAAAAAGTCTTATGTTTAAGGAGACTTCCTGTTAGTTTTGATTAGAGCTCTGGTCTTTTCTCGATGTAAAATCCGTGCAAACAGCTGATTCAGAAAACTTCACCTCACTCAAGATGAATAATCGAAAAGGAGCTAGCACAGAACCTATACTTGAAAAAAAAAGAGTAAAAGAAACAAGGAAAACAAACGAGTAAGAGTTGAAAAAAATTCACTAGAAAAATAGTGCCACATAGCCGATGAAATTTGTGACTCAATATACAGAATAGTTCAGATTGAAAAGAGGTGCTCTGTTGCACAAAATATTAATCCAGAATGATGAACTCTGAGACATATCCTACACAAGCTATTGGACTTTAAAGATATCAATACAAAATCTGGGCTTTCTGATAGTAACATCAAATTACCTGTAAAGAAAGAGACTTGGGGCTTCCCCTGGTGGTCCAGTGGATAAGGACACTGCCTTGCAGTGCAAGGGGTGCCAGTTAGATCCCTGGCCTGGGAGGATCCCATGTGCCATGGAGCGGCTGGACGGATGTGTCCAGTTGCCGAGCCAGAGCTCTGGGGCGCATGCTCCCAGAGCTGGCGCTCTGCGACAACAGACACCACCGCGATGGGAGGCTCGCAGGAGCAAAGAGAACAAAGACGGATGAAGACAGAAAAGACCAATGGAAGTGGTCCGCCCGCTCCCCTCCCTCCCCAACCCGACCCCCGCCCAAAATAAAGAAATAATAAATAAATCTTTAAAAAAAAAAAAAAAAGAAAGAAAGAGACTTGAAACAATTCAAGCTGGTCTTAGATTTCCTCACAACCCTCAGAAGAGCCAGAAGAGATGCGTTTACAATGCTTGACCAGTGAATTTGATGCCCAGAAGCCTATTTCCAAATCAAAAAGCAGAGGACAAATATGTGAACACACAAAAACTGAGAAAAACTTTAAGTCCCATGCAAGATCCTCTAGCTTCTTTTTATTGTGCTTTTCAGTGCTGACAAATATAAACTAATACAATTAATAAAATAAATATACTTGCAATCCATAGAACTTTATACTGTGAAAATACCCTTTTCTAAGTAGTCTTTGAATAGTCAAAAGATTGACTATGTATACAAGGCCACAAAGAAAACTTCAGTAAATTCCAAAAATTAGAGTAATTAGAACTTTCCCTGATCAAAATGCAATTATTTAAAAATTGATAATAAAATTAGGGGAAAAAAGAAAAAGCCTTCTATCTAGAAATGTTAAAATGCTCTTTCTTGTATAATTCCACCATCAGGGACATTTGTTGCTGTTGTTTAGTCGCTAAGTCATGTTCAACTCTTTTGCAGCCCCAAGGACTATAAGTTCACCAGGCTCCTTCTATCTACCAGATTTCCCAGGCAAGAATACTGGAGTGGGTTGCCATTTCTTTCTCTGGGAGATCTTCCCAACCCAGGGATCAAACCCGTGTCTCCTCCATTGTCTCCAGGTGGTTTCTTTATCAATGAAACACCATCAAGGATAAGTTAGTGTATAGCAGAACCTACAGGGTAGAACTAGAACAGAGCACAGTAAAATTTAAAGGTTTAGTGTTTATAGCAATATGAGGAAAACAAAGACATGCCTAGGCATGTTTAACCAAGAAGTAAAAATTTAACAGGAAATATAAATTATATAGAAAAGACAACTTTAAAATGCTATTGAGAAACAAAAAGAAGATTTCAAGAAAGAGAAAGGCCTATCATATTGTTAAACAAGAAGATTTAAAACAAAATCCTCAATTCTCCCTTAAAATTTGCATAAATAGAATATAAGGCCAACAAAGATAAAGATTATCTTAAAACTAAATAAGTTGTAAGAGAACTCAACAGGTATTATTCCATTTCTGGCAAGAGTGGATGCATGTGTGCTCAATCGCTAAATCATGTCCAACTTTTTGCAGCCCTACGGACTCTAGTCCTCCAGACTCCTCTGTCCACGGGATTCTCCAGGCAAGAATACTGGAGTGGGTTGCCATTTCCTTCTCCAAGGGATCTTCCTGACCCAGGGACTGAACCTGGGCCTCCTGCATTGACAGGCAGACTCTTTACCATTGAGCCACCTGGGAAGCCCTGTGGTAATAGTAGACTTCATTCTTTAGGTCAACCTTTCCACGGAAAACAAATGAAAAACTATATAACATATTGAATAAGATTCTTCTTAAAAGCACCAGAAAGCTGACAAATGACAGCTACTCAGTGATGGCTTCCCAGGTGGCTCTAGTAGTGAAGAAGCCGCCTGCCAACGCAGGAGGCACCAGCGATGAGAGTTCAATTCCCAGGTCAGGCAGATCCCCTAGAGGAGGGTATGGTAACTGACTCCAGGACGTTTGTCTGGAGAATCCCATGGGCAGAGGAGCCTGGTGGACTACTTGTGCAAAAACTAATCAAATATAAAATGGACAAAAGCTCTACCACATTTCACCAAAAACCAAGATAAAACTGGGTTCTAACGATCTGAAATGAGGTCACTCTGTTCTTAAAAAGAGAAATGAAAATTTAGACTAACATGTAATGTTATACTTTCACTATCAGGTTGATAAAGATGAAATGATTTGAGTGTGTTTTGTTGAAAAGGTTGTAAGCCCGTTGCCAGTAAGAAGGTAAGTTGGTACAGTCTTCTTGGAGAACATTTAATTCTCTGCACCGAGATTTGAAATCATCTGCTCTTTGACCCAGCAGCTCTACCTCTAGGAATTGATTTTACAGATATAGTCACAGATAGATGAAGTAGAGTGCTCAGGACTATTCCTTACAACATTGTGAAACCAAAAGCTTGTAAACAACTTAAGCCCTTATCTTATCTTTGGAGATAAGAACCTTGTGCCAACTGTTTTTTTTTTCCCCCTGTCTTTCTTACCACCTCAAGACCACACTACCTGGCACACATACTCCTCAGGTCCCTTGGGGAACCTTCAGAGCATCCCTTCTAGCTCCCTGACTCATCTTTTAAGCATTTCCAGGAGACAGCTCAGGCTTCCAGATTCATAGAAAACTAGAAGAATAGAAACAAAGGATCACTAACAAGAGAGAGCTGTCAGCTGATAACAGAAGACAGCCAGAGTATGAAAACTAAGATCACCTTCCCAGCCCCACCCTGCCCCAATCTGTCATCTCCATATACCATTCAATAGCTTTCTTCACAGGCAGACTCTTTACCATTGAGCCACCTGGGAAGCCCTGTGGTAATAGTAGACTTCATTCTTTAGGTCAACCTTTCCACGGAAAACAAATGAAAAACTATATAACAGATTGAATAAGATGCTTCTTAAAAGCACCAGAAAGCTGACAAATGACAGCTACTCAGTGATGGCTTCCCAGGTGGCTCTAGTAGTGAAGAAGCCGCCTGCCAACGCAGGAGGCACCAGCGATGAGAGTTCAATTCCCAGGTCAGGCAGATCCCCTAGAGGAGGGTATGGTAACTGACTCCAGGACGTTTGTCTGGAGAATCCCATGGGCAGAGGAGCCTGGTGGACTACTTGTGCAAAAACTAATCAAATATAAAATGGACAAAAGCTCTACCACATTTCACCAAAAACCAAGATAAAACTGGGTTCTAACGATCTGAAATGAGGTCACTCTGTTCTTAAAAAGAGAAATGAAAATTTAGACTAACATGTAATGTTATACTTTCACTATCAGGTTGATAAAGATGAAATGATTTGAGTGTGTTTTGTTGAAAAGGTTGTAAGCCCGTTGCCAGTAAGAAGGTAAGTTGGTACAGTCTTCTTGGAGAACATTTAATTCTCTGCACCGAGATTTGAAATCATCTGCTCTTTGACCCAGCAGCTCTACCTCTAGGAATTGATTTTACAGATATAGTCACAGATAGATGAAGTAGAGTGCTCAGGACTATTCCTTACAACATTGTGAAACCAAAAGCTTGTAAACAACTTAAGCCCTTATCTTATCTTTGGAGATAAGAACCTTGTGCCAACTGTTTTTTTTTTCCCCCTGTCTTTCTTACCACCTCAAGACCACACTACCTGGCACACATACTCCTCAGGTCCCTTGGGGAACCTTCAGAGCATCCCTTCTAGCTCCCTGACTCATCTTTTAAGCATTTCCAGGAGACAGCTCAGGCTTCCAGATTCATAGAAAACTAGAAGAATAGAAACAAAGGATCACTAACAAGAGAGAGCTGTCAGCTGATAACAGAAGACAGCCAGAGTATGAAAAAACATCAAAAGGAACTCACCTTCCCAGCCCCACCCTGCCCCAATCTGTCATCTCCATATACCATTCAATAGCTTTCTTCAGTTCTCCCTGACTTCAAAAAAAAAAAAGGACCAAAATTTCTGCGAGAAAGAGATGAATCATGTTCAACACCATCTAGAAATGTTCCAATTTCATTATGCATGATTTCGGGAGCTCAGCATCTTACACAAACGACTAAACAGGCAGTGAGGTGTGAGTTTTCGGGGTGTTCCTCCATCCTTGGGGCCTGGGAAAAATGGTCCTTGATGGAGTACGGCATCTCCTTGTGCCTGGAACTCTGGGATCCAGTCAGTTCTATGACTCCGTGTTTGCCTCTGTGTGTGTCTGCTCAGTTATTAAGTTCTGTCTGACTCTTTGTCAGACCTCATGGGCTGTAGCCCACCAGGCTCCTCTGTCCATGGGATTTCCCAGACTAGAATACTGGAGTGGGTTGCCATGCCCTTCACCAGGGGATCATCCTGACCCATAGATCAATGTCTTTTTCGTCTCCTGCATTGGTACATGGATTCTTTAACACCATGTCATCTGGGAAGTCCAAGGGATGTGGGTTCAATTCCTGGATTGGGAAGATCCTCTGGAGAAGGAAATGGCAACCCACTCCAGTATTCTTGCCTAGGACATCCCATGAACAGAGGAGACTAGAAGGCTACAGTCCATGGGGTAGCAAGAGTCAGACATAACTTAGCGACTAAACCCATGAATACAAACTGGGATAAAGAAAGTACGGAAACAACACACGCAGCTTTGTGCCTCTATTAGCTCCTGGGAGCTTCATCCTGCAGCGTGTCTGTGGGTCACTGCCTCTTGATATAGCATATATTTGGGGGCCTGGGCCTTCCTCCTAATCCTACTCCAGAGTCTTCTGAGTGTGGCAAGTAAAGATGGGGTCGAGTGGACTGTTTTGTTAGGACAACCAGCACCACATTCAGGGTGTCAGGAAACACAGGGCTAGCCAGAAATGAGTCACTAACAAGAGAGAGCTGTCAGCTGATAACAGAAGACAGCCAGAGTATGAAAAAACATCAAAAGGAACTCACCTTCCCAGCCCCACCCTGCCCCAATCTGTCATCTCCATATACCATTCAATAGCTTTCTTCAGTTCTCCCTGACTTCAAAAAAAAAAAAGGACCAAAATTTCTGCGAGAAAGAGATGAATCATGTTCAACACCATCTAGAAATGTTCCAATTTCATTATGCATGATTTCGGGAGCTCAGCATCTTACACAAACGACTAAACAGGCAGTGAGGTGTGAGTTTTCGGGGTGTTCCTCCATCCTTGGGGCCTGGGAAAAATGGTCCTTGATGGAGTACGGGCATCTCCTTGTGCCTGGAACTCTGGGATCCAGTCAGTTCTATGACTCCGTGTTTGCCTCTGTGTGTGTCTGCTCAGTTATTAAGTTCTGTCTGACTCTTTGTCAGACCTCATGGGCTGTAGCCCACCAGGCTCCTCTGTCCATGGGATTTCCCAGACTAGAATACTGGAGTGGGTTGCCATGCCCTTCACCAGGGGATCATCCTGACCCATAGATCAATGTCTTTTTCGTCTCCTGCATTGGTACATGGATTCTTTAACACCATGTCATCTGGGAAGTCCAAGGGATGTGGGTTCAATTCCTGGATTGGGAAGATCCTCTGGAGAAGGAAATGGCAACCCACTCCAGTATTCTTGCCTAGGACATCCCATGAACAGAGGAGACTAGAAGGCTACAGTCCATGGGGTAGCAAGAGTCAGACATAACTTAGCGACTAAACCCATGAATACAAACTGGGATAAAGAAAGTACGGAAACAACACACGCAGCTTTGTGCCTCTATTAGCTCCTGGGAGCTTCATCCTGCAGCGTGTCTGTGGGTCACTGCCTCTTGATATAGCATATATTTGGGGGCCTGGGCCTTCCCCTCCTAATCCTACTCCAGAGTCTTCTGAGTGTGGCAAGTAAAGATGGGGTCGAGTGGACTGTTTTGTTAGGACAACCAGCACCACATTCAGGGTGTCAGGAAACACAGGGCTAGCAACAGAAATGAGTCACCCACAGAGGCCTGTAGATGACTGTGCAGAGAGAAAGGAGAAGACTAAACATAACACTTCCCCTGAAGGGTGGAGCTAGAGGCTGGTGTTGTGTCATTCTGGCTGCTGTTCCTGAAAACTCCCCACGGTGGAAGTGGAGAGTGACGTCACGGGTGCCGGTGTCCAGCCCCGGCCCGAGACACAAAGCTAGAGGTGGTTCTGGGCAGGTACTGCCTTCAGGAGAGCTGTGGAGGTGGCTGGGCAGGTGGGAGTTTCAGGGTACTTCTCACTTCTTCCCAGAAGCCGATGCTGAACATTCTAGAACCCCACCTCTTTCACTAAAGACTTTGATCCTGGATCAATCAGAAGGATGACACATAGGCTGTTGTTAATAAAACACTCAGAGGTCCTTGGCATTTACAAGGATGTTCAGAGCTTGATGTCTTTTGCTTTCTCTTGTCTTCCTCCCGCTGTTCTGCTCACCCCAGGGGGCAGGGACCTTGTTTGTCCTGTTTCCAGTTCCTTCCTCGGTGTCTAGCACAGAGTAGGAACTGAATAAATATTTGCTTAAGGAAAAATGAAAGGAATGTATCCAGTGCAGCCCTCTTAGCTTGCAGACAAGGAAACTGGGCAGGGAGCAGGAACTTTGCTCCAGGGCCATGCAGTCAGTAAGCCGCAGTGGGGTGAAGCCTCCTCACTTGCTGCTCCCTTCATCCCAAGCCATTAGTACCACTCGGCCTGGCTACAACTGGCTTGAGGGCAAAGGAGACAGAACCTGGGGTCACGGACTAGGGAAGTTTGCATGAAGAAGGTGCTGATTGCAGCAAGACAGTGAACTCAGAGCGGGAGGAGTGGACTGAGGGCTGTCCCCCAAAGCCCCGAGGGCACAGAGGCATCCCTTTCCAAGCCTGCTGTGTTTGCCTAGATTCGTTTTTAATAAAATGTGGGAGAAAGAGGAAGTTCCCGGAGCAGCCGAGGTTGATGGCCCGTCGTTGGCCCTGGTCCACGTGGACTTGACTGTATGTGGACAAGTCCTACAGTCGTTAACACTAATGGCATGTGTGCTTGTTCATGTTTGGGCTTGTTTTTTCTTTTCCTTTAATTATCAGACAATAGTTTACATCTGTGTGTGGGCAAGGAGCCATGAAGAAGCGCAACCAAAGAAAGGGAGAAAAGCCAGACTGGCAAGTGGGCTGGGAAAGAAAACCCAGATTCTCTGCCTTGGGGTCCCCATGGATGAAAGGATTTAAAGTTCATCGTGGCGGAAAGGGAGACAAGGAGAGGGAGGAGACTTTGAGAATTACCAGTGGATACAAAAATGGTCATTTCTGAAGCCAGTTTGCATTTAGTCTCACGTGCCTTGCCAACTTAAAAAGTCCCTCCAGGGGAAGGCTCCTGAGGGGTCAGGGCAGTGGCCGGGGAACAGCAGGGAGAGGCTTGGGGCTGCGGAGGGGAGTGAAGGCAGTCATTTCTGGGGCCTCCTGGCTTGCACCCCACCTCCATCTCATCCCTGGCCCCATCTCCAGAGCCACTGGAGGGAGGAGGGAGCAGAGCCCTTACCTGACTTGCTGTTCAGGTCCCAAAATAGATGGATTCTATTTCTGCTCCCTGCCGATGGGTGACAGGTGCTCGTTGGCCCTGAGTCCTTAGAGACTGGGCCCCAGCTCTCAAGTCTGGGGGCAGCTCTGGGCTTTGCTCAGGCTGGGTTTGCCGCTGGATATGAGAACTACAAGGGCTTCCCTGGTGGCTCAGACGGTAAAGAATCCACCTGCAATGTGGAATGCCTGGCTTTGATCCCAGGAGACGGGAATAGCTACTCACTCCAGTATTCTTGCCTGGAGAATCCCATGGACAGAGAAACCTGGTAGCCTACAGTCCACAGGGTCACTAAGAGTCAGACATGACTGAGCGACCTTCACATTTTTTTTTTTCATGAGGACAGCACATGTTGGCTTACAGGTTTCGAGCCATCCCAGTGTTCTTTTTTGTTGTTGTTGTTAATATTTATTTATTTGTGAGTCATGGGCTTCAGAATGCAGGCTCAGTATTTGTGGTGCACAGGCTTAGTTCTCTCATGGCATGTGGGGATCTTCCCAGACCAGGGATCAAACCAGAGTTCCCTGCATTGCAAGGCAAACTCTTAACCACTGGACCATCAGGGAAGGCCTCGGTGTTCATTTTTTAAAAATAACTTTATTTTTTTTATAATTTTGGCTGTGCTGGGTCATCATTGCTGCTCCGGCTTTTCTCTAGTTGTGGTGAGTGGGGGCTACTCTAGTTTTGGTGCCCAGGCTTCTCATTGCAGTGGCCTCCCTTGTTGTAGAGCACGGGCTCTAGGGCACACGAGTTTCAGCAGTTGTGGCATGTGGGCCCAGGAGTTGTGGCTCCCGGGCTCTAGAGCACAGGCTCAACAGTTGTGGTACGCAGGCTTAGTTGTTCCTTGGCATGTGGGATCTTGCCGGATCAGGGATCAAACCTGTGCCTCCTGCATTGGCAGGTGAACTCTACCATTGAGCCACCAGGAAGCCCCAGTCTGTGTTTGGGGGCATAGAATGAGTAAGGATTTGAAAATATCTGCTTCTTCTTTTTTTTGGCCACTTCTATTGGTCTTTCGTTTATCTATTTTCAGCCATCTTTGTTCCTTGGCCTGTGTGGGCCTCCCTTCACAGTGGCCTCTGTCGCTGCAGAGTACCAGCTCTGGGCGCATGCGCTCCAGAGCTCTGGCTCAGTAGTTGGACACATCGGTCCAGGCACTCGGCGGCACGTGGGATCTTCCCAGGTCAGGGATCAAACTGGCACCCCTTGCACTGCAAGGCGGTGTCCTTACCCATTGGACCACGAGGGAAGCCCACTATCTGCTTCTTTGATTGAGCTTCTGAATGGAAGGGACTGATGTGTCTGCAGGTTGCTGCCTGAGGAGGTTTTGAAAACTGGTGCTCAGACGTGGTGAAGCTCCACTAGCTGAAGTTTGATGAGGTTGCTTAGGGGATGTTCATACAATGGAAGTCATTCATTATTACTGTTTTCACATTTTCATTTTAAAAATGAACCATCTTCTCATTGTCGAGGGCATTGCTTGAAGGAGGCAGAGAGGTGCCTTTTTTCAAATCTAGGTTGTAAAACATCCACACTCAAACCAACAGAACACCCACACAAACTTCACGGATGCCGAGTTTGTTTCTCAAGCATTTTTCGTATAAGAACATACGCCCAACCTATGACAAATAAGGATGTGCTCATTGGTGCCAGTCATGGCAATAACCATCATGACCGAGAAAGAATAAAGGAAACAGGGGAGAAAAAAAAAAAAAATGAAGGCAACCCTGACAGCGACTCAGATGGCAACCCACATAAATGAGTCAGTTTCCTTATCAGAGATTTACATGTTCAAACCACTTGATAGAACCCAGCAAGAAACTGAACAAGTGATTCTACGTCCAGACTTGGAAGCAAAAATAACCGTTCAGGGCCTACACGACATTCGCTGGTTCAGACTTGCGCTGATAAAGGTCTTAATGGCTGGTGCTGTCATGTGCAGTTATGAGACGGCTCGGCCACTGATCGACACTGAAGCAACGGTGGAGGCTTCTTACAGGAAGACATGTTTGCTGAAGTTTCAGCTGGGCCCTGACAGCCCCTGAGACGATGCAGAGGAGAGACTGCCTGTGAGCTGCGTCCTTCGGAATGAAGGAGAAAGAGAACACACACCATCAGCTCTGTAAAGCGTGTGTGTGCGCTTAGTTGCTTAGTAGCTCTTTGTGACCTCGTGGACTGTAGCCCGCCAGGTTCCTCTGTCCATGGGATTGTCCAGGCAAGACCACTGGAGCAGGTTGCCATTTCTTTCTCCAAGGGATCTTCCTGACGCAGGGATAGAACCCACGGCTCCTGCACTGGCAGGCGGAGTCTTTACCCCTGAGCCACCTGGGAAGCCCACAAAGCATAGCAAGCCTCTCAAGGAGGCTTACCCTTATCTTACCTTCGACACACACACTTGTTCATACTCACACACAGACACTTCACATTCTCCTTTTCCAATTCTCCTCCAACCAGGGCTTCTTAGTATGTTTCCAAGAATGAAAAATCTTTTCCAAATTTTCTGACTGGTGACCTTAGGGACAAGCAGACTTCTGACTGTCCGGTCCTTGGGGCCAAGACCTCATGGTTCATTCTCTGGCAGGCCCAGACAGCGAAGCAGCCTATCCAGGCCTCCAAGAGCTCTCTCACATACCACATGCATGTTCTATTTATATGTTTCTTTGTCCTGAACAAGGTTTTGGCCCCATTGTGTGGGAGCAACACCAAAAAAGAAAAACAAAATCCATCCACTGAGAGAAAATGGATATGGTGGGAGCTTGGAGAAATTGACATACTTTGCTCATTCCATTTACTGGTGATGTCAGGGCCAAAGAATATTCCTTTTTAAAAAAAAAAAAAAATCACACATACATTTAAAATGCCAGGGCTCACCAGCTCTGTCCATCAAGCCGACTGTCATGCAGAGGAGAAGGAGAAATGTAAATACTCCCTTGCCTGCCCCCGCCCCTTCCATTTCCCTCATCAGCCCCCAAAAGAACCTAACAAATTAGTCCAGACTCCATTTGGATGGAATTAAGGGCCTGTCTGCGGAAGGGTGAGGGGTATTAATGGAGAGGGTGGGGAGGGGAGTGGAGGAAGAGTGGGAGGCGGGAATGTGACGCTTGAGTCTGGGTGACCGGCTCCGGCGTTTTATGGAGACAGAGAAGGGTCGCTGACACTTTACAGATTGGGTGTCATGTTCAGGGAATTTGGCATTTCTGCCACAGGGCTCCGGGCGGCCCTGCTCACCGCCTTCTCTCTCCCTGCTGGTAAAAGTGCAGGAGAAAAGGGTTAAATAAATGTTTGTGATATGATAAGGTGCTTGTTTATTCAAGGAATGACAGATTATTGGCTCCAAAGGCAGCCCTGAAAAATAGTACAAAGGAACTGGCTCTCCCCGCCTGGGTGATGCGATTTCCTCCTAAGATCCCGCTCTTTCCTCAGAATGATTTGATCTGGGAATGAAGAAAGATGGTTTTCCTGCAGAGGGAAATGGGCAGCCTTGGTGCAGAGGCTTGGGGCCTCAGAAGCCAGTGGGGCGGGGAACTGGGATGACTGGTCTTGGGGAGCACTTGTCCCTGCCCTCCTGCAGACCCAGCATCCTGCGGGCCCTGCCTCCCTCTGTTCCTCAGAGCCTGGGAAAAGGATTTGCTTGCTCAGGAGGGGAGCTTCTTCCCCAGGAAATCCTGTGTGCAAGGTCCTCCTCCGGACCCAGGCTGCGGTGTCCATCCCATGGCCATCCTGACTCTGGACACGCACAGTCACCTGCGCCTTCATGTCTTTCTGTGCAAGCACACCCTTTGCCTTCTATCCCATGAGCTTGCCACTGTGGGTAATGAATTCACTGATTTCCTAGCTGGTCCTGGAGGGGAATTCAGCTCCAGATGCCCCAACAATGAGACATTCCCCCAACGTCTGTGCACTTTCCCTAGGGGAGAAAACACCAGTGACGGCCAACCCTGAAAATCGCAGGCAGGCCTGGCCTGGGGTCCTGGAGGCCAAGGCCTCTGGAGCTGCTTGAGCCAGGCAGGCCCTTGCTGTGCTACGCGCTTGGTGGTTCTCAGTCCGGTCTTGCTTCCAGATGCCTGAGCTGGCTGCGGAGAGCTTGTTCTGCGCCTCCTCTCCCTGCTCTCCTCACCCTGCCCCTGGCATGCTCCAGAGAGCTTGTTCACATACTTGCAGCATAGAAGGGTTCAGACAAGATGTTTGGCATAGTTCTCCTTTGAAAAGTATTCAGGCCAAAGTCAAACACTAAGAAGAAGAAGAAGAAGACAAAAAAGTTGTGATCGAATTGCTGTTTTTCCAGAATCCTGGGAACTACTGTGTGATTTTCACAATAGTCCCGCCGCCTTATCAGCCACGATGCTTGTCTATGAGACACATGGCACCGGCCTGGGAAACCCAATGCCCTTCAGGCACGATGACTAAGGCTGAGCGCAGGGGCGTTATCAAGCATCCACGTTCAGGCTATTTTTATGATTGCATTCAGTACTAATAGGGCTGGTGGAGCATACACAGCCATGTGCTCATTCTTGAACTCCACGAGATAAGATTCCTGTCCCCGGGAGCTTACTGCCTGACTTTTGCAAAAACCAGATGGCAGAAAATGGTTTCCCTCTGCCCATCAGCAATGATTGAGGGGGTGGGGATGAGAAGGGTGCAGTCAATTCAGAACTCTCCCAGGGTAGGACCTCTGCTTTGGCATTTATCCCACGTGACGTTTTAATTGTGAACCATCCTTCCCCATCATTCGCTACTCCATGCTTGCTCAGGGGAGCTTCTTCCCAGGAAATCCTGTGTGCAAGGTCCTCCTCCGGACCCAGGCTGCGTGTCCATCCCATGGCCATCCTGACTCTGGACACGCACAGTCACCTGCGCCTTCATGTCTTTCTGTGCAAGCACACCCTTTGCCTTCTATCCCATGAGCTTGCCACTGTGGGTAATGAATTCACTGATTTCCTAGCTGGTCCTGGAGGGGAATTCAGCTCCAGATGCCCCAACAATGAGACATTCCCCCAACGTCTGTGCACTTTCCCTAGGGGAGAAAACACCAGTGACGGCCAACCCTGAAAATCGCAGGCAGGCCTGGCCTGGGGTCCTGGAGGCCAAGGCCTCTGGAGCTGCTTGAGCCAGGCAGGCCCTTGCTGTGCTACGCGCTTGGTGGTTCTCAGTCCGGTCTTGCTTCCAGATGCCTGAGCTGGCTGCGGAGAGCTTGTTCTGCGCCTCCTCTCCCTGCTCTCTCACCCTGCCCCTGGCATGCTCCAGAGAGCTTGTTCACATACTTGCAGCATAGAAGGGTTCAGACAAGATGTTTGGCATAGTTCTCCTTTGAAAAGTATTCAGGCCAAAGTCAAACACTAAGAAGAAGAAGAAGAAGACAAAAAAGTTGTGATCGAATTGCTGTTTTTCCAGAATCCTGGGAACTACTGTGTGATTTTCACAATAGTCCCGCCGCCTTATCAGCCACGATGCTTGTCTATGAGACACATGGCACCGGCCTGGGAAACCCAATGCCCTTCAGGCACGATGACTAAGGCTGAGCGCAGGGGCGTTATCAAGCATCCACGTTCAGGCTATTTTTATGATTGCATTCAGTACTAATAGGGCTGGTGGAGCATACACAGCCATGTGCTCATTCTTGAACTCCACGAGATAAGATTCCTGTCCCAGGGAGCTTACTGCCTGACTTTTGCAAAAACCAGATGGCAGAAAATGGTTTCCCTCTGCCCATCAGCAATGATTGAGGGGGTGGGGATGAGAAGGGTGCAGTCAATTCAGAACTCTCCCAGGGTAGGACCTCTGCTTTGGCATTTATCCCACGTGACGTTTTAATTGTGAACCATCCTTCCCCATCATTCGCTACTCCATAAGGCACACTCCCTGGGTGCTCTGAGAATTCAGGCTAATTTGAATACCAGCTTAATTAAAGCATCTTTAGACACTAAAGATGCCTCCCACCCAGACACACGCTTTACTGTATGTATACCGTTGTGGTTGTTCAATCGCTATGTAGTGTTCGACCCTTTGCGAACCCATGGACTGCAGTACACCAGGCTTCCCTGGCCTTCACTGTCTCCTGGAGTTTGTTCAGACTCACGTCCATTGAGTCAGTGATGCCATCCATCCATCTCATCCTCTGTTGCTGCTTCTCCTCCTGCCCTCAGTCTTTCCCAGGTGTAAATGCCTCAGTGAGTTGGGGTCTTTTCCAAGGAGTCACCTCTTCGCATCAGGTGGCCCAAGTATTGGAGCTTCATCTTCAGCATCAGTCCTTCCAATGAATATTCAGTATAAATGTATATACACACTCACAAATATATCATGGATTTCAAAACTAGCTGTAAATGGTTTGTGGTCTGCAATGGGAATATCAGAAGGTGTAGATTTGTCCCATCATTGTCAGTCATGTCTGAGTTATATGCTGTGATGTTGGATTTAGAAGGACCAGCTGAGACATCTCGTCAATTGTGTCTGAAGGATGGCTTCTCTCTGAGTCTGCCCCAAGCTGTGAAGGTTAGCAGAGCAGTGGCAGCAGGCCACCCAGACCCACACCCCTGTGCCCAGAAGAACTTCCCTGCCTGTAACTTTGCATTTCAGAATAACCCTCTGACTCACTGAGGCATTTACACCTGCATGAGTTTTTCTGAAGAACAAAAATACCTTGTATGTTGATGCAAGAACAGCCTTACCAAGAGTGAGAGTTCAACCAGCCTTACCTCTGGTTGAACCCCAGGAATGAAGCAAACGTGTGTTACTCATCACGTGCTTTGTCTTCAGCTGAAAGCTAACCCCCCGGAGACAGGCATTTGAGTGGGAGCAGGTGATCTGGGAGGTGGTCTTGGGGAGCACCAGCAGAGGACTGGTGAACAAAGCCAGAACAGGGTGTGCTGATGGGCAGTCATTGCGGTGGGCAGCTGAGGGATGCTGTAGGATGTGTCCAGAGCTCTAGCTTTCTTGGGCAAGGCAGCTGGGGCACCGATCCAGCAACTCCACTTTGCCATTGGCTGAGAGTTATACCTAGGACTCTCAGCTACCAGGCACCTCCAGCCTCTCTCTGCTGCAGGCTAAGCGGGCTCCTTCAGCCAGAAAAGGCTTGGAGGTAGAGCATTGCTGATGCTCATGGTGCTGCCCGTGTGCCAGGCAAGGGTGGGAGTCAAGGGTACACAGGCAGAGACCTGACATAATCTGTCATGGCTTCCCCGCTTCCTCCTTTCCTCTCTCCCTCCCTCCCTTCACCCCCTTCCTCTTTCCCTTTATTCCTTCCTTTGTCCCTCCTTTCTTTCTTAAGGAACTCCTTTGAGGGAAGTTATAGCTATGTACATCTTCAGCATCAGTCCTTCAGAATATTCAGTATAAATGTAAACACACTCACAAATATATCATGGATTTCAAAACTAGCTGTAAATGGTTTGTGGTCTGCAATGGGAATATCAGAAGGTGTAGATTTGTCCCATCATTGTCAGTCATGTCTGAGTTATATGCTGTGATGTTGGATTTAGAAGGACCAGCTGAGACATCTCGTCAATTGTGTCTGAAGGATGGCTTCTCTCTGAGTCTGCCCCAAGCTGTGAAGGTTAGCAGAGCAGTGGCAGCAGGCCACCCAGACCCACACCCCTGTGCCCAGAAGAACTTCCCTGCCTGTAACTTTGCATTTCAGAATAACCCTCTGACTCACTGAGGCATTTACACCTGCATGAGTTTTTCTGAAGAACAAAAATACCTTGTATGTTGATGCAAGAACAGCCTTACCAAGAGTGAGAGTTCAACCAGCCTTACCTCTGGTTGAACCCCAGGAATGAAGCAAACGTGTGTTACTCATCACGTGCTTTGTCTTCAGCTGAAAGCTAACCCCCCGGAGACAGGCATTTGAGTGGGAGCAGGTGATCTGGGAGGTGGTCTTGGGGAGCACCAGCAGAGGACTGGTGAACAAAGCCAGAACAGGGTGTGCTGATGGGCAGTCATTGCGGTGGGCAGCTGAGGGATGCTGTAGGATGTGTCCAGAGCTCTAGCTTTCTTGGGCAAGGCAGCTGGGGCACCGATCCAGCAACTCCACTTTGCCATTGGCTGAGAGTTATACCTAGGACTCTCAGCTACCAGGCACCTCCAGCCTCTCTCTGCTGCAGGCTAAGCGGGCTCCTTCAGCCAGAAAAGGCTTGGAGGTAGAGCATTGCTGATGCTCATGGTGCTGCCCGTGTGCCAGGCAAGGGTGGGAGTCAAGGGTACACAGGCAGAGACCTGACATAATCTGTCATGGCTTCCCCGCTTCCTCCTTTCCTCTCTCCCTCCCTCCCTTCACCCCCTTCCTCTTTCCCTTTATTCCTTCCTTTGTCCCTCCTTTCTTTCTTAAGGAACTCCTTTGAGGGAAGTTATAGCTATGTACATATTTGACTGAGGAAGAGAGTTTGTATCCAGAAGCCTAGGGTGAATAAATAAATAAATACTTGATAAGAACAGTGGAGAAAAACAGAGGGTCAAGCTCAGTCTTCATTTTTTTACTGGGAAATCCTAAGTCCTTTCTCCCATGTCCTGCCCCTCAGCCTGCTCTATGGTCCCAATAGCACCCTGAAGGCACCCCTACCTACACCCAACACCCTGACTTGTAACCCTTGACTCACTTTGTCACCCTTTCAAACCAAGGCATTCTTTCATTTGTCTGTTTGAATTTCTGCATTTCCCTACACCAACTTGCTTGGCACTGATAGGTTCTTAATTCATCTCTAGAAGTTGAATGAGAGGTGCCTTTGAAGTATCCCACACTTACCTCTCCCGAAAGTTGAAAAGTTGAACAGTCAGGAAAAGAATGTTCAGACACAGGTTAATTGGCTATCATTTAGACCCAGGCTGAGGGAAGCTCTGCTGTATTTAACGTGCAGCTTCTCAAGTTAACCTGGATGCTGATAGCCCACTGGAAGATGGAGGAAGAGAGAGAATGGTGAGACTTCCCTGGGAAGATTCTAAGGACCAGGCCTGGAAGCAATGTTCTTTGTGTTCACGTTATTGGCCAGAACTCAGTCACATGACCACATCTCACTGCAAGGAAGGCTGGGTAATGTAGTCTAGCTCTAGAATCTGGAAGAAAGGGGTTGGGTTCTGGTGGACACAGACCAGAGTGTTCCTTTACTTTGCCACCAGAGGAAACCTTGGATGAAACGGAACGGGTCCTTCAGTGATGACAGATGCTACTTTCAAAACAAATCTACTACCCAGGCCTGGGCAGGCTAAGCGGGCTCCTTCAGCCAGAAAAGGCTTGGAGGTAGAGCATTGCTGATGCTCATGGTGCTGCCCGTGTGCCAGGCAAGGGTGGGAGTCAAGGGTACACAGGCAGAGACCTGACATAATCTGTCATGGCTTCCCCGCTTCCTCCTTTCCTCTCTCCCTCCCTCCCTTCACCCCCTTCCTCTTTC
Source organism: Tragulus kanchil (assembly GCA_022376925.1). Taxonomy (NCBI): domain Eukaryota; kingdom Metazoa; phylum Chordata; class Mammalia; order Artiodactyla; family Tragulidae; genus Tragulus; species Tragulus kanchil. The sequence goes on along the minus strand of JAIOJX010000003.1, from coordinate 127,390,537 downwards.
CCTTTATTCCTTCCTTTGTCCCTCCTTTCTTTCTTAAGGAACTCCTTTGAGGGAAGTTATAGCTATGTACATATTTGACTGAGGAAGAGAGTTTGTATCCAGAAGCCTAGGGTGAATAAATAAATAAATACTTGATAAGAACAGTGGAGAAAAACAGAGGGTCAAGCTCAGTCTTCATTTTTTTACTGGGAAATCCTAAGTCCTTTCTCCCATGTCCTGCCCCTCAGCCTGCTCTATGGTCCCAATAGCACCCTGAAGGCACCCCTACCTACACCCAACACCCTGACTTGTAACCCTTGACTCACTTTGTCACCCTTTCAAACCAAGGCATTCTTTCATTTGTCTGTTTGAATTTCTGCATTTCCCTACACCAACTTGCTTGGCACTGATAGGTTCTTAATTCATCTCTAGAAGTTGAATGAGAGGTGCCTTTGAAGTATCCCACACTTACCTCTCCCGAAAGTTGAAAAGTTGAACAGTCAGGAAAAGAATGTTCAGACACAGGTTAATTGGCTATCATTTAGACCCAGGCTGAGGGAAGCTCTGCTGTATTTAACGTGCAGCTTCTCAAGTTAACCTGGATGCTGATAGCCCACTGGAAGATGGAGGAAGAGAGAGAATGGTGAGACTTCCCTGGGAAGATTCTAAGGACCAGGCCTGGAAGCAATGTTCTTTGTGTTCACGTTATTGGCCAGAACTCAGTCACATGACCACATCTCACTGCAAGGAAGGCTGGGTAATGTAGTCTAGCTCTAGAATCTGGAAGAAAGGGGTTGGGTTCTGGTGGACACAGACCAGAGTGTTCCTTTACTTTGCCACCAGAGGAAACCTTGGATGAAACGGAACGGGTCCTTCAGTGATGACAGAGACTTGATACTAAAAAGAAAGCTAATATTTGAAAGCTGTATTCAAAACAAATAAAAACTTGATGGTTTGTGCACTTGATTTGAAGGACACAAATGACACTACTCTCAACCCCACCTTCCACCTCCCAGCCCTGGGTCCAGAGCAAACCAGTCCTCTGGACACTAAGTGCTTCTCAATCCAATGCAGGAGTTGGACCAGCTTTGGGATTTTGTGAGTTCACACATGGCATCTAGCGAAGACAGCAGTAGGACCAGGAAGAGATCCCTCATGGGATCCACCACATTCTCATCTCAGAAGAATCTGATCATTAGTTAAACACTGGTTTCACAGGATACAGCAAAGGTTGTCTTGGGAAGAACCTGGAAGAACGATTTGATCCTCTTAGACTCTACTGTCTGAGAAAGGTGATAGAAAACCTCTGTGACATCCAACACTGCTCCTTCCAGGATAAGCCAAAGGAAGTGGCACAAATGGTTCACTTGTGGAGAGAAAGATGGATAGACAGAATTTAAATTCAACATGGTAGGGGCTAGAAAAGTGTTCGGCATGGAAACTAACCTGTGGAGTCCAGACTTCCTAGAGAAGGGGGAATTCTCTTGGAAGCTGACTCATTAAGGATTGGCTAAATGAGGAAGACTAGTGTCCAGAGGAGGAGGAAGAAAGGTAGAGGAGGGTGCTCTCTGAAAAGAGAGAGTGAATAAAGACTGGAAGCACTGATGAGCCATAGGGAGTTTGATGCTGCCAAAGTGAGAAGTGAGGAGTTGAAGAACAGATAAGAGTCACAGAGGGCCTCATAACTTGTGTTATGGAACCAGTCTTTTCTTCCATGGGCAGAGGGATGGTCACCAAATGGATTTCATACCCCCAGAAGTAACATGGTAGGTTCTGGATACACCATCCTACACTTTTATGTTAGAATTATGCCAGAATTGTCTTCTGAGGTAACTGATTTTCTCACTCTTTCAAATGATGAGACAAACACATGTACATTTTAGAAACTTTGCAAAGTGTACCCAAACATAATCAATACTAGGAAAAAAAATTACACGTGACCTCTTCTTGCAGAGGTAACCATTAATAACTTTTGGGAACACATTCTTCCCGTCTTCTTTCTATCCATATTTTAAAATAGCGGAGATTACAAGTCTATGATATTGTTGTTGCTGTGTTTTAATTGACTTCATATCCTTTTCCCTTGATTCTGAAAATGGAGTCAATCAGAAGCTTCCTGACTGGTCACCTTTTCGCTCTTCTCCCCTCCCAACCTCCATTTGATTCTTGACACAGAGTAATTTTGTCAAAATGTACAGAAAACTATAAATGACAATGAAGGAAAAGTTATATATTCATTCACAACCTAGAGCACCACTGTTAACACATTGTTGTATTGTTTCTCGTCTTTTTTTTTCTTTGAATATTTAAAAAGAGCTTAGGTTACAGGGAATGTGGTGATTTCCAGACGATGCTAGCGGTTAAGAAATTTCCTGCCAATGCAAGAGATGTAAGAGATGTGGGGTTTGATCTCTGGGTTGGGAAGATCCCCTGGAGGAGGGCATGGGAACCCACTGCAGTGTTCTTGCCTAAAGAATCCCATGGACAGAGGAGCTTGGCAGGCTACAGTCCATGGGGTCTCAAAGACTCAGACATAATTGAAGTGGCTTAGCATAAATGCACATGGAATATAATAATCTTTTTTTCGTTTTCTTTTAGCACAAGCCCAACTTTTAACAAGAAGTCAACTTTATGAACTAATATTTATAAAGTGTTTCCTAAAGCTTTTGACATTCATACAGTCCTCCAACTAATCAAGATCTGCCCCTCTTTCCTCTGGCCTGGGGTCAAGAAAGGCCATCCCAGACCACAGATTTGGTCTGAACAGTTTAAATCCACTGTAAAACTGTATTTTAATTGTATTTTGGTGTTATGTTCTCAGCTTGTAAAAGAGATAGTATTTTTAATGTGAAATTTTCTGTAAAAAGGCACTATGACCAGTCTTTTCTTCATGGAGGGATGGTCACCAAATGGATTTCATACCCCCAGAAGTAACATGGTAGGTTCTGGATACACCATCCTACACTTTTATGTTAGAATTATGCCAGAATTGTCTTCTGAGGTAACTGATTTTCTCACTCTTTCAAATGATGAGACAAACACATGTACATTTTAGAAACTTTGCAAAGTGTACCCAAACATAATCAATACTAGGAAAAAAAATTACACGTGACCTCTTCTTGCAGAGGTAACCATTAATAACTTTTGGGAACACATTCTTCCCGTCTTCTTTCTATCCATATTTTAAAATAGCGGAGATTACAAGTCTATGATATTGTTGTTGCTGTGTTTTAATTGACTTCATATCCTTTTCCCTTGATTCTGAAAATGGAGTCAATCAGAAGCTTCCTGACTGGTCACCTTTTCGCTCTTCTCCCCTCCCAACCTCCATTTGATTCTTGACACAGAGTAATTTTGTCAAAATGTACAGAAAACTATAAATGACAATGAAGGAAAAGTTATATATTCATTCACAACCTAGAGCACCACTGTTAACACATTGTTGTATTGTTTCTCGTCTTTTTTTTTCTTTGAATATTTAAAAAGAGCTTAGGTTACAGGGAATGTGGTGATTTCCAGACGATGCTAGCGGTTAAGAAATTTCCTGCCAATGCAAGAGATGTAAGAGATGTGGGGTTTGATCTCTGGGTTGGGAAGATCCCCTGGAGGAGGGCATGGGAACCCACTGCAGTGTTCTTGCCTAAAGAATCCCATGGACAGAGGAGCTTGGCAGGCTACAGTCCATGGGGTCTCAAAGACTCAGACATAATTGAAGTGGCTTAGCATAAATGCACATGGAATATAATAATCTTTTTTTTTTCATTTTCTTTTAGCACAAGCCCAACTTTTAACAAGAAGTCAACTTTATGAACTAATATTTATAAAGTGTTTCCTAAAGCTTTTGACATTCATACAGTCCTCCAACTAATCAAGATCTGCCCCTCTTTCCTCTGGCCTGGGGTCAAGAAAGGCCATCCCAGACCACAGATTTGGTCTGAACAGTTTAAATCCACTGTAAAACTGTATTTTAATTGTATTTTGGTGTTATGTTCTCAGCTTGTAAAAGAGATAGTATTTTTAATGTGAAATTTTCTGTTGCATTTGCTCTAAGGATGTTATCGAGGTCTTGTCCACTGCATCAGGCAATCTCTCCCTTAAGAGGCCTCGAGAGAAACATTCTTCTCATAGCTTATTGCTAAAAAAATATCCTGCTTCTCTTTAACAGAGAGTATGAGTTTTAGAAAACACTAACAATGCATATCAGGTCACTCAATGGATTCTCTTCGTTTTAATGGCTACTAGAAGATTAGAGCTGAAGTTCTAGTGTACGAACCAGTCTACACTCATGGTATTGATTAGGATATGGGTCAATACTACATTTTCAAAAATTTATTACAGGCAATTTTGGTTCACACACTACATAATACCAACAAATACAAGTTTGTTTTTTCAAAAATCACCACTTTAGGGACTTCCCTGGTGGTCCAGTGGGTAAAGAGTCTGCCTCGCAGTACAAGGGGCACCGGTTCCATCCCTGGCCCAGGAAGGTCCCATGTGCCATGGAGCGGCTGGACCAGTGTGTCCAATTATGAGTCAGCGCTCTGGAGCACATGCACCCAGAGCCGGTGCTCTGCAATAAGAGAGGCCATGGCAATGGGAGGCCCACATAGTCCAAAGAATAAAGATGGATGAAAATAGTAACCAATAAAAGAGGCCAAACTTCTTTTTAAAATTTAAAAAATAATCACTATTTTAAATAACAAAAGACCAGGAAAAATAAATTTGAGTCAGTTGATTATTTTCCAAAATATTCTCAATGCCCATATCCTCAGTTCCCTTATTATAGTGAAACATACAAATACAGAAAACTGATCATTTAACATGCCATAGCATTTCAGGTACTAGTTCCTGGGTAGAACTTTATGGAATCCATTTATGTCTTAAATTTTTATTTGGCTTTGCCTTATTCCCTTTTTATTTTCTATTTTCCTTGGCCCTGATATACACATATACACATATATTAATATTTAACATGCACACATACACCTCAGAGATTCCTATAGGTTTGGTTCCAGACCACTGTAATAAAACGCATATCACAATAAAGCATGCCATACTAATTTTTTATTTCCCATTGCAAATGAAAGTTTTATTTATACTATACTATTGTCTATTCAATGTGCAATAACATTATACATTAAAAATGTGCATACCTTAATTTTAAAATACTTCTAAAACAATTACAATCGTAACATCAAGATTTGCTGAACACAGATTGTCATAACACCCATAGTAACAATGAAAGCATTTAAACTATTTCAAGAATTACCAAAATGTGGCACAGAAACACTGAAGTGAGCAAATGTTGGGAAAATGGCACCAATAGACTTCCTTAATGTTCAGTTGCCATGAATCTTTGATTTGTAAAAAACACAGTTCATCTGTGAAGTACAACAAAGTGAAATGCAACAAAATGAGATATGCCTGTTCATACACATCTACTTTATATAAAGGATTTAAATACATATGTATGTGTTTCCACAATGCACTATCTCTTATGATATAGTCATTTTTACACCATTTTTAGAAGGAGAAAAGGCCTCGATAAGCACATTGTCACCCAGATGACTGAGCAAGACCATTCTTGAAGGCAGAGACTCCAGTTAGAGAAGTTTGCCAAAGTGACAGTTTGAGATGGGGCCGTAGATGCTCACATGGAGAGAAGGACAGAGAATTGAGATTTGTAAGGCAGAAATGCTTGCCTGGACAACTCCAGCCTGATGGGCTACAGTCCATAGGGTCACAAAGTGTCAGACATGACTGAGTGACTAACACACACACACACACGCACGCACACACACACACACACACACACACACACGGCAGAAACATCTCAACTGACAGGCTGTGATGGAAAGGGAAATGACCTCAAGGGTTCTGGCTTAGACTATAGGGTTGCCAATTGGAGCAGGGAGTGGCTTGGGAGGAAATGTGAAGCATTCATTTTTGAATCCACTGATTTGAAGGAAACTGTCTAGGACATCCAGACAAGCCTTCTCTACCACGCCATTAATTCCCATGTATGTTCATTTGCTCTTATTATTTTTCTCTGTCTGGAATACAGCCACCTTTGCTTCTAGTACTGACCACACTTGAGCCATCATTCTGAGCCCAGTTCCCTTCCAGGAAGCCTTTTGGCCCACATTAATAGCACTTGTTTTCAGTATTGAAACACCTCTTATTGTGATTTCACTTGTTCAATCTCTTATCTCATAGGTAAATATCATCTACTTATTGGCGCAGTGAATATTTGGTGTGACCCATTTGAACATCTGGGGCTTCCCCAGGTAGGGCAGTGATAAAGAATCTGCCTGCCAATGCAGATGACAAGGGTTTGTTCCCGGGGTCAGGAAGATCCCCTGGAGAAGGAAATGGCAACCCACTCCAGTATTCTTGCTTAGAGAACCCCATGGACAGAGGAGGCTGGTGAGTGACAGTCCAGGGGGTCGCAAAGAGTCAGACACGACTGAGCAAGTGAGCACACCACATCTGTGCCAGGTGACGGGCACACAATTAACTTGGTGCCCCAGGTGGACGGTCACACAGCATTTAAATACATATGTATGTGTTTCCACAATGCACTATCTCTTATGATATAGTCATTTTTACACCATTTTTAGAAGGAGAAAAGGCCTCGATAAGCACATTGTCACCCAGATGACTGAGCAAGACCATTCTTGAAGGCAGAGACTCCAGTTAGAGAAGTTTGCCAAAGTGACAGTTTGAGATGGGGCCGTAGATGCTCACATGGAGAGAAGGACAGAGAATTGAGATTTGTAAGGCAGAAATGCTTGCCTGGACAACTCCAGCCTGATGGGCTACAGTCCATAGGGTCACAAAGTGTCAGACATGACTGAGTGACTAACACACACACACACACGCCACACACACACACACACACACACACGGCAGAAACATCTCAACTGACAGGCTGTGATGGAAAGGGAAATGACCTCAAGGGTTCTGGCTTAGACTATAGGGTTGCCAATTGGAGCAGGGAGTGGCTTGGGAGGAAATGTGAAGCATTCATTTTTGAATCCACTGATTTGAAGGAAACTGTCTAGGACATCCAGACAAGCCTTCTCTACCACGCCATTAATTCCCATGTATGTTCATTTGCTCTTATTATTTTTCTCTGTCTGGAATACAGCCACCTTTGCTTCTAGTACTGACCACACTTGAGCCATCATTCTGAGCCCAGTTCCCTTCCAGGAAGCCTTTTGGCCCACATTAATAGCACTTGTTTTCAGTATTGAAACACCTCTTATTGTGATTTCACTTGTTCAATCTCTTATCTCATAGGTAAATATCATCTACTTATTGGCGCAGTGAATATTTGGTGTGACCCATTTGAACATCTGGGGCTTCCCCAGGTAGGGCAGTGATAAAGAATCTGCCTGCCAATGCAGATGACAAGGGTTTGTTCCCGGGGTCAGGAAGATCCCCTGGAGAAGGAAATGGCAACCCACTCCAGTATTCTTGCTTAGAGAACCCCATGGACAGAGGAGGCTGGTGAGTTACAGTCCAGGGGGTCGCAAAGAGTCAGACACGACTGAGCAAGTGAGCACACCCACACATCTGTGCCAGGTGACGGGCACACAATTAACTTGGGTGTGGTCCCAGCCCTCAGACAGTTGGCCATCCATCAGAAGAGACCACACAACATCCACAAGTCAGTCTAGGCCTCTTGAAAGAATGCGAGATCCATCCTCTTCTTTACTGTTCCTCATGATGGCTGGCTCACACTCAACTTAGAGCCAAACATAAACAAACAGCCTATCAACTAGAAGATTATTGGTTCAAGCTTGTGGAAGAAAAACTCCATAGCAAACATTGCCGGATGAAATTTTTTATGACTTTCTGGACCACCAAAATTCTCTTCTTATACAATGTGAGTCATGATAGCCAACAATGCAGGCTGTCGCTCAAATGTGGCTTTCATCTGCTTGCCTATGTTAGGTCTGGCCCTGCTATGCTACATCCCAAAAAGGCAAAATCTTATCTGGAGTTCTGACAAGACAGCAATTTTTTTTTTTTTTGCTCTCGCAGGCTGGACTTGATTTTTCACAGCAGCCAAGAGGAATTCCAATCGTGGCAGTAAAGACCCTTCTGCTCAGATTCATGAGACATGAGAAGTGACTTACTGGCAAAGCAGAAAGGAGTGAGCTGGGAGTTGGAAAGAGTTATCTTCAGACTTGGCCAAGCGGGTCCTGGCTTCACTGCCCTAATTCATAAAAGAAGGTGGCTAGAAAGGAGATATTCCAGGGCCCTTCATTTTCTCTGTTTTCTTTTGTGTGATTACAAAAAATAAACTTCTAGAATGCTAGGTACTCAGAGTGAGCTCTCGTATTAGTGGTATAAATTGAAGCATATCTATTACCATCCATAGGTTAGATACCTAGGGGGCAGTTGCAGCATTGCACAGCACTGGAGCTCAACCCCATGCTCTGCAATGACCTTTCAGAAGGGTGGGATGCTGTGGGGCTGGGAGGGAGGTTCAGGAGGAAGGTACCTATGTGTACTTATGGCTGATTCACATTATTGTACGGCAGAGATCAACACAACATAGTAAATCAATTATCTTCCAATTAAGAAACTTTAAATGTACTCAGAAAAAAGAAAGTAAGGGTCTCTCTTCAATTTCTCACCTAGCTCTAACATTTTATAACCTTTTGTGCTCTACGTGTGCCCTATGGCTATGTGTCTGATTTGCAGGAAATGTCTTTTACAGAGTTTTGTTGTTTACTGCCGCACATCGACCTGAATCCGCCAGAGGTATACAAATGTTTCCCCAAACTTCCCCCCCTCTCTCTCCCCATCCCCCCCCTCCAGGTGGCCCCCGAGCCCCTGTTTGAGATCCCCTAGTCCCACCATGCATTCCCCTCCCTCACCCCAATGTCCATAAGATTGTTCTCCATGTCTGCCTCTCATTGCTGTTCTGCATTGCAGGAAATGATTTCTATAAATTGCAAACTCTTCTTATACAATGTGAGTCATGATAGCCAACAATGCAGGCTGTCGCTCAAATGTGGCTTTCATCTGCTTGCCTATGTTAGGTCTGGCCCTGCTATGCTACATCCCAAAAAGGCAAAATCTTATCTGGAGTTCTGACAAGACAGCAATTTTTTTTTTTTTTGCTCTCGCAGGCTGGACTTGATTTTTCACAGCAGCCAAGAGGAATTCCAATCGTGGCAGTAAAGACCCTTCTGCTCAGATTCATGAGACATGAGAAGTGACTTACTGGCAAAGCAGAAAGGAGTGAGCTGGGAGTTGGAAAGAGTTATCTTCAGACTTGGCCAAGCGGGTCCTGGCTTCACTGCCCTAATTCATAAAAGAAGGTGGCTAGAAAGGAGATATTCCAGGGCCCTTCATTTTCTCTGTTTTCTTTTGTGTGATTACAAAAAATAAACTTCTAGAATGCTAGGTACTCAGAGTGAGCTCTCGTATTAGTGGTATAAATTGAAGCATATCTATTACCATCCATAGGTTAGATACCTAGGGGGCAGTTGCAGCATTGCACAGCACTGGAGCTCAACCCCATGCTCTGCAATGACCTTTCAGAAGGGTGGGATGCTGTGGGGCTGGGAGGGAGGTTCAGGAGGAAGGTACCTATGTGTACTTATGGCTGATTCACATTATTGTACGGCAGAGATCAACACAACATAGTAAATCAATTATCTTCCAATTAAGAAACTTTAAATGTACTCAGAAAAAAGAAAGTAAGGGTCTCTCTTCAATTTCTCACCTAGCTCTAACATTTTATAACCTTTTGTGCTCTACGTGTGCCCTATGGCTATGTGTCTGATTTGCAGGAAATGTCTTTTACAGAGTTTTGTTGTTTACTGCCGCACATCGACCTGAATCCGCCAGAGGTATACAAATGTTTCCCCAAACTTCCCCCCATCTCTCTCCCCATCCCACCCCTCCAGGTGGCCACAGAGCCCCTGTTTGAGATCCCCTAGTCCCACCATGCATTCCCCTCCCTCACCCCAATGTCCATAAGATTGTTCTCCATGTCTGCCTCTCATTGCTGTTCTGCATTGCAGGAAATGATTTCTATAAAATTGCAAACTCTTTCAGTTTTCATAGTGACAATGTCTGACAACTGAAAGCAAAGGACTTCTGAGCTTCCCTTAGTACACCACAGAGTCTTGAAAAGCAACAGGCTTTGAAGGTTCAAAGACCTGATCCAAGTTCCACCACGGCTGCCATTTGCTGGGCAAGTCACTTCTGATTCACAAAGTTCAAGTTCATCCATGAAGTTCACATTGTGCGTCACTGGTGTGTGTTTTTGTTGTGACAAGTGACTGGAACAGATGTTGGCACAACCATCTTTGATAGATGGTAACTCTTATATTGTAATGTCTGCAGGCTTAGTGGAGACATTTGAGTTTGTGGGCGAAATGACTAATAGATGAACAGTGAAGTTATTTGGGGGGTTATTCCGAGAAAGAATGAGTTAACAACTTCTCAATGGAGGAGGGAAAAAAATGCCCAAACTCGACGGGCTCAGTTTCTTTGTTTATAAAATCGAGGGGTGCACCAGATGATTTTTAAGGCCTCTCTCTATGAGTTTATAATTTTGGCTCATAAAGTGGATCTGGATGTAATTCCAAAGCAACTCAAAGAGATACATTACAAAATGGGGTTTTAAGTACAGCGGCATCAAAGCAATAAGTGTGCCTACTTTAGGAGACAATGTTCATTGGGATCTATAATATAAGTTCAGGTTATTTCAATAATATAGATCGAATGCTTACTTTACTATATTCCAGAGCATTGGTAACATGTTGTGCTTCCACCTCAGGTATGTGGGAAGAACAGGAAAAGATAGAAAGAAAGGGGAGACAGTGTGAGGTGCAAGTTTAAGGCGGAAGCACAGTGTTCAGACCAGATTGCTTCTGTTTTCTCCTGCTGGGACAATGATTTGCTTCTATAGTGTGTCTCATTTTATACAATAGACATATTCCTAAAACTCACATAGAAGCATCTGTCAATTGAATCATGTCTTAAATGTATCACAGTCGTGTTCCACTGAAAACACTTTCTTGATAAGCCTTTCTGTAAAAAGAGATGTTTCTCTCTAATTCTGAATCTGTATTGGATCTGTTTAAAGGAAAGTTCAACTCCGGTTCCTTTCCTGGGAGGAAAAGTGATTTCAAGAGACTCTGATGAGGTCCTGGTGTGGGAACAGCCTGTCTCAACTCTTGGCCTCTCCGGGAAAGTAGATGGAGAGAAAGAGTAGGCACATATTCCAGAACTGGACTTTGAATGGGCCTCTGGCCAAACTTGGCCCAATGTCTCAACTGAAATGGAGTGCTGACCAAAACTGAATGCTGACTCCAAGCCAACTTGCTTCAGACACATGGTCCTCTGCCCGACGAGCCCAGTGCCCTTTCCCTGAGGTACCTGCCCAGCTGGGGGAAGGAAACGCCAGGACAAGCAGCTTTGCTCTTTCCCCCTCCCTGCCAGGTTCCAGCTTTTGTGCGGCTCTTACATTTGGCGGTGGGGGAAGGACAAGCAAGTGGAAGAAGAGACAGTAGGGCCACCCATGAAGATGCAGGGCTTAGAGAGAGCCAGGAGAAAGCCAGGAGGGAGTCATTGGGGAAGAAGAAAATCTGAACAGGGGACTAAGGGAAAAAATGAGGAGAGGGCTCAGGGAAACTGCTTGAACATGATGGAAAAGAAGGAGGAATAGAAGAATCCCAGAATGGAAAGTGAGCTTTCTGTCCAGCAGAAGAGGTTGCAGAAAGCTGGGGACAACTCCAGGCACTAATCCAGACCCTAAGTGCAAACCTGCTTGATTTTTTTCAAAAAGTCCTGTAATTCACCCTTCAGAATTTTCTTTGATTCTGGGGAATTAAGCCATGACAGCTGATTTTCCACCTCAGGTATGTGGGAAGAACAGGAAAAGATAGAAAGAAAGGGGAGACAGTGTGAGGTGCAAGTTTAAGGCGGAAGCACAGTGTTCAGACCAGATTGCTTCTGTTTTCTCCTGCTGGGACAATGATTTGCTTCTATAGTGTGTCTCATTTTATACAATAGACATATTCCTAAAACTCACATAGAAGCATCTGTCAATTGAATCATGTCTTAAATGTATCACAGTCGTGTTCCACTGAAAACACTTTCTTGATAAGCCTTTCTGTAAAAAGAGATGTTTCTCTCTAATTCTGAATCTGTATTGGATCTGTTTAAAGGAAAGTTCAACTCCGGTTCCTTTCCTGGGAGGAAAAGTGATTTCAAGAGACTCTGATGAGGTCCTGGTGTGGGAACAGCCTGTCTCAACTCTTGGCCTCTCCGGGAAAGTAGATGGAGAGAAAGAGTAGGCACATATTCCAGAACTGGACTTTGAATGGGCCTCTGGCCAAACTTGGCCCAATGTCTCAACTGAAATGGAGTGCTGACCAAAACTGAATGCTGACTCCAAGCCAACTTGCTTCAGACACATGGTCCTCTGCCCGACGAGCCCAGTGCCCTTTCCCTGAGGTACCTGCCCAGCTGGGGGAAGGAAACGCCAGGACAAGCAGCTTTGCTCTTTCCCCCTCCCTGCCAGGTTCCAGCTTTTGTGCGGCTCTTACATTTGGCGGTGGGGGAAGGACAAGCAAGTGGAAGAAGAGACAGTAGGGCCACCCATGAAGATGCAGGGCTTAGAGAGAGCCAGGAGAAAGCCAGGAGGGAGTCATTGGGGAAGAAGAAAATCTGAACAGGGGACTAAGGGAAAAAATGAGGAGAGGGCTCAGGGAAACTGCTTGAACATGATGGAAAAGAAGGAGGAATAGAAGAATCCCAGAATGGAAAGTGAGCTTTCTGTCCAGCAGAAGAGGTTGCAGAAAGCTGGGGACAACTCCAGGCACTAATCCAGACCCTAAGTGCAAACCTGCTTGATTTTTTTCAAAAAGTCCTGTAATTCACCCTTCACTATAGTAATTTTCTTTGTATACTTCTGGAATGATGAGGAATTAAGCCATGACAGCTGATTTTCCAGAAAGATTCATGGTAGAATTTCTACCTCTGTGGAGGCTGCACTTGCAGAAATTACAACATGGAATGGCTAAAATGTTGGTGGGGGTTGAAGAGGCTTACACTTCAAAATTTAGGTTGGTGCTCAATTTGAAATCACTGCTTTAGTTTCAGGATGTGCATACATGTTAAGTCGCTGGTGTCATGTCCAGTTCTTTGTGACTCTATAGACTGTACTTCCCCCACCCCAGGCTCCTCTGGCCCTGGGGTTCTCCAGGGAAGAATACTGGTGTGGCTTGCCATTTCCTTCTCCAGGGGATCTCCCTGACTCAGAGATCGAACCTGTGGCTCTCCCATCTCCTGCATTGGCAGGTAGGTTCAAGACCACCAGCACCACCTGGGAAGCCCAGTTTCAGTCTAAACGTAAGCAATTTTAGAACCGTGTTCCCAGGATACCAAGGTTTCATATCCAACATGCCATGTCTTGGGAAGAGCACAAACACACTTGGCTCATGGATAATTCCACTGTCGACTTTGCTACTCATCTGAAGCAATGTGACAGAGAGACAGTGCTTGTCTGGACCTCATTTCTTTGTGCAGTACCTGTCTTCCTGGAGGTAAACTTGTCAGGCAGAAGAAATAAAGAGGAGAGAGCCAAGTAGTTCAAGCAACCCATGCATTATGGAAAACACCTCAGGGAGATAAGCAGAGGTGAGAGTCAGCATACCCAACTGCTAAGTTATGGGACCAACCAATCGGGATTCGATCCTGAACATAAACAGCTCTTTTCAGCCCTAGAGATGACATTCCCATGGCAGGTGATCCTTCCCCACAGAGGTGTTGACACACTCAGCATTATGTACCTAATCACTGGCTATTGTTCAATATCTGTCTTCCCCTCCAGACTGTCAGCTTGTTGAGGGGTTTCCCTAAACCCTCAATACATCTCTGTGATCACACCAGGGACCCAGGTAGGAAAGACCTCATCTCATTGTATTGCGGCTGATTTAGGAAGTAGTGCCGAGTCATGAAAACTGACTTGTTGTGTGACTTTGGTCAGGTCACGCCTCTCCCTCTGTCTCTGACTCTGGCTAGAAAAAGGCAGGATTGGATTGGAAATGAAACTTTTCAGGCCAGTTCCAGCTTGAATTACCTGCAGTCCAGCTTGTTTATAAGGTGGACAGGGGAGGTTCAGTTGTGACCAGAGCAAACTACTGTTGTTTAGTTGCTCACTTGTGTCCTACTCTTTGCGACCCCATAGATTATAGCCCGCCAGGCTCCTCTGCCCATGGAATTCTCCAAGCAAGAATACTGGAGTGGGTTGCCATTTCCTTCTCCAGGGGATCTTCCTGACCCAGAGATCAAATCCATGCCTCTTGTGTTTCCTGCATTGCAGGCAGATTCTTTATCGGATGAGCCATCAAGAGAGCTCTCTCCCCCCAAAACATTAGGAACTAATAAAAACTGCCAAATATCACTTCAATAACAAGTGAGAGCAGGATTCTACATGAAATGTGCTTGGGTTGCATGCTGCAAATGTTTCTTTTGTGAGAGAGGAAGGTCATAGGATATGATCACTTGATTCGCCACTGAGCTTCCTGGGCAGCTCTGGCCAAGCTCAAGATGTTCAAGGTCCACTTCCTACTGACTTGTCACACTGTTGAATTATGATGGAGCTGAAGTCCAAAAGGGGAAATGTGTTGCAAACTGGAGCTGGGCCCCGGAGCCATACAATCCTGATGCATGACACAGATTTTCCCAGAGACATTCAGGGCCACACCGAGGAGCCCTCGCATTTCTCAGTGCTGATTTTGTGAGTTTACCCTGTTCTGCTGCTGGGAACGTTTTCCCCAACAAGCAAATGAAACCATTTCCTTTTGCCTCTTCCTGAACCATTTCTTTAATGATATGTGAAATTATGGGTGGCAAAGAGTCAGACATGACTTAGCGACCAAACAACAACAATCACTTTTAAACAAGGCTTTTTAAATAGCTCAGGTTAAAAATCACTTGAGAAATAAGGTCATAATTGTCTTCACAGGAAGAGTCATCCATGTATTGAGCCAGAGGATAATAAGCCCAGAGCTTCCTGAATCTTAACACGGAGGCTGTTTTGCCTGTTGCCGAGTTTTAAGGCTCCCACAGTCCTCCCAGAGCTTTTCTTTATGGGAGCGTGGGCTTCACTGAAAAAGGCAGGATTGGATTGGAAATGAAACTTTTCAGGCCAGTTCCAGCTTGAATTACCTGCAGTCCAGCTTGTTTATAAGGTGGACAGGGGAGGTTCAGTTGTGACCAGAGCAAACTACTGTTGTTTAGTTGCTCACTTGTGTCCTACTCTTTGCGACCCCATAGATTATAGCCCGCCAGGCTCCTCTGCCCATGGAATTCTCCAAGCAAGAATACTGGAGTGGGTTGCCATTTCCTTCTCCAGGGGATCTTCCTGACCCAGAGATCAAATCCATGCCTCTTGTGTTTCCTGCATTGCAGGCAGATTCTTTATCGGATGAGCCATCAAGAGAGCTCTCTCCCCCCAAAACATTAGGAACTAATAAAAACTGCCAAATATCACTTCAATAACAAGTGAGAGCAGGATTCTACATGAAATGTGCTTGGGTTGCATGCTGCAAATGTTTCTTTTGTGAGAGAGGAAGGTCATAGGATATGATCACTTGATTCGCCACTGAGCTTCCTGGGCAGCTCTGGCCAAGCTCAAGATGTTCAAGGTCCACTTCCTACTGACTTGTCACACTGTTGAATTATGATGGAGCTGAAGTCCAAAAGGGGAAATGTGTTGCAAACTGGAGCTGGGCCCCGGAGCCATACAATCCTGATGCATGACACAGATTTTCCCAGAGACATTCAGGGCCACACCGAGGAGCCCTCGCATTTCTCAGTGCTGATTTTGTGAGTTTACCCTGTTCTGCTGCTGGGAACGTTTTCCCCAACAAGCAAATGAAACCATTTCCTTTTGCCTCTTCCTGAACCATTTCTTTAATGATATGTGAAATTATGGGTGGCAAAGAGTCAGACATGACTTAGCGACCAAACAACAACAATCACTTTTAAACAAGGCTTTTTAAATAGCTCAGGTTAAAAATCACTTGAGAAATAAGGTCATAATTGTCTTCACAGGAAGAGTCATCCATGTATTGAGCCAGAGGATAATAAGCCCAGAGCTTCCTGAATCTTAACACGGAGGCTGTTTTGCCTGTTGCCGAGTTTTAAGGCTCCCACAGTCCTCCCAGAGCTTTTCTTTATGGGAGCGTGGGCACACTTGCAATCATGTACCCAACATCTATGATAGTGGTGATGATAACACTATGTGTTCAAAGATGCCTGGATGGACGTTCAAAAGCCCCAGTTTTTCCACTCGTTGGTGTGTGAGTCTGAGCAAATTCTGGCCTCTCAGAGCCTCAGTGTGTTCCCCCATGGATAATTCAGCTGGACATTCGGAGCTCTGGGTTCTACAGGGAGTCTGAGGTCCAGGTGCGAGGTGGGGCAAGAGGAGAAGAATCAAGAGAGAGATGGGACCCTGGACCTCCCTAGTTGGAACCCTATTCCCCTTCTCCATGCACGTGTAGAGTCTGCATCGAGTTTCACCAAGGAAAGGCTCTGCTGCTTATAAAGGGTTTGGAAAGCACAGGCTGTGATGACGTCAAAACACACTCTCCACTCTGAAAAGCGTTTTCTGAGTTCATGTTCACATACACTTGTGAACTCAGATGCACACACACACACACACACCCTCCACAGTGCAAAAATCAAAATCACCCAACATCACATGGCACATGGTGAAAAAAATCAGGTGTCATTTTCTTTTCATGCCCTGTCATCCCCCAAAGGCAGCCCCAGGTGCTGCTGGGAGATGGGGAAACACTGCCTGTAACTAAGTCAGTTACTGCTGAAAACCAAGTCAGTTACAGGTGGAGCTTTAACTTTTCGAAGGGAAGCTTAGAGCTCATCTGTCTATCTCTTAACTTGATGCATGAGGAACTGAAGGCTTGGAGTGACTGGCGTGAGGCCATGCACCCAGCTGGTAGCAGAGCTGCTATGCCAGGCCAAGTCTCTATGCCCCAACTCAGAGCCCTCCCCAGCACACCATGCTCTTGCAAAGGAATGGGACACTACACAGGGGGCATTTGGATATCCTGTTGTAATTGTCATTGTTCAGTCGCTCAGTCATGTCTGACTCTGTGTTGTGTCCAACTCTTTGCGATCCCATGGACTGCAGCATGCCAGGCTCCACTGTTCTTCACTGTCTCCCAGAGTTTGTTCAAGCTCATGTCTGTTGAGTCAGTGATGCCATCCAACCATCTCATCCTCCGACACCCTCTTCTCCTCCTGCCCTCACTCTCCAGCATCAGGGTCTTTTCCAATGATATCCTGTACTGCTATCCAAAAATAAAAATATTCTCCATCCACCTCATATTCCCCATCCACCTCTGCAGTATGAGTTGATCTTTAGATCTACTAAGACCTAAAAAAAAAAAAAAATTGCATGCACACACACACACAGGCCCTTTGCCAAGAGGATAAGCATAATGAAAAATCCTTGGCAAGGGGATACTTCAAAGCTTCAGAGGGTTTATCTGAAGAAGACTTTGAATAGAGTGCAATGTTTTATGAGTTCTCCTAATCCCCAGTAAATGTGCCTTGCCGAATAAGCAGAAATGGTTTTAATGACTGCTAGAGAGATAGAGACACAGGTCTGTGGACTAGGGCTGGGTTCCCTGGGACATTTAGTCTCCCACATTACAAGCCTGGGGAAAGAATTTGTATCTGGTGCTGAGCTAATGCGTTTCGAGAGCCCAAGTCTTTTCCCTCTGAAGGTCTGTGGTTGGTGAGTCTTTCTTCAGTTCTATCAACCACTACTTCTACCACCACTAATTTCTTGTACCTCAACCTCCACTGTTCAGACCATCCTTTCAGCTCATTTTAGCTTCACAACATCCCTGGAGGAGATCCATATGAGTCCAGAACCACTTCTCCAGGTGGGAAGGGCGTGGTGAGCCAGCAGCTGAGGTGGGTACAGTGGTTTGCTGAGCTCAAATCGAGAAGAGGTCCCATGTCTGGGGGATTCTAGGGGAGTCAGGTTAAAGTGTGGGACACTAGAAGTCTAGAGAGACAAAGGTCCAAGTCCACATGATTCAAGACTCAGGGAAGGAGACCAACAGCAACCTGAGAGCCCAGAAGCTGAGGGGCTCTGAGGGCAGCAAAGCCAGAGGTCGAGGTTGAGGCTCCCCCAGCCCCGCTCTGCTGCCGCCCCCTGCCTCTCCTGCTTCTGGGGCCTCTGGGCAATTCCAGCTCAGACAGCAGCTTCAATAGGGTTTGAATTGTAAAAAATGTGTCCAGTCATTTGGAGCTTTACATCAGTGGGTAGAATGAATAAAATAGGGCATTTTCAGGACAGGCAAGACTTCAAGCTGTAGGCTACAAAGAACTGTGGCTCTCTGGGGTCTCTTATAGGGCCCACCCTCGGTCTCTCTAACTCACCCTCTTTTTCCAGCAGCTCCACATAGGAAGAGCTTATGTCTTGCCGTTAATCTCATACCCTCTCTGGACAATTAAAACTCATTTTTCAGGAGGTAGGAGGGTTTTTTTAAATGTTTTAATTTTTTTCTTATTTTTGGCTGTGCTGGGTCTTCGTTGCTGCTCTGCCTTTTCTCTAGTCACAGTGAGCAGGGCCTACCAGCTGGTTGTGGTACATGAACTGCTCATTGCGGTGGCCTCTCTTTTGGTGGAGCATGGGCTCTAGGGCCCATGAGCTTCAGGAGCTGCAGCACGTGGGCTCAGTCGTTTTGGATCCCGGGTTCCAGAGCACAGGTTTGATAGTTGTGGGGCACAGCCTTAGTTGCCGTGTGGCAAAGGTGACCCGTGTCTCTTGCATAGGCAGGTGGATCCTTTCCCACTGTGGTCCGAGAGAAGCCTGAGATGGGAGTTTTAATTGTTACCTGACTACCACATAGATTGAGGTGCCCAAGTACTTCTAGCATGGTTTAATAAAACCTACTGAAGATCACAGGGTAAGAGAAGGGACCAAATACAGAGAGGGAAGCTAAGTGAAGCAGAGTGATGGTGACCTCTACCTTCTGAACAAAGGAAACAAAACAGGAATCAGGAAAAGTCAAGGTTAGGACGGGCATAGGCTGTTCCAAGGTTAAATCTGTAGAAAATTGCTGCATGGTGGAACAAAATTCAGGAAGGTGACAGACACACTTTAAGAAATAAAATAAGTTCCAAAGCTAATTTATGCAGGATATCTGATTTTTGTAGTAGAAATTTAAAAGGAAAATCAGAAGAATTACAACACCCTTTTAACTGAAATGAAAATAATCTGTGTCTTTTCTTGCAGTCTCTCAGGCATGGTAAGTCTTTATTCCATAAAATGGAATGGAAGAAAAAAGCTGTGACTCATATCCCATGCCAAAAGTTTGAAGATTTTCATGGCAAGAAGAGGTTGGGGGAAGACCCAGGACATAAAAATAAAAGGTAGGTTACTCTGGGAATAAGAACAGAGGCAGAGACCACAAAGGAGAAGAGAGAAAAGAGAACAGTGAGAGAAGTTGGAGGGGATTCACATAGAAGACGTCTATCCATAAAAGAAGACTTAAACAGATGGAGAGATATTCCATGTTCCTGGGTCGGAAGAATCAATATTGTGAATGGATCAAAGTCTCATAGCCTTATGTCTTGCCGTTAATCTCATACCCTCTCTGGACAATTAAAACTCATTTTTCAGGAGGTAGGAGGGTTTTTTTAAATGTTTTAATTTTTTTCTTATTTTTGGCTGTGCTGGGTCTTCGTTGCTGCTCTGCCTTTTCTCTAGTCACAGTGAGCAGGGCCTACCAGCTGGTTGTGGTACATGAACTGCTCATTGCGGTGGCCTCTCTTTTGGTGGAGCATGGGCTCTAGGGCCCATGAGCTTCAGGAGCTGCAGCACGTGGGCTCAGTCGTTTTGGATCCCGGGTTCCAGAGCACAGGTTTGATAGTTGTGGGGCACAGCCTTAGTTGCCGTGTGGCAAAGGTGACCCGTGTCTCTTGCATAGGCAGGTGGATCCTTTCCCACTGTGGTCCGAGAGAAGCCTGAGATGGGAGTTTTAATTGTTACCTGACTACCACATAGATTGAGGTGCCCAAGTACTTCTAGCATGGTTTAATAAAACCTACTGAAGATCACAGGGTAAGAGAAGGGACCAAATACAGAGAGGGAAGCTAAGTGAAGCAGAGTGATGGTGACCTCTACCTTCTGAACAAAGGAAACAAAACAGGAATCAGGAAAAGTCAAGGTTAGGACGGGCATAGGCTGTTCCAAGGTTAAATCTGTAGAAAATTGCTGCATGGTGGAACAAAAATTCAGGAAGGTGACAGACACACTTTAAGAAATAAAATAAGTTCCAAAGCTAATTTATGCAGGATATCTGATTTTTGTAGTAGAAATTTAAAAGGAAAATCAGAAGAATTACAACACCCTTTTAACTGAAATGAAAATAATCTGTGTCTTTTCTTGCAGTCTCTCAGGCATGGTAAGTCTTTATTCCATAAAATGGAATGGAAGAAAAAAGCTGTGACTCATATCCCATGCCAAAAGTTTGAAGATTTTCATGGCAAGAAGAGGTTGGGGGAAGACCCAGGACATAAAAATAAAAGGTAGGTTACTCTGGGAATAAGAACAGAGGCAGAGACCACAAAGGAGAAGAGAGAAAAGAGAACAGTGAGAGAAGTTGGAGGGGATTCACATAGAAGACGTCTATCCATAAAAGAAGACTTAAACAGATGGAGAGATATTCCATGTTCCTGGGTCGGAAGAATCAATATTGTGAAGATGACTGTACTACCAAATGTCATCTATAGATTCAATGTGATCCCTATCAAACTACCAATGACATTCTTCACTGAACTAGACCAAAGAATAACACAGTTCATATGGAAACACAAAAGACCTCGAATAGCCAAAGCAATCCTGAGGAAGAAGAATGGAGCTGGAGGGATCAGCTTCCCCAACTTCAGACTCTACTACAAAGCAACAGTCCTCAAGACAGTATGGTACTGGCACAAAAACAGAACTATAGACCAATGGAACAAGATAGAGAACCCAGAGATAAACCCACGCACCTATGAGTACCTTATTTTTGACAAAGGAGGCAAAACTATAAAATGGGACAAAGACAGCCTCTTCAACAAATGATGCTGGGAAAATTGGACAGCTACATGCAAAAAAATGAAGTTGGAACATTCCCTGACACCATACACAAAGATCAACTCAAAATGGATAAAGACCTAAATGTAAAGCCAGAAACCATCAAACTCTTAGAGGAGAATATAGACAAAACCCTCAAGGACATAAATCAAAGCAAGATCTTCTCTGACCCACCTACTAGAATAGCAGAACTAAAAAGACAAATGCACATGTGGGACCTCATGAAACTTAAAAACTTTTGTACAGCAAAAGAAATCACAAAAAGGCTGAACAGACACCCCACAGAGTAGGAGAAAATCATAGCAAATAAAACAACAGAAAAAGAATTAATCTCCAAATTCTACAAGCAACTCAGACAGCTCAGCACCAGAAAAACCAACAACCCAATCAAAAATGGGAAAAGGACCTAAACAGACACCTCTACAAGGAGGACATACAGATGGCCCCAAAACACATGAAACGTTGCTCAACTTCACTTATAATTAGAGAAATGCAAATCAAAACTACAATGAGATATCACCTCACACCCGTCAGAATGGCCATCATTCACAAATCAACAGACAATAAATGCTGGAGAAGGTGCGGAGAAAAGGGAACACTCCTGCATTGCTGGTGAGAATGTAGATTGAAACAGCCTCTATGGAAGACAGTATGGAGATTTCTTAAAAAGCTAAAAATAAAAGCACCATACGACCCAGCAATCCCACTCTTAGGCTTATACCCTGATGAAATTAAATCCGAAAGAAGCACCTGTACCCCAATGTTCACTGCAGCTCTCTATACAATAGCTAGAACATGGAAGCAACCTAGATGCCCATCGACAAACGAATGGATACAAAAGCTCTGGGACATATACACAATGGAATACTACTCAGCTGTAAAAAGTAATGCAGAAGAATCAGCCCTAATGAGGTGGCTGGCTCTAGAACCTATCATAAAAAGTGAAGTCAGTCAGAAAGAGAAGGATAAGTACAATATACTAACACATATATATGGAATCTAGTAGGATGGTGACGATGGCAGATGCAGTGAAGCGACGAAAAGACAGACATGGACAGTGGACATTGTGGGGAAGGAACAATGGGTGAGAGGCATAAAGGAAGTAGCTTGAAGGCCTGTACTATCATATGTGAAGATAATAGCTACACTCATCGCTCTGTGAGAAAAGCAGATCCTTTACGGGTGCTGTATGATGGTCTGGAGGTGTGGGATGGGGGGGACATACATATGACTAATCTGAGAATATGCATATCTGTAAACAACAAAACTCTGTAAAAGTTAAAAGTAAAATAAAGGTTTAAAAAAAAAAAAAAAGAAGACGTCCATCAGCCAAGGAGCCTTTACATGAGAACACCCGAAAAGGCACTGAGCCTCCACACTCAGATACAGAGAAAGATGAATACTGAGACACCACACCCAGCTTTCATTCATCCCCACAATGCTCTATAAAGGACTTCCTTGAGTTTGTGACCCTTTGGACCAGTCACTCATATAATGATAACTAGACGATACATAAGACACTTTCACCATGGGTCTTACAGAGGCTTTGGGAAAGCGTCTCTTTTATTAAGAGAGGAATCCAGAGGGATTTGATAGATGTGCTGTAATGAAGTTCATGCACCAAGCACACGCTCCAAGATCGCCTACTTGTCCTGCAGAGCCATGTGGCTTTATTTTGGATTTGGAAGTGGAAACAGTGATGTTATGTCAATTGTATTAGGTATTGATTACTGTGCAGCAAATTTTAAAATGTGACCTAACTCTATGCTGTCTACAAGAAACTCACTTTGAATATAATGATATAGTCAGGTTGAAAGTAAAGGAATAGAATAAGATATATCAGGCAAATGTTAATCAAAGGAAAGTGTGTGTGAAAGTCACTTAGTCATGGCCAAGTCTTTGAGATCCCATGGACTGTACCCTGCCAGGTTCTCTTGTTCGAGAATTCCCCAGGCAAGAACACTGGGATGGGCTGCCACTTCCTACTCTAAGGGCAAAAGAAAGGAGATGGGGCTAAATTAATATCAGATAAAATAGACTCCAGAACAAAGAACATTACCAGAGATAAAGGACAGCAAGGATAAGTACAATATACTAACACATATATATGGAATCTAGTAGGATGGTGACGATGGCAGATGCAGTGAAGCGACGAAAAGACAGACATGGACAGTGGACATTGTGGGGAAGGAACAATGGGTGAGAGGCATAAAGGAAGTAGCTTGAAGGCCTGTACTATCATATGTGAAGATAATAGCTACACTCATCGCTCTGTGAGAAAAGCAGATCCTTTACGGGTGCTGTATGATGGTCTGGAGGTGTGGGATGGGGGGGACATACATATGACTAATCTGAGAATATGCATATCTGTAAACAACAAAACTCTGTAAAAGTTAAAAGTAAAATAAAGGTTTAAAAAAAAAAAAAAAGAAGACGTCCATCAGCCAAGGAGCCTTTACATGAGAACACCCGAAAAGGCACTGAGCCTCCACACTCAGATACAGAGAAAGATGAATACTGAGACACCACACCCAGCTTTCATTCATCCCCACAATGCTCTATAAAGGACTTCCTTGAGTTTGTGACCCTTTGGACCAGTCACTCATATAATGATAACTAGACGATACATAAGACACTTTCACCATGGGTCTTACAGAGGCTTTGGGAAAGCGTCTCTTTTATTAAGAGAGGAATCCAGAGGGATTTGATAGATGTGCTGTAATGAAGTTCATGCACCAAGCACACGCTCCAAGATCGCCTACTTGTCCTGCAGAGCCATGTGGCTTTATTTTGGATTTGGAAGTGGAAACAGTGATGTTATGTCAATTGTATTAGGTATTGATTACTGTGCAGCAAATTTTAAAATGTGACCTAACTCTATGCTGTCTACAAGAAACTCACTTTGAATATAATGATATAGTCAGGTTGAAAGTAAAGGAATAGAATAAGATATATCAGGCAAATGTTAATCAAAGGAAAGTGTGTGTGAAAGTCACTTAGTCATGGCCAAGTCTTTGAGATCCCATGGACTGTACCCTGCCAGGTTCTCTTGTTCGTAGAATTCCCCAGGCAAGAACACTGGGATGGGCTGCCACTTCCTACTCTAAGGGCAAAAGAAAGGAGATGGGGCTAAATTAATATCAGATAAAATAGACTCCAGAACAAAGAACATTACCAGAGATAGAGAGGGACATTACACAAGAATGAAAGAGTCAGTTCATCAAGAAGACATAGCAATCCTACGTGTGTGCGGACCAAACAACCAAGCTGAAAAATGTTTGGAGAAATAGACAAATCCACAAATAGAGTTGCAGACTTCGACAACTCTTTCTCTCTCAACAATTGATAGAGCAACCAGACAGAAAATTAGCAAGAATAGAATGGAAGGCAGCAACATGACCAACCAACAGGATCTAATTGACATTTAGAGAGTTCCACCCAGCTGTAAAATATACATTCTTTTCATCCCTAAGTAACAACAACAACAAAAATTCCTTGGGCATCAAACAAAACTAAAAAAAATGCAAAAGAGTTGAAATTATAAAAGACTGTGTTCTCTGACCACAATGGAGTCAAACTATTAATTACTAATGAAAAGATAACAGGAAAATCTCCAAACACTTGGGAATTAAACAACACTAATATAAATAACCCTAAATAATCCATGGGTCAGAACAGTTTCAAGATAAATGAAGAGATATGTTCAGTTGAGTGAAAACAAAAATACAACATGATAAAATTTGTGGGACACGTCCATAGCACCTGAGAGTGAAGTTCATGGCATTGCATATGTCATTAGAAAAGGGGGTGGGTGTCAAATCAATAATCTAAGCTCCCACCTGAAAATCTAGAAAAATAGAACTAATAAATAAATTTAGTAAAGTCGCAGGCTACAAAATAAATACATAGAAATCTGTAGGATTTCTATACACTAATTAAACAAATTGTTAGAAAGAAAATTCTTTTACATAAAACTGCTTTGATTGTGTTAAGTCACTTTTAAAATGAAAGTAAAGGAATAGAATAAGATATATCAGGCAAATGTTAATCAAAGGAAAGTGTGTGAAAGTCACTTAGTCATGGCCAAGTCTTTGAGATCCCATGGACTGTACCCTGCCAGGTTCTCTTGTTCGTAGAATTCCCCAGGCAAGAACACTGGGATGGGCTGCCACTTCCTACTCTAAGGGCAAAAGAAAGGAGATGGGGCTAAATTAATATCAGATAAAATAGACTCCAGAACAAAGAACATTACCAGAGATAGAGAGGGACATTACACAAGAATGAAAGAGTCAGTTCATCAAGAAGACATAGCAATCCTACGTGTGTGCGGACCAAACAACCAAGCTGAAAAATGTTTGGAGAAATAGACAAATCCACAAATAGAGTTGCAGACTTCGACAACTCTTTCTCTCTCAACAATTGATAGAGCAACCAGACAGAAAATTAGCAAGAATAGAATGGAAGGCAGCAACATGACCAACCAACAGGATCTAATTGACATTTAGAGAGTTCCACCCAGCTGTAAAATATACATTCTTTTCATCCCTAAGTAACAACAACAACAAAAATTCCTTGGGCATCAAACAAAACTAAAAAAAATGCAAAAGAGTTGAAATTATAAAAGACTGTGTTCTCTGACCACAATGGAGTCAAACTATTAATTACTAATGAAAAGATAACAGGAAAATCTCCAAACACTTGGGAATTAAACAACACTAATATAAATAACCCTAAATAATCCATGGGTCAGAACAGTTTCAAGATAAATGAAGAGATATGTTCAGTTGAGTGAAAACAAAAATACAACATGATAAAATTTGTGGGACACGTCCATAGCACCTGAGAGTGAAGTTCATGGCATTGCATATGTCATTAGAAAAGGGGGTGGGTGTCAAATCAATAATCTAAGCTCCCACCTGAAAATCTAGAAAAATAGAACTAATAAATAAATTTAGTAAAGTCGCAGGCTACAAAATAAATACATAGAAATCTGTAGGATTTCTATACACTAATTAAACAAATTGTTAGAGAAATTAAGAAAAATTTCCATTTATAATTGCATCAAAAAGCATAAAATACCTTGCAATAAATTTAGTCAAAGACACAAAAGACCTTACAGAGAAAACTATTAAGACACTGAGAAAAGAAACGGAAGAAGACACAAATAAATAGAAAGATATGCTGTGTTCATGGATTGGAAGAATTAATATTGCCAGAATTCACATACTACACAAAACAATCTGCAGATTGGATGCAATTTCTATAAAAATTCTAATGGCACATATCCCAGACATAGAACACATCGTTTAAAATTTCGTATGGAACCACAAAAGATTCTGAATAGCCAAAACAACCTTGAAAAAGAAGAATAGGACTGAAGACATCATGTTCCCTGATTTCAAACTGTACTATAGAGCTATAGAAATCAAAACAATATAGCACTGGTACAAAAATAGACACACAGATCAAGGCAACATAATCAACAGCCCAGAAATAAAGACACATATATGTAAACAACTAATTTATTACAAAGGAACAAAGAGCATACAATGGAGGAAGAACAGTCTCTTTAATAGTGTTAGGACAGCTGGACAGCCACATGCAAAAGAATGAAGCTAGATCACTATTTTACCCCATATACAAAAATTAATGCAAAATGGATTAAAGATGTCAATGTAAGACCTAAAGTCATGAAGCTTTTATTAAGGGCTAAGGAATTAGAAGAGGTAAAATAATTTTGAGAAAGAATAAAGCAGGAGAATTCCATTTACTCTGGTTCAAGACTTATATAGTTATACTAATAAAGGCTATGGCATTGGTGGACAAATAGTCACATAGATCAATGGAACAGAACAGAGAACCTCAAAATTAATTCCCACAAATGCGCCCAACAATTTTTGACAAAGGTGCAAAAGCAATCAACAGGGGAAAGAGATCAACAGATGATGCTGAAACAATCAGACATTGATAGGCAAAATAATTAACTTTGACCTAAGTTTCACTTACATAAAGATTAACATGATTTTGATTACAGGCTTGAAAGCAAAATATAAATCTACGAACTCAGGAAAAAAAATAGGAGACGCTCTGGGGACTGTAGGGCTAGGCAGAGTTCTTAGACTCGACACCAAAAATATGATCTATACAAGAGAAACAGTGATAAATTGATCACATCAAACTATAACAGTTCTGCTCTGTGAGAGACTCTTCAGAGGATGGAAAGACAAGTGACAGACTGGAAAGAAATATTTGCAAACCACGTATCTGACAAACAGTTCATATTTAGAAAATGTTTTAAAATTCTCAAAACTCAGCAGTTAAGAAAAAATCTAACAAAACCCAGTTAGAAAATGGGCAAAACGTGTGAAGAGATATTTCACAGGAATGGATACATCATTTGCCAGAAGAGAGTGGTAAATTAAACTACAATGAGATATCACTAACATACCTATCAAAATGGATGAAAATTTCAAAAAGTGAAACACCGAATGCCGAGAAGGATGCAGAGAATGAGGATCACTCATTCATTGTTGGTGGAAAAGTAAAATAATACAGTCACTCTGGAAAATAGATTGACTGGTTTTTTTTTGTTTGTTTTTTTAAAAGAAACAACATGCAACCCAGCAACTGCACTCCTGAGCATTTATCCCAGAGAAATAAAGGCTTATGTTCACACACAAAAACCTGTACATGAATGTTCAGAGCAGCTTTATTTGTAACAGCCCCAAGCTGGAAATAACCCAGATGCTCTTCAATGAATGAATTGTTACAGAAACCATTAAATCCATACCAGGGAATGTTTCTCAGTAACAAAAGGAACAAATTATTGATACATACAGCAATCTGCATGAGCCTTTAAAAAATTATGCTGAGTATAAAAAGCCAGCCCCCAAAGGTTACATATCTTATTATTCCATTTATATAGCATTCCTAACATAGGAAATTACAGAAACTGGGTACAGGTTAATTATTTCAGGGGTTGAAAAAGCAGATAAGGTGAGAAGTGTAACTACAAAACAGCAATCCAAGGGATCCTTTGGTGACATTTTCTATATCTTGAATGAATCTATGCCAATATTCTGATTGTAACATTGTACTATGGGATTCCTACTGGGTCAGCGGTAAAAAAAATCTGCCTGCCAATTCAGGAGACACAGGTTCAGTTCCTGAGTTGGAAATATTCCCTGGAGGAGAACATGGCAGCCCACTCCAGTGTTCTTGCCTGGAGAATCCCATGGACAGAGGAGCCTGGCGGGCTACAGTCCATGGAGGTCACACAGAGTCAGACAAGACTGAGAGAGCACAGTACACATTGTACTACAGGTTTGCAAAATGTTACCATTAAGAGAAACTTAGGTAAAGGGTACATAAGATCTCTCTGTATTATTTCTTACTGTTGTATGGGAATTCGCAATTATCTCAAAAGAAAAAGTTTATTCAAAACAAGTCAAGTCCAGACATGACTCAGCAACTAAACAACAACTCTTCCATCTCCCCCCAAATCCAAATAACCAAAAAGGGGCTCATTTACTTTTTGTGTTGCTATCAGCAAATTTGAGATAAACTGATTTCAGGTCATGGGGGCATTCAATGGGAGGAAACTATCTATACAGTGAGTGAGTTCTGTAGAAATAGCAGCAGGGAAGGGAGAAAATGATACCCATGTATACTCATTCATAACCCAGGGCAGGATATACATCTGTTTACCACTGTAAAACAACCTCGGGGAAAGTTCATTTAAAATTCTGTTTTTGTTTGTTTTTATAAAAGAAACAACATGCAACCCAGCAACTGCACTCCTGAGCATTTATCCCAGAGAAATAAAGGCTTATGTTCACACACAAAAACCTGTACATGAATGTTCAGAGCAGCTTTATTTGTAACAGCCCCAAGCTGGAAATAACCCAGATGCTCTTCAATGAATGAATTGTTACAGAAACCATTAAATCCATACCAGGGAATGTTTCTCAGTAACAAAAGGAACAAATTATTGATACATACAGCAATCTGCATGAGCCTTTAAAAAATTATGCTGAGTATAAAAAGCCAGCCCCCAAAGGTTACATATCTTATTATTCCATTTATATAGCATTCCTAACATAGGAAATTACAGAAACTGGGTACAGGTTAATTATTTCCAGGGGTTGAAAAAGCAGATAAGGTGAGAAGTGTAACTACAAAACAGCAATCCAAGGGATCCTTTGGTGACATTTTCTATATCTTGAATGAATCTATGCCAATATTCTGATTGTAACATTGTACTATGGGATTCCTACTGGGTCAGCGGTAAAAAAAATCTGCCTGCCAATTCAGGAGACACAGGTTCAGTTCCTGAGTTGGAAATATTCCCTGGAGGAGAACATGGCAGCCCACTCCAGTGTTCTTGCCTGGAGAATCCCATGGACAGAGGAGCCTGGCGGGCTACAGTCCATGGAGGTCACACAGAGTCAGACAAGACTGAGAGAGCACAGTACACATTGTACTACAGGTTTGCAAAATGTTACCATTAAGAGAAACTTAGGTAAAGGGTACATAAGATCTCTCTGTATTATTTCTTACTGTTGTATGGGAATTCGCAATTATCTCAAAAGAAAAAGTTTATTCAAAACAAGTCAAGTCCAGACATGACTCAGCAACTAAACAACAACTCTTCCATCTCCCCCCAAATCCAAATAACCAAAAAGGGGCTCATTTACTTTTTGTGTTGCTATCAGCAAATTTGAGATAAACTGATTTCAGGTCATGGGGGCATTCAATGGGAGGAAACTATCTATACAGTGAGTGAGTTCTGTAGAAATAGCAGCAGGGAAGGGAGAAAATGATACCCATGTATACTCATTCATAACCCAGGGCAGGATATACATCTGTTTACCACTGAATCAACCACAGAAACACACACGCCTGTGACAAGGCTTCTTCTTGCTCTCTGTGCCTGGGAGAACCAAACCCCGTACTCCTTCTCTGTGGACCCCCATTCACTCCTGAGAAACATGCCCGCATCATGTTTATACACCTCAGCCTTCCCACAACTCCACCAAATGCCTCCTAGCCTTTGCTCAGGGAGCCAGTTGGGCTCCCAAAAAGTCCTTCATTCTTTCTCTGCCGTTCCTCCTCAGACAGATGTTCTATATCAAAAATACCAAGTCCTGCCCTGAGGTCTGAGCCAGCAAAAGCTCATGAGTGGCCCTCGCCTCTGGGAGATGATGTCATGTGTTGTGGAGATGCAAGCTACAACCTCCCCCCAAAGGCAGAAGACTGCAGGGACTCCCCAGTGGGCCCTCTCCTTCTCTCAATGACAAATGGTTACAGTGTGGAAGTCTGTCTGGGAGAAGTTTCTGGTTCCCAGAATTCTCAGCAGTGGCTCCCACAGCTCTGTGACTAACAACCTAGTTCCCAATGCCCTCTGCTTGTAGGACATCCTTCTTCTTAGGAGCGTGTTCTAGGACAAGCCTAGGGTCCTCTGCTGTGTTCAGCAGGGCCCAGGACAGCCACACCATCCCTGTAGAGGCAGGGTCTCCCATGTCTACAAGGTCCTCTGGCAAGCTGAAAGACACACGAGAACCCAGCAGTCCTGGGGGAAGTGCTCTGAGTAACATAAAGCCCCAAAGCCAAGCACTCGAGGTGATTGGGCCAGCCTTGAGGGCCTCACTTACTTTGGGTACACTCATACTCATTTACACCAGCATCACAGTGAGCTCTCTGATTGCTGGGGCCTCAGTTCCCGGGCACGCCAACAGAGTCCTCAGTTCAAGTGCAGCCTCATGGCATTTACTTTTTGTGTTGATATCAGCAAATGTGAGATAAACTGATTTCAGGTCATGGGGGCATTCAATGGGAGGAAACTATCTATACAGTGAGTGAGTTCTGTAGAAATAGCAGCAGGGAAGGGAGAAAATGATACCCATGTATACTCATTCATAACCCAGGGCAGGATATACATCTGTTTACCACTGAATCAACCACAGAAACACACACGCCTGTGACAAGGCTTCTTCTTGCTCTCTGTGCCTGGGAAAACCCAAAACCCCCGTACTCCTTCTCTGTGGACCCCCATTCACTCCTGAGAAACATGCCCGCATCATGTTTATACACCTCAGCCTTCCCACAACTCCACCAAATGCCTCCTAGCCTTTGCTCAGGGAGCCAGTTGGGCTCCCAAAAAGTCCTTCATTCTTTCTCTGCCGTTCCTCCTCAGACAGATGTTCTATATCAAAAATACCAAGTCCTGCCCTGAGGTCTGAGCCAGCAAAAGCTCATGAGTGGCCCTCGCCTCTGGGAGATGATGTCATGTGTTGTGGAGATGCAAGCTACAACCTCCCCCCAAAGGCAGAAGACTGCAGGGACTCCCCAGTGGGCCCTCTCCTTCTCTCAATGACAAATGGTTACAGTGTGGAAGTCTGTCTGGGAGAAGTTTCTGGTTCCCAGAATTCTCAGCAGTGGCTCCCACAGCTCTGTGACTAACAACCTAGTTCCCAATGCCCTCTGCTTGTAGGACATCCTTCTTCTTAGGAGCGTGTTCTAGGACAAGCCTAGGGTCCTCTGCTGTGTTCAGCAGGGCCCAGGACAGCCACACCATCCCTGTAGAGGCAGGGTCTCCCATGTCTACAAGGTCCTCTGGCAAGCTGAAAGACACACGAGAACCCAGCAGTCCTGGGGGAAGTGCTCTGAGTAACATAAAGCCCCAAAGCCAAGCACTCGAGGTGATTGGGCCAGCCTTGAGGGCCTCACTTACTTTGGGTACACTCATACTCATTTACACCAGCATCACAGTGAGCTCTCTGATTGCTGAGCCCACCGCCAACAGAAGTCCTCAGTTCCCCGGGGAAAGTGACAGGCCTCATGGCATGGCCTAGAACCTAGCAGATCCTCATGCATGTGAGCATGCTCAGTCCCTTCAGTCATGTCCAACTCTTTGCAACCCCATGGAATGCAGCCTGTCAGGCTCCTCTGTCCATGGGATCTCCCCCGCAAGAATACTGGAGTGGGTGGCCATTCTTTCTTCGGGGGATCTTCCCAACCCAAGGACTGAACCTGCATCTCTTATGTCTCCTGTATTGGTAGGCAGGTTCTTCACCACTAGTGCCACTGGTACTAGACAATTAACAGTGACCAACAAATGATAGAAAATAGTCAATTCTCATAGACTGACTTATCTGGTTACATGGTGGCTAGGAAAGCTGCTGAAGAAGGCTGAGCACGTGCAATTTATTTTAAAATTATTTATGTTTATGAACATTTGGGTTTGTAAAGAGTCTTGTGCCTAAAAAGAGGTAAGTTTCAATAGATGGACATACACTTCTCTGGAAGACCTCATTCCCTCTCAGTTCCAGATGAATGAACACATGACTGTAAGCAATAATACACAATTAAATAAAAGACTCTGGCCCTGGTTTACAGCATTGGTTCATAGGTGCCCTCTAAATAAACAGAAAGAAAGTATATATATGTATGTAAATTCTATATCTTTTGCTTTTTTTGGTGGTCATCTCCATCAGCAATCTGAATTCCTTGGGATGGCACCATGATGGCATTACATGGGCTGAAGGGCACGTGGCCTGGGCTGACCGGCTCTTTGAGGTCCACCTGCCCATGGCAGCTCTATTTCCTCTACTATAGAAAGGCCACACCACCGCTTATCACACAGGATGGTCTTAAAGCAACACAAAACCCTTTGGATTAAGTCCCATTATCTTCGAATATGGATAGATGTTCAGGTGACGCTATGTTTGTATTATTCATAAAAGAAAAGGCTTAGAAAATCAAGAACCATATAAACCGCATTTCTGGGAGGAGGAATGCGAAAATATCCAAGCAAATAAACTGTCTTTAAGCCACATCACACAGTAGAAAGGTATTTATTTGCATATGGATGAATTGATACGACTGCCTCTGGCTGGAATCCATTTTTCTCTTTCTCCTTTTTTCTAACTTTTATGTACACTTGAAGCCGCGCCTTAACTGTCGCTCCCCATGGGAAGCTGACCCCTAGACTAGGTGACTCACTCCTATTATATATTCTTAGTGTACGTCCTCCATTATTTTAATTGCTTGTCTATGATCAGTCTTCCATGCCTGGCAGCAAGTTCCACAGGAACAGTAGCAACGATGTCCTTAGCACTTCCACGATCCCTGGCACGCTGCCCAAATGTATTTATTGAGTGAACGTGTGCATGAATAAGTGGCATCCTTCCTGAAAGTCTTAAGTTCCTCTAAGAAACTTCTGAAGTCACTAAATGGATGAAACATTCACTTATTTAACCTCTTTCTCTCTTAACAGCTATTTATTAAATGTTTGCTTTATATCAGGTGATAAAGTGAACACATTTCGCTGACCAAAGCAACTGAGTGCATCATGCTCATGTGCATATACAACTCCCATAATGCTTTGCAGCATGTGTCTATTAACATATGGGTCTCCACAGCTAGATTGTATGTTCCTAGGCTGTAAGACCTGACCAAGTCAGGTCTTGGGCATCTTGCATCACCATAGCCTTACACAATGAGACAAGAGTAAATACTTCATAATTAAATGTAGAGTGGTGCATAAAATATTTTAAATAATACAGCTCTTTGGAGATCAACTTGTAAAAACATATTGAGTCCCTTAGAATACTTATACCCAGTCATTGCAAAGCTGCCTAAAGCATTCGAATTTAAACAAAAATACCTGTCAAAAACATTCATTATTTATAATAGCAAAACTGGGAACAAGCTAATGTCCAACTGCAGAAGAGAGAAGGGCAAACAGTCTCTGTTATACATGTCTCCATGTTGGGATACATGGCTACAGGCTTTTTAAATGCTTCTAAAAAACAGCATAAGAAATTGATTAGCTTTTAAATTTATTTAAATTTCTGAGGTTAGATATGCATAAAAGAAAAGGCTTAGAAAATCGACAAAAACCGCAGGAGGAATGAAAATATCCAAGCAAATAAACTGTCTTTAAGCCACATCACACAGTAGAAAGGTATTTATTTGCATATGGATGAATTGATACGACTGCCTCTGGCTGGAATCCATTTTTCTCTTTCTCCTTTTTTCTAACTTTTATGTACACTTGAAGCCGCGCCTTAACTGTCGCTCCCCATGGGAAGCTGACCCCTAGACTAGGTGACTCACTCCTATTATATATTCTTAGTGTACGTCCTCCATTATTTTAATTGCTTGTCTATGATCAGTCTTCCATGCCTGGCAGCAAGTTCCACAGGAACAGTAGCAACGATGTCCTTAGCACTTCCACGATCCCTGGCACGCTGCCCAAATGTATTTATTGAGTGAACGTGTGCATGAATAAGTGGCATCCTTCCTGAAAGTCTTAAGTTCCTCTAAGAAACTTCTGAAGTCACTAAATGGATGAAACATTCACTTATTTAACCTCTTTCTCTCTTAACAGCTATTTATTAAATGTTTGCTTTATATCAGGTGATAAAGTGAACACATTTCGCTGACCAAAGCAACTGAGTGCATCATGCTCATGTGCATATACAACTCCCATAATGCTTTGCAGCATGTGTCTATTAACATATGGGTCTCCACAGCTAGATTGTATGTTCCTAGGCTGTAAGACCTGACCAAGTCAGGTCTTGGGCATCTTGCATCACCATAGCCTTACACAATGAGACAAGAGTAAATACTTCATAATTAAATGTAGAGTGGTGCATAAAATATTTTAAATAATACAGCTCTTTGGAGATCAACTTGTAAAAACATATTGAGTCCCTTAGAATACTTATACCCAGTCATTGCAAAGCTGCCTAAAGCATTCGAATTTAAACAAAAATACCTGTCAAAAACATTCATTATTTATAATAGCAAAACTGGGAACAAGCTAATGTCCAACTGCAGAAGAGAGAAGGGCAAACAGTCTCTGTTATACATGTCTCCATGTTGGGATACATGGCTACAGGCTTTTTAAATGATTCTAAAAAACAGCATAAGAAATTGATTATGAAATCATATTAAACTGAAAAATAAGTATGAAAATTGTATTTTAAGTGCTGTGTTTATTTGTTGTTGTTTTTAGAATTAATGCCTAATTAAAGCTTTGGAAAACAAAATACCTGAATAAAAATATACCAAAATTTCATATGTTTTGTCAGTGACCGATAGGTATTTCATGCTAACTTACTTATGTGTAATTTCCACATCTTCTTAAATAAATGTTTTCTCATTTTATAACAGATAACATCATCAGAGACTTCCATTTCCAGTCATCATGGAGTAACAAGAAACAAATTTTCCCTTCCATGTTAAACTACTACAGAGCTGGACAAAATATATGAAATAACTATTTTAGGTAACCCACAGCAGGTAGTATAGGAGGATAATCCCTAGGCAAGATGAGGTGATTCCTATGAATGCCCTAGCTCATTGTGTGGAGAGAATTTCAAATACAGGGAGATAGAATCTACCCAAAGCCTAGAGGCTGTCCTGAGTTGAGAAAGCAGAGTTTTTTAAAGGGTCACTTACATTGCATCATGTATCAATACTTCACTCCTTATTGTCAAATAATGCTCCATTGTATGGTTACATCATATTCTGTTTATTCATCAGTTGACCATTTCAGATGGCTCAACTTTGGGGCTCTTATAAACAATATTGTAGAAGTTTCTGTACAAACATGCTTTTAGTTCTTTGGATATATGAGTGAAATTGTAAAATGGGGACTATATGTTCAACATTTTGAGGGGAAAATTTCCACCAGCTGAGAGTAAGAGCTCTAGTTTTTCTACATTCTTGTAAATGTTTGTCATTATCTGTCATTTATTTTAGACATCATACTTGTGTGAAGTAATCTATCATTATGATTTTGGTTTGCCTCTCCCTAATGGTTAATGATGTTAAGCATCTTTTCATGGGTTTATGGCCAAATTTTGGTGAATTATTGAGTCCCTTAGAATACTTATACCCAGTCATTGCAAAGCTGCCTAAAGCATTCGAATTTAAACAAAAATACCTGTCAAAAACATTCATTATTTATAATAGCAAAACTGGGAACAAGCTAATGTCCAACTGCAGAAGAGAGAAGGGCAAACAGTCTCTGTTATACATGTCTCCATGTTGGGATACATGGCTACAGGCTTTTTAAATGATTCTAAAAAACAGCATAAGAAATTGATTATGAAATCATATTAAACTGAAAAATAAGTATGAAAATTGTATTTTAAGTGCTGTGTTTATTTGTTGTTGTTTTTAGAATTAATGCCTAATTAAAGCTTTGGAAAACAAAATACCTGAATAAAAATATACCAAAATTTCATATGTTTTGTCAGTGACCGATAGGTATTTCATGCTAACTTACTTATGTGTAATTTCCACATCTTCTTAAATAAATGTTTTCTCATTTTATAACAGATAACATCATCAGAGACTTCCATTTCCAGTCATCATGGAGTAACAAGAAACAAATTTTCCCTTCCATGTTAAACTACTACAGAGCTGGACAAAATATATGAAATAACTATTTTAGGTAACCCACAGCAGGTAGTATAGGAGGATAATCCCTAGGCAAGATGAGGTGATTCCTATGAATGCCCTAGCTCATTGTGTGGAGAGAATTTCAAATACAGGGAGATAGAATCTACCCAAAGCCTAGAGGCTGTCCTGAGTTGAGAAAGCAGAGTTTTTAAGGCTCACTTACATTGCATCATGTATCAATACTTCACTCCTTATTGTCAAATAATGCTCCATTGTATGGTTACATCATATTCTGTTTATTCATCAGTTGACCATTTCAGATGGCTCAACTTTGGGGCTCTTATAAACAATATTGTAGAAGTTTCTGTACAAACATGCTTTTAGTTCTTTGGATATATGAGTGAAATTGTAAAATGGGGACTATATGTTCAACATTTTGAGGGGAAAATTTCCACCAGCTGAGAGTAAGAGCTCTAGTTTTTCTACATTCTTGTAAATGTTTGTCATTATCTGTCATTTATTTTAGACATCATACTTGTGTGAAGTAATCTATCATTATGATTTTGGTTTGCCTCTCCCTAATGGTTAATGATGTTAAGCATCTTTTCATGGGTTTATGGCCATTGGTATATATGTTTTGGTGAAATGTCTATTCAAATCCTTTGCCCATCTTTAAATTTGGGTTATTCATCTTTTTATTTGCACCCTTTGTTTTATAAGACTAGTCTTTGTCTGTGGAATGTTCTTCCAATGTTTTTGAGAGACAGTAGAGATTCTTCAATAACAGACAAAAACTGACCCAAAGAAATACAATTATTTACAGTTAATGTGGTCATTTAGAAAGTAAAAATGCAAGAGATCCAGTTAAATTTGAATTTTGGATAAATAATGAAGCATTTTTTAGCATCAGTACATCCCAAATATTTCATGAGCCCCTCTATATTAAAAATTATTTGTTGTCCATTGAAACTATAACTAGCTGTCCTATAGTTTATCTTCCAACTCTATTTAATGTGTCTCCATTTCTAAAATTCCCTTTTTAAATTAATTTATTTTAAATTGGAGAAAAATTGCTTTACAATAACGTGTTGATTTCTGCCATATATTAACAATGAGTCAGCCATAGGTATACGTATGTCCCCTTCCTCCTGATGCTCCCTCCCGCCTCCCTCTCCATCCCACACCTTTAGGTTGTCACAGAGTCTCTGTTCTTCCTTTGTTTATTTTTTTTTTAAGGAAGGATTACTTCATTTATTTATTTTTGACCACACCGCAAGGCATGTGGGACCTTAAGTTCCCCTACTAGGGATCAAACCTGCACCCCTTGCAGTGGAAGTGCAGAGTCTTAATCACTGGACCACCAGAGAAGTCCCAGTGTGGCTCCATTTTATGTACCAGGCAGCTAAGGTCTGAGGAAACCAGTTACACATTGCAGAGATAACTGGAAATGTCACCATCACTGGAATGGTATTCCATGTCTTGCATCATGCATCCAATGCTATGTGGCCTTGAACGTGTGTGTTCCTCGATTCTAGAGTAAGAAGGTTTTCTTAGGAAAATTTCCACCAGCTGAGAGTAAGAGCTCTAGTTTTTCTACATTCTTGTAAATGTTTGTCATTATCTGTCATTTATTTTAGACATCATACTTGTGTGAAGTAATCTATCATTATGATTTTGGTTTGCCTCTCCCTAATGGTTAATGATGTTAAGCATCTTTTCATGGGTTTATGGCCATTGGTATATATGTTTTGGTGAAATGTCTATTCAAATCCTTTGCCCATCTTTAAATTTGGGTTATTCATCTTTTTATTTGCACCCTTTGTTTTATAAGACTAGTCTTTGTCTGTGGAATGTTCTTCCAATGTTTTTGAGAGACAGTAGAGATTCTTCAATAACAGACAAAAACTGACCCAAAGAAATACAATTATTTACAGTTAATGTGGTCATTTAGAAAGTAAAAATGCAAGAGATCCAGTTAAATTTGAATTTTGGATAAATAATGAAGCATTTTTTAGCATCAGTACATCCCAAATATTTCATGAGCCCCTCTATATTAAAAATTATTTGTTGTCCATTGAAACTATAACTAGCTGTCCTATAGTTTATCTTCCAACTCTATTTAATGTGTCTCCATTTCTAAAATTCCCTTTTTAAATTAATTTATTTTAAATTGGAGAAAAATTGCTTTACAATAACGTGTTGATTTCTGCCATATATTAACAATGAGTCAGCCATAGGTATACGTATGTCCCCTTCCTCCTGATGCTCCCTCCCGCCTCCCTCTCCATCCCACACCTTTAGGTTGTCACAGAGTCTCTGTTCTTCCTTTGTTTATTTTTTTTTTAAGGAAGGATTACTTCATTTATTTATTTTTGACCACACCGCAAGGCATGTGGGACCTTAAGTTCCCCTACTAGGGATCAAACCTGCACCCCTTGCAGTGGAAGTGCAGAGTCTTAATCACTGGACCACCAGAGAAGTCCCAGTGTGGCTCCATTTTATGTACCAGGCAGCTAAGGTCTGAGGAAACCAGTTACACATTGCAGAGATAACTGGAAATGTCACCATCACTGGAATGGTATTCCATGTCTTGCATCATGCATCCAATGCTATGTGGCCTTGAACGTGTGTGTTCCTCGATACTTGAGTTTCTCTTATTGCAAAACACAATTCTTACTAGAGATAAGGAGAGCCAGAAATTGTACTTAAGGCCTCTTTACACAGTGTCATATGCTTGCTAATTAAAAAAACAAACTATACTGTGATGTAGAGGTTTCTTTACACTCCCTTGACAATGTTAGAGTCATTCTCTCTTTATTCTCCAGTCTAGTCTGTCTTTTGTAAGGGTAGGAATTCAAAAACCCCAGCAGGCTTAGAGGACTGAGATGTAGTCCTGACAGCTTCTGTAATTGACAGGTATTCTGCTCAGGAAGAAAACCTCTCCTTGCCCTTCAAGTTTGGGAAGAAAGTTTTCAACAGGTTGGCCGACATTCTCCCTTCTCTTGCAAGACAGGACACACTGGATGTCAGCCTCCAAGTAGACCAGCATCCATGCCCCTCAGACCTGGCCTGGGCTAGTTACCTAAAAAGAACCTGGTATCAGAGGCTAATCAGTAGGCCAGAAAGCCACACTGAAACTAGTTGTAAAGACTGCTCTCAGTATATTAGGTTCTGTGTCAGAATTATGGTGGAGACCTTGCTCTCTATGGGTTGAAACCAGAAAGGGTCCTGTGCCTACTTTGTAAAATCCATTGGTTAGCACCACTGTACATTCATGAATGATCTACTAGCTTCTCCATGAAACAGACATGTCCAAAGATTCATAAATTACTCACGACTCTCTGTAACAAATCCCTTTGATCCTTTGGAGGGTAAAAGTGCTGTAGTAATAAGACATTTATGATTTTCCTAGAAAATCTTTAAGTAACAACAGATCTGAATGTCCTTTTCTTTGACTATTTCTCTTTTGTACAGAAAAGGTCTGAATATGTATTCTCTATTAGCCCTTGCTAAAATTCTTTTTTCATAGCCATTCCCACTAGAAAAATGTCAACAAAAACTGATTCCTACACAGGTGTTTACATAATTCATTTGTATGGTAGCTAGGCATCATTGTGAGATATTTATAGGGCCGCAGGTCCCCCTGGAAAAATATTGATAATGATTTTAATAAAACTTTCAAATTATGGTGCTGGAGAGAACTCTTGCATCATGCATCCAATGCTATGTGGCCTTGAACGTGTGTGTTCCTCGATACTTGAGTTTCTCTTATTGCAAAACACAATTCTTACTAGAGATAAGGAGAGCCAGAAATTGTACTTAAGGCCTCTTTACACAGTGTCATATGCTTGCTAATTAAAAAAACAAACTATACTGTGATGTAGAGGTTTCTTTACACTCCCTTGACAATGTTAGAGTCATTCTCTCTTTATTCTCCAGTCTAGTCTGTCTTTTGTAAGGGTAGGAATTCAAAAACCCCAGCAGGCTTAGAGGACTGAGATGTAGTCCTGACAGCTTCTGTAATTGACAGGTATTCTGCTCAGGAAGAAAACCTCTCCTTGCCCTTCAAGTTTGGGAAGAAAGTTTTCAACAGGTTGGCCGACATTCTCCCTTCTCTTGCAAGACAGGACACACTGGATGTCAGCCTCCAAGTAGACCAGCATCCATGCCCCTCAGACCTGGCCTGGGCTAGTTACCTAAAAAGAACCTGGTATCAGAGGCTAATCAGTAGGCCAGAAAGCCACACTGAAACTAGTTGTAAAGACTGCTCTCAGTATATTAGGTTCTGTGTCAGAATTATGGTGGAGACCTTGCTCTCTATGGGTTGAAACCAGAAAGGGTCCTGTGCCTACTTTGTAAAATCCATTGGTTAGCACCACTGTACATTCATGAATGATCTACTAGCTTCTCCATGAAACAGACATGTCCAAAGATTCATAAATTACTCACGACTCTCTGTAACAAATCCCTTTGATCCTTTGGAGGGTAAAAGTGCTGTAGTAATAAGACATTTATGATTTTCCTAGAAAATCTTTAAGTAACAACAGATCTGAATGTCCTTTTCTTTGACTATTTCTCTTTTGTACAGAAAAGGTCTGAATATGTATTCTCTATTAGCCCTTGCTAAAATTCTTTTTTCATAGCCATTCCCACTAGAAAAATGTCAACAAAAACTGATTCCTACACAGGTTTTTACATAATTCATTTGTATGGTAGCTAGGCATCATTGTGAGATATTTATAGGGCCTCAGGTCCCCCTGGAAAAATATTGATAATGATTTTAATAAAACTTTCAAATTATGGTGCTGGAGAGAACTCTTCGGAGTCCCTTGGACAGCAAGGAGATCAAACCAGTCAATCCTAAAGGAACTCTGAATATTCACTGAAGGATTGATGCTGAAAATGAAGCTCCAATGCTTTGGCCACCTGAAGTGAAGAGCCGATTCATTAGAAAAGACTTTGATGCTGGTGAAGACTGAAGGAAGGAGTAAAAGGAGACAACAGAGGGTGAGATGGCTGGAGGGCATCATCAACTTAATGTACATGAGTTTGAACAAAATCTGGGAGATGATGGAAGATAAGAAAGCCTGGAATGCTACAGTTCATGGGATCGCAAAGAGTCAGACATGACTTAGCAACTAAACAACAATAACTAAACTTAGTAAATTTTAATGAAAAGAACCAAAGTAAAAAACAATCCCAAGAATTTAGAATTTACAACATTGAGACTATTTGAAATTTTTATGTGAACATCTATCTAGTTCCCTAATAAATAAATATATTATTCCTTTTAATTACTTCAAGAACATTAAGGAAATGGTCAGCCTCCTTTAGAGTCTGAGATTTTTTTCAGAAGAGAAAAAAAGCTATTTTCTTCTAATTAGAAACTATACATTTTAAATATGGGTAAAGGGCAAGTTTCTCAAATGATTTATTCTGTTTAAATTTTGGAATTATGAGTTTAGGGCTTCCCTTGTGGTCCAATGGGTAGAGAGTCCACCTTGCAGGGCAAGGGGCACAAGTTCGATCCCTGGCCTGGGAAGATCCCACATGCCAAGGGGTGGCTGGGCTGGTGTGTCCAGTTATGAGCCAGGGCTCTGGAGCCTATGTGCCCAGAGCCGAGGCTCTGGAGTGAGAGAGGCCACTGAGATGAGAGGCCCACACACGCTAAAGAGTGAATATGGATGAAAAATAAATGATGACTTAGAAGCAAAAGAAAAGAAAAGTCTTAAAAAAAATATTTTGGAAGTATGAGTTTAGTTGCCACTACACCTGATTCCCCTTCTATTTCTGAAAACATAATGTACATTGTTCTACAATACTTGTTTCCTGAAATGAACACATATTCTATGGAATCTTTAAGGTACAAAACATCACAGAATAGGTGTTATTATTCTCATTTTACAAAGAGACTGAAAAACTGTGTCATTTCCAAGGATACATAGCTGATGTTTTAACCAAAGTCATCTTTGAATACAACCACGAACACCATGAGATGAAACATTATTCATAGCCAATATTGGTTTAAATCAGCATTAGCAAGATTAACAACTTTGGCATCAATAGTTGTGGTGTGATTGATATCAATGTCAATAATAAATAAGGAGAACATTGATTCTGAAGGAAGCCTGAAACTTCAAATGCATTAAAGACTTTGGCATGGAGGAAGGTTCCTTCCTGGAGGACACGTTTTGAAGAGGTGTGGCAGGTAGCTGATATCCTGAATCATTGCTGGACGATCGCATACTCGGGGGTGTGTGGGTGAGAATCCTCTTCTCCCAGTAGCCAGGGCTCAGACACCCCAGATTGTGGCTATCTCTGTCCTTGGTGTTCCAGCCTCTGGGGTCAAGAGTCCAGCCTGGAAATAGCTCCTCCATTACCCATTTACAGGAGGCTCTCGGTGTACACCCTTGACACGTCCAGATTTCATCTTATCTTCCCTTTGATCTGTAACAGTGTCTGAGCTTTGTCAAAACACAGCAGTCAGTGGGGATGGATGTCTTTAGGCTACTATAAAAGTCCAGCTAATTAGGTCATTCAACCCTTCATAAAAATCACCCGGGAGGGTTGTTTGGTCTTCACTCAGCTGAATAAAATCAAGAGGAATTCTGATACAACTCGGAAGCTACATTCAGCCTCTAAGTACCTAGCACTTCTCTTTCTCTCTTTAATTCTCCTTTTAAAATAGGCTTTAGAGGTTGGGAAACTTTTAGGTCAAAGTAGAGAAAAGAGCCATTAACTGTTTCTCAGTGTTGATGATGCTCAACTTGAGCCTGAAGGTGTACCACAAACTCCCAAGGAGAGGTGGCCCTTATGCTGGCTTTGTCTGGAGAATGCTAACTCATCCCTCAGGATTCTGGTCCTAGCTCTGTCATATCACTTAGCCACTCCAAGCTCGATTTTCTTTCTCTGTTAAATGAAGGAGTTGGATGAAATAATAGAACTCTAGATCATTTCCCACCTCCAGATTCTATAATATCCAAATGATTACTGGGAAAACAGCTTCTCACTTTTACTGAAACCCTCATCCTATCACTTAATGCCTGAGTGGAGGCTGGGTGTGTTTGAAGGTGGGAGAGGAGAAGGTGAGGAAGGAGCCAGGAAGGTGTAGTTAATAATGAAAGAGGGGGTCTGTTCAAGTCAATAGAATTAACAACTTTGGCATCAATAGTTGTGGTGTGATTGATATCAATGTCAATAATAAATAAGGAGAACATTGATTCTGAAGGAAGCCTGAAACTTCAAATGCATTAAAGACTTTGGCATGGAGGAAGGTTCCTTCCTGGAGGACACGTTTTGAAGAGGTGTGGCAGGTAGCTGATATCCTGAATCATTGCTGGACGATCGCATACTCGGGGGTGTGTGGGTGAGAATCCTCTTCTCCCAGTAGCCAGGGCTCAGACACCCCAGATTGTGGCTATCTCTGTCCTTGGTGTTCCAGCCTCTGGGGTCAAGAGTCCAGCCTGGAAATAGCTCCTCCATTACCCATTTACAGGAGGCTCTCGGTGTACACCCTTGACACGTCCAGATTTCATCTTATCTTCCCTTTGATCTGTAACAGTGTCTGAGCTTTGTCAAAACACAGCAGTCAGTGGGGATGGATGTCTTTAGGCTACTATAAAAGTCCAGCTAATTAGGTCATTCAACCCTTCATAAAAATCACCCGGGAGGGTTGTTTGGTCTTCACTCAGCTGAATAAAATCAAGAGGAATTCTGATACAACTCGGAAGCTACATTCAGCCTCTAAGTACCTAGCACTTCTCTTTCTCTCTTTAATTCTCCTTTTAAAATAGGCTTTAGAGGTTGGGAAACTTTTAGGTCAAAGTAGAGAAAGAGCCATTAACTGTTTCTCAGTGTTGATGATGCTCAACTTGAGCCTGAAGGTGTACCACAAACTCCCAAGGAGAGGTGGCCCTTATGCTGGCTTTGTCTGGAGAATGCTAACTCATCCCTCAGGATTCTGGTCCTAGCTCTGTCATATCACTTAGCCACTCCAAGCTCGATTTTCTTTCTCTGTTAAATGAAGGAGTTGGATGAAATAATAGAACTCTAGATCATTTCCCACCTCCAGATTCTATAATATCCAAATGATTACTGGGAAAACAGCTTCTCACTTTTACTGAAACCCTCATCCTATCACTTAATGCCTGAGTGGAGGCTGGGTGTGTTTGAATGTGGGAGAGTAGAAGGTGAGGAAGGGAGCCAGGAAGGTGAGAATTAAGTTCAAGGTCAATGAAAGCCCAGTTT
Source organism: Tragulus kanchil (assembly GCA_022376925.1). Lineage (NCBI taxonomy): Eukaryota > Metazoa > Chordata > Mammalia > Artiodactyla > Tragulidae > Tragulus > Tragulus kanchil. Next base: position 127,345,734 of record JAIOJX010000003.1, on the reverse strand, counting down.
GTGGTTTCCTGTCTGTCCTGAAAATGGGGTTTTCCCAAGCTTCGGAGCCAGAGTCTTACTTGTTCCTCTATTAAAGATAACAATCAACATAATTAACAATGGGTGTGCACCACATAATCCGAAAGTCCAATGGTATTTGGTAACAAAAAGCTAATTTATAAAGGAACTGTGGGCTCCCTTTTGTCTGTGTTTAGGTACAGATGAAAAATGGGAAAGTCAATTAAAATGATTCTAGAAACTTTCTATTACTTTTTTTAAAAAAGTGAAAATAACCTCAGACTATAAGACACTAAACAGTAGCTGTTAGTGTTTGCAGATGCATACTGAACGCTGTGAGATGAGATGGCTGTTTACAGGACCTCCTGAGAAGGTTCTGCACTACCAAAGCAACTTGACTGTCCCCAGTGTGCAAAGCATGTGCTTCTCAAGCGCACGAAAGAGCAGGCCCTCCAGAGTCTCCCATGAGGCCTTGCATGGGAGGGAAACTCAGTCTTGGTCAAAGCACTGTCCCATGGTGAAAGGCTTGCCATGACCTCAAGAAGGAGTCAAATAGCATCAACTCCATGAGAACAGCTGTATTTATAACAGAAATCAGATGACTGAGAATACGTGGCTTGGATCAGGAGCTAGGGTACCATGCATTCATGCTGAGTGCCTAGTATGTGGCAGAACTATTCCTTGGAACCAGGAATCGATGTGGAAACAAGGATTCCAGCCCTCAAGAGAACCTCAACAGAACAGGTTACCATGCTGGCTTTGTCTGGAGAATGCTAACTCATCCCTCAGGATTCTGGTCCTAGCTCTGTCATATCACTTAGCCACTCCAAGCTCGATTTTCTTTCTCTGTTAAATGAAGGAGTTGGATGAAATAATAGAACTCTAGATCATTTCCCACCTCCAGATTCTATAATATCCAAATGATTACTGGGAAAACAGCTTCTCACTTTTACTGAAACCCTCATCCTATCACTTAATGCCTGAGTGGAGGCTGGGTGTGTTTGAATGTGGGAGAGTAGAAGGTGAGGAAGGGAGCCAGGAAGGTGAGAATTAAGTTCAAGGTCAATGAAAGCCCAGTTTGTGGTTTCCTGTCTGTCCTGAAAATGGGGTTTTCCCAAGCTTCGGAGCCAGAGTCTTACTTGTTCCTCTATTAAAGATAACAATCAACATAATTAACAATGGGTGTGCACCACATAATCCGAAAGTCCAATGGTATTTGGTAACAAAAAGCTAATTTATAAAGGAACTGTGGGCTCCCTTTTGTCTGTGTTTAGGTACAGATGAAAAATGGGAAAGTCAATTAAAATGATTCTAGAAACTTTCTATTACTTTTTTAAAAAGTGAAAATAACCTCAGACTATAAGACACTAAACAGTAGCTGTTAGTGTTTGCAGATGCATACTGAACGCTGTGAGATGAGATGGCTGTTTACAGGACCTCCTGAGAAGGTTCTGCACTACCAAAGCAACTTGACTGTCCCCAGTGTGCAAAGCATGTGCTTCTCAAGCGCACGAAAGAGCAGGCCCTCCAGAGTCTCCCATGAGGCCTTGCATGGGAGGGAAACTCAGTCTTGGTCAAAGCACTGTCCCATGGTGAAAGGCTTGCCATGACCTCAAGAAGGAGTCAAATAGCATCAACTCCATGAGAACAGCTGTATTTATAACAGAAATCAGATGACTGAGAATACGTGGCTTGGATCAGGAGCTAGGGTACCATGCATTCATGCTGAGTGCCTAGTATGTGGCAGAACTATTCCTTGGAACCAGGAATCGATGTGGAAACAAGGATTCCAGCCCTCAAGAGAACCTCAACAGAACAGAGTTTAGCGACAGAGGCAGATTTTAAGGGACTAGGTCCAAGCTATAATTTCCTGGCCATGTAGTTGTCAGGATTTTCCCAAGCTTTAGAGACAGTGGTCTTACAGTCATGGCAGGTGCAATGAGGAAGAAGCACAAGGGGAAAAGGAAGATAGGTTGGTCAATTTGCAGTGGCATGAGACCTCAAGCAAGATCCACTTTCAGGACCTCAGAGGGATCATGGAACCCTCAGGGCTAACAATTGGAATAAGTGTGGCCACTTTCTGGGTCTCAGTGATAAACTAGTGACCAGGTACTTGCCATACATTATCTCATGTAAAGCAGGGGTCAGACACTGAACTCTCCACTTTGGAAAGGCTGACAACCCACTAACCTTTAAGAGGGTCAGGAGTGCAGAGTTTAAATACAGAACATGCTTTCATTTGCAAGAAAAGAAAGACTCAGCGGAATGAAGTATCACTGCTCTGCCTTAGCATCCAGCTCTGAGAGTGGCCTCAGTCTCTTTACCCTTCTCTCCCAATACAGCTTCTTGGCCAGACATGGTGTCCCTGAGGCTTGACGGTGGGGACCGTGTAATCTTACTTATGTCAGGATAGCTCTGTAACCCATGGTATAAAACAGTTAAATGCGAGTATTCAAATTCCCACTAAGTATGGATTTTCTTGGACAACTAACAAAGCAACTAAGCAGACTTAGCAAAGATTTAGTTTTAAGAGACCTAAAAATAGTGGCCATTAGTGTCTTTGTCCAATTACACGGATGATTAATATGGAATTGAAAGGAGAAATTCATTCGTGGGGCATTTATTAGTACCCATGCAAAGCTATCCATCAGCATAAATCCCTGTTTCCCATTTTTCTTTCTTCAATGCATTTTAATGATGGGGAAAATAAAAAAGTAGAAAAATATGAAAATATTTATGGTATATTTACAATGAACATTGAATTTTTACCAAACTTTGACCAGAATCAGAAAGAATTGGGAAACCATGTAATGTTCTGACTGTCCGAGTGCGTAAGGGAGCAAGTGGGAGGCAGATAAAATAGACGATACGGAAGAGTGTGTGACTCATGTTGCTGATAAAAATAGCTAGTTGTCCTTTGAACAAAAAATTTTCTAATGCCTAAAAAAAGTCATTGTCTAAGGGAGTTTACTAGGGTCAAAATCTTTTCTGTGCCTTTTAAATTATCAACAGATATCTTGGACTTCTTTTTGAGAAAGAAGGCTTTTTAAAAAATGGTTTAGAAGTTTTCATTGAATTCCAGCCTACATAATACTTAATTTTTTGACATGTGTCCATGTAAAGCTATTTCAGATTTTACTAGCTATTAGTGGAGGAGAGGCAGAGAGTGGAAGGAATGAAGGTGGGGATTCACTGCCATTGTCTGCTTAAACCTACGGTCAGGTCCCACTGAGACCACAAGGATGCCGGTCATTAGCATCAGACTCTTCCAGACATTGTGCACATTAATTAACTAGGTTTTTTTTTTTTTTTAAGGAAATGGAAGAGAAACACCAAGTATTTCATGTGTCTTGAATTAACGTGCATGCATGCTCAGTCACTACAGGTGTATCTGACCCTTTATGACCCCATCCATGGACTATAGCCCTCTGTGCTCCTCGGTCCAATGGATTATTTTGGCGAGAATCTTGGAATGAGTTGCCATTTCCTTCTCCAGGGAATCTTCCAGACCCAGGGACTGAGCTTGTGTCTCCCGCGGCTCCTGCATGGGCAGGTAGATTCTTGATCACTGAACCACCAGGCTTCTCGTGCTGAATTAGAGGTAGGGTTTTTATAGACAAAGGTGGGTGAAGGAGGGGTGTGCATTTCAGGAATGAAACAATGTGAAAGAAAAAAAAAAAAAAAACCCATGGGTGTGGGGCCAGGACAAAGAAGCAGCTTACTTAGCCTGGCTTGGCTGGTGCAGACATGATGTGATAGAAGATAAGGAGGAAAAGTAGGACCCATCACTATGGTCTCCACCTCAGGGACATGATATGACCTCAGGAGTGTCTATAGCATTCAGCTGATCCATATATAAAACTGTAAATCTGGAACCCACCTCTAATAGTCTTTCCAACTGTCTTATTTCAAATGTCTCTGGAATTGTTACAATGAAGAGTCTTGTGGGGCTTGCGATTCAAATTCAAGAGTCATTCACATATTGGTGACATTTGAAGCAATAGTTGGTAAATTTACCAAAGGATAATATTCAGAGAGAAGGCGAGAAGACCAAGAGTAAAATTTTGGGTCACACCCATGGTCAGAGGAAAGAGGAGGAACCATCAAGGAAGTGAAAGCCTTACATGGAGAGGAAGGAGGAGAATCAGGACAGGCCCCTTCCAACTGGGTCATCTACCACCAAAATCAAGAGGGAAAATGGACAGAGGAAAATGGACTTGGCATCCAGGTTAAGACTACTGATCTTTAAGGGAACACCGTTAGTAAGGAAAACCAGTCCACAGATCTGGGCCACACTGAGGAAGAAGAGGTAAGGGCAATCCCAGGGCACCCGATCTTCAGGTGTAGTGTTCCACATAATATGTCCCATGTCCAGAAGTAGGCAGGTTTGGCAAGATCAAGATATCCAGGTAAAGGGACATTCCCTGCAGTCCAGTGGTTAAGACTTCACCTTCCAATGCAGGGAACATGGGTTTGTTCCCTGGTCAGCGAGCTGAGGTCCCACATGACTCGCAGCCAAAAAGCCAAAGCAGAAAATACAGAAGCAGGGCTTCCCTGGTGGTCCAGTGGGCAAAGAGTCCACCTTGCAGTGCAAGGGGCACCGGTTCAATCCCTGACCCGGGAAGATCCTACATACCATGGAGCGACTGGAAGGGTGTGTTCAATTATGAGCCAGCACTCTGGAGTACATGCGCCCAGAGCCGGTGCTCTGCACTGCCATAGGAGGCCCATACAGGCCAAAGAATAAAGATGGATGAAAATAAATAAATAAACAATAAAAGAGGCCAAAATTTTGAAAAAAATACAGAAGCAATATTGTAACAGATTCAATAAAAACTTTTAAAATGATCCACAACATATAAAATAAGTCTAAAAAGAAAAGAAATCCAGGTAAAAAGAACTGAAGCTCCTTAGAAGAACTGAATCAGCTTGATCACCGTTTGAATTCACTTCACACCACTGGAGACAGCTGGGCTAAGGAGGGGCTAGACTCCGCCCATCTCAGGATGCATTTCTTGCCTCTCCCGGACAAGAGCGTTCACAGTGACGAGACCTGGTTTAGAAAAATTCTGAGGGTGTCCCAACCAGTAATTGGTGGCTGGGTATTTTCTTCAGAAGCAGGGAAAACAGAAAAATAACTGGGAACAAATAGACATGATGGTGAGGAATGGGGAGGGCTGAGGAAGAAAGAGGGCAGAACCGGGCTCTTTGCAATGAACCTGAATCCTCGGGTGACCATCTCCTAATAGAGATGAAGTGATGGAGCCTTGGTGGGGGGAAAGGTCCCCCTGGAAGGGATCAGTGCTTTCCTCCCCACCTCATTCATACCTAGTAACAAACATATATCCAGTAACGCACACGTGGAAGGCTGTGCTGTTGGAAGCAGACCCAGGCCTTTGGGAATCCCCATGAACCAAGGCATGAAAAACATTCTCTTCCTTAGCACCTGTAATATTCTCCCAATATGACTGTTTCTCTTAAAGTCACAGGTGTCTGTTTTCCACTTGGCCCCTTGGAGACTGAGGCAGGATTATGATGAATGCTGGTTTCCCTCATTTCCTGCTATGGGCTGTTTTAAGTTTCTGTGACGACTCTTTCACTCTTCTCCAAACGGCAAAGCTACGTATGACCACTCGCCATCCCCAGCTTGGGCTGATGGCTAGGGCAGGACATACAATGGGACTGTTTAGAACAGGGAATGTTCTTGAATCACTACTGTTTCATCTGCTAGTTTTGAAAAAGGTCTCTCTGCAGATTTCAAGCCCACTCTGCTGGTACAAGGGAACTGATCAAATAAGACTCTCTTTGAAGATCTGGAATCATGTCCGGGCTCAGCGTCATCTTTTGGATCATCATTGGGGTCATCGCTGACCTCAGTGCTGTGGGCCGTGGGACAGACACAGAGGACTAGAGCCAGAAGGCGTGGGTTTGAGGACTGGTTCCGCTTAGAGCCATGAGATTTGGGGCAAGCTGCTTAAGAATTAAAAACCAAAAAAAAAAAAAAAGAAAATGAAAAACAAAAACAAAAACAAAACACTCCAAGTCTCAGTTTACTTCTCTGTAAAATGGAGGATAAAAAGCAAATCTACCTACTTCACAGGATTATTGAAGAGCCCAGAAAGCCTCTGGGAAAGCCTTTGTATTAACCTAAAACCTGTGCAGTTGTAAGGATTTTACAGAACTAGAGAGAGCACTCTGGGGCACGTAAAATCAGGCTAAATCTTGACCTAGGACAGGTGAGTTTGAAGCACTGGTTTATTTCAAACAAACAAACAAAAAAACCCTCAATTAAGCTTGATTACTTCTTTTTTTTATCTCTTTGTGCTACAAATGCTAGAAAAAAAATAAGCTGAAGTTTCAAGCTGTTTTCCAGTTAGCTGCTGGGGTCCCCATTACAACAAATAAGGAATCCAAGACTTAGAAAGTTGTCTGTTTTTGAAGTGACTTGTCCCACATCTCACAGCCAGCAAATCTAAGCATCAGGATTCACTCCTGAAATAAAGACAAGCACAGAATGGCAGCTGGATATTCTGTTTCCATAATGGACTAAAGGAAAGGAAAGAGTGTGCCTTTTCCATAAAGGAAAATGCGGGTGCCTCGGAGTGAGTGACCGGTGGTGGTACTCAGACCCTGAGGGTCTGGCCACCATGCAAGTTCCTGGCAGGCCCGCGCTTGGGAGGAGCTCATTCTGATTGGAGTAAGCTGAACGGGGATGCGGGTAGGAGGCCTGCTTGTGGACGTGACACTGGGTGAGGTGCCCTCCAGTCAGCTTCCAGTTCAGCCCCTTCAGCAGCCTGGGCCAAGGCCCCGGGAAGAGGGAGACTGTAATAATTCATGAGTCAACACAGGGAGAATGCAAAGCTCTGTGAGAAACAGGGCAAGTCTGTAAAGAAAATTCTATCACTGGGGGGAGGAGGGCCCCGTGACTGACCGAGACAACCAAGACCATGCTAGTGACCAGGTCAGTGCCCACATGGGTGACATCACAAGACACATCCGGGACGGGAGCGTGCTGGGCCCCCATTGATGCCATGGCTCTTTTATGACTCTGTTACTCACATGCTTCCTTCCATTAAAAGAAAGATACGAGTTACATGACACTATAGCTGCACTTGTGAGATCTTCCCAGATCAGGGATCAAACCCACGTCTCCTGCACTGGCAGGTAAATTCTTCCCCACTGAGCTATCAGGGAAGCTATAGCTGCACTTGAATGCTTTCCTCTCATGTCATTCCTCTGCTCCAAGCAGGGCCTGTGCCTGACTCAAATGTTTAGAATCTAACTTAGGATCTAAGTTTTTCTCCTTATTTAGCTCCTCTAAACGTGAGCCTTGTTTGCTCATGAGCTCCATTCCACCTGTCCTGAGTGGGTGTACCATAAAGCCTGCAAACAGAAGTGGGTCTGACTTTCACTGTCCCTGTGACTTAAGAATGTCATTTTGTGGGGCTTCCCTGGTGGTCCAGTGGGTAAGGACACTGCCTTGCAGTGCAAGGGGTGCCGGTTCGATCCCTGGCCTGGGAAGATGCCACGTGCCGCGGAGCGGCTGGACCAATGTGTTCAATTACCGAGCCGGAGCTCTGGAGTGCATGCGCCTAGAGCCGATGCTCTGCGACCACAGAGGCCACTGCGACGGGCGACCCACACGGGCCAAAGAACAAAGATGGATGAAAATAGATAAAATAAAAGACCAATAGAAGTGGTCCACCCGCCCTACTCCATCCTTAACCCCCACCCCCCAAAAAAGAATGTCATTTTGTGTCCACACTGAGAAAAGAGAGAATAACAAAGGCAATGGAGTCACTTAAGGGACCACATTCAATGAGCCAGGTCATGCCTTGTAAGTGCCCACTACACAATGACTACTGTTATTAATAAATAGCAAGAGGCTTCCATCAAAAACAGAAGAGGATGAAGAGGGTGACGCTTCAGCCAAATCTCAAGGGACTGTAACTTTTCTGTGCAAATGATGCCTAACTGTATAAGAAGTGTCATAGCGTCGGCTGCCCATTGTCTCTCTCTCAAAGCACTCAAGATTTCTGCCACACCTGTAATCAGGCCCTCTGTGAGCCTTCCCAAAATTCTTTCTCTTCAAATGCGAATTTCCCATTCTTGTTTATGACCCCACTCCTTCTGACATCTGCCAAAGCCTCCTTTACATTTCCCTATCTTTGCAGCAGAGCTGCTTTTTGTTGTTGTTGTTGCTTTCAGGGAAATTCACATTTTCCTGTTAGAAAAGTCACAAACGTTGCCAGGTGCAGATAAGCAGATCGGTTTCCCATTCATGTTCAACTTTCCAGGGATGCAGTGAGAATTAGTTAGATGAAGTCTGCAAGACAGAGCCTGCGCTGGGAGGAATACGATACGTTAATATCACACTTCACAGAACACTGTTTTCACATAAGCCAAGCGACTATAACCGTCACCTGTTTCAAATTGGCCCAACTCGGCCACAGGGATACATCTGACAGACTCGGTCCCCTGTAGCAGGTGAACTCACCAGGCACACACGATTTCACTCACTAGTAGTCAAGTTTCTGACTAGCAATAGTGCCGGATTAACAGCATTATTTCCCCAAACATGACGCTAACAGAAGGCTAAGAAACTCAGATTTCCCTCATCGGCTCTGTTTCCCAGCTGTCTTCCTCTCACATCATTTCACAGGTTTTCTTGTCCCCTGAGCAAAGAGACTGGTTCTGGGGTGGAAATTATAGCATCCTTGAGTTCCTTCCTCATTCTTGCACCAGCTCCTTAGGCTCAATTACCAATACCTGCTAAAGAATGGAATGACCTTAATTCCAAATCCATTTCATAACAATGGAATTTTGCTGTAGTGAGAAACTGGATCAGATTGTATCAGTGGCAGCTTTACTACCTGTGAAGGCTTGGGATTAACATGTACACACAGCTATATTTAAAATGGATAACCAACAAGGACTTCCTGTAGAGCACACGAAACTCTGCTCTGTATTATGTGGCAGCCTGGATGGGAGGGGAGTTTGAGGGAGAATGGATACATGTCTAGGTATGGCTGAGTCCCTTTGCTGTCCACTAGGAACTATCACAATATGGTTAATCAGTTCTCCTCCAATATAAAATAAAAATTTTATATAAAAATATAAAAAGGGAAACTCACTATTTGGACATGACTAGTCTTTTGCTATACTGCTAATGAAATATGTTCATGGAAAGTGACATAGCATTAGCCACGGTTATTGAATTAAAGAGCATGACTTTGTATTCCCATCTTCTTCTTTGTGTGCTGTTGTACCTACAGCTTCAGGTTAAGAGGAAACACCTTCCAGAGGCTGGGAGTTAACAGAATAGAGGAGATTAGGCCAACACAGACAGCCCAAAGAACGATCTTCTTGGTAGAATACTGCCCTTTCTTTCTAAATAAAAAAATGGCTCAATTAGCTTAGTCAACTGTCTCGGAAGGAAAGCATCACTGGCCTTGAAAAGGCAAGATCTGAGAAGCTGCTGCAGCACCCAAACTCGTGAGCCTGGAGACTCCCATCCCATTTACTGGACAGAGCCTTCCTGTCCTGAAAAATGAGGCTTCTGTCCAGGCCTCTGGATGTTATATCCGTTACTCCATTTTTTCCTGCATTTTACTCCCTTTCCTGACATGGTAAGCGATATCAATACATATATGTGTATATCCATATATATATATATTTTTTTAATATTATCTTTCTCTTCGTATTTTGGAGGAGATGAGGACTGGGGGGAACCATGAATGATGTCACTCACCAGCCTCGTAGGTGACCATCCACCAGCGTCAAGGGGGCAAGTCGTTCTTGGAGCTGTTCCCGAGAAGCTTTGCTTTAATCTATCTCCTCTACAGTAAGTCTCCCTGACTTATTTTGCTGTTGGGAAGCTTGAACTCTGATGGTATGACTCTAAGGGAAACATTTCCTGTTTGTTTTGTTTGTTTTTATTCCCAGCCTGTTATAAAATCTCTTTGAAAGTCACTGTGTTTCATAAAGAAAACCCAGGCTCTTGTCTAGTGGTCTTTCTCTTTGTTCCTATAGAATGAGGCACTGGGAGGTGCCATCCAGGGACATTACTGACCTGGGATGACGAGGGTACCTATTTTGACAGGCCCTCTGAAAAGATTTCCAGTAGGACCCTTTATTGCTGAAACAGATTAAGGTTTACTTCAAAGCATGACAATTCTAGCCAAGCTTTTCTCAATAAAGTCATCAGAGCAGGCAGGAGAAATCCTATTCTCTCAATGCTGTTGGAAATGTGATTCTTAGTCTGCTGAGGTGGGAAGAAGTACTTTTCCAAACTGCACATGGCCTCACCCACCCACACAATGATCACCCCTGGAAAGAAATGCCCTCGAAGGGAGTGCACGACATCCATGTTGGTGAGGAGGTTACAAAAAAAAATGTTGGTAACCATTAGAATCAGCTGCAGTGTGTGTGTGTGTGTGTGTGTGTGCGTGTCTGCATGCGAGGGGTGGGGGGCGTGAGAAAAATGATTCCCAGCCCGCAGACTTTCCAAAAGTATGAACAATGTGAAGAGATCCAACTTTGGATTTGGATTTGAGATTTTAAATTTAATGTGACATATTAATAAAAGCAATGTGTGGCACTTACTCAAATCAGAGTTTTCTTCACAGGAGTGCAAGATTCAGTCACGAACACTTAGGACTCTGGAAAGGGGATCAACGATCAAAATGGGGGAGAAATAAAAAGACACAACTCCCAACAGGGCTATTTGTGAGGCAGGAGATATTATTTGGTAGGTGCGTGTGCTCTGTTGGGTCTAACTCTTTGTGACCCCACAGACTGTAGCCCTCCAGGCTCCTCTGTCCATGGGATTCTCCAGGCAAGAACACTGGAGTGGGTTGCCATTTCCTTCTCGAGGGGATCTTCTTGACCCAGGGATCGAACCCCAGTCTCCTGCATTGGCAGACAGATTCTTTCCACTGAGCCACCTATCCTATTAGGGGGAAGTGGTAAAACCTCTGCAAAGCCCTAGACTCTATCTATGAAGGCCTTGTGGGTGCATATTCTGTGCTTGTGAGCACTGGAGGAAGCTGCAGTGTGTGGAGAAGTTACTGGGGCACTGGGCCAGGGCAGCCTCCTGGGCCTGTGCATCTGGTCCCTGGGGCACACGTCTCTCCTGGTGACTGAATGTCATGCCATTTAATGGTATAGGGGCACTTGATAACATTTGGATGTAGTTAAGTTTATTTTTTTCTTTTTTCCCCATTGTACCTCTTTTTTATTTGTATTTATTTTTCATCCATCTTTTATTCCTTGGCCTCTGTGGGCCTCCCACTGCAGTGGCCTCTCTCACTGCAGAGCACCAGCTCTGGGCACATGTGTTCCAGAGCGCTGGCTCGTCATTGGACACACCAGTTCAGCTGGTCCACGGCATGTGGGATCTTCCCGGGCCAGGGATCAAACAGGTGCCCTTTGCACTGCAGGGCAGACTCTTTACCCACTGGACCACCAAGGAAGCCCCTAAGTTGTATTTTTTATGTTTATTAATTAAGTGGATTGAGAACCACAAAGAATGTGCCTAACATTTTAGAGAGTTTCAATAATATTGGTTCTAGAAGGATTCACATTCTTCTACATACAGTTTTTCTCTGAGGACTCTAAAGGGTCACACATATTTGTCATAAAGGAGAGAACATATTCCTGAGAAAAATAAAATCTGTGAAAAGGTGAAATCTTCCCTGAAGCCTAGGGACATGGGACTATGAGGATTTCATAAAAGCTTTGGGGGAGCTACCATGTCTTGAGTATTTGTGCCAAAGCTGACATTGTTGGGTGAATGAATGAACGAACGACCCTACCGAGTACTTACTAACATTTCCATTTTGTCAGTGAGGAAATGAGGCTTGGGGAGGTTGGAAGAAATCAACCCACTTGATAAATGTTGGAAACAGAATTCAAACTCAAATCTTTCCTCTTCTAATTCATATAAGGAAGATGAGCTTCAAAACAACACCCTGGGAACCATCACATAACATACAGTTCCTCTCCCTTGGGCCAGCTGATGAAGATAGCTTTTATTTTTCTCCTTGGAGTGCCTCATGTCCCCCAATAAGTGCTAATCTCCCCATTCATTTCCGCACATTACTCATCTCTTCTACCCACGAGATTCTGGTTGAAATTAGTCTTCATGCTTAAGAGCTTCTAATGACATAGAGAACTTGGAATAAATGTTCGGATCTCTTTTAAAAAGCCCAGACAGAAAAGAATATTGGCCCCAATGGTCAAAACCCAGACAACTCCAGTTTTGATGGGACAGTTCCCAAAAAGTTCAGATGCTTCTCTAAACTTATCCAAACGTTGGGCGGTCTCCTGCTTTTCCGGAGGGAACATGCTTGGTGGATGATGCACCAAGTTTGCAACACATCGAGAATGGCCTCTGTGGGGACTCTCGGGTCTTCTGAGAGGTTAAGTCCCACTTGCACATCAGGCTGCCACGGTATTTCTCCTCTAGAGAAACAGGCCAGCTTTGCTGCATCGAAAATAAAATCTCAACCAAAAAAACAAAATAAAATAAAATCTCAACCACACAGAAAGCACTGGAAGTCACATTAAGAAAAGTCATGAGACTTCTGTCCATATTCATTTAATAAACAAAGACTGCCTTGTGCCAAATATTTTCCTAGCTGTGTTACCTATGTTGTATCATTTAGCCTTTTCAACTAACCTGCAAGGTGGTGGTTGTTGATGTTTAGCGGCTCAGTTGTGTCCAGCTCTTTGCAACCCCATGGACTGTAGTTCACCAGGCTCCTCTGCCTGTGTAATTTTCAAGGCAACAATACTCGAGTGGGTTGCCGTGCCCCACTCCAGAGGATCTGCAGACCCATGTCACCTGCATTGGCAGGCAGATTCTTTACCTCTGAGCCACCCAGAAAGCCCTAAGGTCGTTGTTCTCTCCCCTCATATGAGAAAACGGAAGCCCAAGCTGATTAAGCAACACACCCAGTGCCACAGAACCTGTGGGTGGCAGGTGGGATTTGAACTGACTCTGTTCATTTCCAAAACTTGCATGCGTCACCACTCCATGATGTCCCTCAGCCAGCCCAAAAGGACATGATTCAACTTGTGGGTGGCTGTGTACATGAGCTTTATCGCATTTGACGGCAGCCTCCCTGCGTCCATTCTGGAGGCAGGGTGGAAGCAGAGGGGCTGGCAGCTACCTCTGGTTCTCAAGCAGCCAACGTGGACGACAGGGCCAGACAGCAGAGGCCACTGACTTGAGGCCAAGTGACAGGAGTCAATGGGCTCCGAGGAAATGCCAACCATCAACTGGTTGGAACTTTTGAGAAGGCATCAGAAAGGCCTTGACGAGATAGACCAAGAAATTCATGGATGACTTTAGAAATCAGAAATAAACCAAGAAGAAAACAAAATCATCATGCAAGCCAATTCCACAAATACTAGCATCTCACAGAATCATGAAAAGTCCCCACACTTGGGCCTGATGGAACTGGGGTCCCTTCACTGTAGTAATTTAAACTCAACTATTTATGTTGGCTTCTGTCCTCAATGACTTGTTCCAATCGAAATGCTTTGATGAGATGTACAAAAGGAATAGAAATATGATTGAGAAGCCAGGCAGAGGAATTCCTTGGATTAAAATCATTGTGAACACAAACTTTCATCTTTGGCCATGTTAGAAGGGCTATCTTTGACTCACCAGGACAAAGACTTTTAAGATCTTATTTGGAAATGCATCTTTGGTTTTAGAGTGAGTGTAAATGCACCCTAACACCTTACAGAGTATATTCCCACCAAGATACTTCATATTCTGTCTATAAATAAATCCATGTTTGACATCTAAAACTTCATTTCTTGGAGGCTCCTATAACAACCCACAACTTATAAAAACCTCAGTTTTACTTCATGCTGCTTTTGTACAGTTTTTATGGGACTTGGGCTCTTGTTTTTCCTATAAGCAAGCCGACATGTTTCTCTCCAGCTCTGTGTGAAGTGCCTCCATTGATCTACATCAGCTTCATCTCCCGGCGGTGCACTTAGCTGAATTGGATATTACCTTCTTGAAGCCAATAGCAACAGGAAATAATAAGTGTGAATACTTATTAAAACATTACCATATGTCAGATATCCTCCAGCAGAATTGGATTCAAAAACTGGCCACACTCCTTGGTCACCTGTAAGACAGTGGGCAGCTTAATTTCCTCCCAAATCACCAGTTTTCTTGTCTACAAACTGGTGATATTAACACATTGGTTTGTGCCCGGGAGTCAATGAGATGGCATGGGTTGTGTTAGTTTGTTTGAGCTTCTGTAACAAATGCTGCAGACCCAGTGACTTAAAGAACAAAAATGTATTTTCTCACAATTCTGGGGGCTAGAAGTCTTGGGGCAAGGTGTCAGGCAGGGTGGGTTCCTTTGAGGCCTCTCTCCTTGGCTGGCAGATGGTTGTTTCTTCCCAAGTCTTTATAAGTCTTCCTTGTGGATGTCTCTGCCCTAATCTCTTCTTTGTAGAAGGAGATCAGTCAGGTTGTATTAGAGGCCATCCTTTAGCAACCTCATTTTAACTCAATTCCTTTTTTTTTTTTTTAACAGATGCTATTTCCAAATACATTCACAGTCTAAGACAGAAGAAGTTACAATGTCAGCATATGAATTTAGGGAAACACAATTTTCCCCATAACATAGGTGAAATATCTAGAATGAGGCAACTCGCAATAAATGCTTGTTCCCTTTTCCCCACTTCCTAGGTCTGGTGTATAGAAGACATGGCGTATGTAGCACCTGCACTTTGAGTGGATTTTTCAGGTTCCTTGACAAAGATACTGAAACGAGATCCTTCACTGCATCTCTCAAAGTCTTCAGTTTAGGGCTTCCCTGGTGGTCCAGTGGTTAAGACTCCACCTTGCAAGGCAGGGGACACCAGTTTTATCCCCAATTCAGGAAGATCTGCCATGGTATGGAGCAACTAAGCCTGTGTGCCACAACTACTGAAGCCCACATGCCCTGGAGTCTGTGCTCTGCAGCAAGAGAAGCTCTGCTTGCCACAAGGAAGACCCTGGAGGGCAAAAATAAATAAATACATATGTCTTCAGTTTAAAAACAGAGGCAAACCAGCCTTCACTTCACGTCTCAAAAAGTGCAAGTCAAACCCGCCCGCCGCGAGGAGCCGCCGGAACCCGCCCGCCGCGAGGAGCCGCCGGAGCCGCGGACGCCGCGAGGAGCCGCGGACGCCGCGAGGAGCGGGTAAGTTCAGCCACTCCAACTGGAGGGCTTGCTGAACGGAGAGAGGAAGTCGTCCACGGGTTGCTGACCAGGGACTGGGCACGAGTTGGACGGGAAAGCTCGCGTCCGCCTTTGGTACTTAGACACATAACCGGCAGTGGCGGAGGAGCCCGCGCTCCCCTAGAGCTGCAGTAGCCGCGGAGGAAGCCGGGGAAAGAGCAGGAATTGGAGACTACAGGCGGGCGCGCGGTAGAGCCGGGGCGCCCCCCTCCAACACGGGACTGCGCGCGCCGCGGCCTCCGCCCGACTGACTGGGATCAGCCCACCGTCCCGGCCAGCACCCAGTATGGCAGCAAAGCCCTCATTTTGCTGAACACAAAAACAGAAACCACAGCAACCGGCACTGTAAGGGAAAGACCACGCCATCAAGACACCACCATCAAGAGCAGATTGGTTTCCTTAACAGATGCTATTTCCAAATACATTCACAGTCTAAGACAGAAGAAGTTACAATGTCAGCATATGAATTTAGGGAAACACAATTTTCCCCATAACATAGGTGAAATATCTAGAATGAGGCAACTCGCAATAAATGCTTGTTCCCTTTTCCCCACTTCCTAGGTCTGGTGTATAGAAGACATGGCGTATGTAGCACCTGCACTTTGAGTGGATTTTTCAGGTTCCTTGACAAAGATACTGAAACGAGATCCTTCACTGCATCTCTCAAAGTCTTCAGTTTAGGGCTTCCCTGGTGGTCCAGTGGTTAAGACTCCACCTTGCAAGGCAGGGGACACCAGTTTTATCCCCAATTCAGGAAGATCTGCCATGGTATGGAGCAACTAAGCCTGTGTGCCACAACTACTGAAGCCCACATGCCCTGGAGTCTGTGCTCTGCAGCAAGAGAAGCTCTGCTTGCCACAAGGAAGACCCTGGAGGGCAAAAATAAATAAATACATATGTCTTCAGTTTAAAAACAGAGGCAAACCAGCCTTCACTTCACGTCTCAAAAAGTGCAAGTCAAACCCGCCCGCCGCGAGGAGCCGCCGGAACCCGCCCGCCGCGAGGAGCCGCCGGAGCCGCGGACGCCGCGAGGAGCCGCGGACGCCGCGAGGAGCGGGTAAGTTCAGCCACTCCAACTGGAGGGCTTGCTGAACGGAGAGAGGAAGTCGTCCACGGGTTGCTGACCAGGGACTGGGCACGAGTTGGACGGGAAAGCTCGCGTCCGCCTTTGGTACTTAGACACATAACCGGCAGTGGCGGAGGACCCCAGCCCCCTAGAGCTGCAGTACCCGCGAGGAAGCCGGGAAAGAGCGGGAAATTTGGGAGACTACAGGCGGGCGCGGTAGAGCCGGGCGCCCAACACGGGACTGCGCGCGCCGCGGCCTCCGCCCGACTGACTGGGATCAGCCCACCGTCCCGGCCAGCACCCAGTATGGCAGCAAAGCCCTCATTTTGCTGAACACAAAAACAGAAACCACAGCAACCGGCACTGTAAGGGAAAGACCACGCCATCAAGACACCACCATCAAGAGCAGATTGGTTTCCAACAGGCAGATATGAAGATAAAAACCAAGGACAGTATTTAACTTTTTTTTTTTTTTTCTTTTTTCATTTTTTCCTGCTTGTTTGTGGTGGACTATTTTGCTTATTCAATTGATTGGATTGGGGTTTATTAGTTTCTCTGTTTATTGGGGGTTTTTTATGTTTGTTTGTTTGTTTGTTTGTTTTTTGTAGTTTTCATTTGTTTGATTTATTCTATGTGTTTTTTCTTTGTTTTTCGGTCTCATTAATTTTTTTTTTTTTTTGCTCTTTTTAATTTTTAACCTTCTTTTGACTTTTATTATATTTTTTAACTTTAATTTTAATTCTTGAAAACCTCTAATTCTCTTTTCTCTTTCCTCTTTCCCACTGCTTTCTTTCTCTATGTTCTAAATGTAAAACATCTTCCTAGCTATCAATATCCTCTAGACAAATTATTTCCTATCTTTCTGTCTGCACTATTCACTTCCAAATGCACTAAACAGTACACACACTAATCTTTGCTACCTAATCCTATAAAATACTTCCAAGACAAATCTTTTCCTTTTTATTACTTATAGACTCTCCTCCTTGTCACCCCGAGCACATGTCCTAATTTAAAATTGCTTTCATTGTAATTATCCAAGCCAGGACCTTGTGCTAGATCTATTATTCAGGCACTATTTTAATTAATTCAAAGCTTAACGGGCAAGTATCATCTGTGATTGCATGAGTTGCTAGAAAGATTTCCTGCGTCTTATCTCTGTAAAACTGGTCAGTTGTGGGGATTGCTGTATATGTATGTGTATCTTATGATTATGTTAGAAAACATCTGCATGCTTTTATGACTGTCACCCATCAGGGATGCACCTCTTGTTCCTCAGATGCTAGTGTGTGAACTAGTATCACAGAACACCATAGCAAACCAGACATAGAGCCTACACTCCCTGACCAACCATCAAACCAAGGATCCTCGAAGCGGAAGCCCGGATTCCAAGACCCCACACTGATTATCAAAGAACATACAACACTACAGATTATTCACCTGTAAACAAGGTCTATCACCACCTAAGACACAAGCCACTGAACCCTTCTACAAGGACAAAACCCAGAGGAAGGAGAATTCAACCAAGAAGCCTGGTGGGAATAAGAAGTCCATACACACAGACACACACAAAGAAACAAAAATTAACCTAATAATGAAACGTCAGAGAAACACTGTACAAATGAAGGACCAAGCTAGAGAAACACCACTTCAAATGACAGAGGAGGAGATAGACAAGCTATCTGAAAGAGAATTCAGAAAAACTATACTAATGAGGATGCAAAACACCGAAAACAGAATATTAGAGGAAATTAGTGCATTGAGAAAAGACATGCAGGAAATGAAAAATAAGCAAATAGAGACCACCAACTCAATTGCTGAACTCAAAAATACTATAGAAGGTCTCAACAGTAGAGTATCAGAGGCTGAAGAACGGATAAGTGAGCTGGAAGACAGAATGGTGGAAATAAGTGCTGAAGAACAGAACAAAGCCCAAAGAATTAAAAGAACTGAGGATAGCCTCAGAGACCTATGGGACAATATTAAACGCACCAACATTAGAATTATAGGAGTTCCAGAAGAAGAAGAAGAGAAGAAAGACTATGAAAAAATTCTTGAAGAGGTTATAGTTGAAAACTTCCCCAGCATGGGAAAGGAGATAGTCAGCCAAGTCCAGGAAGCACAAAGAGTTCCATACAGGAGAAACCCCAGAAGAAACACACCAAGGCACATACTAATTAAACTAACGCAGACTAAATATAAAGACAGATTACTAAAAGCAGCTAGGAGCAAACAACAAATAACATATAAAGGAAACCCCATACGTTTAACTGCGGATCTCTCAACAGAAACCCTACAGGCCAGAAGAGAATGGCAAGATACATTTAAAAGGCTAAAAGAGAATAACCTGCAACCACGAATTCTCTACCCAGCAAGAATCTCATTCAAAATCGATGGTGAAGTCAAAAGCTTCACAGACAAGCAAAAACTAAAAGAATTCTGTACCACAAAACCAGCCCTACAACAAGTGTTAAAGGACCTGATATAGCCAATAAATACAAGAGTAGGAGAAGCCTTACAAATCAAACCCCAAATTTCTAAGAAGATGACAATAGGAACATTCGTATCAATAATTACTTTGAATGTAAATGGACTAAATGCTCCAACCAAACGACACAGGCTGGCTGAATGGATCCAGAAGCAAGACCCATATATATGCTGTTTACAAGAGACCCACTTCAGACCTAGAGACACTCATAGACTGAAAGTGAAAGGCTGGAAAAGATATTTCATGCAAATGGAAATCAAAAGAAAGCTGGAGTAGCAATCCTCATATCAGACAAAATAGACTTTAAAGTAAAGAAGATTCTAAGAGACAAGGCAGGTCACTACATCATGATTAAGGGATCTATCCAAGAGGAAGACATAACAGTCATGAATATCTACGCACCCAACACAGGGGCACCTCAATACATAAGACAGGTACTTTCAGACATAAAAGAAGAAATCAACAATAACACAATAATAGTAGGAGACTTTAACACTCTTCTCACACCAATGGACAGATCAACAAAACAGAAAATTAATAAAGAAACACAAGCCTTAAATGCCACACTGGAAAAGATGGACCTCATCGATATCTTTAGGATGTTCCATCCAAAAGCAGAAGAATACACTTTCTTCTCAAGCGCTCACGGAACATTCTCCAGGATAGACCACATCTTGGGCCACAAATCTAACCTCAGTCAGTTCAAGAAAACCGAAATTATATCAACCATCTTCTCGGACCACAATGCAATGAGACAAGAGATCAACTACCAGAAAAAAAACCCTAAAAACAGAAACACATGGAGATTAAACAATACATACCTAAAATACCAACTGATCGTTGAGGAAATCAAAGGAGAAATTAAACAATTCCTAGAAGAAAATGACAATGAACACACGACAGTGCAAAACCTACTGGATACAGCAAAAGCAGTTCTAAGAGGGAAATTTATAGCAATACAATCCCACCTCAAGAAACTAGGAAAATATGAAGCAGATGACCTAACCCTCCGCTTAAAACAGTTGGAGAAAGAAGAACAAAAACATCCCAGAGCCAGCAGACAAGCAAAAACTAAAAGAATTCTGTACCACAAAACCAGCCCTACAACAAGTGTTAAAGGACCTGATATAGCCAATAAATACAAGAGTAGGAGAAGCCTTACAAATCAAACCCCAAATTTCTAAGAAGATGACAATAGGAACATTCGTATCAATAATTACTTTGAATGTAAATGGACTAAATGCTCCAACCAAACGACACAGGCTGGCTGAATGGATCCAGAAGCAAGACCCATATATATGCTGTTTACAAGAGACCCACTTCAGACCTAGAGACACTCATAGACTGAAAGTGAAAGGCTGGAAAAAGATATTTCATGCAAATGGAAATCAAAAGAAAGCTGGAGTAGCAATCCTCATATCAGACAAAATAGACTTTAAAGTAAAGAAGATTCTAAGAGACAAGGCAGGTCACTACATCATGATTAAGGGATCTATCCAAGAGGAAGACATAACAGTCATGAATATCTACGCACCCAACACAGGGGCACCTCAATACATAAGACAGGTACTTTCAGACATAAAAGAAGAAATCAACAATAACACAATAATAGTAGGAGACTTTAACACTCTTCTCACACCAATGGACAGATCAACAAAACAGAAAATTAATAAAGAAACACAAGCCTTAAATGCCACACTGGAAAAGATGGACCTCATCGATATCTTTAGGATGTTCCATCCAAAAGCAGAAGAATACACTTTCTTCTCAAGCGCTCACGGAACATTCTCCAGGATAGACCACATCTTGGGCCACAAATCTAACCTCAGTCAGTTCAAGAAAACCGAAATTATATCAACCATCTTCTCGGACCACAATGCAATGAGACTGGAGATCAACTACCAGAAAAAAAACCCTAAAAACAGAAACACATGGAGATTAAACAATACATACCTAAAATACCAACTGATCGTTGAGGAAATCAAAGGAGAAATTAAACAATTCCTAGAAGAAAATGACAATGAACACACGACAGTGCAAAACCTATGGGATACAGCAAAAGCAGTTCTAAGAGGGAAATTTATAGCAATACAATCCCACCTCAAGAAACTAGGAAAATATGAAGCAGATGACCTAACCCTCCGCTTAAAACAGTTGGAGAAAGAAGAACAAAAACATCCCAGAGCCAGCAGAAGAAGAGAAATCATAAAGATCAGAGCAGAAATAAATGAGAAAGAAACAAAAGAAACAATAGTAAAGATAAATAAAACAAAAAGCTGGTTCTTTGAAAAGGTAAACAAAATTGACAAGCCACTGGCCAGACTCATTAAGAAAAGAGAGAGAAGAACCAGATCAACAAAATCAAAAACGAAAAAGGAGAGATTACAACAGATAATGCAGAAATCCAAAGGATTCTAAGAGACTATTATGAGCAACTCTATGGCAACAAACTGGACAACTTGGAAGAAATGGACAGTTTCTTGGACAGGATTAATCTCCCAAGACTGAGCCAGGAAGAAACAGAAACTTTGAACAACCCAATCACAAGCTCAGAAATCAACTTTGTGATTAAAAATCTACCCAAAAATAAAAGCCCAGGACCAGATGGCTTCACAGCCGAATTCTACCAAACATTTAAAGAAGAGCTAATGCCTGTCCTTCTAAAACTCTTTCAAAAAATTGCACAGGAAGGAAATCTCCCAAACACATTCTACGAGGCCACCATCACCCTGATACCCAAACCAGGCAAAGACAACACAAAAAAGGAAAACTATAGGCCAATTTCACTGATGAACTTAGATGCCAAGATCCTCAACAAAATCCTAGCAAACAGAATTCAACGACATGTCAAAAAACTCATACATCACGATCAAGTTGGGTTCATCCCAGGCATGCAAGGCTTCTTCAACATCCGCAAATCAATCAACGTGATACACCATATCAACAAGTTGAAAGACAAAATCACATGATCATCTCAATAGATGCAGAAAAAGCCTTCGACAAAGTACAACATCCATTTATGATCAAAACTCTTCAGAAAATGGGCATAGAAGGAACCTATCTCAACATAATAAAAGCCATCTATGAGAAACCTACAGCGAACATTATTGTTAATGGTGAAAACTGAAAGCATTCCCTCTAAGATCAGGAACAAGACAGGGGTGCCCACTTTCACCACTGCTATTCAACATAGTCCTGGAAGTCCTAGCAACAGCAATAAGACAAGAGAAAGAAATCAAAGGAATCCAGATTGGAAAGGAAGAAGTCAAGCTCTCTTTTTGCAGACGACATGATATTATACATAGAAAATCCCAAAGACACGGTTACAAAGCTACTAGAACTAATCAATGAATTCAGCAAAGTTGCAGGATATAAAGTCAACACACAGAAGTCACTGGCATTCCTATACACAAACAATGAAAAATCAGAAAATGAAATCAAAGAGGCAATCCCCTTCACCATTGCAACCAAAAGAATCAAATATCTAGGAATAAACCTACCCAAAGAAACAAAAGAATTGTACACAGAAAATTACAAGACACTCATGAGAGACATTAAAGAAGACTTAAACAGAAACTTTGAACAACCCAATCACAAGCTCAGAAATCAACTTTGTGATTAAAAATCTACCCAAAAATAAAAGCCCAGGACCAGATGGCTTCACAGCCGAATTCTACCAAACATTTAAAGAAGAGCTAATGCCTGTCCTTCTAAAACTCTTTCAAAAAATTGCACAGGAAGGAAATCTCCCAAACACATTCTACGAGGCCACCATCACCCTGATACCCAAACCAGGCAAAGACAACACAAAAAAGGAAAACTATAGGCCAATTTCACTGATGAACTTAGATGCCAAGATCCTCAACAAAATCCTAGCAAACAGAATTCAACGACATGTCAAAAAACTCATACATCACGATCAAGTTGGGTTCATCCCAGGCATGCAAGGCTTCTTCAACATCCGCAAATCAATCAACGTGATACACCATATCAACAAGTTGAAAGACAAAATCACATGATCATCTCAATAGATGCAGAAAAAGCCTTCGACAAAGTACAACATCCATTTATGATCAAAACTCTTCAGAAAATGGGCATAGAAGGAACCTATCTCAACATAATAAAAGCCATCTATGAGAAACCTACAGCGAACATTATTGTTAATGGTGAAAACTGAAAGCATTCCCTCTAAGATCAGGAACAAGACAGGGGTGCCCACTTTCACCACTGCTATTCAACATAGTCCTGGAAGTCCTAGCAACAGCAATAAGACAAGAGAAAGAAATCAAAGGAATCCAGATTGGAAAGGAAGAAGTCAAGCTCTCTTTTTGCAGACGACATGATATTATACATAGAAAATCCCAAAGACACGGTTACAAAGCTACTAGAACTAATCAATGAATTCAGCAAAGTTGCAGGATATAAAGTCAACACACAGAAGTCACTGGCATTCCTATACACAAACAATGAAAAATCAGAAAATGAAATCAAAGAGGCAATCCCCTTCACCATTGCAACCAAAAGAATCAAATATCTAGGAATAAACCTACCCAAAGAAACAAAAGAATTGTACACAGAAAATTACAAGACACTCATGAGAGACATTAAAGAAGACTTAAACAGATGGAGAGATATTCCATGTTCCTGGATTGGAAGAATCAATATTGTGAAAATGACCATACTTCCAAATATCATCTACAGATTCAATGCAATACCTATTCAACTACCACTGACATTTTTCACAGAACTAGACCAAATAATAACACAGTTCATATGGAAACACAGAAGACCTCGAATAGCCAAAGCAATCCTGAGGAAGAAAAATGGAGTTGGAGGGATCAGCCTCCCTAACTTCAGACTCTACTACAAAGCAACAGTTATCAAGACAGTATGGTACTGGCACAAAAACAGAACTATAGATCAATGGAACAAGATTGAGAACCCAGAGATCAACCCACGCACCTATGGGTACCTTATTTTTGATAAAGGAGGAGAAAGTATAAAATGGGACAAAGACAGCCTCTTTAACAAGTGGTGCTGGGAGAATTGGACAGCTACATGCAAAAAAATGAAATTGGAACATTCCCTGACGCCATACACTAAGATCAACTCAAAATGGATTAAAGACCTCAATGTAAGACCAGAAACCATCAAACTCTTAGAGGAGAATATAGGCAAAACCCTCAAGGACATCAATCAAAGCAAGATCTTCTCTGACCCACCAACTAAAATAGCAGAACTGAAAACCCAAAGACACGGTTACAAAGCTACTAGAACTAATCAATGAATTCAGCAAAGTTGCAGGATATAAAGTCAACACACAGAAGTCACTGGCATTCCTATACACAAACAATGAAAAATCAGAAAATGAAATCAAAGAGGCAATCCCCTTCACCATTGCAACCAAAAGAATCAAATATCTAGGAATAAACCTACCCAAAGAAACAAAAGAATTGTACACAGAAAATTACAAGACACTCATGAGAGACATTAAAGAAGACTTAAACAGATGGAGAGATATTCCATGTTCCTGGATTGGAAGAATCAATATTGTGAAAATGACCATACTTCCAAATATCATCTACAGATTCAATGCAATACCTATTCAACTACCACTGACATTTTTCACAGAACTAGACCAAATAATAACACAGTTCATATGGAAACACAGAAGACCTCGAATAGCCAAAGCAATCCTGAGGAAGAAAAATGGAGTTGGAGGGATCAGCCTCCCTAACTTCAGACTCTACTACAAAGCAACAGTTATCAAGACAGTATGGTACTGGCACAAAAACAGAACTATAGATCAATGGAACAAGATTGAGAACACAGAGATAAACCCATGCACCTATGGGTACCTTATTTTTGACAAAGGAGGAGAAAGTATAAAATGGGACAAAGACAGCCTCTTCAACAAATGGTGCTGGGAGAACTGGACGGCTACATGCAAAAAAATGAAATTGGAACATTCCCTGACGCCATACACTAAGATCAACTCAAAATGGATTAAAGACCTCAATGTAAGACCAGAAACCATCAAACTCTTAGAGGAGAATATAGGCAAAACCCTCAAGGACATCAATCAAAGCAAGATCTTCTCTGACCCACCAACTAAAATAGCAGAACTGAAAAGGAAAATGAACATATGGGACCTCATGAAACTTAAAAGCTTTTGTACAGCAAAAGAAATTACAAAAAAGTTCAACAGACACCCCACAGAGTGGGAGAAAATCATAGCAAATGAAACAACAGACAAAGAATTAATCTCCAAAATCTACAAGCAACTCAGACAACTCAGCACAGGGAAAATGAGCAGCCCAATCAAAAAATGGGAAAAAGATCTAAAGAGACGCCTCTCCAAAGAGGACATACAAATGGCCCAAAAATACATGAAACGATGCTCAACCTCGCTTATTATCAGAGAAATGCAAATTAAAACCACAATGAGATACCACCTCACACCCGTCAGAATGGCCATCATCAACAAATCGACAGACAACAAATGCTGGAGAGGGTGTGGAGAAAAGGGAACCCTCTTGCATTGCTGGTGGGAATGTAAATTAATACAACCTCTATGGAAGACAATATGGAGATTCCTTAAAAAACTAAAAATAGAAGCACCCTATGACCCAGCAATCCCACTATTAGGCCTATATCCTGATGAAATCAAAATTGAAAGAGGCACCTGTACCCCAATGTTCATTGCATCTTTCTATACAATAGCCAGAACATGGAAGCAACCTAGATGTCCATCGACAAATGAATGGATCCAGAAGCTCTGGTACATATATACAATGGAATACTACTCAGCTGTTAAAAGAAATGCAGAAGACTCAGTCCTAATGAGGTGGCTGGCTTTAGAACCTATCATAAAAAGTGAAGTAAGTCAAAAAGAGAAAGACAGGGCTTCCCCTGGTGGTCCAGTGGGTAAGGACACCGCCTTGCAGTGCAAGGAGCGCCGGTTCGAGCCCTGGCCTGGGAAGATCCCACGTGCCCGGAGCGGCTGGACTGATGTGTCCACTTACCAAGCCGGAGCTCTGGAGCGCATGTGCCCAGAGCCAGCGCTCTGCAGCGACAGACGCCACCGCTATGGGAGGCCCCACAGGAGCCAGAGAACGAAGACGGATGAAAAATGGAGAAATGAAAGACCAACAGAAGTGGCCCGCCCACTCCCCTCCCTCCCCAACTCCCACCCAAAATAAATAAATAAGTAAATCTTTAAAAAAAAAAAAAAAGAGAAAGACAAGTATAGTATACTAACTCATATATATGGGATCTAGTAAGATGGTCATGATAACACACACAGTGAACTCATGAAAAAACAGAGAATAGACATAAAGACATTGTGGAGACCGAACAATGGGAGGGAGTAACATGGGAACCTATACTGTCATGTGTAGAAAAGATAGCTATTGTCATTGTGCTAGGGGAATAGGAGTACCTACAACCACTTGGAGCAATGGTCTGGAGGGATGGGGGGGGGAACCTGGGTGGGGGGAGGGTCAAGGGATATGCATCTGATTGATCTGGGAACATACATGTACAAAAATAAATAAATAAATAAATAAATAAATAAATAAAAAGTGCAAGTCAAGGTCCAAAGAGGAGGGTTTAACTCCAGTATTCTCCACCACCACTGATTTCACTCCTGGTTAAAGGCAAGCAAAACACTGCAGTAATGATGACAGTAATGATGATGTGACAGGATCATAATAGCAGCCATCATTTACTGAGGACACACACATAGGAAGCCCTTCCAAGGCATCCTCCCATTTGATCTATTACAATAGCTTCTACAGATGGGTGGCTGCGTGTGTGGTCTTTCAAAAACCTGAAGATTTTTTTTCAAGGAAAAGACACTGAGAATTTCTACAAGTAAGAAAGGGTAAAATTTCTATTGATTTCATCAGGAGACTTGCCAATCCATTTGATTATTGTGTAATTCATTTATTTTTAGTTGAAGGATAATTGCTTTACAATACTGTGTTGATTTTTTCCATACATCAACATGATCTGGCCATAAGGATACATATATGTCCCCTCCCTCTTGAACCTCCCTTCCACCTCTCACCCCCTCCCACCCCTCTAGGTTGTTATAAAACTTTGGTTTTGAGTTTCCAGTGCAAATACCCATTAGCTATCTATTTTACTTATGAGTGTATGTATGTTTCTATGCTCTCTCCATTTGTCCCACCTTCTCCCCTCCCCTCACCACTGCCCAATCCATAATCTTTTCTCTATGTCTGAGTCTATTGCTTCCCTGCCCTAGGTTCTATATGGACCATTTTTAAAGTTTTTATTGAATTTGTACATTATGGCTTTCTTTTTTTCTCTTCCACAAAGCATGTGAGATCTTAGCTCCCTGATCAGGAATACTCATGAAAAAACAGAGAATAGACATAAAGACATTGTGGAGACCGAACAATGGGAGGGAGTAACATGGGAACCTATACTGTCATGTGTAGAAAAGATAGCTATTGTCATTGTGCTAGGGGAATAGGAGTACCTACAACCACTTGGAGCAATGGTCTGGAGGGATGGTGGGAACTGGGGGGGTGGGGTCAAGGGATATGCATCTGATTGATCTGGGAACATACATGTACAAAAATAAATAAATAAATAAATAAATAAATAAATAAAAAGTGCAAGTCAAGGTCCAAAGAGGAGGGTTTAACTCCAGTATTCTCCACCACCACTGATTTCACTCCTGGTTAAAGGCAAGCAAAACACTGCAGTAATGATGACAGTAATGATGATGTGACAGGATCATAATAGCAGCCATCATTTACTGAGGACACACACATAGGAAGCCCTTCCAAGGCATCCTCCCATTTGATCTATTACAATAGCTTCTACAGATGGGTGGCTGCGTGTGTGGTCTTTCAAAAACCTGAAGATTTTTTTTCAAGGAAAAGACACTGAGAATTTCTACAAGTAAGAAAGGGTAAAATTTCTATTGATTTCATCAGGAGACTTGCCAATCCATTTGATTATTGTGTAATTCATTTATTTTTAGTTGAAGGATAATTGCTTTACAATACTGTGTTGATTTTTTCCATACATCAACATGATCTGGCCATAAGGATACATATATGTCCCCTCCCTCTTGAACCTCCCTTCCACCTCTCACCCTCCCACCCTCTAGGTTGTTATAAAACTTTGGTTTTGAGTTTCCAGTGCAAATACCCATTAGCTATCTATTTTACTTATGAGTGTATGTATGTTTCTATGCTCTCTCCATTTGTCCCACCTTCTCCCCTCCCCTCACCACTGCCCAATCCATAATCTTTTCTCTATGTCTGAGTCTATTGCTTCCCTGCCCTAGGTTCTATATGGACCATTTTTAAAGTTTTTATTGAATTTGTACATTATGGCTTTCTTTTTTTCTCTTCCACAAAGCATGTGAGATCTTAGCTCCCTGATCAGGAATCGAACCTACACCCCCTGCATTGGAAGTCATTGGAAGGCGAAGTATTAACCACTGGACCACCATGGAAGTCCCTCAAATTGTAGTTATGCTGATATTTGAGGACAAATAAATCATACCTGGATTGACTAGAGAATGCTGACTTTGGGGACCGGAGCCCAGAGATGGCTTGATTGGTGTTGACTGACATGAAGAGCTAGAGGAAGCCTGCTGGTGAGTCCATCTCTACCCAGCACACTGTTCTGCAGGCCACAAAGATAAATAAAAATCTGTAGAATGAATGACACACTGTGCCTCCAAACTCCAAGTGGCTCTCTGCTTTTAGGATCAAAATGGTCAATGGCTCTGATGGGCTTATTGAACAAGCAGGTTCATCTGTGCCCTTCTTACGGAGGCTCAACAGACTCTCAGGAATCCACTGCTATAGAATGAAGGGGACCAGCACTTGAGCCTTATGTAATTCATCCTCCAGTGCTTTGGGGCTTTTGAGAAAGAATCTTGTTCATGTGAACATATCCACAAAACAATCGATGTTGTTTGCTGTTCAGTTGCTCAGTCCTGTCTGACTCATTGTGACTGCAGGATGCTAGGCCCTGTCCTTCACTATCTCCTGGAGTTTGCTCAGACTCATGTCCATTGAGTTGATGATGCCATCCAACCATCTCATTTTCTGTTGGATCCTTCTCCTCCTGCCTTCAATCCTTCCCATCATCAAGGTCTTTTCCAGTGAGTCAGCTCTTCACATCAGGTGGCTAAAGTATTAGATTCAGCTTCAGCATCAGTCCTTCCAATGGTATTCAGGGTTGATTTCCTTTAGGACTGACTGGTTTGACCTCCTTGCTGTCCAAGGGAATCTCAAGAGTTTTCTCCAGTACCATGATTCAAAATCATTAATTCTTTAGCACTCAGACTTCTTTATGGTCCAACACTCACATCAGTACATGACTACTGGGAAAAACGCAGAAAAACAATGTTGAAATTTCAAAGTTTTTATTGAAGGGCACTCCTATGTATGTCTCCCAGTAGAGACAGATGTGGCTGCCATGACAGTGGTGGAAACATGCATTTTGAAATGCTGCAAGCCCTAGAGCACCTAGGTCTTGCTGGATTCGGTTGGATTTCTGTTCGATTTTGCTCTGCCCATTTCTGTCACAAGAGACAGGCTGCCTTTTTCTCCTTTAGTTTCATGCAACCACAGGTTGGCAAAGGTTAAGGGGGCATTGCTTTTAGTAACTCTTCCAGCTTGAACAAAGGTGTAGGGGAGAGACACACATGCAAGGCACACACAGAGAATTGTTTTCTGTCGATTTATTTTCTGGACATGCTCAGGCCTGCGGGCAGGGCTCTGAGTTTCTGGCCTGTGGTCAACCCCATTGAGCAGCAGCCTTGGCTGGGTCACACACAGCATTTTTTTCTGTCTGAAGGATGACCTGGTTAGCAAAGGACAAATAGTAGAGTTCCCAAAAAATAATTAGGCCTTTGGACCCCTTTGCACAAACACAAATCTGTGTGAGGTTTTCTAGAGTGAATGCTGTAGGCTGCGTCCAGAGGCCAAGAGGCAAAACACCACAGTGGTCTGTCACCCGTGTTCTGTCCATAAATAGCACCATGCTTTTCTGAAGCAATGAGACAACATGTCAGGCAGATCCATTTATTATAGCTAAATGGAGGCTTTAATTAACCAATAGGCAGATGACAAAGACAGCCTTGGACTTGAGTCAAATCTCTGTTGGATATTTTGCCTATGTTGGCCTATGTTGGAGAAATCGCCTAACTACTTTGGGCCTCAGTCTTCTCAGCTCTCTTGCTAGGTTAGTAACTGTTCCTTAAGGTTATCCATGTTAACACATTCGTTGAGAATGTGCCCTGTGTGATGTTGTTGTTGTTTAGTCACTGAGTCATGTCTGACTCTTTGAGACCTCATGGACTATATAGCCCACCAGGCTCCTCTGGCCACAGGATTTTCTAGGTAAGAATACTGGAGTGGGTTGCCATTTTCTTCTCTGGAGGATTTTCTTGACCCATGTTACAGGCTGGTGGTGAGGATTAAAGAAAACAGTGTCAGCGAGGGCCCAGCAAAGCAGCTGCCTCAATAAATCTCTCCATAAATATTGGTTGACCATTTTTATAAACACTCCTATGTGATGTCTCCCAGTAGAGACAGATGTGGCTGCCATGACAGTGGTGGAAACATGCATTTTGAAATGCTGCAAGCCCTAGAGCACCTAGGTCTTGCTGGATTCGGTTGGATTTCTGTTCGATTTTGCTCTGCCCATTTCTGTCACAAGAGACAGGCTGCCTTTTTCTCCTTTAGTTTCATGCAACCACAGGTTGGCAAAGGTTAAGGGGGCATTGCTTTTAGTAACTCTTCCAGCTTGAACAAAGGTGTAGGGGAGAGACACACATGCAAGGCACACACAGAGAATTGTTTTCTGTCGATTTATTTTCTGGACATGCTCAGGCCTGCGGGCAGGGCTCTGAGTTTCTGGCCTGTGGTCAACCCCATTGAGCAGCAGCCTTGGCTGGGTCACACACAGCATTTTTTTCTGTCTGAAGGATGACCTGGTTAGCAAAGGACAAATAGTAGAGTTCCCAAAAAATAATTAGGCCTTTGGACCCCTTTGCACAAACACAAATCTGTGTGAGGTTTTCTGGAGTGAATGCTGTAGGCTGCGTTCCAGAGGCCAAGAGGCAAAACACCACAGTGGTCTGTCACCCGTGTTCTGTCCATAAATAGCACCATGCTTTTCTGAAGCAATGAGACAACATGTCAGGCAGATCCATTTATTATAGCTAAATGGAGGCTTTAATTAACCAATAGGCAGATGACAAAGACAGCCTTGGACTTGAGTCAAATCTCTGTTGGATATTTTGCCTATGTTGGCCTATGTTGGAGAAATCGCCTAACTACTTTGGGCCTCAGTCTTCTCAGCTCTCTTGCTAGGTTAGTAACTGTTCCTTAAGGTTATCCATGTTAACACATTCGTTGAGAATGTGCCCTGTGTGATGTTGTTGTTGTTTAGTCACTGAGTCATGTCTGACTCTTTGAGACCTCATGGACTATATAGCCCACCAGGCTCCTCTGGCCACAGGATTTTCTAGGTAAGAATACTGGAGTGGGTTGCCATTTTCTTCTCTGGAGGATTTTCTTGACCCATGTTACAGGCTGGTGGTGAGGATTAAAGAAAACAGTGTCAGCGAGGGCCCAGCAAAGCAGCTGCCTCAATAAATCTCTCCATAAATATTGGTTGACCATGAGGAGGAATTGGGAAAAAGGAAACCATGGGTCTGAGTTCTTTGAAAAAGTGAATATTTATTCATATTTCTGAATTTTTATATTAAAATGTAAAAAATAAAATATTAAACATTGATTTCTTCTATGGGAGTAATGGGGGGGGGGTATCCCTGGTGGCTCAGTGGTAAACAATCTGCCTTCCAATGTAGGAGACACGAGCTCAATCCCTGGGTCATCAGGAAGATCTCCTGGAGGAGGAAATGGCAGCCCAGTCCAGTATTCTTGCCTCGAGAATCCCATGGACAGAGGAACCCGGTGTGCTATAGTCCATGGCTTTGCAAAAAGCTGGACAAGAGCTAGCGACTAAACAACAGCAAATGCAAATAATGATTATGCACCAGAAACAGATAACCAAGACCCTGGAGACAGAGAATTAAGACAAGAACAGTGAGCTCTGTCCGTTTACAGGGACCTTGACTGGGCTGTGACATATGTGAACAGACTCCCAGCAGAACCCATGGCATTGGATTTAAGTTTAATTACATAAAGAGTGAAGAGAAAAGGTGCCAAGGGTCAGGGGAGAGTAAGACAAGGAGCAAATTCATATTGTAAGGTAAAACATATGAGTATTCTTGGGAGCAAGCAAATAGACATGTTTGTCCTATGAGAAGCCCTAGTGATTTCAGCAGTTGGCTGAAAGAAGGGGAAAATCGAGCTAGCATTATTCACGCTCCAGAGTTCAACTCCAGCTTCTAACAAACAGACAACTAGAAACGCCACTCCTGGCACTTATAACCTCCAGGGTCAAGGCCTGGTTGAAATCACCCAACAGGATTGCAGATCAGGCCTGGAAACATGTATATTTAAGCTTATTCTCAAATGCATGCTCCATGAAGAAATAAATTTTCCCCAATTTAATTTTAAGAAAATCCAACTTAAGAAGGGACACTGGGTGCTTTCGATAATCCTCTACTTTTTTTTTTTTCTCAAAAGCAGCATTTTTGTGGCAGATACCAGTCAACAGTACGTGTCACACCTATCTCAAGTCCAAGGTTGGAAAGTTAACTTTTTTTCTCTTAAACAGAAAAATAGAAATCCTTTAAAAGGACTATTTACCTTCTCGTTGCCTTTTTCTTGTGTTTCGTGATTTCTTTTGGCATTACACTGCTCCAACGAGAGGTTAATAAAGATGGCATCTCCAAGCCAGTGCTTCAGGATGCCTCCTGGGTGGAGGCCAGAGATGGCCACAGAAAGTCAGCAAGCTTGGCACGCACCTCCCCAGGCCGAACCACCCACACAAAAATAAGGAATTGGCCCATGCTCAGGGAAAGTCTTACATGCATTTCTTCTTCCACTGATATATGTCCTAGAAGTCAAGGGTGGAGGCTGAGTGAGGAGAGAGTAGGAGAGAGGGTGAGGCTAGATGAGAGAGACAGGAAAAGCAGAGGCAAACCAGATCATGAGATGCAACTAGCTAGTGAGGAGGAGACCCTCCAAAGGCTGGAGTGTCCTCTGTGCTGAAGACTGAGGTCCAGAATGAGTCCAGTCTTAGCCCAGGAGAAATAAATCAACTGTAGGGCAAAAGGTTTAGGGAGAAAAAACAATAAAAAAGAGTATCATTCCAAGTATGCGCTGTTGTTCATATCCAAAATTTCTAGGTCGAACACAATGAGGAACTAACGTGGGAAAAAGAAAGCAGCCAGGTCCAGTGTTGTCTCCATCCTCCTCCCACCACCGAGGTCAACAACAGGAAGGATGCTCGGGCCTCTCACCTTGTGATGCCCGGGGAATGAGTGGTGGGGGATTCTGACCTGTGTACCCTTCAGTTAAAGGGAATATGACCTTTCCTCTGATGGTAATGATGATAAAACATCTCGAAAGAGAACAATAGGGGGAATCCCAGGTGGCGCCATGGTAAAGAATCCACCTACCAATGCAGTAGACCCAGGAGACAGGGATTTGATCCCTAGTCTGGAATATCCCCTGGAGAAGGGAATGGAAACCCACTCCACTATTCTTGCCTGGAAAATCCCATGCACAGAGGAGCCTAGCAGGCTACAGTTTGTGGGGTTGCAAAGAGTTGGACATGACTGAGCGACTAAGCACACACATACACACACACACAGGCTTATATATTATCCAAGCTCCATGGAAAGCAAGAGGGCTTGGAACAGTAAAATCTTGTTTGCTCACGCGGCTCTGAGTAACTGAAGTGGGGAAGAGCTCTGAAAATAATTGATTAGATGCCAATTCACATAGCTCACTTAGTCTGCTTTTTATTATCAGTATTTCTTTAAAAGGCTAATAGATCCTGTTCTTGACAAGCATGAAGCCAGAAGGTGGGCTCCTATCCAGTGTTTTCATTTTTCAGCCCTCAAGAGGCCATGATTAGATCTTAATATTGAATGCGCAAACCACACTCACTGTGTGAACTCTCTAAGAGGGCTCTCCACCTAAGGATAAAAAAGTAAAGAAGTTTTATTGGAAGGATTATAAAAGGAAGGAGGAGGAGCACTTTGAGTCTCTTTGGGCCAACTGATTAGGGATGACTTGATTTTCTTATAACCACTCTAAATCTGCCCTCTCTGGGGGAAGGGAAACCTGAGAAGGCTGGACTTCAGTGACTTAATTCCGGATCTATGAATAGCCAAACCTGGGGGCCAGTGGAGCAGGCAAGAGTCAACCAAAGAAAGAGCATTCACAAACTGAGCAGAGCTCTGTGAATCCTGGGCAAGAGCTATGAACTGAGTTTCTTTCTTCCATCTCATAACCTATAACTGAACTTAGGAAAGCATGCCAATTAATGGATCTTTGCTCCATCCTCCCACCACCGAGGTCAACAACAGGAAGGATGCTCGGCCTCTCACCTTGTGATGCCCGGGAATGAGTGGTGGGGATTCTGACCTGTGTACCCTTCAGTTAAAGGGAATATGACCTTTCCTCTGATGGTAATGATGATAAAACATCTCGAAGAGAACAATAGGGGAATCCCAGGTGGCGCCATGGTAAAGAATCCACCTACCAATGCAGTAGACCCAGGAGACAGGGATTTGATCCCTAGTCTGGAATATCCCCTGGAGAAGGGAATGGAAACCCACTCCACTATTCTTGCCTGGAAAATCCCATGCACAGAGGAGCCTAGCAGGCTACAGTTTGTGGGGTTGCAAAGAGTTGGACATGACTGAGCGACTAAGCACACACATACACACACACACAGGCTTATATATTATCCAAGCTCCATGGAAAGCAAGAGGGCTTGGAACAGTAAAATCTTGTTTGCTCACGCGGCTCTGAGTAACTGAAGTGGGGAAGAGCTCTGAAAATAATTGATTAGATGCCAATTCACATAGCTCACTTAGTCTGCTTTTTATTATCAGTATTTCTTTAAAAGGCTAATAGATCCTGTTCTTGACAAGCATGAAGCCAGAAGGTGGGCTCCTATCCAGTGTTTTCATTTTTCAGCCCTCAAGAGGCCATGATTAGATCTTAATATTGAATGCGCAAACCACACTCACTGTGTGAACTCTCTAAGAGGGCTCTCCACCTAAGGATAAAAAAGTAAAGAAGTTTTATTGGAAGGATTATAAAAGGAAGGAGGAGGAGCACTTTGAGTCTCTTTGGGCCAACTGATTAGGGATGACTTGATTTTCTTATAACCACTCTAAATCTGCCCTCTCTGGGGGAAGGGAAACCTGAGAAGGCTGGACTTCAGTGACTTAATTCCGGATCTATGAATAGCCAAACCTGGGGGCCAGTGGAGCAGGCAAGAGTCAACCAAAGAAAGAGCATTCACAAACTGAGCAGAGCTCTGTGAATCCTGGGCAAGAGCTATGAACTGAGTTTCTTTCTTCCATCTCATAACCTATAACTGAACTTAGGAAAGCATGCCAATTAATGGATGCTCTGCACGGATGACCCCATCTGAAACAGAGCTGCAAGGAGCCAAACACGTTTAAAATGTGCTTCCAGTCCTAAGTTCATGACAGTGTTTCTCAGAGGCATCATTCTGTCCAGTAAAGACTAAACACGTCATATTCATTACAGCACCGTCAACATCAAGTTGCCACACATTGCATCTGGGTCCGCCCTGGAGCCAGCCTCCCCACAAAGTACACGTGCAGCCCTCGCTCCTTCACAGGGGGATAAATGAGTGAGTGTGCCCTTGAGGGTTAGCGACCCACTTTGCCTACCAGCCCAGTGATGCAAACCGGAAATGATCTTTTTCTCCAAAGAAACAGACGTGCAAGGGCGCGGATGACTGGAAGCCTAACCTCCAGGGTCAGTTCCTGAGATGACCCGAGTTCCTCCTGCTGGCAGAACCTCTCCATGAGGTTCTGGAAGGGCTGACTGATCTGGACTCCTTTCCAAGATTTGGTTGGTTAGATAAAAACACCTTTCAGTATGTGCAGAAGAACCTTCGGAGCACAGCCTCCAGCATAACTAACCTGTAGAAATGATAACATAGAGGAGTCCATTCCAAATATGAAAAAGGGGATACACGGATCAGCCTGATTTTTAAAAATTTTTATTTATGTATGTATTTTTCACTATTCTGGGTTTTCACTGCTCCACCGGCTCTTCTGTAGTTTCAGGGAGTGGGGGATATTCTCTAGTTGAGGTGAGCAGGCTTCTTAATTCAGTGACTTCTCTCGTTGTGGAACTTGGGCTCTAGGGCACACGGACTTCAGGAATTGTGGCACATGGGCTCCATAGTTGCAGCGCCGAGGCTCTAGAGCACAGGCTCCATCGTTGTGGCTCACGGGCTCAGTTGCTCCGCAGCATGTGGGATCTTCCTGGATCAGGGATCGAACCCATGTCTCCTGCATTGGCAGGCGAACTCTTTACCACTAAGCTGCCAGGGACGTCCCAGCCTGATATTTTAAAAGCATTCAACGTTCCCCATCGGTGCCATTTTGCACTAAGTGTGAACTCAGAGTGCTCTGTGGGAGCCATGAGCAATGGGTGAAAACACTCAAGCCCAGGGAAGGTGATAGGTGGATGGGTGGAGTGCAAACCCACCTTCCCCTTCTATTAGGAGTGAGATTCCATAAGCCACTTTCCCCCAGAGTATTTCACAGATAGATATATTACTACTTTTTTTAAAAAGGGAGGTTAAACATGTTTGAGCCTTGGCGCATTTGTTACTATAACCATAGTCACTGTGAAACCCAAACATCATTGTGTTTTGTTATTCTGCTTTGTCTACTGTGTTTTTCCCATGGCTATTAATACAGAAGTGCTCAGCCAGGTTCTCACCCTTTGTCCACCCCTCAGTGGGAGGCAAAGTTGTGAAGGCTGATGTGTAGCTTGGAAAGGCAGCCACCACACATTCATGTGGAGTTTAAAGAGTTGGCACCATCCTGCCAACTACTAGTATTTTATATCCAAAAGACAAAAATTTTTTTTGTTTCTCATTTTTTTTTCTAATTGGAACTCTTTGATAGGATAGGGCTTGTCCTCTTCCTGCATGGTGTACACTGTCTTCTCATACTCTTGGCTGACTTATCTTCGCTCCCCGGACCCCTGGGAACACACTCCCTGGGTGGAGAGGTTTCTAAGAGCTGCCAGATTCAAATTGATTTTGTCCTTCACAAAAAAGTAGTTAAAACGTTCCAGTGCCGTTCTTCTCAGAGGACTAGAACCTCTCATAGTTATCTCCTGCTAGTTTATCAAAAACTCCTGGGTGGACATTGAATACCATCAACAGTGCCAAAAATAGATTGGTTTTTTATAGGAATATGTACATTTATTTTTGAGGCCGAATGAAAGTTCGCTATTCTCTTTTTAGATGTTGTGACTAGATTGTGTATGTGCGCGCACACATGCACGTGCGTCTCTGTGTGTGTGTATGAAAGAGAGAGACAGAGACAGAGAGGGATGTGAAGCCCACCCCAGAGAGCCAGATCTCACCCTGGTCTAATGGGAAGTCTATTTTGTAGGCTATTTTTCAACAAGGAGTAGTGAGAATCCCTGAGAATTCTCTAGTCTCTTCCAATTATTATCATTTCACAGTGCCTTTCAGAAGTGGCTTACTAAGAGAATCTCATTTAAGCCCGGGAGTAAGTTCATATACAGGGAGAAACATTCAAGACCTTGATGCCTTTTGTTTGTAATTTCCTTGTGTGTTTTATGTCACCCCCAGAACAGATAAACAAGGGTGTTCACTAATTAGAGTCAGAAACCTCTCAACTCAAAATATCTGGAGAGCCCTGGGTTCTGTTAGTTCGAATATACATGCCTCAGCCGTAAGGGATGGCTAACCGTGCAAGACAATAAAATCCCTTCATGTTTTCTGTTTTAGAGAAATCCGCACGGTTGTACTAGGGTCATAAAAAATTACTAATGTGTTTTCTCATGGCGCTGGGCCATAACATAAGGCCTTGTGTGATGGTATTGTGTGCAGCCTGTAATCACAAACAAATGTATCCACCAGCAGATGAGATGTTATATGAGAAAGTGCGAGAGGTTAGAGCTTGAGACTCGGTGTCAGCTATGGAGCAGGTCCCTCCACAGTCAAAGACCCCTGAGGCCATGCAAATGCAAATGACAGTGTCTGGGAGGAGAGGAGGAGGGAATGCCAAGAGGGATGAGGTCACCACAGTGAGCATCCGGCTCCCCTCTGAATGGGAAATGAGACAAGGCTTCAACTCTGGTGCTATCTGGACATGAAGAAGATGGAATTTGAGGGTCTGGTTGATGGAGATGAGGGAGTCCCATGAGGCAGAGACAGGTGACATCAGTGGATGTCCCAGAGGGAGGGGGCAGCCAAATAAGAGCATCCGCGAATGAAATGGATGTCTGCTTCTGCTGTCACTTATCTGATGTGCCCAGTGTCAGGCCATTTGTCCATGAAGAGGGACATGGGCAGTGTAATGCAGAGGTTCATCACCCACTTGCATGTCCAGCTCAGAAAGACCTTCGGGGATGCTTTCAGAGATCAAGTATCACTGGGATCATTCTGTCCGGATGAAAGGAAATTCCCATAAAGACATTAATGTGTTTTACCTTAGCCTTTGAAAACGAGTTTTTGAGCTGTGAACGGTGACGTTACTCCAAGGGAGGTCCTGGTGACAAGTAGAAGTGTTTTCCAGAATTCTCAGATGTGAAAAAAAAAAAAAATCCCACAGGAGCAATACAACCAGATTACTCGGAAACAGTGCACTTACCCAGAAACAGCAGTGTGGAACAGAAACACACAGGTTAAGAATCCTGGCTCCATCACTTCTTGATTTTGAGCAAAGGCTCTCTGAATTAATGCTCTCCATACCGTGCTTTCCACCTCTGAAAACAAGGAGAGAAATAGCTGCCGATTTTCTAACAGAAACCTCTCAACTCAAAATATCTGGAGAGCCCTGGGTTCTGTTAGTTCGAATATACATGCCTCAGCCGTAAGGGATGGCTAACCGTGCAAGACAATAAAATCCCTTCATGTTTTCTGTTTTAGAGAAATCCGCACGGTTGTACTAGGGTCATAAAAAATTACTAATGTGTTTTCTCATGGCGCTGGGCCATAACATAAGGCCTTGTGTGATGGTATTGTGTGCAGCCTGTAATCACAAACAAATGTATCCACCAGCAGATGAGATGTTATATGAGAAAGTGCGAGAGGTTAGAGCTTGAGACTCGGTGTCAGCTATGGAGCAGGTCCCTCCACAGTCAAAGACCCCTGAGGCCATGCAAATGCAAATGACAGTGTCTGGGAGGAGAGGAGGAGGGAATGCCAAGAGGGATGAGGTCACCACAGTGAGCATCCGGCTCCCCTCTGAATGGGAAATGAGACAAGGCTTCAACTCTGGTGCTATCTGGACATGAAGAAGATGGAATTTGAGGGTCTGGTTGATGGAGATGAGGGAGTCCCATGAGGCAGAGACAGGTGACATCAGTGGATGTCCCAGAGGGAGGGGGCAGCCAAATAAGAGCATCCGCGAATGAAATGGATGTCTGCTTCTGCTGTCACTTATCTGATGTGCCCAGTGTCAGGCCATTTGTCCATGAAGAGGGACATGGGCAGTGTAATGCAGAGGTTCATCACCCACTTGCATGTCCAGCTCAGAAAGACCTTCGGGGATGCTTTCAGAGATCAAGTATCACTGGGATCATTCTGTCCGGATGAAAGGAAATTCCCATAAAGACATTAATGTGTTTTACCTTAGCCTTTGAAAACGAGTTTTTGAGCTGTGAACGGTGACGTTACTCCAAGGGAGGTCCTGGTGACAAGTAGAAGTGTTTTCCAGAATTCTCAGATGTGAAAAAAAAAAAAAATCCCACAGGAGCAATACAACCAGATTACTCGGAAACAGTGCACTTACCCAGAAACAGCAGTGTGGAACAGAAACACACAGGTTAAGAATCCTGGCTCCATCACTTCTTGATTTTGAGCAAAGGCTCTCTGAATTAATGCTCTCCATACCGTGCTTTCCACCTCTGAAAACAAGGAGAGAAATAGCTGCCTTAAGGGTTGTTGTAAAATGAAATCGCCCACTTTAATCACTACCTTTATGCCAGAACTTCCAGGTCTTTCCTTTCCTGCCCACAAGTCTTTACTGAGTTTCACATTCATACGCTCTCTCCCATCTCCCACAGGCTCTTCAGAACCAAATGTTCCAAATTGGAATCATCATCTTTCTTCCCTTTAACTTCACCGACCTGTTTTCTCCTCACTTAAATATATCATCATGTGTCCCCAGAAAGCTTAGCCATCTTTAATTTCCTCTATTCCATCACCATGCTCAAATACAAAAAAATCTTGAAATTTCACCCTAGATTCCAGCTTTTTGAAGCTTTCTAGCTATCACCATTCCTAGTTGGAGCACCACCACTTCATGCCTAGATTATTATAAGAGTCTCCTGTCCCTGAGGTTGGCCTATTTCACTCCATCTTTGGAAGGAGCAAGTCTGCTTAGTTAATTCCCTTTTCCAAATGGCTACTCTCTACCCTCAGGATATCTCTTCCCCTGGCCAGCCAGGATTGCATCTTTTTTTACCAACCCGGAATCATCTTTAGTCTTCATAGATATCCTGGCACCATGAGTTCTCCTACACTGAACTGTGTTGACTTTCACTCATCTCTGGGCTTCCCTGGTGGCTCAGACAGTAACAAAACTGCCTGCAATATGGGAGACCTGGGTTCTATCCCTGGGTTGGGAAGATGCCTTGGAGAAGGAAATGGCAACCCACTCCAGTAGTCATGTCTGGAGAGTCCATGGACAGAGGAGCCTGGTGGGCTACAGTCCATGGGATCGCAAAGAGTCGGACATGACTGAGCGACTAATATTTTCACTTTCACTCATCTCTGGGTTTTCACAGAGGTTGTTCTCTCTGCCTGGAATTTGCTTTCCTCTCCTGGCTCCTGACTCTTCTCTGCCTAATTGCTACTCATCCTTCAGATCCTGCCTATATTTGGGCCCACAAGGTTGGATATGCCCATCTCACATGCTGCCATGGTACTTTATCACTTCCAGAAACAGCAGTGGGGAAAAAATTAAGAATCCTGGCTCCATCACTTCTTGATTTTGAGCAAAGGCTCTCTGAATTAATGCTCTCCATACCGTGCTTTCCACCTCTGAAAACAAGGAGAGAAATAGCTGCCTTAAGGGTTGTTGTAAAATGAAATCGCCCACTTTAATCACTACCTTTATGCCAGAACTTCCAGGTCTTTCCTTTCCTGCCCACAAGTCTTTACTGAGTTTCACATTCATACGCTCTCTCCCATCTCCCACAGGCTCTTCAGAACCAAATGTTCCAAATTGGAATCATCATCTTTCTTCCCTTTAACTTCACCGACCTGTTTTCTCCTCACTTAAATATATCATCATGTGTCCCCAGAAAGCTTAGCCATCTTTAATTTCCTCTATTCCATCACCATGCTCAAATACAAAAAAATCTTGAAATTTCACCCTAGATTCCAGCTTTTTGAAGCTTTCTAGCTATCACCATTCCTAGTTGGAGCACCACCACTTCATGCCTAGATTATTATAAGAGTCTCCTGTCCCTGAGGTTGGCCTATTTCACTCCATCTTTG
Source organism: Tragulus kanchil (assembly GCA_022376925.1). NCBI lineage: Eukaryota > Metazoa > Chordata > Mammalia > Artiodactyla > Tragulidae > Tragulus > Tragulus kanchil. Next base: position 127,304,246 of record JAIOJX010000003.1, on the reverse strand, counting down.
GAAGGAGCAAGTCTGCTTAGTTAATTCCCTTTTCCAAATGGCTACTCTCTACCCTCAGGATATCTCTTCCCCTGGCCAGCCAGGATTGCATCTTTTTTTACCAACCCGGAATCATCTTTAGTCTTCATAGATATCCTGGCACCATGAGTTCTCCTACACTGAACTGTGTTGACTTTCACTCATCTCTGGGCTTCCCTGGTGGCTCAGACAGTAACAAAACTGCCTGCAATATGGGAGACCTGGGTTCTATCCCTGGGTTGGGAAGATGCCTTGGAGAAGGAAATGGCAACCCACTCCAGTAGTCATGTCTGGAGAGTCCATGGACAGAGGAGCCTGGTGGGCTACAGTCCATGGGATCGCAAAGAGTCGGACATGACTGAGCGACTAATATTTTCACTTTCACTCATCTCTGGGTTTTCACAGAGGTTGTTCTCTCTGCCTGGAATTTGCTTTCCTCTCCCTGGCTCCCCTGACTCTTCTCTGCCTAATTGCTACTCATCCTTCAGATCCAACTTAGATACCTCTTATGGGAGCCTTTCCTGGGCCCACAAGGTTGGATATGCGCCCATCTCACATGCTGCCATGGTACTTTACACTCTCCCTAGCAGAGGCACATGGACCTCATCATACTTGACTGTTCTGTACCAGTAGCTGGCCTCCACTAGATTGTTGACTCTTTGAGGATATGGTATCTTCAGTGGTATGTTTCAGACCACTTAGTGGCTATCTATAGGAGGGAGGTGGGGAAAGAGGAGGTAGGGAAAGGAAGAAGGCAGGCATAAAGAAAGAAAGGATGGAGAGAAGAACTGAAATAATTCAACATGTTAAGCACCTAGTGCAGAATTAATGACATAGCAAGAAATGTTAGTCTTCACTCTGTACCAATTAATCATACATATTTACTTTTCCTAACCCTATCGTTACTTTTTCCACACTTAACCAAATGATTGAAGTCTCTTCATGCCTAGATAGGCGAAATATAGTCAGCCAAATATTCCTGAAACTCACATCAGTTTCAGAAGTCTCCAGATTGGAGGTTTTGTTTGTCTAATGAGATCTTTATTCTCCTTTACTTTTTGGTGGCAGTGGTGGGGGCTAAATGTGAGGGAAGGGCAACATCCTATGATTTTATTGTTAAACCTCAGTCTTTTGGTGGGCCTGTGTCCCTGAGCTGTAACCTATGCAGATGTTTCTTAACTATTTTCTCTTCTTCCTTAGATGAGACAGAAGAAAGCCTAAGGGTTGGGATAGGGGGTTGGTAAGGGCCCGTCAGTGAAAATTCAGTGTAAAACTGTCTGTTTGGGGCCTTATTTTATACCGTGTGCTCTTACAAGCAGTGTTGGGGCCATCGTTGTTGAAAAGAGTGAGAAGGACAAGCTTTCTGGAAACTTAACTCTGCCAAAAGACTATGGATGTTTGAATTGCCTCAAATAGAATCTGGAGAGAGCTATAGTGATGTTAACTGGCCCATGCTTCCTCCTGGGTTGAAAAAATGAAAAGAGACGTCTTGGACTAGGAGACAAAATGCAGGAGAAAGTGGTAAGCAAGGTTTGGCTAATTCAAGGATAGAGATAGAATGAATGAGTCAACTACCCAGAAACTACAGGTAATATATATCATGGTCAGTGAACCAAGCTACACCAAAGTACTATGAGTGGCCATGTGTATTTTCATAGCAGAAACTGGCTTGTGTGTGTGACCAGTAAAAACCATTCCATTAGAGTACATCGAGTTTATACATCACTGATACAACCTGGCTATTTTGCTGCCTTGGATGTTTGGCATGCAGAGGACAGAACTGAGAACTTCCTGAAAGCATAACATTCCAGATACTTGAATGTTGTGTTTTGAAGCATTTCGGGATCCTAAATTAGCCGTTAATAGACCTAATTTACATCTTCATACATCTGTATGTCCCATTCCATTCCTACCCTAACTCACCACTCATTCTTCCTTTTTGATTAACCTGAATTTGGTGATTATAAAACTATTAACCATCCCCGTTTGCTCAAGGTCAAGAGTAGGAAAATAGTGTCTCCATGATTTTTCAAATAATTTGTTTTTTACTTTACTTATGCATTTTTAAAATATTTATTTATTTGGGACTGTGCCGGGCATTTGGGATCTGAGCTCCTCAACCAGGGATCACAGTGCATCCTCTGCATTGGAAGGCAGATTCTTAACCACTGGTCCATCAGGGAAGTCCCCTAATTTGTGATTTTATTGTTAAACCTCAGTCTTTTGGTGGGCCTGTGTCCCTGAGCTGTAACCTATGCAGATGTTTCTTAACTATTTTCTCTTCTTCCTTAGATGAGACAGAAGAAAGCCTAAGGGTTGGGATAGGGGTTGGTAAGGGCCCGTCAGTGAAAATTCAGTGTAAAACTGTCTGTTTGGGGCCTTATTTTATACCGTGTGCTCTTACAAGCAGTGTTGGGGCCATCGTTGTTGAAAAGAGTGAGAAGGACAAGCTTTCTGGAAACTTAACTCTGCCAAAAGACTATGGATGTTTGAATTGCCTCAAATAGAATCTGGAGAGAGCTATAGTGATGTTAACTGGCCCATGCTTCCTCCTGGGTTGAAAAAATGAAAAGAGACGTCTTGGACTAGGAGACAAAATGCAGGAGAAAGTGGTAAGCAAGGTTTGGCTAATTCAAGGATAGAGATAGAATGAATGAGTCAACTACCCAGAAACTACAGGTAATATATATCATGGTCAGTGAACCAAGCTACACCAAAGTACTATGAGTGGCCATGTGTATTTTCATAGCAGAAACTGGCTTGTGTGTGTGACCAGTAAAAACCATTCCATTAGAGTACATCGAGTTTATACATCACTGATACAACCTGGCTATTTTGCTGCCTTGGATGTTTGGCATGCAGAGGACAGAACTGAGAACTTCCTGAAAGCATAACATTCCAGATACTTGAATGTTGTGTTTTGAAGCATTTCGGGATCCTAAATTAGCCGTTAATAGACCTAATTTACATCTTCATACATCTGTATGTCCCATTCCATTCCTACCCTAACTCACCACTCATTCTTCCTTTTTGATTAACCTGAATTTGGTGATTATAAAACTATTAACCATCCCCGTTTGCTCAAGGTCAAGAGTAGGAAAATAGTGTCTCCATGATTTTTCAAATAATTTGTTTTTTACTTTACTTATGCATTTTTAAAATATTTATTTATTTGGGACTGTGCCGGGCATTTGGGATCTGAGCTCCTCAACCAGGGATCACAGTGCATCCTCTGCATTGGAAGGCAGATTCTTAACCACTGGTCCATCAGGGAAGTCCCCTAATTTGTGTTTTGTATTTTAAAAATTCTGCTTCAGTCTCATTGACTCCTAGTTCTCTCTGATGTACAGACTGACTCTAAGATTTCTCCACATTTTAGTAAGATAGTTTTGTGCTTTAAAATGGAACTGACTGGGCTTCCCTGGTGGTCCAGTGGGTAAGGACACCACCTTGCAGTGCAAGGGGCGCTGGTTCGATCCCTGGCCTGGGAAGATCCCACGTGCCACGGAGCAGCTGGACGGATGTGTCCAATTACCGAGCCGAAGCTCTGGAGCGCATGCGCCCAGAGCCTGTGCTCTATGACAACAGAGGCCACCGTGATGGGAGGCCCACATGAGCCAAAGAACAAAGATGGATGAAAATAGATAAATGAAAGACCAATAGAAGTGGTCCGCCTGCCCCCCTCCCTCCCCAACCCGCTCCCCCCCACCAAAAAAAATGGAACTGACTATACTATGGTGAAGAAACCATGTATAGAGGGAGACCAGGGCCAAGTTAATGGGAAGGGACAGCTGTCTCGTTATACAAAAACATGATGTATACATTAAACAAGCACTTTGAGTACAAGGGAATCAAAGCAAATAAAGCCAAACACTCCAGCTTCTTGTTCTCCTGGGCCAGTAGCAGACACGCGGTCATGGACACCACTTCCTCAGAGCCTTGGGGTTGAGCTTTACTTGAGGCTTGCGTCATGGCCATGGAGTACCAGATGATCATTCAAAAATAACTTGAATGTTGTGTTTTGAAGCATTTCGGGATCCTAAATTAGCCGTTAATAGACCTAATTTACATCTTCATACATCTGTATGTCCCATTCCATTCCTACCCTAACTCACCACTCATTCTTCCTTTTTGATTAACCTGAATTTGGTGATTATAAAACTATTAACCATCCCCGTTTGCTCAAGGTCAAGAGTAGGAAAATAGTGTCTCCATGATTTTTCAAATAATTTGTTTTTTACTTTACTTATGCATTTTTAAAATATTTATTTATTTGGGACTGTGCCGGGCATTTGGGATCTGAGCTCCTCAACCAGGGATCACAGTGCATCCTCTGCATTGGAAGGCAGATTCTTAACCACTGGTCCATCAGGGAAGTCCCCTAATTTGTGTTTTGTATTTTAAAAATTCTGCTTCAGTCTCATTGACTCCTAGTTCTCTCTGATGTACAGACTGACTCTAAGATTTCTCCACATTTTAGTAAGATAGTTTTGTGCTTTAAAATGGAACTGACTGGGCTTCCCTGGTGGTCCAGTGGGTAAGGACACCACCTTGCAGTGCAAGGGGCGCTGGTTCGATCCCTGGCCTGGGAAGATCCCACGTGCCACGGAGCAGCTGGACGGATGTGTCCAATTACCGAGCCGAAGCTCTGGAGCGCATGCGCCCAGAGCCTGTGCTCTATGACAACAGAGGCCACCGTGATGGGAGGCCCACATGAGCCAAAGAACAAAGATGGATGAAAATAGATAAATGAAAGACCAATAGAAGTGGTCCGCCTGCCCCCCTCCCTCCCCAACCCGCCCCCCCCACCAAAAAAAATGGAACTGACTATACTATGGTGAAGAAACCATGTATAGAGGGAGACCAGGGCCAAGTTAATGGGAAGGGACAGCTGTCTCGTTATACAAAAACATGATGTATACATTAAACAAGCACTTTGAGTACAAGGGAATCAAAGCAAATAAAGCCAAACACTCCAGCTTCTTGTTCTCCTGGGCCAGTAGCAGACACGCGGTCATGGACACCACTTCCTCAGAGCCTTGGGGTTGAGCTTTACTTGAGGCTTGCGTCATGGCCATGGAGTACCAGATGATCATTCAAAAATATTTATCAATGTTTAATGTCTATCTACCATGCGGCAGACATTGTTCTAAGCACTAGGCATAGAACTATTAAAAAGAAGACAGCCCAAAATTTCTCTGTCCGCATAGAGTCTACATTTTGTGGCTAGAATTGAGAGCGTCCACAAACAAGTAAAACTGTGTCTCGAATGCTGCTGTGTGCCATGGGATGCAAGTGAAGAAGGGCAGAGGGTGCTGGGATGGGAAAGTGGCTGCAATTTTACAGGGTGGGGAAGCCTTCTCTGATTAAGTGATGTTTGAACAAAAGACCTGAAGAGGGTGTGGGAGTCAGTCATGTGGGCTCCAAGAATGGAAAGTGTCTCAGGCAGAGGGAATGGTGAGCATAAAATCTTCAAGTTAGGAGCATTCCTAGAGGAAACAGAAAGCAGGCACGTGGCTGGAGAGGTATTAGAGGAAAAGAAGGAGACAAAAGCAGGGAAGCTGTAGGTACCAGGTCACAGAAGGCCTTGTAAAACATTGCAAGAAGCCTGCGTTTCACCCTGAGTGAGATGTGGGTACTATTGGAGAGTTTTGAGGACAGAGATGACTTTATTTTAAACATCCACTCTGCTGTGTTGTGTGTAGACTTCCGAGGCACAAGGAAGAAACAGGAGAAAACAATTGCTATCATCCAGGAAAGAATCGGGGGAGCTTGGCTAGGGTGGAAGTAATGGGGGTGGGTAGAAGGTGTCCTATTCTGGATACATTTCAAAGAAAAAGCGGACCAAATTTCCTGAGAGAGAGGATGTGGAATGTGAGAGAGTAAAGAGGAGCCAACAATGACCCCAAGCTATTAGCCTGAGCAACTAGAAGGAAAGTGTTGCCATTTCTTGAGGTAGGAAAAATTGAATTGCAAAAAATTTGGAGGAACAATCATGAGCTTGGTTGAATCTCTAATGTTAGAAGGCTGGGAAGAAGATGAAGAACCAGCAGTGGGCAATGGAAAGGCACAGCCAGTGCAGTAGGAGGAAAAGAGAGAGAATGTGGTGCCCCAAAGGTCAAGTAAAGAAAGTGCTTTAGGGCTTCCCTGGTGGTCCAGTGGGTAGAGGGTCTGCCTTGCAGTGCAGGGGGCACCGGTTCGATGCCTGGCCAGGGAGGATCCCGCGTGCTGAGGAACAGCTGGGCCAGTGTGCCCAGTTACAAACCAGCGCTCTGGAGTGCATGCACCCAGAGCCGATGCTCTGCAATGACGGGGGCCACTGCAATGGGAGGCCCACACAAGCCAAAAAGGAATAAAGATGGATGAAAAATAAACCATGACTTAGAGGCAAAAAAAAAAGATGAGCACAAAATTCTAAAAAAGAAAAAGAAAGTGCTTTAAGGAGGAGGGACTGATTGACCAGGTCAGCTGTTCAGATAATCCTAGTGAAATGAGGACTGAGAACAGACCTGTGGATTCAGAGGACACCGGCGACTCTGACAATCCCAGAGCCCACAGTCATGCAGGGTAATATTTTAGACAAGAAAAGAAAAGAAGCTGCACAGAATTTCAGACTGAGAAATGAGGAAATGGGATCAATGTCAAAAATGGCACGTCTGCCTGGCAAGATCTCTGATCAGTGGTGGTGTGACTTGGACCCCCACCCCTCCCCTCACCTCGCTCCTTGGCATAACCAGGCCTCAGGAATTATGGTTCAAGTGTGTTAGTGAGTTCAGGCATGGGGTCCATGCCCTCCTCATGTAACCTTGAACCAGTGCCCAAAATGACTTAGATTTTCTCACTGTGAAAACAAATATAATGGTCAGCACTAAACTAAAGTTCTCTAAGTCCGTGAATTGCTAGTTTGAGGGAACAACCTATTCTGGATACATTTCAAAGAAAAAGCGGACCAAATTTCCTGAGAGAGAGGATGTGGAATGTGAGAGAGTAAAGAGGAGCCAACAATGACCCCAAGCTATTAGCCTGAGCAACTAGAAGGAAAGTGTTGCCATTTCTTGAGGTAGGAAAAATTGAATTGCAAAAAATTTGGAGGAACAATCATGAGCTTGGTTGAATCTCTAATGTTAGAAGGCTGGGAAGAAGATGAAGAACCAGCAGTGGGCAATGGAAAGGCACAGCCAGTGCAGTAGGAGGAAAAGAGAGAGAATGTGGTGCCCCAAAGGTCAAGTAAAGAAAGTGCTTTAGGGCTTCCCTGGTGGTCCAGTGGGTAGAGGGTCTGCCTTGCAGTGCAGGGGGCACCGGTTCGATGCCTGGCCAGGGAGGATCCCGCGTGCTGAGGAACAGCTGGGCCAGTGTGCCCAGTTACAAACCAGCGCTCTGGAGTGCATGCACCCAGAGCCGATGCTCTGCAATGACGGGGGCCACTGCAATGGGAGGCCCACACAAGCCAAAAAGGAATAAAGATGGATGAAAAATAAACCATGACTTAGAGGCAAAAAAAAAAGATGAGCACAAAATTCTAAAAAAGAAAAAGAAAGTGCTTTAAGGAGGAGGGACTGATTGACCAGGTCAGCTGTTCAGATAATCCTAGTGAAATGAGGACTGAGAACAGACCTGTGGATTCAGAGGACACCGGCGACTCTGACAATCCCAGAGCCCACAGTCATGCAGGGTAATATTTTAGACAAGAAAAGAAAAGAAGCTGCACAGAATTTCAGACTGAGAAATGAGGAAATGGGATCAATGTCAAAAATGGCACGTCTGCCTGGCAAGATCTCTGATCAGTGGTGGTGTGACTTGGACCCCCACCCCTCCCCTCACCTCGCTCCTTGGCATAACCAGGCCTCAGGAATTATGGTTCAAGTGTGTTAGTGAGTTCAGGCATGGGGTCCATGCCCTCCTCATGTAACCTTGAACCAGTGCCCAAAATGACTTAGATTTTCTCACTGTGAAAACAAATATAATGGTCAGCACTAAACTAAAGTTCTCTAAGTCCGTGAATTGCTAGTTTGAGGGAACAATGCTGGCACAGATTTTCCAAAGAGAAAGCCACATTCCACAACTACCTTTAAGCCTGGGGAAATGGAAAGTTTAGAAAAGAGAGACAGAAAAACCTGCCAATCCAAACGCAAAGAGTGGATTGGGTGGCTTCAGCATACATGGCGAGCTTCTGAGAAGAATGGACATTCCTCACCAGCATAATCACCTGCTTCCATTTGGACTTCAGGAAGTGTTTTACAGCGAATGAATAAACGACAGGAGTCAACAAACAAGAGTCATTAGCTGCTGTTCAGTAACTTTCACTGACTAATCTAACCACACACTGGCCATTATTTCTTTTTCCTTTGACCCTACCAACTTGACTCTAAGTTTCTTGAGAACATGACATTTACTTCTTTAGTCCTTACTGCTCTTAGTTTAGTATTAGAACTATCACTCAATGTATTAGTCAGGGTCCTCCGGAGAAACAGAACCAACAGAATATGGATACATACACAAGCTGAAGAACCAGTAAAGCCATTGGTATTATAATTATAATTCAGTCTGAGTCCTAAGGTCTGTAAGCCAGGACTATCAATGTTTGAGGGCAGAAGAGAGAGACAGGGAATTTGTCCTTCTGCTTTTGGTTCTGCTCAAGTGCTCATCAGATTGGTTGATGCCACCTCACACAGGGAGGGGAATCATCTTAGTCTATCAATTCAAATGCCAGCATCTTCCAGATACCTCTTTGCAGACACATCCAGAAATAATGTTTTCATGTTATCTAAATGACTCTCAGTCCAGTCAAGTTGATACATAAAATATACTAATTTACAGAGTAAAAATATTTTTAATCAAACTAACTCAAGTCAAGAAAATTAATTTCATTTAAATCTTCAAGACAAAGAGATAAAAGAAATGATTCAAATTAGCTTTAGCAAGCTCAGATTATTAACGTTTGTAAGGTTAAATAAATTGGAGCCACTTTGGTTATACATTCCCCTGATGTTTCGGTATCCAAGGCCCTTATCAGAAGGCTTCCAACCGTTAATCACAAGCCATTATTTTCTGCTGCCAATCACTAGCTCCTGATGTCCCCACGGCTACAAACTTACCCTTCCAAGAACACTGTGTAACTTTTCTATGATGTTTTTTTTGCCAGGGAAGCTGAGAGCTTCCTTGGTTGCACAAACTTTAGCGAATCTCAGTGAGATGACGTGACTTTAGCCCCCTACACACACATGCACACACACGCTTACAACCTGATTCTATATGTGTTGTCATAGATTTTAGCTAGCTTTCTTGCTTGGTTGCTTACCCCTAAATGGGCACATATACATCATTGCTTATATTAGTAACAAGAAATAGACAAATACTGAGAGCTTTGAGGGTCGTCAATCTTAGTCAAAGGTTGTTCAGTTTATTCTATTTATTCACAATCAGGCTATGAGATTATCATTCCTGTGATCCTCAGCAACAACACTGGTAATAAGAACGTTATTCTGGAAAAGCAAAATGTTAATCACTAACCTAAGACAACGAGTGTGTGATCTTCTCTGAATGATTTAAGCAAACACTGTAAAACAATAGAAATGTACATACACAAGCTGAAGAACCAGTAAAGCCATTGGTATTATAATTATAATTCAGTCTGAGTCCTAAGGTCTGTAAGCCAGGACTATCAATGTTTGAGGGCAGAAGAGAGAGACAGGGAATTTGTCCTTCTGCTTTTGGTTCTGCTCAAGTGCTCATCAGATTGGTTGATGCCACCTCACACAGGGAGGGGAATCATCTTAGTCTATCAATTCAAATGCCAGCATCTTCCAGATACCTCTTTGCAGACACATCCAGAAATAATGTTTTCATGTTATCTAAATGACTCTCAGTCCAGTCAAGTTGATACATAAAATATACTAATTTACAGAGTAAAAATATTTTTAATCAAACTAACTCAAGTCAAGAAAATTAATTTCATTTAAATCTTCAAGACAAAGAGATAAAAGAAATGATTCAAATTAGCTTTAGCAAGCTCAGATTATTAACGTTTGTAAGGTTAAATAAATTGGAGCCACTTTGGTTATACATTCCCCTGATGTTTCGGTATCCAAGGCCCTTATCAGAAGGCTTCCAACCGTTAATCACAAGCCATTATTTTCTGCTGCCAATCACTAGCTCCTGATGTCCCCACGGCTACAAACTTACCCTTCCAAGAACACTGTGTAACTTTTCTATGATGTTTTTTTTGCCAGGGAAGCTGAGAGCTTCCTTGGTTGCACAAACTTTAGCGAATCTCAGTGAGATGACGTGACTTTAGCCCCCTACACACACATGCACACACACGCTTACAACCTGATTCTATATGTGTTGTCATAGATTTTAGCTAGCTTTCTTGCTTGGTTGCTTACCCCTAAATGGGCACATATACATCATTGCTTATATTAGTAACAAGAAATAGACAAATACTGAGAGCTTTGAGGGTCGTCAATCTTAGTCAAAGGTTGTTCAGTTTATTCTATTTATTCACAATCAGGCTATGAGATTATCATTCCTGTGATCCTCAGCAACAACACTGGTAATAAGAACGTTATTCTGGAAAAGCAAAATGTTAATCACTAACCTAAGACAACGTAGTGTGTGATCTTCTCTGAATGATTTAAGCAAACACTGTAAAACAATAGAAATGTACATTCAGAAAGCAAATGTTGCTTTTTGTTTTCTCCACTGCTGTGTGTTCTCAGTAACAGGATACTTGAGGTTGCAGCAGAACTTCCAAAATAAACTTAATCTTTAGAGTTTTACAGCATCGAAAGGTTCCGACTTTCTGTCCAAATGAGGAATTAATGTTCTTGTGCCACTTTTCTTTACCTATGAGTTACTGAGCTGAAGTTTTCACAAGGGCAATTTCTTGACAACTTCTTGCTGGTGATAAGAAATTACACAAAAAGAACAGGTTTTCTCAACAAGCATCCATTAATCCAATGATAATTCATGATTATTTCTCCTGGGTTGCCTGTGCCTGGATTAAAATACTGAAAATAAGGAAGAAGATGACAGATTTGCAAAATGAGAAATGAAAGCCCACTCCTCCTAGATGTGCAGTCTCACACACTTTTCCTCTGTCTTTCATGGAGGTCACCTTTCAGAGATACGACTCCTAGGTTGTCGGTAGGCAAAGGGTAGACTTCCCAGCCAGTTCTTACAAAGAAATGAAGAAGGGAACTTCCCTGATGGTCCATGGTTAAGACTCCACCCTCCTAGGGGACCCAGGTTCTGTCCCTGGTCAGGAAATTGAATCCTACATGCCACAGCTAAAGATGCTGCAAGTCACAACAAAGGCCTGGCACAGCCAAATAAATAAATATAAATAAACATTAAAAAAGAAACCAAAGAAATGGGGAGGAATTTTCTATTCTTATCCTTTGCAATTATAGCAAAAACAAAACCCCCCAAAATAAGATGCCACTAAAAGATATTATCATGGGGCTTCCCTGGTGGTCCAGTGGGTAAAGAGTCTGCCTTGCTGTACAGGGGGCACCGGTTTGATCTCTGGCCGAGAAGGATCCCATGTGCCATGGAGCAGCTGGACCAGTGTGTCCAATTGCGAGCCAGCACTCTGAAGCACATGCGCCCAGAGCCGGTGCTCAGCAATGAGAGAGGCCACTGCAATGGGAGGCCCACACAGACTGAAGAATAAAGATGGATGAAAATAAATAAATAAATAATCAATAAAAAGAGGCCAAAATTTAAAGATCTATATTTTTTAATTAAAAAAAAGGATATTATCATAAAAAAAGAGTGTTACTTGCTCAGCCATATCCATCCAACTCTTTGGGTCCCCATGGACTATAGACCACCAGGTTCCTGTGTCCAATGGAACTCTCCAGGCAAGAATGCTGGAGCAGGTTACCATTCCCTTCTACAGGAGACCTTCCCAACCCAAGGACTGAACCTGCGTCTCTTGCATTGCAGGCAGATTCTTTTTTTTTTTTTTTTAAAGATTTATTTATTTTGGTGAGGGTGGGGTGGGGAGAGAGAAGAGCAGGCGGGCCACTTCTATTGGTCTTTCATTTGCCCATTTTCATCCATCTTTGTTCTCTGGCCCGTGTGGGCCTCCCATCGCGGTGGCCTCTGTTGTCGCAGAGCCCTGGCTCTGGGCGCATGCGCTCCAGAGCTCTGGTTCGGTAATTGGACACATTTGGTCCAGCCGCTCCGCAGCACGTGGGATCTTCCCAGGCCAGGGATCGAACCAGTGCCCCTTGCACTGCAAGGTGGTGTCCTTACCCACTGGACCACCAGGGAAGCCCTGCAGGCAGATACTTTATCCATCCGAACCACCAAAGGAGCCCAGGTTTTCAGACTAATCAATCAAATCCTTAGAACTCAAAAGGTCAGGCATCAGAATTACAGCTAGTATTCATGTAGATATTAGGATACACTGTTGGGATCTCAGAGCAAAGATAAGAACACCTTCCATCGTAGGAGAATCTGACTGACAGTCACATGTGCCCTGAGCAGAGGTGACCTCTCTGTTAGGAGGACAGAGCCGGCTTCAGTGCCCCCCCATGGCCCCCGTGGTGGTCCTCATGACGACGCAGGCAGCAAACTGCAAAGTCAGGATTTCCCGCTTCTAAATCCATGCCACTACTCTGCCTCCAGGGTGAAACTTCCAGTTATGTAACTTCCTTCTATTTTACTAAATCTTTTGGAAGCTGAATTTGAATTGAAAAGCATAATTTGTGCTGAGGTTAAATCCTAACATCATCACATATCAGTGGGCATCCATGTAACTGCTTTAAATATCAGTCTCCACTATAAAATGGAAGAAGTAATGCCAACTTCTTAGAGTTGTAAGAATTAAATAGAATAATTCATGTGAAGCTCAGAGTCCAGCAAGTGCTCAATAGAATATGGCTTTAATAATCAACAATAAAAATATAATACATATCCATTTTGGAAATGCATCCAACCTTAAAGCAAGAAATAATGATCACCATAAATCTATCATTCCAATATAATCACTGTACAAATATGACATATTTTCTGGTTTTCTAATTAAGGCTACAGAACATATTTCCCAGTTATGGAAATTTTCAAACACATAAAGAAGTCAAAAGAGAAATACAATGAATACCTCCATACCTTTCACATAGATCTAATAATTAGAAATACTTTGCATATTTGCTTTATTCATTTATATATGTGTGTATATGTGTATTTTCACATATATACACATATGTATCTTTTGCAGAAATATTTGAAAGTAAATTGCATGAATCATGGTATCTCAGCCCTAAATATTTCAACATGCATCTCCTATAAATAAAAACATTCTGTCATGTAATTGACATATTAATATCACAGTGGGATATTAGTGATTATTCCCTAATGTCACTTAATATTTAGTTCATATTCAAATTTTCTTAATGGCCTCCAAATGACTTTTTGTTGGATTTTTTTCCCAGCGAACTAATTCATACATTGTCTTTAGTTACATGTCTTTTATTCCAGAACGATCTTCTCATTTTCCATCACTCTATGCATACTTTGTATACAAAATTTCTAGTTAGACATGCACACAGCCAACCTCTGAGCTTTAGACATAATAACTGTTTCTTTTTTCACTATGACAAATCATGTGAAGATGAACATCTTAGCTCATTTTTTTTTTCATCCTTTCTGATTATTTTAGGATATTTGTTGCTGTGTTAGCTGCCCAGTTGTGTTTGACACCTTGTGAGCCCATGGACTGTACCCTGCCTGGCTCCTCTGCCCAGGGGATTCTGCAGGCAAGACTACTGAAGCAGGTTCCTTCTCCAGTACTACCGCTCCTAAAAAGATATGAACATATTTATGACCCTCCTTACATATTATCATACTGCTTTCCAGAAAGCTTTTATCCCTGTAATCCTGCAAAGGATTTGAGTATACCAGGAAAACTGGGATTCTCAACGCCTCCTCATCCTCTAGATCCTGGTTTAAATGTCACCTTTAAAGGACATACTGTGGTCACCTACACGGGGTTCACTCCCTAGTCGTGCTTCATCTTTCCTAGGATTACTTAGTTATCTGGCTCCGCCCAAGAAGGAATACGACATCTCTACTTGAAAAAGCCACCATTTGTGAAGCTGGAAGCTCCTTGAAACTGATTGATGGCTTTTGTTTTGTGCTGATTTTCACAAGATTTTAGAATAAAACTTCTGGTTCTTCTCATTTGGCCAGCAGGATGTACATTAAGACAAAATACTGACATATCTACATTAAATATGGTCATTACTATAAAACCAATAAAAATTTATCCAGAAGTGAAGATTTTAAAAACTCTTATTGTAAAATAAAATAACCCAAATAATCAATATTAAGTGAGTGGTTAGGTTAGTGCGGCAAATCTATGTCATAGTACGAATGTGTAGATGTTAAAAAGTGATATTCATAAAGAGTTATACCAACATGGGGAAAATACTTGTTAAATATGAGCATTTAATTGTTGTGGATAAAATAATTGTTAGAAAATCAGAGTGCTAAATATAGCACCAAAAGACAAGAAAGATACTTGCAGCTATGGGTGATCAACATCTATGTCTTTTATTCCAGAACGATCTTCTCATTTTCCATCACTCTATGCATACTTTGTATACAAAATTTCTAGTTAGACATGCACACAGCCAACCTCTGAGCTTTAGACATAATAACTGTTTCTTTTTTCACTATGACAAATCATGTGAAGATGAACATCTTAGCTCATTTTTTTTTTCATCCTTTCTGATTATTTTAGGATATTTGTTGCTGTGTTAGCTGCCCAGTTGTGTTTGACACCTTGTGAGCCCATGGACTGTACCCTGCCTGGCTCCTCTGCCCAGGGGATTCTGCAGGCAAGACTACTGAAGCAGGTTCCCTTCTCCAGTATTATCTCTCCTAAAAAGATATGAACATATTTATGACCCTCCTTACATATTATCATACTGCTTTCCAGAAAGCTTTTATCCCTGTAATCCTGCAAAGGATTTGAGTATACCAGGAAAACTGGGATTCTCAACGCCTCCTCATCCTCTAGATCCTGGTTTAAATGTCACCTTTAAAGGACATACTGTGGTCACCTACACGGGGTTCACTCCCTAGTCGTGCTTCATCTTTCCTAGGATTACTTAGTTATCTGGCTCCGCCCAAGAAGGAATACGACATCTCTACTTGAAAAAGCCACCATTTGTGAAGCTGGAAGCTCCTTGAAACTGATTGATGGCTTTTGTTTTGTGCTGATTTTCACAAGATTTTAGAATAAAACTTCTGGTTCTTCTCATTTGGCCAGCAGGATGTACATTAAGACAAAATACTGACATATCTACATTAAATATGGTCATTACTATAAAACCAATAAAAATTTATCCAGAAGTGAAGATTTTAAAAACTCTTATTGTAAAATAAAATAACCCAAATAATCAATATTAAGTGAGTGGTTAGGTTAGTGCGGCAAATCTATGTCATAGTACGAATGTGTAGATGTTAAAAAGTGATATTCATAAAGAGTTATACCAACATGGGGAAAATACTTGTTAAATATGAGCATTTAATTGTTGTGGATAAAATAATTGTTAGAAAATCAGAGTGCTAAATATAGCACCAAAAGACAAGAAAGATACTTGCAGCTATGGGTGATCAACATTTCTCTTAAGAATGTTCTACTTTAAAAATAAATAAATTAATTAAAAAAAAAAAAAAACAAGAAAAAGGGCTTCCCTGGTGGTCCAGTGGGTAAGGACACCGCCTTGCAGTGCAAAGGGCACCGGTTCGATCCCTGGCCTGGGAAGATCCCACGTGCCGCGGAGTGACTGGACCGATGTGTCCAATTACTGAGCCGGAGCTCTGGAGCGCCATGCGCCCAGAGTTCGTGCTCTGCAACAACAGAGGCCACCGCGATGGGAGGCCCACACAGGCCAAAGAACAAAGATGGATGAAAATAGACAAATGAAAGACCAGTAGAAGTGGCCCGCCCGCTTCCCTACCTCCCCACCATGCCCCAACCCCACCAAAAAAAATAAAAAATTAAAAAAAAAAAAAAAAAACAAGAAAAAAAAAAAAAAAGAATGTTCTTTCTTTATGACCACAGTACAACAATGAAAGGAGCAGCTTTAGAGACGCATGATTTAAGCATCTATCATTCCTGTTTAGCATACCTTAAAAGAGGAAGGAGGTTTTCACTCATGGTAACTTCTAACCTTTCCCATATGAACTTTGCAGCATAAATTTAATGTCAATACTACTTCAATATCTGAAGAATATAGCAAAAAATAAGCCAACCATCTGACCAGCAAATAAATATTTGGGAATTCTCCATTTCCTTCTGAAGATTTTCAGCCATGTTCTATTACAACAGTACTTATAATTATTCCATTTTTAAACCTTATCCTTTGATGAAGCCAGCAGGATGTACATTAAGACAAAATACTGACATATCTACATTAAATATGGTCATTACTATAAAACCAATAAAAATTTATCCAGAAGTGAAGATTTTAAAAACTCTTATTGTAAAATAAAATAACCCAAATAATCAATATTAAGTGAGTGGTTAGGTTAGTGCGGCAAATCTATGTCATAGTACGAATGTGTAGATGTTAAAAGTGATATTCATAAAGAGTTATACCAACATGGGGAAAATACTTGTTAAATATGAGCATTTAATTGTTGTGGATAAAATAATTGTTAGAAAATCAGAGTGCTAAATATAGCACCAAAAGACAAGAAAGATACTTGCAGCTATGGGTGATCAACATTTCTCTTAAGAATGTTCTATTTGAAAAAAAAATAAATTAATTAAAAAAAAAAAAAAACAAGAAAAAGGGCTTCCCTGGTGGTCCAGTGGGTAAGGACACCGCCTTGCAGTGCAAAGGGCACCGGTTCGATCCCTGGCCTGGGAAGATCCCACGTGCCGCGGAGTGACTGGACCGATGTGTCCAATTACTGAGCCGGAGCTCTGGAGCGCCATGCGCCCAGAGTTCGTGCTCTGCAACAACAGAGGCCACCGCGATGGGAGGCCCACACAGGCCAAAGAACAAAGATGGATGAAAATAGACAAATGAAAGACCAGTAGAAGTGGCCCGCCCGCTTCCCTACCTCCCCACCATGCCCCAACCCCACCAAAAAAAATAAAAAATTAAAAAAAAAAAAAAAAAAAAAAAAAAAGAATGTTCTTTCTTTATGACCACAGTACAACAATGAAAGGAGCAGCTTTAGAGACGCATGATTTAAGCATCTATCATTCCTGTTTAGCATACCTTAAAAGAGGAAGGAGGTTTTCACTCATGGTAACTTCTAACCTTTCCCATATGAACTTTGCAGCATAAATTTAATGTCAATACTACTTCAATATCTGAAGAATATAGCAAAAAATAAGCCAACCATCTGACCAGCAAATAAATATTTGGGAATTCTCCATTTCCTTCTGAAGATTTTCAGCCATGTTCTATTACAACAGTACTTATAATTATTCCATTTTTTTAAACCTATAGTCCCTTTGATGAAGCTTATCAACACCTCTACTCAATCTGATGAAATGTGCAAACACATAACAAATGCCAGGTTATTTCACGGTCTTCATCTTGAGCAGTAATTAAGGAGCATTTGCTATGCCTCACTTGGAGTCATTATCCGTGGGGTTATATAAAGCAGCTTGCCCTTAGAAATGGGTCTTGAGCTCTAGAACCTCACAGCTAATGACCTGTGATCAACAGACTCATCTTTCGTTAAAGTCCATGACAGACTCCCGGACCTACGGCCAAAGGAATTTACAGCTTTCCAGGGGAACATGATATTTGCTTTGACAGTTTCACATAGCTTTATCCTGGAGCCAAAGAGCTGAGGTTTCATCTTTACTCGCCTTTCCAGGGATCAAGCTCTTTGATGGAAGAGATCACTGGGAATCCACCCCCAGTCCTGGAGGTGTTAGAGGCAGAAACCAGACATACAAACTCTGCTCACTTTGGGCCGCTGGGAAAATGCTTACCCGTCATTACCCTGATCTACCAGGCTCATGCTGCCCTTTCGGCTCCAGTGTCAGCATAAAGGCTGACTCCTCACACTCTATGTATAGTCTGGGAGGTGGAGGGAGAGAAACAGGAGGGCAAGAGGTATGGAGAAGAGCCAGCTAGCCTGTGACGCCTGCCCAGCGTGCTGGCAGACCTTGTTAGGCTCTGGGCCAGTTTTTAAAAGGTTCTACTGCTGCTCTGCCTGGCACCCAAACACCTAATTGTTTGTTTTTGGTTTTTTGTGTTTTTTTTTGGCCACTTCTATTAGTCTTTCATTTATTTCCATCTTTGTTCTTTGGCCTGTGTGGGTCTCCCATCGCAGTGGCCTCTCTCGTCGCAGAGCACCAGCTCTGGGCGCATGTGCTCCAGAGCTCCAGCTTGGTAGTTGGACACATTGGTTCAACCTCTCTGCAGCATATGGGATCCTCCCAGGCCAGGGATCAAATCGGCACCCCTTGCACTGCAAGGCGGTGTCCTTTCCCACTGGACCACCAGGAAAGTCCCACCTACTTTTTTAGAGTTAACTTTTAGCATTCCCTTCTGGCAAGGTAGGATCTTCGCCTTTCTCACAGCTCCAGTAACAACAGGCCTTTTGAGCAAAAGTTTTACAAGCAATACATAGTCCTAGTGACACTGCATCTTAGCTAGTTTCTGTAGTCAAAGTGAAATAAAGAAACAAAACTTGGTAAAAAGTGGTGTTGCGGAAATAAGACACAATAAACGACAATCAGCGTGCATGTTAACGGACCTGAAAGCTTAGCATCCCAAGAGATTTCTTGAGCTGTCATGCATAGACTTTTGAGAGGGGAAGGTATTTTCTAATTGAGAGTCTAGAACTGAGAAATTCTCTGAAACCGACATAGTCAAGTAGAGCAGTCAGATCAGCATGTGGCAAAACAGTAAAAAAAATATCTAAAATATCTTCTCAGCATGGAGATGTGACTTGTAGGATATACATGAATGTGAAACAAGGAGGCACAGCCCATGTGTGGGGGGGCTCTTCCACTGGGGAGCATGTGGTATGTTGTTGTTCAGTCACTCAGTCCTGTCCAACTCTTTACGACCCTATGGGCTGCAGCTCACCAGGCTCTTCTGTCCATGGGGATTCTTCAGGTCAGAATACTGGAGTGGGTTGCCATTTCCTCCTCCAGGAGATCTTCCTGACCCAGGGATCAAACCCATGTCTCCTGTAAGTTTCCTGCATTGCAACCGGATTCTTTACCACTGAGCCACCTGGGAAGCCCCAAGAACTGAAAGAGCTAGAATGGGGAAGGAGGAGGTGATGAAGGTCATTATTAATAGGTTAATAAAAGACAAGTAAAAAGAGGTAAGTGGGAAAAGTTCATGAAGGGCCTCATAGGTCCTTTTGAAGAGTTGAATGTCATCTAAGAGTTTAAGCAGAGCTATTGAACGATCAGATTCATGTTCTAGGAAAATTATTCTCATTGAAGTGTGGAGGGTGGGCAGAAATGTGAAGAGTGGATTGTGCCTACTTGTGGAGGCACACATAGAGTCAGAAAAACCTGCTGCAGTTTCCAAGTGAGGGTTGACCATCGCCATGAAGACTTGGGGACTTATATGGATTTGGGAGCTATTTAGGAGGAAGAATCCCAAGGTCTTGGTGATTGACTAAGGATCTGGGGTGAGCGGAAGTATAAAGGAGAGAGAAGAGCTTAGAATGACTGCTAGATTTGGGCTAGGCATCCGGCCTCAATCGATGGGCAGGACTATGCCAGTGAGGGAGCTCAGGAGAAGCACATTAGGGTTGATAATAACTAATTCAGTGAAAAATTTGTTTGGAAAATCTCTGTCAAACCTTTACTAGGCAGTTGGGCACACCACTCTGAAGATCTGTGTTTTACTTACAGAGTTGGGAGTGATTCACACATGGATGATAAACGAAGCCACAGGTACACCAGAGGGTGAGGGAAGGGTGTCTAGTCAGAGGAAGTAGAAGGACGCATGGGTGTTTGAATACTCTTGTTCATTCTAGGCAGCTTAGCATGAATTCATTTAACAGCCTCCCTAAGAGCTGGAGGGAAACAGTATGTCACATGGAACTTAAGGATGAAAGAGGGGCCATGGCCAAAGAGGGGAAGAGAAATAACCCTTGGAGTCGCCTTCATTACTAAGCACTTTCCACATCCCAGGCACCGTACTGGGAGTTTACACACATTACTCCTTTGAATTTAATCTTTACAAAAACCCTACATTAGGATAACCTCCATTTTATAATAATCAGAGGAGCCAAACTTGGAGAGGTTAAGTAACTACATCTGCTGCTGAATATGGTAGCCGCCAATGGCGCTGGCTATTAAGAACTTGAAATGTGCAATTAAGAGTTTGAAATTTAATTTGAATTTAATTGTAGTCAACTCTAATTAGTTTAAAAAAATTTTTTTGAACCTAATACTGACTTCAGTTACTGGGAAACGTTTAAATCCTTGAGGCACAGCTGGGCAATGTGAATCCACTTTCCCCCCTGCAAGTTTTATGAAATCTGAATACAGATCAAGTATTTCCAACGGAAAACTAATATCTAAATTGAGATGTGCTGTTAGCATAACACACAAACAGGATTTCAAAGACTGTAGGGTAACAAAATGAATATAAAATGCTTCATTAATAATTATTTATATTGATTATGTGTTGAAAGCATACTTTGGATACACTGGGTTAAATAATAGTATTAAATTAATTTCCCCTGATTTTTCGTTTTTCACTTTTTTCTTGTGTTGGCGATTTGAAAACCATATATCCCCTAAAAGACTCGCACAAGATTTCCCCTAAAACTGACACAGGGCGTATGCCCCGGGCAGTAGGGTCCCAAGGACCTGAGGTTTTAAGGAGCGGAGCTTCAACCAAAGTGGGCGCGCACGCGTGTGCCGCCTGATTACACATTAGGGTTGATAATAACTAATTCAGTGAAAAATTTGTTTGGAAAATCTCTGTCAAACCTTTACTAGGCAGTTGGGCACACCACTCTGAAGATCTGTGTTTTACTTACAGAGTTGGGAGTGATTCACACATGGATGATAAACGAAGCCACAGGTACACCAGAGGGTGAGGGAAGGGTGTCTAGTCAGAGGAAGTAGAAGGACGCATGGGTGTTTGAATACTCTTGTTCATTCTAGGCAGCTTAGCATGAATTCATTTAACAGCCTCCCTAAGAGCTGGAGGGAAACAGTATGTCACATGGAACTTAAGGATGAAAGAGGGGCCATGGCCAAAGAGGGGAAGAGAAATAACCCTTGGAGTCGCCTTCATTACTAAGCACTTTCCACATCCCAGGCACCGTACTGGGAGTTTACACACATTACTCCTTTGAATTTAATCTTTACAAAAACCCTACATTAGGATAACCTCCATTTTATAATAATCAGAGGAGCCAAACTTGGAGAGGTTAAGTAACTACATCTGCTGCTGAATATGGTAGCCGCCAATGGCGCTGGCTATTAAGAACTTGAAATGTGCAATTAAGAGTTTGAAATTTAATTTGAATTTAATTGTAGTCAACTCTAATTAGTTTAAAAAAATTTTTTTGAACCTAATACTGACTTCAGTTACTGGGAAACGTTTAAATCCTTGAGGCACAGCTGGGCAATGTGAATCCACTTTCCCCCCTGCAAGTTTTATGAAATCTGAATACAGATCAAGTATTTCCAACGGAAAACTAATATCTAAATTGAGATGTGCTGTTAGCATAACACACAAACAGGATTTCAAAGACTGTAGGGTAACAAAATGAATATAAAATGCTTCATTAATAATTATTTATATTGATTATGTGTTGAAAGCATACTTTGGATACACTGGGTTAAATAATAGTATTAAATTAATTTCCCCTGATTTTTCGTTTTTCACTTTTTTCTTGTGTTGGCGATTTGAAAACCATATATCCCCTAAAAGACTCGCACAAGATTTCCCCTAAAACTGACACAGGGCGTATGCCCCGGGCAGTAGGGTCCCAAGGACCTGAGGTTTTAAGGAGCGGAGCTTCAACCAAAGTGGGCGCGCACGCGTGTGCCGCCTGATTACACGGAATTTCAGCCGGTGCCTTAGACGAGCCGGCTTTCCTGTTGGCCTTTCTGAGCTGTTTTCTCTGAGCCTCGCAGCCCCGGGGGCTGTGATGTCACTGTATAAACAGAGGGAAGGGTGGGGGCGCACGCTCCCCTGGAGAGGACCAGGCACCGGAGGAGGAAGGGGACTGGGGACGGGAGGTTTCCAGAGGCCGCCTGGGTCTGGAGTGCGTGGGAGCCGCAGGGGGACCGCAGGAAAGATAAAGAAACCTAAGGGGATCGCCAGTCACTAAATCGAGGCGAGGACGGGGACGTGGCTGCGAGAGGGGGTGGAGAGGGTTGGAAAAACAGGGGCCGCCTCGAGCTAATTCCCCTGATTAAAAATGCATTCGTTCGGAGGTGTCAGGGACACGCAGCTGTTTTCAAGGAAAGCCTGGCTCCAAAAGGTCCTCCCCGGGCCGGGCCCGCCTGGCGGCTCCACCGCGGGGGTGGATGTCAGCGGAGCCCCCGGCCCCGCCGACGCTTGTCCTCTGCCTGACAGGGCCCTGGCCAATGTCCTGCTGCTGAGGGTCGTGGTAATTTACATCCTCTCTGTGTACATTAACTTATCTGCAGCCGGACTGGCTGCGCTCCTTCAGTCAGCCTGTCTCCTGGGCAGCCTGGGAGACTTTCCCCACCGACGGCTGGGGGGCTGCCTGCCAGGGGAGCCGGGCCGCCGGGCTCCTGCGCCCCGCGAGCAACAACAAACGCCTCCGAGGGGCCCCCCGCCGGCCGGTCCCGACCCCAGGACGCGGGGCGCTGCGCGGGCCGGGGGCTGCCCGCTCCACACTTCGCGGCTCATTCAGGGCCCATGACTCGGGCGCAGGCTCCTCTTCCGCGACAGCCGGGGCAGTTTCTGGTTATTTGCAGCCCTCCATCCCGGCTTCCCTTTGGCTGTCATTCAGCAGTCACGGGAGGGTCATCTCATACCAGTTATACGTTTCCCTGTTTTAATCGTGTTTTCAGTTCCAGGGGTAGGGGTGGAGGGACGACAGGGAGTGGAAGGGGAGGTTGGGAAGGAGGCGCGGAGGGCAAGAGGCTAATCGTCTCTGAGAACGTGTGCACTTTTCATAACTCTTTCCCTGACAGGCCCCCAGGGGTGGAGGCTCCTCGGGCGCCGCCCCCGAGCTCTGTTTCGCCCTGCGCCGCCGGCCAGATCCTCCTCCAAGACACGAACGGTCTGCCCGGAGCAGAGAGGTCTGGCCGGGCTTGAGTCAGAAGTTGGATTTTCTCCTTTCCCCTCTGGCACCACACTAATCATTCTCTTTAATCACTGTAGCTTTTTTAAAGAGGCCAAGGAGGTATTTATGGAGCCGTCTCCTCTAAACGCTAATGCTTGATAAGTCATTTATAACTTATCGGTGGGCTTTGCATGGGCCAAACCCAGCAGAGAGGAAGTGAGAGTGAAGTAAGCGTCTGCAGCTCCCCAGGGAAAAGGCCGCGACATCTTCAGGGCCTCCGTGGTACCCAGGCCTCGTGGGAGGTGTTCAGTCCATCAGGCTGCAGGAGGAAGGAAGGACCGGTTGGTCCCCATTTACAGAAATGTCCCTGGCTGTCATTCCTGACTTTCTTCACTCTCCGCCTTGTCTGGGTTGTGTATCTCTACAGGGCCCTGGCCAATGTCCTGCTGCTGAGGGTCGTGGTAATTTACATCCTCTCTGTGTACATTAACTTATCTGCAGCCGGACTGGCTGCGCTCCTTCAGTCAGCCTGTCTCCTGGGCAGCCTGGGAGACTTTCCCCACCGACGGCTGGGGGGCTGCCTGCCAGGGGAGCCGGGCCGCCGGGCTCCTGCGCCCCGCGAGCAACAACAAACGCCTCCGAGGGGCCCCCCGCCGGCCGGTCCCGACCCCAGGACGCGGGGCGCTGCGCGGGCCGGGGGCTGCCCGCTCCACACTTCGCGGCTCATTCAGGGCCCATGACTCGGGCGCAGGCTCCTCTTCCGCGACAGCCGGGGCAGTTTCTGGTTATTTGCAGCCCTCCATCCCGGCTTCCCTTTGGCTGTCATTCAGCAGTCACGGGAGGGTCATCTCATACCAGTTATACGTTTCCCTGTTTTAATCGTGTTTTCAGTTCCAGGGGTAGGGGTGGAGGGACGACAGGGAGTGGAAGGGGAGGTTGGGAAGGAGGCGCGGAGGGCAAGAGGCTAATCGTCTCTGAGAACGTGTGCACTTTTCATAACTCTTTCCCTGACAGGCCCCCAGGGGTGGAGGCTCCTCGGGCGCCGCCCCCGAGCTCTGTTTCGCCCTGCGCCGCCGGCCAGATCCTCCTCCAAGACACGAACGGTCTGCCCGGAGCAGAGAGGTCTGGCCGGGCTTGAGTCAGAAGTTGGATTTTCTCCTTTCCCCTCTGGCACCACACTAATCATTCTCTTTAATCACTGTAGCTTTTTAATGAGGCCAAGGAGGTATTTATGGAGCCGTCTCCTCTAAACGCTAATGCTTGATAAGTCATTTATAACTTATCGGTGGGCTTTGCATGGGCCAAACCCAGCAGAGAGGAAGTGAGAGTGAAGTAAGCGTCTGCAGCTCCCCAGGGAAAAGGCCGCGACATCTTCAGGGCCTCCGTGGTACCCAGGCCTCGTGGGAGGTGTTCAGTCCATCAGGCTGCAGGAGGAAGGAAGGACCGGTTGGTCCCCATTTACAGAAATGTCCCTGGCTGTCATTCCTGACTTTCTTCACTCTCCGCCTTGTCTGGGTTGTGTATCTCTGGGTATTAGTGGAAGCTTCCATTCTAAGGCCAACTCGACAAAGCTCTTCAGAGGATCCTGGCGCCATTGCATTTGGAGGGTGCGCAGATGCAAAATGAAAGGACTGGGGCGAAATCAAGGACAGAAACCAGACTTCCTGCCATTGCCAAAGGAGGTGCCACATGCTCCAAATTTCAGTCCATGTGAATGTTAAGGCTGGAATATGTAGCTGCGGCAGGAATGTAGTCGCCTTCAAAAGAGATTAGGAGAGAAAACCCTTTCTAGGGAGGGGAAGAGGAGTGGTGAGGGAGAAAGCCAGATGGGATCCTACAGACTAGAGAAAAAGAAAAGCATCCGTCCATCGGCATGTTAGTATGCAATATGCATTAGGGGGACTTTGTCTAAGCTTTTAGCCATAAAATAGGACTGATACATACTACACCGTGGATGGCCCTTGGAAACCTTATGCTAAATAACTGAGCCAGTTACAAAACACACACACACATTGTGTGATTCCATTTATGTAAGATGTCAAGAATAAGGTAACCAACAGAAATCACAAAAATCGATAGTACAGCACATGGAACTCTGCTGAATGTTATGTTCCAGCCTGGATGGGGGTGGGGGGTTTGGGGGAGAATGGATCCGTGTGTATGTGTGGCCAAGCCCCTTCACTGTTCACCTGAAACTATCACAAAATTGATAATTGGCTATACCCCAATAAAAATGCTTTTGGTGTAAAAATAAAATGTCCCCAATAAGAAAATCTATAGAGACTGGTCGAGTGCGAAGGGCTCAGGGCCATTTATGGAGCCGTCTCCTCTAAACGCTAATGCTTGATAAGTCATTTATAACTTATCGGTGGGCTTTGCATGGGCCAAACCCAGCAGAGAGGAAGTGAGAGTGAAGTAAGCGTCTGCAGCTCCCCAGGGAAAGGCGCGACATCTTCAGGGCCTCCGTGGTACCCAGGCCTCGTGGGAGGTGTTCAGTCCATCAGGCTGCAGGAGGAAGGAAGGACCGGTTGGTCCCCATTTACAGAAATGTCCCTGGCTGTCATTCCTGACTTTCTTCACTCTCCGCCTTGTCTGGGTTGTGTATCTCTGGGTATTAGTGGAAGCTTCCATTCTAAGGCCAACTCGACAAAGCTCTTCAGAGGATCCTGGCGCCATTGCATTTGGAGGGTGCGCAGATGCAAAATGAAAGGACTGGGGCGAAATCAAGGACAGAAACCAGACTTCCTGCCATTGCCAAAGGAGGTGCCACATGCTCCAAATTTCAGTCCATGTGAATGTTAAGGCTGGAATATGTAGCTGCGGCAGGAATGTAGTCGCCTTCAAAAGAGATTAGGAGAGAAAACCCTTTCTAGGGAGGGGAAGAGGAGTGGTGAGGGAGAAAGCCAGATGGGATCCTACAGACTAGAGAAAAAGAAAAGCATCCGTCCATCGGCATGTTAGTATGCAATATGCATTAGGGGGACTTTGTCTAAGCTTTTAGCCATAAAATAGGACTGATACATACTACACCGTGGATGGCCCTTGGAAACCTTATGCTAAATAACTGAGCCAGTTACAAAACACACACACACATTGTGTGATTCCATTTATGTAAGATGTCAAGAATAAGGTAACCAACAGAAATCACAAAAATCGATAGTACAGCACATGGAACTCTGCTGAATGTTATGTTCCAGCCTGGATGGGGGTGGGGGGTTTGGGGGAGAATGGATCCGTGTGTATGTGTGGCCAAGCCCCTTCACTGTTCACCTGAAACTATCACAAAATTGATAATTGGCTATACCCCAATAAAAATGCTTTTGGTGTAAAAATAAAATGTCCCCAATAAGAAAATCTATAGAGACAGGAAGTAGATTCATGGCTACCTTGAAGTGTGCCGAGGTGGAAAGTGGGAGGAATAAGTGCTGATACTTAAGGAAGCAGAGTTTCTCTTTGGGATGCTGAAATTGTTCTAAAATTGATTAGAGGGATGGATGAACAACTCTGAAAAGACTAAAAATCATTTAATTATAAGCTTTAAATGGGTGAATTATATAGTATGTGAATTATATCCCAATAAAACTTTTATTTAAAAAGAAAAAGGCCAAAAAGAAATTTGGAAATGGGTGCTATTAAAGATGCTCTTGCGGAGGCTTCCCTGGCAGCTCAGGGGTCAAGACTCCGCCTGGCGACGCAGGAGTCACCGGATCCATCCCTGGCCCAGGAAGATCTCAGAGGCCTCAGAGCAGCTCAACCTGTCTGCCGCAACTATGGAGCCTGTGCCCTGGAGCCCAGGAGTCACAACTCCTGAAGCCTGCACGCCCTAGAGCCTGTGCTCCCCATCAAGAGAAGCGGCTGCAATGAGAATCCCACACACCACCACTGGAAGGTAGCCTCCATTTGCCGCAACTAGACAAAAGTCCACGCAGCAGTGAAGACTCAGCACAACCGATTTAAAAAAAAAAAAATTATCTCACTAAGGGCACCGCTGGTCTCTCTTAGGCAGTGAACCCAGCAGGTAATATCCATCAGATCAGGAACTTTGTCCCATTTTCTACTTGGTCCCGAATGCCTAAAACATTATGGAAAGTACTGGACAAATATTTGCTGAAAGAGAATTTGCAAATAACTACACTGGCCTAATACACAGGGGTGCCACGCTCAGCCTACCCTCTCTTCTCTATCTTGCCTCTTCTATCTGGCTTTCCCATCTACCTATGATTCTTATCATTCTAAAATAGCTAGAAACAGTAGCTAATACACAAAACTTTATCTATGTATGCCAGGCACTATACGTATATTTGTCTCTAATCCTTATAAAACCCAGCAATGTAAACCCACTGAACCTAGGTCTGTCTGGCTCCCAAAGCCTTCGTCTACAATAAACACTGCTTCCTAAAAACACTAATTACAAAGGCAAGGAGAAGCACTGATGAGCAGGCATCAACATTCTGCCTCAGTCAAAGATAAAGGAAACCAATTTGGTTTCTGTTTAAACTGAAAGAAGCGTCAAGAAGCAGCGTAAACACATCACTTAATTGACGGTGGGTTTTCTTATTTAAAATTGTTGTGGGGCTTCCCTGGTGGTCCACTGGGTAAGGACACCGCCTTGCAGTGCAAGGGTCACCAGTTAGATCCCTGACTTGGGAGTATCCCACATGCCATGGAACAGCTGGACGGATGTGTCCAACTACCGAGCTGGAGCTCTGGAGCGCATGCGCCCAGAGCTGGTGCTCTGTAGCGATAGAAGCCACTGCGATGGGAGGCCCACACAGGCCAAAGAACAAAGATGGATGAAAATAGATAAATGAAAGACCAATAGAAGTGGCCAAAAAAAAAAAAAAAATTGTTGTGGATTGTGTCACCAGCATATGTACTCAACATGTCCATAGTCCTGAAGGCAGCCCTGGGAAGCTTTATAAAAGCCATTACTGTAGGTGCTCATTCTCAGGCCTGCACAAAAGTTCACTGTCCCTTTTCATTTTTTTAAAGGAGTACTCAGTATGTTCGTCTAAGTAGTATACAGAGGACTTGGACACACGTACTCTGAAAAGTCCTGGTTTCCTGAGATTTGTTCCTAAAATGGAACCGTTTTTGTGGAATGCAAAGGACAAGGCTCCGAGCTCTATGAAGAATTGCTTAAATGCTCCCCAAACATGGCTGGAGAGGATCACACATAAGAATATATCCCAAGTATTTGAAAGCAACTTTGGTGTCTGCCGCAGGCTTGCGCCTCCTGCCCGGATGTCCATTAAACGGTTACTATTTCTCCAGTCAGTAATCTAACATTCCTCTCCCACATACCACTAAGACAGACCCACTAACTTATCTCACACATTGTAGCCTATTATGATACCCGCTGGGAATGCACAGAACCTTCGAATCAAAGTTTCCCCTGTTTTACTTTAAGAATTTTACTCTAAGGTTTATACTACATAGCCTACATTTTATAGTTAAAACAAACAAACAAACAAGTAACCTCTGAGACTACTTACTGAAACTGTTACAAAGATCTATAACAGGATCTAGCAAAGATCACAAATAATTGCCAGCAAGTGCTCCTCCCAGCTGTTAGGCACATCCCCACTGTACACTGATGAGAGGTAGTTCTTCTGCTTAAAAACAAATGACTATCAATTTTTCTTAGCTAAGTCTGAAAAAATAGCTATCAATCTTTCTTAGCAAAGTACAACCTTGCTCCTAAATGCGAGGAAAAATCATAGTGTCTCTGCTCTCCTCAATATGGGAGATTCTCAAAGTGAAAGTGTAACCACGTTTAGGATTTTGAGCTTCAAGAAACTACTCAGGACTTTGGAACGTGCCTAGGTACCAGGTCTATGGAGGAGCCATCCATCCCTAAGCACATGGGGTTGTCACCCTCTAGTGGATGATCTCTGATAACAGCTGGCAGCCTCCTGTGGGGCATGAGAGCAGAAGACATCCAAGACTCAGCTGTCTCCAAGAGGTGGATGACCCATCAGCCTGCTGCAGGCCTGTTCACTCTGGGATGCGTTTTTCCCAGGAAAATGGGTGTCCCCAGACTGTTTATTCAGTCTGCAGTTCCTTGCTTCTGAGTCTACTGTTTGTTTCCTACTGGTATTATGGTATTTTCGAGAACAACACAGATTCCCTTAAGATAGACTTCTCCAATGCTGGGATCGTTCAAGGCAACTGATTCCCAGGAAAAGTTGTTTGTATCCAAACTGGCTTTGAAAACTCTCTTGGTCTACAGGCTTACTGAGGGTGCCCACCTATTTAGCTGGTAACATAGACCTTGCCAATGAAAGGCTGCTTCCATGTTGAATGATCTGATCTGCCTAGGGAAGCTGTGGACCCATAAGTATTGCTTCAATATTTACTGCTGCGTAAGGACTCTAAGGTAGCTCAGTTGGTAAAGACTCCACCTGCAATGCAGGAGGCCCCAGTTTGATTCCTGGGTCAGGAAGATCCGCTGGAGAAGGGAATGGCTACCCCCTCCAGTATTCTTGAGCTTCCCTGGTGGCTAAGATGTTCAAGAATCCACCTGCAGTGTGTAAGACCTGGATTCAATCCCTGGGTTGGGAAGATCCCCTAGAGGAGGGCATGGCGACCGACTCCAGTAATCTCGCCTGGAGAATCCCCGTGGACAGAGGAGCCTGGCGGGCTACAGCCCACGGGGTCGCACAGAGTCAGACACGACTGAGGGATGACGCACAGCCCACGGAGCCTAAATGTAGGGGGGGGGGTGTGCCTGAATATAACACTCTAAAAATGAAGGATGGCTTTGAATGCCTTCATATTATAAGATTCAAAATATAATAACATGATTTTCCTGCTTCCATCTTATCAGGTACCTGAAGAATTACATCATAGACCGTTTCTAGAAGGGAAGGATTATGGGTACAGGATATACTCTACATTCAAGTTGGCACTTGCATTTGCCCTCTGAGAATGTTCTGAAAGAAACCACTTTTCCGGAAGACAAATATAATTGCCTAATGATCGGTTGATTCACCAGCAGCGGAGTAGAACATTTCAGGTCAAAGATGACCATGGTCCTAACTCTGAAGTCACAGAGTAAGAGTTCCGTAGAAATGAAATGCCCCTCCTCTTATTTCGTCCACTTGATAGATGAAGACACTGAGGTTCGGCCAGGCTAGGTAACAGTAGCTAATTACAAAGCTGATACCCAACAAGTGACTTCTCTGCACCACCCAGGTGTCTGCTCTTCCCCTTAACCTTACTGTCGTCTCTTAGCTAGAATTTTCCTACTGCCGGCGAGGAAATCAGTTTCTTAGCCTTGTTCATAGTGGTATATAGTGTTTGATCAGACAGTATTTTCTACGGTGCCAAACTGTAGTGTTAGTCAATCAGTCGAGTCCCACTCTTTGCTAACCCGTGGGCTGTAGCTCGCCAGGCTCCTCCATCCATGGCAGTATTCTCCAGGTAATACCTCTGGAGTGGGTGGCCATTCCCTTCTCAGGAGATCTTCCCAACGAAGGGATCGAACCGGGGCCCCTGCATTGCAGGCAGATTTTTTACCATGTGAGCCACTAGGGAAGTCCCATGGCAAAATATGTGTAATGTAAAATTGACCAGTTTAACCATTTTTAAGTGCACAGTTCAGTGGCATTCAGTACATTCACATTTCTGTGCAGCCATAGCTGCTACCCATCTCCAGAGCTTTCCTATATTCCCAAACAGAAACACTGATCACTGCCCATTCCTCCTGCCCCTCAGCTCCTGGCAGCCACCGTTCTTCCTATCCATAGGAGTTTGACTACTCTTAGGCCTCTCATGTAAACAGAATCTTACAGGATTTGTCCATTTCTGACTGGCTTGCTTCACAGAGCACAGTGGATTCAAGGTTCATAGCCATGTTGCAACATGTCTTTCTTTTTCAAGGTTGAGTAATATTCCATTGTAAAACTATAACATATTGTCTATATCTGTCAGTGGGCATTCACGGAAAACATATTTTAAATGAACAAGAAAAATACAAATTTCTCTAAGAAGTGAAAGCAAGTAGCTTCTTTTGTAAGAAACTTGAAACTATATACCTTTCAAAAGATTTTTTTTCTTGTCCTTATTGTTTCTGCCATCACTCTGCTTGATTCACCAGCAGCGGAGTAGAACATTTCAGGTCAAAGATGACCATGGTCCTAACTCTGAAGTCACAGAGTAAGAGTTCCGAGAAATGAAATGCCCCTCCTCTTATTTCGTCCACTTGATAGATGAAGACACTGAGGTTCGGCCAGGCTAGGTAACAGTAGCTAATTACAAAGCTGATACCCAACAAGTGACTTCTCTGCACCACCCAGGTGTCTGCTCTTCCCCTTAACCTTACTGTCGTCTCTTAGCTAGAATTTTCCTACTGCCGGCGAGGAAATCAGTTTCTTAGCCTTGTTCATAGTGGTATATAGTGTTTGATCAGACAGTATTTTCTACGGTGCCAAACTGTAGTGTTAGTCAATCAGTCGAGTCCCACTCTTTGCTAACCTGTGGGCTGTAGCTCGCCAGGCTCCTCCATCCATGGCAGTATTCTCCAGGTAATACCTCTGGAGTGGGTGGCCATTCCTTCTCAGGAGATCTTCCCAACGAAGGGATCAAACCCTGGGCCCCTGCATTGCAGGCAGATTTTTTACCATGTGAGCCACTAGGGAAGTCCCATGGCAAAATATGTGTAATGTAAAATTGACCAGTTTAACCATTTTTAAGTGCACAGTTCAGTGGCATTCAGTACATTCACATTTCTGTGCAGCCATAGCTGCTACCCATCTCCAGAGCTTTCCTATATTCCCAAACAGAAACACTGATCACTGCCCATTCCTCCTGCCCCTCAGCTCCTGGCAGCCACCGTTCTTCCTATCCATAGGAGTTTGACTACTCTTAGGCCTCTCATGTAAACAGAATCTTACAGGATTTGTCCATTTCTGACTGGCTTGCTTCACAGAGCACAGTGGATTCAAGGTTCATAGCCATGTTGCAACATGTCTTTCTTTTTCAAGGTTGAGTAATATTCCATTGTAAAACTATAACATATTGTCTATATCTGTCAGTGGGCATTCACGGAAAACATATTTTAAATGAACAAGAAAAATACAAATTTCTCTAAGAAGTGAAAGCAAGTAGCTTCTTTTGTAAGAAACTTGAAACTATATACCTTTCAAAAGACTCCTGGAGATTTTCTTTGATTTTCTTGTCCTTATTGTTTCTGCCATCACCTCCCTCCAATGTCATCATAGGGTCACGTGTAAGTACTCAGTCCATATGTGTGACACTCCCAAGTGAAGAACAGGGGACACTGAACGGGGTCTAGGTTATCAGGTTTTTCTTTAGTGTTTCGATTGCTCAGACCACAAGAAGATGCTAAGGTTCCTGTCAGGAATCTAGGAGAAAGAATATTCTGCCGGAAGAACCATGTGTTCACCAAAGTTCTTCATGTCAAGAAAGTAAAACAGACTCTAATGGAGTTAGTACCAAAGGAGCTTATTATAAGATTGTGTAACTCATGGATTCACCGAAGACTTCCAAACCACGTCCAAACTGGGTATGAGGAAGTGACCACCACCCAAGGCCAGGCCAGCCCTGAGCCGCGAGTGTCCAGTGTGCACGCTGCCGCAAGCGCCTTGCACGCCGCCACCACCGCACCTTCTGCTTCTGCCCAGGACGCCAGCCTTTGAGCTCCTGCTCTCTCTCAAGCCTAGCTGCCTGGACATCCACCTCAAAGGCAGAAAGGACTCCATAGAGTCCCTCCTTCAAGGTGTAAGGCATGGGCTTCCCTGGTGGCCCAGTCGGTAAGGACACCGCCTTGCAGGGCAAGGGGCGCCGGTTCGATCCCTGGCCTGGGAAGATCCCACGTGCGGCGGAGCGGCTGGACCGATGTGTCCAATTACCGAGCCGGAGCTCTGGAGCGCATGCGCCCAGAGCCGGTGCTCTGCGACAACAGAGGCCGCCGCGATGGGAGGCCCACACATGCCAAAGAACAAAGATGGATGAAAATAGACAAATGAAAGACCAATAGAAGTGGCCTGCCCGCCTCCCTCCCTCCCCAACCCGAACCCCGCCTCCACCCCACCAAAAAAAAGGTGTAAGGCAAGTCTCAGGTAAGTACAGTAACCGACAGGGTGCAGATCCCATGCCCCACTACAAAGGTAGCTGGGAAGCAAGTTCTGTACTTTCTTCCTGCGGGCGGTGGGACCCTTGAGGAGGACAATTTCCCCCACCAAAAGGGTGTTCAAAAAGTACTGGGCTGCCCCTACTGAAGGTAAGAGTGCTAAGATCCTATGGCAGAGGACCACATAAAAATTTTAAAGACTATATTAATTAGAATCAGGAATTATTTTCTAACACCCAGCCTGGAGAAAGAAGAATGAAGTGGCAAGTTTTCAGCCAGTTCATTCAGTCCACATTAGAATCCTACGAAGAATCACTGAAGAATGTCTCCCTCTAGAAATTGCTTCGATTTTTGATAAGGGAAACTAGAGCCTGATTAAGCAATAATTGGTTGCTGCTAAAACATGTAAGGAAGGAGCTGTATCTTGTACTTAGATCTTTGAATTATTGCTCTTGTGTTCATTCTTGTACATTTTCTTTTTATATTTTGATAGTGAAGTATGAATAATACATTATTATTTTAAAAGTATATTCAAGTTGGAAAAATAGAAACTATTAGATCATATGTTAAAACTTCTATTATTCACATTTTGTTCATTAACCCCTTTACCCTTAAACAAATACCACCAGACAAAACAGATATATACCTGGAATAAAGTCCCTTCTAAATAGCTGGTCTTGCTGGAGACCTCTGACCTACTGGATACGCATACATAAGGGGGTCACACATATCAGCACAGAAAAAAACTTGGAGTAAAATGTCAAAGCAAGAAGAACCTAATTGTATACAACCGTGGATTTTCTCCCCAAATTACCTCAAGTGGGTACCAGCTTCAAGTGGTGACCCGCCGGCAGCTTCGATCCCTGGCCTGGGAAGATCCCACGTGCGGCGGAGCGGCTGGACCGATGTGTCCAATTACCGAGCCGGAGCTCTGGAGCGCATGCGCCCAGAGCCGGTGCTCTGCGACAACAGAGGCCGCCGCGATGGGAGGCCCACACATGCCAAAGAACAAAGATGGATGAAAATAGACAAATGAAAGACCAATAGAAGTGGCCTGCCCGCCTCCCTCCCTCCCCAACCCGCCCCTCCACCCCCCAAAAAAAAGGTGTAAGGCAAGTCTCAGGTAAGTACAGTAACCGACAGGGTGCAGATCCCATGCCCCACTACAAAGGTAGCTGGGAAGCAAGTTCTGTACTTTCTTCCTGCGGGCGGTGGGACCCTTGAGGAGGACAATTTCCCCCACCAAAAGGGTGTTCAAAAAGTACTGGGCTGCCCCTACTGAAGGTAAGAGTGCTAAGATCCTATGGCAGAGGACCACATAAAAATTTTAAAGACTATATTAATTAGAATCAGGAATTATTTTCTAACACCCAGCCTGGAGAAAGAAGAATGAAGTGGCAAGTTTTCAGCCAGTTCATTCAGTCCACATTAGAATCCTACGAAGAATCACTGAAGAATGTCTCCCTCTAGAAATTGCTTCGATTTTTGATAAGGGAAACTAGAGCCTGATTAAGCAATAATTGGTTGCTGCTAAAACATGTAAGGAAGGAGCTGTATCTTGTACTTAGATCTTTGAATTATTGCTCTTGTGTTCATTCTTGTACATTTTCTTTTTATATTTTGATAGTGAAGTATGAATAATACATTATTATTTTAAAAGTATATTCAAGTTGGAAAAATAGAAACTATTAGATCATATGTTAAAACTTCTATTATTCACATTTTGTTCATTAACCCCTTTACCCTTAAACAAATACCACCAGACAAAACAGATATATACCTGGAATAAAGTCCCTTCTAAATAGCTGGTCTTGCTGGAGACCTCTGACCTACTGGATACGCATACATAAGGGGGTCACACATATCAGCACAGAAAAAAACTTGGAGTAAAATGTCAAAGCAAGAAGAACCTAATTGTATACAACCGTGGATTTTCTCCCCAAATTACCTCAAGTGGGTCAGTCCCTAAGCATTACAAACTGTCATGATTTACCAAAAAAAAAAAAGAGCTTCTATAAAAACGTATACATCTGAATACCTTCAAGCAATTTTGTTCCTAACAATGTCACACAGATCAAAGAAATCTAGCCAGTGAGCAACATGCACAGCAATGAGCCTTTTTCCGAGTGTTAGTTCTTTGATTCTTCAATAATGTAAGATCTGTGTCCATGAAAAAGAGTTCATTAAGTAGAATAAAGTTGATGGAAGAAAACAAAGGTTTAACCTATATTTCAAACATTCCTCGTGTTATGTTTCATAATTAACTCCTTTGGCTCATTAAAATGCTACTTATATATAAATGAAGCAGGATTTTCCTTTCTTTAAATGGCTATGTGCATTATATAAATTGTCACCTTTAAAAAGAAGATCTTCTGTGATCTAATAAATACACTATTTTAAAAAGAAAAGCCTAGAGTCCAAAGTAATTAAACTCATAGGCTAACGTAAAATAATGTTTAGCCTGAAATAAATTTTCCATGTTGTCCACACTAGTATTCACAAATACATGGTGGTAAGGATAGGCACTCTCCTAGTGTCTATTCAAGGCAGGCATTACTAATCAAATTCAGCAATTTCCAGCTGAGCCCAGATATAACACAATCTCACTATTCCTCCAGAGCTCCATAGCCTCTATCATATAGAACTGGCATGTATAAAGAAACTATTCCTAGTATTCTGAGCTGTTCAATTTATCTGCATGTAGGGGCTAAAAAGCATGAAAGGACCAAAGTCTTGACCAGCGTCACCCAGCTGAGAAATAAAAGACTCAGCATTATAACACTGATTATCTGTGCATGTCTTGGATCAAATTCATAGTCAGAGCACATAGCACTCAGCTGATTGCAATCAAGTCCCTGAACGCCCAAGTTTAGTAATTACGATGCTTCTGCAAGGTTATGTTACCAACTTTTAAATTTCCATTTTGAAAGAAGCAAATTAGGGGGAAAAAAGAATCTTGTGGCTTATGACTGATAAGTATAAATTCACTTAGTGTTCACAAAAGGGGATTTTTTTCCCCTCTTTACTCACAATGTAACGGATAATGTTAAAACTTTTACTGCACATGAAATGATGATTCGTCCATGACTGCAAAGTAACTGCAACGTCCTTATGAACAGAGAATAAACTACACAGAGACTGGACAAAAGAGCTCTTTAAATGAATTTCTTTTTGCAACAACAACAAAAATCACAATGTACCTGCAGTTTAAACACCTGTCTACCTCCATATATGTATGGTTTTAAAACACACTGAAAGCTTATTGTGACAGAACAGCATGGTGTATAAGCAGAATTCTGAGTTTTTTGAAACTAAACATTTCTTTAAAGAAAAAGAAAGAAAGCAGAGTTTTATGTTGCTAACAGAAAACAAACAAAATTCTGACAGCTCAAGGAAATTGGAAACTCAGTACTCCCAGGGTTCACAGAAGCTCTGAACTTGGCCAAATCAACTGCTTCGAACCCATTTTTGTTATGGGATTGGGGACAGCTCAGCTTTTTCCATAGCAACCATCCGTGCTGCCATCAACACTACAAGACAGTCTTTAAATGACCTGGCAGTTACTGGACTATGAGGGAGATAAGATCTTATTAAAAATACAAAAGTTGGAGCTAACATACCAGAATATGGAGACGTACTAACAGGGAAATATTTGCACTAGATATAAACAGTCCTTTCTCCTTTGGCCTCCTAAGGAATAGGCCCTGTTTGGTGAAAACCAATATAGATTAATGCTGGTCATCCTTAATTTGTTCTTACACAAAATACATAAAAAAACAAAGTAAAGACCAAAGTCTTGACCAGCCACCCAGCTGAGAAATAAAAGACTCAGCATTATAACACTGATTATCTGTGCATGTCTTGGATCAAATTCATAGTCAGAGCACATAGCACTCAGCTGATTGCAATCAAGTCCCTGAACGCCCAAGTTTAGTAATTACGATGCTTCTGCAAGGTTATGTTACCAACTTTTAAATTTCCATTTTGAAAGAAGCAAATTAGGGGGAAAAAAGAATCTTGTGGCTTATGACTGATAAGTATAAATTCACTTAGTGTTCACAAAAGGGGATTTTTTTCCCCTCTTTACTCACAATGTAACGGATAATGTTAAAACTTTTACTGCACATGAAATGATGATTCGTCCATGACTGCAAAGTAACTGCAACGTCCTTATGAACAGAGAATAAACTACACAGAGACTGGACAAAAGAGCTCTTTAAATGAATTTCTTTTTGCAACAACAACAAAAATCACAATGTACCTGCAGTTTAAACACCTGTCTACCTCCATATATGTATGGTTTTAAAACACACTGAAAGCTTATTGTGACAGAACAGCATGGTGTATAAGCAGAATTCTGAGTTTTTTGAAACTAAACATTTCTTTAAAGAAAAAGAAAGAAAGCAGAGTTTTATGTTGCTAACAGAAAACAAACAAAATTCTGACAGCTCAAGGAAATTGGAAACTCAGTACTCCCAGGGTTCACAGAAGCTCTGAACTTGGCCAAATCAACTGCTTCAACCCATTTTTGTTATGGGATTGGGGACAGCTCAGCTTTTTCCATAGCAACCATCCGTGCTGCCATCAACACTACAAGACAGTCTTTAAATGACCTGGCAGTTACTGGACTATGAGGGAGATAAGATCTTATTAAAAATACAAAAGTTGGAGCTAACATACCAGAATATGGAGACGTACTAACAGGGAAATATTTGCACTAGATATAAACAGTCCTTTCTCCTTTGGCCTCCTAAGGAATAGGCCCTGTTTGGTGAAAACCAATATAGATTAATGCTGGTCATCCTTAATTTGTTCTTACACAAAATACATACAAACAGACAAGGATGCAAAGAGAGGAAAAGCAAATATAGAAAGTCCCCACTGAACTGTGTTCTGTGCCTTTGTTCAAAAACATCACCCCCCAGTACTGAGGGTGTGTGCATGCCTGTTCAGTCACATCCAACTCGTTGCAACCCCATAGACTGTAATCTGGGAGGCTCTGTCCATGGAATTCACCAGGCAAGAATACTGGAGTGGGCAGCCATTCCTTTCTCCAGTGGACGGGTCTCCAGGGACCTAGCCCAGGTCTCCTGGATTGCAGGCAGTACCCTCTGAACCACGAGGGAAACCCGAGATTTGGCTCTATATTGCCGAACTGCCCTTCAGAAGTGCTGGGGTAAGTTTCTACCAGCAAAACACACGCTTGTTCATTCATTTTCACCTTACCAACATTGAGTATTAAATCTCATCAATTCAGTGGAGAAAATATTTTCATTTAGATTTCTCTGATTACAAGTAAAGCTGAAATAAGTATTTTTAGGTATTTGGGGGTTACATTTCTTCTTTTGTGAATTATTTGCTTACATCTATTGCCAGTTTTTCTAGTAGGGTGTACATCTTTCTTTTTTATGATCTTACTTTGTGTATGTTAAGGATATAATATCTGTGAGTTATATATGTTTCAAATCTTTATTTTCAGTTTAGTCTTTGCTTTTTTCAATGTTAATTTATTTAATGCATAAATCCAACCTATCATAATGTTAAATATTTTTGATTGTTTTTTTTTGGTTAAGGATATAATATCTGTAGTTATTAGTTTTATGCTGCCATCAACACTAACAAGCAACCCATTTTGTTATGGGATTGGGGACAGCTCAGCTTTTTCCATAGCAACCATCCGTGCTGCCATCAACACTACAAGACAGTCTTTAAATGACCTGGCAGTTACTGGACTATGAGGGAGATAAGATCTTATTAAAAATACAAAAGTTGGAGCTAACATACCAGAATATGGAGACGTACTAACAGGGAAATATTTGCACTAGATATAAACAGTCCTTTCTCCTTTGGCCTCCTAAGGAATAGGCCCTGTTTGGTGAAAACCAATATAGATTAATGCTGGTCATCCTTAATTTGTTCTTACACAAAATACATACAAACAGACAAGGATGCAAAGAGAGGGAAAAGCAAATATAGAAAGTCCCCACTGAACTGTGTTCTGTGCCTTTGTTCAAAAACATCACCCCCCAGTACTGAGGGTGTGTGCATGCCTGTTCAGTCACATCCAACTCGTTGCAACCCCATAGACTGTAATCTGGGAGGCTCTGTCCATGGAATTCACCAGGCAAGAATACTGGAGTGGGCAGCCATTCCTGTCTCCAGTGGACGGGTCTCCAGGGACCTAGCCCAGGTCTCCTGGATTGCAGGCAGTCCCCTCTGAACCACGAGGGAAACCCGAGATTTGGCTCTATATTGCCGAACTGCCCTTCAGAAGTGCTGGGGTAAGTTTCTACCAGCAAAACACACGCTTGTTCATTCATTTTCACCTTACCAACATTGAGTATTAAATCTCATCAATTCAGTGGAGAAAATATTTTCATTTAGATTTCTCTGATTACAAGTAAAGCTGAAATAAGTATTTTTAGGTATTTGGGGGTTACATTTCTTCTTTTGTGAATTATTTGCTTACAT
This sequence comes from Tragulus kanchil, assembly GCA_022376925.1. Classification (NCBI taxonomy): domain Eukaryota; kingdom Metazoa; phylum Chordata; class Mammalia; order Artiodactyla; family Tragulidae; genus Tragulus; species Tragulus kanchil. The sequence goes on along the minus strand of JAIOJX010000003.1, from coordinate 127,264,423 downwards.
CTATTGCCAGTTTTTCTAGTAGGGTGTACATCTTTCTTTTTTATGATCTTACTTTGTGTATGTTAAGGATATAATATCTGTGAGTTATATATGTTTCAAATCTTTATTTTCAGTTTAGTCTTTGCTTTTTTCAATGTTAATTTATTTAATGCATAAATCCAACCTATCATAATGTTAAATATTTTTGAGTATTTGGTTCTTTTCCATTTGTGTTTAGGAAAGTCATTCTCATTCCAATATCAGAGAAGAAAATCGCCTATGTGTTTTCTGCTTCTTTTAAGATTTTTAAAAATTTAATATTATAAGTCAGCTGAATATGTATGATGTGATGAAAGTATTGGGTTGGCCAGAAAGTTCATCTGGGGTTTTTCAAACACTGTTAAAAAAAAAAAACCTGAAAGAACTTCTTGGCCAACTCGAGAGGTATATAATTTTGATTTTGTTTTATTTTTCCCTAAACATTTAACAGTTGTTCCACATTCATTTTCACATACTACTGTCACTTTTTTCATATAAAATTTGAAGGCTTTTTTTTGTGGGAAAAAAAAAATCAAATGCTAAGACTAGTAAATACTAGTTTTATTTTGTAGAAATGTGAATCTCTGCTATTTAGCTTTGAAATTTTCCTGACTTATCAGTAACTCAGTAAAGGTGCAAATCAACTTTGTTCTTTGCATCTTGCTTTACTTATAAAATAGTATGCAAGCGACATAGACTTTAATTGGCAAAAAAAGCTAATTCTTCTGTACCACCATCTTCCTAAATTACTTATTAAAAAAATTAACCATTGGGCTTCCCTGGTGGTCCAGTGGGTAAGGACACCGCTTAACAGTGCAAAGGGCGCCGGTTTGACCCCTGGCCTGGGAAGATCCCACGTCCCCCGGAGCAGCTGGACCGATGTGCCCAATTAGGGAGCCAGAGCTCTGGAGCGCATGTGCCGAGAACTGGGGCTCTGCAGCGAAAGAGGCCACTGCGATGGGAGGCCCACACAGGCCAAAGAACAAAGATAAATAGATGAAAGAGCAATAGAAGTGGCAAAAAAAAAAAAAAAAAATTAACCATCTTTGGACACAAGACACTGATAATGTTCTATTTTTTTCACCCGGTTGTTGGTGAATGAACCTGTGTTCATTTATGAGGCAAAACACCAAAGACTTGTGCATTTTGCTGCAGGTATATTATTCTTCAAGATAAAGTTCATCTCTTCTTTTTTTTTTCTTTTAAAGAGAACTCCTGGTGCTCTGGATAAGACCATCCCTTTCCTCCTCAGTGCCTGCCCCCACACCACCACCACCACCACCACAGGGAGGGGTCCAGACAGTCCAGGTCTGCCTGCTGGTGGCAAGGGTCCCAGCTCCCTGTGCCCACCCCCTCTACAACTTAGAGCCTTGCTACCACCATGTGACAAGAGGCCAAGAGGAGCCATTTTATTATGCTTTTATCTGTGTTTACGTTTGTCACAAGAGACCCACAATGCCTGAACTGCCACTTGTCTCCTGTACTTAACCCTGCCTATGTGGTTGTTTCTTTTTTTTTTTTTCCTGACCCCATATTCTCATCCCTTTCCAAATTTTGAAATGTTTTCGCTGTTCCCCTCTGGACTAAAACTGATAGCCAGTTTTCCAGCAAAATCCTCAAGACTGCAACCTCGCGTCGGAAAAGTCCTTGTGGCTCCTGGCTCTCCCAGAACTGGCTCCTCTCTTGAGGATGCACCGTACCTGCAGCCCCCTTGGGAGCGCAGCTCTCCCGGCCGTCTTCTCCCTGGGGTGGGAGAGGGGAGTCCCTCAGCTCTGGGCTGCTATTTCCTAACACATCCTCTTTCACCCCAGCCTAGACGTTCAGTTTTCAGGCTCTCACCCCCATCCTCCTCATTGCTGCCTTCACCTGCCACTCCCAGGTCACCCTGCTTACATCCTGATGTTTTGGTTTTTGCCCCACCCATACTTTCTCCAATGTTCCTATCAGAATTCTTTGTGTTTCAACATCCGTAAGGATGATCCATCCAGGATCTTGACCAATCTGTCCTTTTGCCTCTTCTCCTCCAGGAATCACCTCCTCCTGTCCTCAGCCCCTTACCCCATGGCAACACCCCAGGCTTTCCAGTTCCCCCACTGCACCACCTCTCCAGTCACCATGACCATTCCCTCCGGCTCTCTCTCTGTTCTTTTGACTTCAGCCCTTTTTCATCCTCTCCCCCTGAGACCTCCACAATACTGTTGGTATCGTGACTGTTCATCTCTCTTATTTTTCCTTTCCAGCTTCATTGAGAAATAGTCGACCTATAGCATGGTGTGAGTTTAAGGTATACAATGTGTTACATCTGATACATTTATATATTGCAAATGATTCCCACTACAGCATTAGCCAACACCTCCACTCCATCATCTCCCTCATCTTCCTTCCAGTGTTGTGCTCACTCTCTTCAGGTGTGTCCAACTCTGTGACCCTATGGACAGCAGCCCATCAAGCTCCTCTGTCCATGGGATTTTCCAGGCAAGAACACTGGAGTGGTTGCCCTTTCCTCTTCCAGAGGGTCTCCTCAACCCAAGGGATGGAACGGGGGGCTTCTGTGTCTCCTGCACTGCAGGCGAATTCTTTACCGCTGAATCACGGGGGAGGCCCTCTTTCTTCATAACCTAGCTCTCATTCTGTGATCAGTCATTATAACCACTGTTTTACATATACCTACACTCTTGTCCTTCTCTTGCTTTGTAGTATTACGCTCCCTATTGAAACCAGAATGTCTGGCAAGGAAGAAAGGAGATATAGATTTAACATCAATGAGGTTGAGTAAAAGCCCTGTAGACCTGAGTCTGACCTGGATGTACTAGTATAAACTTACGATATAATTAATCTTTGGAACACCCACATGTACACATTTTCCAGCTCTATCTACTGAAAAGGCTTACAAATGATCACCACACTATAGCCGCTAGCACCCCTAGTGTCCAGACTGGAGTCTCTAAAAATAATTGCATACTAAAAGTAACCAAAGCTTCTTGGGAAAATGTCCCATTTGGGGATCTAGGGCAGGAAATGTGCAAGATAAGCCTGGAGCATCTTTTTTGTACAAGAAAGTAAAAAACTGTCAGTGATTTTTATCATGTCTAAAGAGCTCAAGAGCCAATGTCAACAGGTTGCCAATGGCCAAAGATAGAATGATTTGAGCCTCAATGAAGATAATAGCTTCAATGGACTAAAACACATCAAACATGTTTAAAAACCATGTGTTTAGGATACAAAATAAGATAGAACAATTATCACTGGTCACCCTTGACAGATGTTAAGATATTCATGTTTTAAAAAACAATATATAAATGGAGAGAATGACATATTTATTCCACCTTTTTTCATAAGAGTGTACCTCAAGTTATTGTACCTCAGGATGCACACAAACAATTGATGAGCAAAGTACCTCTATTTAGAAGTCACCCAATCTAATAAATGAAAACTGATCAAATTAGAATATCACCATTTGCAACTCCTAATGAATCAGTAGAGACAGGAAATAATTATCAGTGCCTCCTAATACCACAAAAAGAAAATCAGACATTATATAGTTTTCCTTCCAAAAAATCCAACTTGATCACATCTCTAGATCTAATTACCAGTTTGTAGGAAATACAGAGGAGTAAGGGAATATGATAACTCCATGGGGAACCAATCAGCAAAATCCAAATTAGGGGAACCTCTACAAGATAAGTGGTCCGATTTCTTCAACAAAAATGTGCCAGGTAAAAAAGAACTAGAGGATGACCCTGTAAATTAAAATAAACTTAGGAGACATATCAGACAATACTGATATGTGGCTTTTATTTGGAACCTGACTTAAACAAATGACCCAGAAAAGACTTAAAGGAAATTTAAAAAGGAATCTAAAAAGAAATTTCTTGACAATATTAAATTACTATAAAATATTTTGAGGTACAAAAACTTTTATGGTAATTTTTTTTAAAGTTACTGTCTTTTAGAGATACATACTTAAATATTTACAGGTGAAATGGTGTGAAGTCTTGGATTTCCTTCACAATAATCCAGGTTGGGGGTCAGGGAGAATAGAAGTGGTGGATGAATGGAATAAAACTGGCTGTTAGTTGAAAACCACTAAACTCAGGTGATGAGTAAAAGGAGCTTCATGATCCTATTTTTTCTAGTTTTGATGTGTTTGAAATGTTTCATCAGAAAACATCTTAAATAGTGATAATGGAAGAAAAGATTCTCTTTATAGTAAGAACAAAAATATAAAAGATATAGAAAAATAAAGTAAGTATATAAAATAAAACTTTAAAATATTACTGAAAGACAGTAGAAGACTTTAATGAATGAAAAATGTACCACTGGGTGGTAAGCCTCATTACATATAGAAAGTTTCCCTAAACCTTCTCCAAATGTAGTCTGAGAATAAAAGTCAATCCTAAAAAATTTGGAGAGAATGACATATTTATTCCACCTTTTTTCATAAGAGTGTACCTCAAGTTATTGTACCTCAGGATGCACACAAACAATTGATGAGCAAAGTACCTCTATTTAGAAGTCACCCAATCTAATAAATGAAAACTGATCAAATTAGAATATCACCATTTGCAACTCCTAATGAATCAGTAGAGACAGGAAATAATTATCAGTGCCTCCTAATACCACAAAAAGAAAATCAGACATTATATAGTTTTCCTTCCAAAAAATCCAACTTGATCACATCTCTAGATCTAATTACCAGTTTGTAGGAAATACAGAGGAGTAAGGGAATATGATAACTCCATGGGGAACCAATCAGCAAAATCCAAATTAGGGGAACCTCTACAAGATAAGTGGTCCGATTTCTTCAACAAAAATGTGCCAGGTAAAAAAGAACTAGAGGATGACCCTGTAAATTAAAATAAACTTAGGAGACATATCAGACAATACTGATATGTGGCTTTTATTTGGAACCTGACTTAAACAAATGACCCAGAAAAGACTTAAAGGAAATTTAAAAAGGAATCTAAAAAGAAATTTCTTGACAATATTAAATTACTATAAAATATTTTGAGGTACAAAAACTTTTATGGTAATTTTTTTTAAAGTTACTGTCTTTTAGAGATACATACTTAAATATTTACAGGTGAAATGGTGTGAAGTCTTGGATTTCCTTCACAATAATCCAGGTTGGGGGTCAGGGAGAATAGAAGTGGTGGATGAATGGAATAAAACTGGCTGTTAGTTGAAAACCACTAAACTCAGGTGATGAGTAAAAGGAGCTTCATGATCCTATTTTTTCTAGTTTTGATGTGTTTGAAATGTTTCATCAGAAAACATCTTAAATAGTGATAATGGAAGAAAAGATTCTCTTTATAGTAAGAACAAAAATATAAAAGATATAGAAAAATAAAGTAAGTATATAAAAATAAAACTTTAAAATATTACTGAAAGACAGTAGAAGACTTTAATGAATGAAAAATGTACCACTGGGTGGTAAGCCTCATTACATATAGAAAGTTTCCCTAAACCTTCTCCAAATGTAGTCTGAGAATAAAAGTCAATCCTAAAAAAATTTGGAGAAGGAAATGGCAACCCACTTCAGTATGCTTGCCTGGAAAATTCCATGGACAGAGGAGCCTGGCAGGCTGCAGTCCCACAGTCCCATTGGGTCACACAGAGTTGGACATGACTGAAGTGACCAAGCAGCCAATAAAATACAGAAGTATTATTTTAAGCCAATAAGTTTCATAGGAAAGCAAGTAAGGATAAATAACAAATGGGTTTTGTAGCTTGAGCATAAATTTTCAGAAATAAATGAAATTCTGTATGACATACTCTAGACTTGTAGGTCTCTTCAAATGATCCAATTTCACTCCTTTTGCTGGTTCACTTCATTGTACAGCAAAAACCAGCACAACATTGTAATACAACTATACCCCAATAAAAATAATAAAATAAATGAAATTAAACAGCCTTCATATGGATTTGTGAAGATTAATTTTTGTGGGACAATTAATGGGAAAATCTGTAAACTATAAAGTTTATACAAAAACAGTTTTCAAAAGGCAGTTTGTTCCTGGGTATTGGAACCTCAGGTCCTGTATTCAAGGATGAATTCTTTCACTTTCTGTACAATTCTGTGTAAGTTAGCCAGTGTCTTACAGTCTTGGTAACTGTGTGTGGTTTCTTTACCATTTCTTTGAAAAGGTAACAAAAATCCCTTCCATCCTCACAGGCATTGCTGTGAGGGCCATTAGAGACAGTATATAGAAACTATTTTGTAAACCTTAGTCTTTAAAACTTTAAGGTATTGGAATTCCCTGGTAGCCCAATGGTTAAGACTCTGCTCCTAACGCAGGGGTCCCGGGTTTGATCCCTGGTCAGGGAACTAGTTCCCACATACCATAACTAAGACTTGGCACAGCCAAATAAATAAATGTTTTCTTTTTAAATAAAAGACTGTAAGGTGTCATGTTTACAAGTTAAAAGACGGGCTGGATCCAACAGACTAAACCTGCACTGTCAAATATGAGAGCTACTTATCACATGTGGCTATTAGCACTTGAAATGTGGCAAGTCCAAACTGAAATGTACTGTAAGTATAAAATAGACACTGCATATTAAAGATCTAGAAAAAAACAAAAAACAAGGCACAGTGTACAATATCTCATTGATCATAAGCTGAAGTAGTGTTTTTGATATATTGAATTAAATAAAGTATCTCTGAAATTAATTACATTTTATTTTTAAAATATACCTACCAGAAAGTTTAAAGTTACATATGCAAGCAACCTTATATTCTATAGGTCAGCACTAGCCAAAGTTTTAGAGTGACAAGGACTTGGAAGGATAGAGAAGAGCAGTGAAGAATTTCAGGCATCATCAGTAACATAAGCAAACACACAGGAAGATCCTGTACAATGCTCAAGTTCACACGACGGGAGGAGACTGCCTGTCTCGTTGAGAGGGATCATTGGAGAAGCACTGGATAAGCAGTCTGAGTCTAATGGTGGAAATCTCTGAGAAGCAACCTGAAGCTTGCCTCCCACTGGGAGTGTTTTTAAAGCAGGTTTGAGTGTAAAGCAGATTGAAGCAGAGCATGATGCCCACCGAGAAACTATCTGGTCAGTTTTTTTTTAAAGCAGGTTTGAGGGTGTAAAGCAGATATACAAAAGTCGCAGTTTGTTCCTGGGTATTGGAACCTCAGGTCCTGTATTCAAGGATGAATTCTTTCACTTTCTGTACAATTCTGTGTAAGTTAGCCAGTGTCTTACAGTCTTGGTAACTGTGTGTGGTTTCTTTACCATTTCTTTGAAAAGGTAACAAAAATCCCTTCCATCCTCACAGGCATTGCTGTGAGGGCCATTAGAGACAGTATATAGAAACTATTTTGTAAACCTTAGTCTTTAAAACTTTAAGGTATTGGAATTCCCTGTTAGCCCAATGGTTAAGACTCTGCTCCTAACGCAGGGGTCCCGGGTTTGACCCCTGGTCAGGAACTAGTTCCCACATACCATAACTAAGACTTGGCACAGCCAAATAAATAAATGTTTTCTTTTTAAATAAAAGACTGTAAGGTGTCATGTTTACAAGTTAAAAGACGGGCTGGATCCAACAGACTAAACCTGCACTGTCAAATATGAGAGCTACTTATCACATGTGGCTATTAGCACTTGAAATGTGGCAAGTCCAAACTGAAATGTACTGTAAGTATAAAATAGACACTGCATATTAAAGATCTAGAAAAAAACAAAAAACAAGGCACAGTGTACAATATCTCATTGATCATAAGCTGAAGTAGTGTTTTTGATATATTGAATTAAATAAAGTATCTCTGAAATTAATTACATTTTATTTTTAAAATATACCTACCAGAAAGTTTAAAGTTACATATGCAAGCAACCTTATATTCTATAGGTCAGCACTAGCCAAAGTTTTAGAGTGACAAGGACTTGGAAGGATAGAGAAGAGCAGTGAAGAATTTCAGGCATCATCAGTAACATAAGCAAACACACAGGAAGATCCTGTACAATGCTCAAGTTCACACGACGGGAGGAGACTGCCTGTCTCGTTGAGAGGGATCATTGGAGAAGCACTGGATAAGCAGTCTGAGTCTAATGGTGGAAATCTCTGAGAAGCAACCTGAAGCTTGCCTCCCACTGGGAGTGTTTTTAAAGCAGGTTTGAGTGTAAAGCAGATTGAAGCAGAGCATGATGCCCACCGAGAAACTATCTGGTCACAGTTAACTTGTGATTAGCCAGTTGCAGGATGTATGTTCACTGAGTCTGCTCAATTCTAAGACTTTTCAGATGTGGGCTATGTCACTACTGATGCAGAGGAAGTAAATGGAAAATAGAAGGTGGGGCAGAAAGGAGGCACGTTTATTGACAGTCCAGAGCATTCACCCCCACCCATCTTGTTCTTGTTCAGTCCTATGAGAATCTGATTGTCATCCCTATTTTACATAAGGTGGGAGGATTCAGAAATAAGTTGCCAAAGGTCATTCCAACTAGTCCATGCAGGACCAGCAGTGGAAGCCAGTTTGGTTGGCCAGTTCTTACTATACAATGCTACCTATTAAGAAAAAGAAATGGAAAACCATGCCCTTGAATCTGTTTTTTCACTTATGAGCATACACAGTTAGGAAAAAAAAAAACTGAAGAGGAGAGTGATCTATGTATTCAACAACACACTGCTAGCTTTGGATAATGAACATTACCACCTCTCTTTCTCCTAGACTGGAAGATCCTTGGGGACAGCAATAATTTCTTTGGTATGTTTTTTCATAAAGGAAAAAAAAAGAGATCATTTTGTTTTTCAGAATTAACCATGATGTCCACTATAGGTTCTTTATAGATATCCTGTGAGCCTCAGGTTGAAAGAGTTCCCTTCTATTCCTAGCTTGCTGAGACCTTTTATCCCAAATGTGCATGGCCTCATTTTATGTTTCATTGGATTCTATCTTGCTAACATATTGTAAGGATTTCTGCAATCATGTCTATCTGGTATACTGGTCTTAGGTTTCTCCTTCTTTGTACTATCTTTTTGGGGCGGGGTGGGGAGGGAGGGGCACGGGCAGGCCACTTCTATTGGTCTTTCATTTCTCTATTTTCATCCATCTTTGTTCTTTGGCTCCTGTGGGCCTCCCATCGTGGTGGCCTCTGTTGTCACAGAGCACCAGCTCTGGGCGCATGCACTCCAGACCTCCGGCTTGGTAATTGGACACATTGGTCCAGCCGCTCTGCCGCACGTGGGATCTTCCCAGGCCAGGGATCGAACTGGCGCCCCTTGCACTGCAAGGCGGTATCCTTACCCATTGGACCACCAGGGGAAGCCGTCTTTGTACTATCTTTATCTGGTTTTGGTAGTAGGGTAAATCTGCTCTCAAACATTATTTGCAAAGTATTTTCTTCTCTTTTCTGAATTAATTTACATAGAATTATTGCTCTTTCTTCTTTATATCTGAATATAATACCCCAGTAAAGACATTTGGGTTGAGGTTGTATGTGTGTGTCTGTTTGAAAGTTCTCAACGATTAATTCAGTCTCCTTATACATATAGAGAGCTCTTCAAATTTTCTATTTCTTCTTGGGTCAGTTTTGATAAACTTTATTTCAAAGAATTTTTTCTTTTCATGTAAGTTTTTAAAATTTATTGACAGACTTTTCAAAAATATTTCCTTATTATTCTTCTAGTAAGATCTATAGAGATGTCCTTTTTCCATTGTAGTCAGTCTACTTAGCATTTTAATTTTATTGGTTTTTGAAATTATCAGTTTTTATCTTCATTCTTTTTTTTCCTCTACAGTTTTCTATTTTTAAATTCTATCGCTTTCTGTTTCCTCTCCTCCACTTCAGGTTTAATTTGCTGTTGTTCTTCTAAGTTCTTAAGATAGAAGTATGTGCATTGGTATAATATTTTTATAATTTTATAACAATTTTATAATATTATATCTTATGCTTTCCTTTATATTCTAGAACATATTTATAATAATCATTTTCACATATGTGTTTGCTAATTCTATTTCTCTGTTATTTCTATGTCTGTCTCTATTCACATTTTTTTCCTGGCTATGGGTCATATTTTTCCACTTTATATGTATATGTCTTGTAATTGCTGAATGATTACTGGACATTTTGAGTATGAGTTGAGTGCTGGATTTTGCATTGCTTTAGGATTGCTTAGCTTTTTCTGGTAGAGGGTTATTTATAAAGTGGTTTAGTCTTTTGAGGCTTATTTTTAAGTGATTTTACTGTAGATGTAAAGTAGTTTATCTGGAGTGAATTTACCTCCATTGCCAAGGTATCACTATTCTGGAGTTTCCATTAAATGCATCATGTATTTAATAAGGTCTCTCCTCTTAGCCGAAGAGAATTAGAATAATCCATAACTCGGTTTGAGCTTGTGGAATTTGCTCATATCACAGCTCTTCAGTAATAATGCTTCCCTTGAGATTTCTTCTCGCTTGGCCTTGTGGGTTTTACCCTATGTGCCTCTGTACTGCTATTTAATCAAATATTGACTGTCAAAGCCTCTAGGGAACTTCTTTATATCTGAATATAATACCCCAGTAAAGACATTTGGGTTGAGGTTGTATGTGTGTGTCTGTTTGAAAGTTCTCAACGATTAATTCAGTCTCCTTATACATATAGAGAGCTCTTCAAATTTTCTATTTCTTCTTGGGTCAGTTTTGATAAACTTTATTTCAAAGAATTTTTCTTTTCATGTAAGTTTTTAAAATTTATTGACAGACTTTTCAAAAATATTTCCTTATTATTCTTCTAGTAAGATCTATAGAGATGTCCTTTTTCCATTGTAGTCAGTCTACTTAGCATTTTAATTTTATTGGTTTTTGAAATTATCAGTTTTTATCTTCATTCTTTTTTTTCCTCTACAGTTTTCTATTTTTAAATTCTATCGCTTTCTGTTTCCTCTCCTCCACTTCAGGTTTAATTTGCTGTTGTTCTTCTAAGTTCTTAAGATAGAAGTATGTGCATTGGTATAATATTTTTATAATTTTATAACAATTTTATAATATTATATCTTATGCTTTCCTTTATATTCTAGAACATATTTATAATAATCATTTTCACATATGTGTTTGCTAATTCTATTTCTCTGTTATTTCTATGTCTGTCTCTATTCACATTTTTTTCCTGGCTATGGGTCATATTTTTCCACTTTATATGTATATGTCTTGTAATTGCTGAATGATTACTGGACATTTTGAGTATGAGTTGAGTGCTGGATTTTGCATTGCTTTAGGATTGCTTAGCTTTTTCTGGTAGAGGGTTATTTATAAAGTGGTTTAGTCTTTTGAGGCTTATTTTTAAGTGATTTTACTGTAGATGTAAAGTAGTTTATCTGGAGTGAATTTACCTCCATTGCCAAGGTATCACTATTCTGGAGTTTCCATTAAATGCATCATGTATTTAATAAGGTCTCTCCTCTTAGCCGAAGAGAATTAGAATAATCCATAACTCGGTTTGAGCTTGTGGAATTTGCTCATATCACAGCTCTTCAGTAATAATGCTTCCCTTGAGATTTCTTCTCGCTTGGCCTTGTGGGTTTTACCCTATGTGCCTCTGTACTGCTATTTAATCAAATATTGACTGTCAAAGCCTCTAGGGAACTTCTATGCATATTCCTGGAACTCTTCTGAATAACTCCCTCCTCTTGCATATACTCTGCCCTCAACATTCTAAATGCTTCAGCTTCCTGGAATTTGGAAAGATTGCTGAGTTCTATTTGAGTTCACGCTTCCTACACCTCAGACTGGAAATTACCTCCAGACAGAATGCTTTAATGAAGACAAGCCTTACTTCATCTGTTTTCCTTTGCTCAGTGGTTGCAATCCTGAGCTGCCTATTGTGAAATATCTGAAAAAAGCTGTTTCCTATTTTGTCCAGTTTTTTCATTGTTTACGGGGAAGGGATAAGTCTAGACCCTATTTAGTCCTTAGGGATGAAAACGTAAGTCTTTTCCTCCACTTTGGACACCTGTCACTCATTCTTGACACCCGCGCCAGAGGGATTCTCTCAACACAGATCTGATCATATGAGCCCCAAAGGCAGTGAGCGCTGCTGGCTCTACAAAGTCTTATCCCTCTCACTCCTCCAGCACCTCTTTCTCCATTCCCACTTTCCACTCTACACTCCAGCATTATTACATTACTTCCAGCATTCTTCAAACATGCTGGGCTTCCTGTCACACCTCTGGATCATTGCAAACATTCTCTCAATTTAGGATGCTTGCCTTGCACTCACATATTCATTATTCCTTCATCACTAATTTATATGTCCTTTTTCCAGAGAGGTCTCCCATAAAATTTAGAGTTGGTTTTATACCTGCCAGACCCTCTCCTCATGCCCTGTATTTGTCTTAACAATAGTCTTCATCATTGTAATTATTTAATATCAATCTTCTCCATTAGACTGTTAGAGCCAAATGGAAGCTCAGTATTTCTCTCACTAAATCTGCTAAAGCCCTTGCACAGCAGCTGGAAGAATAGATCTCAACAAATATTTGATGAACAAATTAGTGAAAACTTACGGTTATTAACCAAAGAACTGACAGAGGGAGGTAGAGAGGCAAAGTAATTCTCCTCTTAGCAAGAGAATTAGAATAATCCATAACTCGGTTTGAGCTTGTGGAATTTGCTCATATCACAGCTCTTCAGTAATAATGCTTCCCTTGAGATTTCTTCTCGCTTGGCCTTGTGGGTTTTACCCTATGTGCCTCTGTACTGCTATTTAATCAAATATTGACTGTCAAAGCCTCTAGGGAACTTCTATGCATATTCCTGGAACTCTTCTGAATAACTCCCTCCTCTTGCATATACTCTGCCCTCAACATTCTAAATGCTTCAGCTTCCTGGAATTTGGAAAGATTGCTGAGTTCTATTTGAGTTCACGCTTCCTACACCTCAGACTGGAAATTACCTCCAGACAGAATGCTTTAATGAAGACAAGCCTTACTTCATCTGTTTTCCTTTGCTCAGTGGTTGCAATCCTGAGCTGCCTATTGTGAAATATCTGAAAAAAGCTGTTTCCTATTTTGTCCAGTTTTTCATTGTTTACGGGGAAGGGATAAGTCTAGACCCTATTTAGTCCTTAGGGATGAAAACGTAAGTCTTTTCCTCCACTTTGGACACCTGTCACTCATTCTTGACACCCGCGCCAGAGGGATTCTCTCAACACAGATCTGATCATATGAGCCCCAAAGGCAGTGAGCGCTGCTGGCTCTACAAAGTCTTATCCCTCTCACTCCTCCAGCACCTCTTTCTCCATTCCCACTTTCCACTCTACACTCCAGCATTATTACATTACTTCCAGCATTCTTCAAACATGCTGGGCTTCCTGTCACACCTCTGGATCATTGCAAACATTCTCTCAATTTAGGATGCTTGCCTTGCACTCACATATTCATTATTCCTTCATCACTAATTTATATGTCCTTTTTCCAGAGAGGTCTCCCATAAAATTTAGAGTTGGTTTTATACCTGCCAGACCCTCTCCTCATGCCCTGTATTTGTCTTAACAATAGTCTTCATCATTGTAATTATTTAATATCAATCTTCTCCATTAGACTGTTAGAGCCAAATGGAAGCTCAGTATTTCTCTCACTAAATCTGCTAAAGCCCTTGCACAGCAGCTGGAAGAATAGATCTCAACAAATATTTGATGAACAAATTAGTGAAAACTTACGGTTATTAACCAAAGAACTGACAGAGGGAGGTAGAGAGGCAAAGGGAGTAAGCAAACAAGCAAACCCTAACGTTCAAAAAGCCAGAAGGATCTAAAGGACAGCACATTTCCATTCTGTTTGACACCATGGGTCAACTTTTCCAGATGTCATTTATTTCCTCACCTTCGTCTTGCCTTTGTCGACAGAGGCACTAAAAATAAAAATGGTACATCTGATACCTTTCACTCTGCAGACCAAGAAGACCCAGAGTAAATGCTTTTCGATAATGGAGTTTTCAGAAGCAAGCATGATGAACAACATTTCACAATAATGAGTGCAATGTCTGATGATTCTCTTACTCTGTCTTGGGTAATTCCATGGAAGAGGGAGATCCATTATGCTTTGACCTGTTCTTTGTCACTGCTGTTGTTTTTAGTGTCAAGGTAAAAGAATGTCCACAGACCTGATATGATATTTATCATCTTAATTAAGTCATGTGAACAAACAGAATTAGGTTGTGGCAATCACAGACCTGGGAAAGAATGTTCAGAAGAATTGAAAGATTGCATGTTTCATACAAGGCAATGATGCAGAGATTGTAACATCTTAATTCAAAAGTTGTAGATTCGCCACATGCTAATTTGTCATCATTCAGTCTTTATTATTTATCATTTATGCAAAAAGTAAAAGGAAATAACATAAAATGTTTTCTTGTGAAGTGATACTCTTTAGTGAGCTGTTTAGATTGCTCGAGAAACAGGCATTTCCAAACTAAAGCTTAGACTCCCTTATGAAACTTTTGGTCGTAAGGAAGTCATTTATTCACCAAGGTTCAGTGACATCATAAAATACTAGGTAGAGCTAGCAGTATTTTTACAGATCATTTGGTAAGACCTCCCATTTTAGAAGCAGAAAGAGGTTTTCAACAGCATCCACTGTTTCTTTGAATCTCATTTCTCTCTCTGCACTTTGACCTCCTTTGACCTCTCGCCTATGCACGCTTTTCTTCTTTCTCCTTCCATCAGCCCCTCTGTGTCTCATTTGTTCTCACCAGTAACCCAAACTCTCCCAGCAGGCACTTGAGCACAGCTCTAACTAGCAAACTGAGTCACCTTATCCTCCTGACCTGCCCCCCATCCAAGCACCCCAGCTTTGAGCCAGCCTCGTGTCCTCGGAGTCCTTTGGGCCTTTCTCTGCAATCACCTCCTCTCCAGCTAACTTCTTCACGTGGACCCTCTTACTGACTCACAGCTGCGAGTCACCCAACTCTGAGGACCCAGTGTGCTCTCTGCCTTCAAGGGGCTCCCAGTGCTGCTCATTGGTTTCTCAACTCATCTTGTACCGATGCTCTCTTCACACTCACAGAATCTTCAAATCATGGGATTTCATAAATACTTGAACTTGAGAGTCTGAAAATCCAAATCCTTTATTTTACAAAAAGGAAAAGGAAGAAAGTACACGTTAACAATAAAGGTCTGACTGTAATCCATAAAAGGAAAGCCAATATTAATTACTTGACCTGGGAAAGAATGTTCAGAAGAATTGAAAGATTGCATGTTTCATACAAGGCAATGATGCAGAAAAAAATTAGGTTGTGGCAATCACAGACCTGGGAAAGAATGTTCAGAAGAATTGAAAGATTGCATGTTTCATACAAGGCAATGATGCAGAGATTGTAACATCTTAATTCAAAAGTTGTAGATTCGCCACATGCTAATTTGTCATCATTCAGTCTTTATTATTTATCATTTATGCAAAAAGTAAAAGGAAATAACATAAAATGTTTTCTTGTGAAGTGATACTCTTTAGTGAGCTGTTTAGATTGCTCGAGAAACAGGCATTTCCAAACTAAAGCTTAGACTCCCTTATGAAACTTTTGGTCGTAAGGAAGTCATTTATTCACCAAGGTTCAGTGACATCATAAAATACTAGGTAGAGCTAGCAGTATTTTTACAGATCATTTGGTAAGACCTCCCATTTTAGAAGCAGAAAGAGGTTTTCAACAGCATCCACTGTTTCTTTGAATCTCATTTCTCTCTCTGCACTTTGACCTCCTTTGACCTCTCGCCTATGCACGCTTTTCTTCTTTCTCCTTCCATCAGCCCCTCTGTGTCTCATTTGTTCTCACCAGTAACCCAAACTCTCCCAGCAGGCACTTGAGCACAGCTCTAACTAGCAAACTGAGTCACCTTATCCTCCTGACCTGCCCCCCATCCAAGCACCCCAGCTTTGAGCCAGCCTCGTGTCCTCGGAGTCCTTTGGGCCTTTCTCTCGCAATCACCTCCTCTCCAGCTAACTTCTTCACGTGGACCCTCTTACTGACTCACAGCTGCGAGTCACCCAACTCTGAGGACCCAGTGTGCTCTCTGCCTTCAAGGGGCTCCCAGTGCTGCTCATTGGTTTCTCAACTCATCTTGTACCGATGCTCTCTTCACACTCACAGAATCTTCAAATCATGGGATTTCATAAATACTTGAACTTGAGAGTCTGGAAAATCCAAATCCTTTATTTTACAAAAAAGGAAAAGGAAGAAAGTACACCGTTAACAATAAAGGTCTGACTGTAATCCATAAAAGGGGAAAGCCAAATACTTTATCCCACTTTGATTCGCCTGTGTCCTGACCTTTCAAGTCATGGGTTTTCATTTCAACACCTATTGCACCAACAATAGAAAAACTATCCAGTAAAAAACCCCCTTAACTTTCCTGACCTCTATCCCAACATGGTAGAGTGGAAAGGGTATGGGTCTGGGTACCAGGAAGAGCAGGATCCAGTCTCAGCTCTGTCATTTTCTATCCATGTGACAGTGGGGAAGTTACTAACCCTATTTTGGCCGGACTGTCTTCACAGCAACAACAGACTGGAAATCTACCCCGGAAGCTTCCCATGTGTAAAACAAATAGAACGGCTAACAAGGAATTAGTCAACGATGGCTGTTAATCTCCCTTGATTTGCTTTTTAGCATACTCTTCTCTGTTTCCAAAATCATCCTTATTTCCACCCATGCCCTTCTCCCTCCAGTCTTCTCAGAAGAGGTGGCTTTCATCGTTCTTTACAAAATGAATCCCTCTTCCTTAGATTGGAAGTCTGCTTTCTTCTCCTTGCTCTGGGCTCTGAGCCATTGGCTGTCTGTTCTCTCCAGCATCAAAAACGCTTCCTTCTCTGGGGATTCCCTTGCAGCTGGCTTCTCTCCTGCACACGACTCCCCTGGCCTTGAACACACCCTCAGGAAACAGCTTGCAGGAGAGTGGGGATCAGAGAGGCAGTAGCAGCAGGTTCTCAGCATGATGGAGATTTGACAAGTCTTCAGGGGAATTCTGATAGGCTTCCTTCCAGCCCCACTGGAGAAATTTCACGTTACTGAACAGAAAAGTTCTAGCTTCCTTATTCCAGTTACCACCGAGATGGCAGCTGCGAGTCACCCAACTCTGAGGACCCAGTGTGCTCTCTGCCTTCAAGGGGCTCCCAGTGCTGCTCATTGGTTTCTCAACTCATCTTGTACCGATGCTCTCTTCACACTCACAGAATCTTCAAATCATGGGATTTCATAAATACTTGAACTTGAGAGTCTGGAAAATCCAAATCCTTTATTTTACAAAAAAGGAAAAGGAAGAAAGTACACCGTTAACAATAAAGGTCTGACTGTAATCCATAAAAGGGGAAAGCCAAATACTTTATCCCACTTTGATTCGCCTGTGTCCTGACCTTTCAAGTCATGGGTTTTCATTTCAACACCTATTGCACCAACAATAGAAAAACTATCCAGTAAAAAACCCCCTTAACTTTCCTGACCTCTATCCCAACATGGTAGAGTGGAAAGGGTATGGGTCTGGGTACCAGGAAGAGCAGGATCCAGTCTCAGCTCTGTCATTTTCTATCCATGTGACAGTGGGGAAGTTACTAACCCTATTTTGGCCGGACTGTCTTCACAGCAACAACAGACTGGAAATCTACCCCGGAAGCTTCCCATGTGTAAAACAAATAGAACGGCTAACAAGGAATTAGTCAACGATGGCTGTTAATCTCCCTTGATTTGCTTTTTAGCATACTCTTCTCTGTTTCCAAAATCATCCTTATTTCCACCCATGCCCTTCTCCCTCCAGTCTTCTCAGAAGAGGTGGCTTTCATCGTTCTTTACAAAATGAATCCCTCTTCCTTAGATTGGAAGTCTGCTTTCTTCTCCTTGCTCTGGGCTCTGAGCCATTGGCTGTCTGTTCTCTCCAGCATCAAAAACGCTTCCTTCTCTGGGGATTCCCTTGCAGCTGGCTTCTCTCCTGCACACGACTCCCCTGGCCTTGAACACACCCTCAGGAAACAGCTTGCAGGAGAGTGGGGATCAGAGAGGCAGTAGCAGCAGGTTCTCAGCATGATGGAGATTTGACAAGTCTTCAGGGGAATTCTGATAGGCTTCCTTCCAGCCCCACTGGAGAAATTTCACGTTACTGAACAGAAAAGTTCTAGCTTCCTTATTCCAGTTACCACCAATTTTGAGGGGGAAAAAGTAGGAGTGGGTCTTCACACGCCATTTTATCATTACTCATTCAGTCTTTTTTTTTTAAATTTTTATTTTACTTTTTACTTTTACAGTTTTCCTGCTTACAGATATGCATGATCCCAGATTAGTCATATATATATATATCCCCCTCATCCCACCCCTCCATACTCATTCACTCTTTAACACAGAGATGGCTTATGAAGACAGATTTCAGAGTTTCAATCTTAAATTTCTGATTAGGTTTGGATTAGGGCTAAGAATGTCATTTCTAACAACTTCCCCGGCGATGCTGACAGCCTTGCCCAAGGACAGGCAGGAAGCCCTGATCCAGAGCCTTGTTACTGGACGTGTGGTCTTGGAAACAGCAGCATCTCACCTGGGAGCTGTCACAGATGCAGAAGCCAGTCCCTACCCCAGACCTGCTGGCCCAGAACCTGTACTTTCATGAGACCCCTGGGCTTCCCAGGTGGCCCTAGGGATAAAGAATCCACCTGCCAATGCAGGAGATGCAGGAGACGCAGTTCAGTCCCTGAGTTGGGATGATCCCCTGGCGACAGGAAAAGCTACCCACTGCAGTATTCTTATCTGAAGAATTCCATGGACAGAGGGGTCTGATGCACTCTAGTTTACGGGGCCGCAAAGGGTCGGACGTGACTGAGCAACTGAGCACATGTGTGACTCACGCGCACATTTCCATTTGAGAAGCCCTGCTCCAGCTCAGCAGCTCTCAATATGGTGTTAGTCACTCAGTCATGAGCCACCAGGGAAGCCTTCAATACAAGTGTTAAATCACTGGGAATTATTTTTGAAACACTAATTCTTGGACCCCACCCTGAGAGTCTGACTTAACTGCACTGGGGTAGGGCCTCAAACAGCAGTTTTTAAAAATACCTAGGAATCTCGTGAAAGCGCAGATCTGGGCTGAGTAGGTCTGAGGTCAGGCCTTCCTAGAAAGCTCCGAGGTGATGCTGCATTAAGGGCCTGGGAATCACATGTCAAGTGGCAGTCCACTCCGGAAAGGGCCATTAATGCTCTCGTCGCCCTAGACCTGACCATCCTTTCCCACCGTCATCCATCTTCATCTCTCTGCAGCTATTCTCCATTCTTCCTGCTTTAAGACACCCGTTCTCAGCTTTGACTACAAATTGCCGTCACCCAGAGAGATTTTAAAACTACCAGTACTTGGGTCCTACTCCCAGGGATTCTGATGGAACTGGTATGGGGTACAACCTGAGGACAGAAATGTCTACATCTCCCTGAGATGATCCTGACGGGGGCAAAGTCTAACAAGCACTGGTTTAGAAGCACTGTTTACCATGAGCTACAGCACTATTCTATGGTCTCTCCTACTTCTCAGACACTTCTTAGGATCCATCACTTGCTGCTTTTTCTATCACTCTGGTAGTTTTATCCATCCCAACTACAAATATGTGTGTGTGTGAAAACTTGACAGATTCCCCAATCATGCCTCTCTTGACATTCACATGTGGAGGGAAAGTCCATTCGTTCTCATAGTCACCCAGGTCACACAGAGAAGTCTAGACACTTACAGCTGGATTCCTCTTTCTGCTGCTCTGTTCTGTCTAGCCAGGGCCAGTCTGTTTCCGCTTCTCTCCTTCTGTGTCTCTGTGGCATGGCTTTGCAATTCCATTTCTATTCATGGTCGCTTCCAGTTTTCAGAGTTTTGTTTTGTTTTTCTGTAGCTACTACAATAACCTCCAAAATGCCTCCGCTTCTCACCTCTCTGCAACTCTGTTTACACACCTCAACCACGGAGCCATCTCCACGGGGCCTCTTAACACCTCACTGAAGGACGAATAGCACTCTCAGGGTCCCCTCATAGGAATAATGCAGTGAATGATTTTCCAGAATGATATCCCCCCATACATGCCCAACCCACTTTGCTTCATAGCACCTGTCACCTTTCTGTGACTTTGTTGTTATCTTTATTGTTAAACATCTGTCTCCCACCATTAGAGTGCAAGCTACATGAAGATAGAAGGGTTTTTTTTTATCTCGCAGAAAGCTTTTAAAACCTAGGAGGGTCTGGGCTGAGTAGGTCTGAGGTCAGGCCTTCCTAGAAAGCTCCGAGGTGATGCTGCATTAAGGGCCTGGGAATCACATGTCAAGTGGCAGTCCACTCCGGAAAGGGCCATTAATGCTCTCGCCGCCTAGACCTGACCATCCTTTCCCACCGTCATCCATCTTCATCTCTCTGCAGCTATTCTCCATTCTTCCTGCTTTAAGACACCCGTTCTCAGCTTTGACTACAAATTGCCGTCACCCAGAGAGATTTTAAAACTACCAGTACTTGGGTCCTACTCCCAGGGATTCTGATGGAACTGGTATGGGGTACAACCTGAGGACAGAAATGTCTACATCTCCCTGAGATGATCCTGACGGGGGCAAAGTCTAACAAGCACTGGTTTAGAAGCACTGTTTACCATGAGCTACAGCACTATTCTATGGTCTCTCCTACTTCTCAGACACTTCTTAGGATCCATCACTTGCTGCTTTTTCTATCACTCTGGTAGTTTTATCCATCCCAACTACAAATATGTGTGTGTGTGAAAACTTGACAGATTCCCCAATCATGCCTCTCTTGACATTCACATGTGGAGGGAAAGTCCATTCGTTCTCATAGTCACCCAGGTCACACAGAGAAGTCTAGACACTTACAGCTGGATTCCTCTTTCTGCTGCTCTGTTCTGTCTAGCCAGGGCCAGTCTGTTTCCGCTTCTCTCCTTCTGTGTCTCTGTGGCATGGCTTTGCAATTCCATTTCTATTCATGGTCGCTTCCAGTTTTCAGAGTTTTGTTTTGTTTTTCTGTAGCTACTACAATAACCTCCAAAATGCCTCCGCTTCTCACCTCTCTGCAACTCTGTTTACACACCTCAACCACGGAGCCATCTCCACGGGGCCTCTTAACACCTCACTGAAGGACGAATAGCACTCTCAGGGTCCCCTCATAGGAATAATGCAGTGAATGATTTTCCAGAATGATATCCCCCCATACATGCCCAACCCACTTTGCTTCATAGCACCTGTCACCTTTCTGTGACTTTGTTGTTATCTTTATTGTTAAACATCTGTCTCCCACCATTAGAGTGCAAGCTACATGAAGATAGAAGTTTTTGTGTCTCTTGTTTTGTCTCTTGATTATTTGTCTCAAGAATCTAGAAAAGTACCTGGCCCTCAGGCACTATTGGTTGAAGGAATGAATATATTTCAGCTGTAGTTAGCAATGCAGGTATCAGTGAATTACTCATAAACTAGGTAAGTGCTATACTTTGCTCCAATACTTTGGTTACCTGATGCGAAGAGATGACTCATTGGAAAAGACCCTGTTATTGAAAAAATTACAGGATGACAGAGGACGGGACAGTTGGATGGCATCACTGATTCAAGGGACATGAGTTTGAGCAAGCTCTGGGACATGGTGAAGGACAGGGAAGGCTGGCATGCTGCAGTCCGTGGGGTCGCAAAGAGTCAGACATGACTGAGCGACTGAACTGAGGTAAATCCTGCTAATTAAGGTTAAAAGCTCTTTGGTAAGACTCTGACTGGGGTCAGTCCTGGGCTTCAGGAAGTGGGAGGGTGCAGAGAAGGAGAGAAGAAGAGATCAGGGAGGAGAGAAGAAGAGAGGAGTTGAAACAGTATAAAACTGTCGCTGTATTGGTTTCTGCCGGCCTTCATTTGGCTTGTCCCATCTGAAAGTGTTTATAAGATGTGGAAATGCCTTGTCTGGTCTTCAGCCCTGCCCCAACGGCAGAGACTTACAAGAGACAAGGGCTAACCTTGGGACTGGCTGACGGGGAGGAGGGGGCTCCTACAGGCAGAAGTGACTTCTCCAGGCCCTCCCATCACCAAGGACTCGCAGCACGCAATCTTTCTTCTCTGAGATTAACCTGGCCGAAAGCCACGGTAAACACTCAATCTCCCTTACAGGGAGGAAAGATTAAATATCTGATTAAAATTTTTGGCTGCTAATTTATTGAACTTGGACAGATGAACCGGTTGGAAGTCACATGACTTTCCCTGTGCCTCTGCTGTTGTTGTTCCACAGAGAGGGGTCAGGGCTCCGTGGAGGCTGGCGGGGGCGCGAGGCCGAGGGGCCATCTTTGAACCTTTGGGGGCCAGATCTTTCCCAGTCAGGTCGGGAATGTCCACGTCACCCGTGGCAGTTTCTGTTTCGACCTCTCTCCTCTCTCTGTCCCGGGCAGCTCTGTGGATCTGGTTCCTCTCCGCCCTCCCCCGCCTATTGTTCTGAGCCGCCCAGAGAAATGATGTCATGGGCGGCTTAAAAATATACAGGAAGTCTTCAAAGCTGAATGACTTCAATATACTTTATTCCGTGGACGCTGGCTGCCGATCTCTCTATGGAAAGCACACCCCCCAGACCTGGGGGAGGCAGCCATAGGATGAGAGTCACTCTCCGTTCCACCAGCCGGCCCACTGGCTGCCCCCGTCCACACGGCCAGGGTGCCCTCCCCTCCCCTCCACCCCAGGGCCTTGGACAGAAGCCACTGCCAGAGGGGGGATGCCTGAGGAATAGGAGGTCAAAGGGAGTTTCCTCAGAAAAACAGGGACACAGGACTCTTGCGAGAACCAAAGGTCACCTTTCCTGGCCCTGGGGTGATACAGTCAGCTTAGCAGAGGTGCCAGTCACAGCAAGGTTCCCAGAGAAGGCAAAGGGACAGCAACCTCAGGGGACATGCCTCCACGTGCAAACGGTCGTGAGAGTGCTTCATGGAGACTGCGGCCCAGAGACTGGAGTAGAGCTTACAGGAGGCAGTTCGTACCAGGATAGCAAAAATCTGTGTAGGCTTTACGGTTTTCCCCGAAGGCCTTCCTGTATATTCCTGTATGAAAGTGGAAAGGGAAAGGGTCTCTGTGACCCCACGGACTGCAGCCCACCAGGCTCTTTTGTCCATGGGACTCTCCAGGCAAGAATACTGGAGTGGGTTGCCATGTCCTTTTCTAGGAGATCTTCCCAACTCAGGGACTGAACCCAGGTCTCCTACATTGCAGGCAGATTCGTTATGGTCTGAGCCACTGGGGAATCCCATTCCTGTATGAGTCCATCACAAACACTTTATGAGGTCATTAGTCCCATTTTAACAGTGGGCATCAGAAATAAAAAGTGAGGACTTTTTTCACTTATTCAAGGTCTTCAGGGGTCAAGGGTGGAATTGGGACTCAAGTCCAAACACCATGTATCTCCCAGCCCTCCACCCTGTGCTCAGACTGGGCCCTGGCTTCTTTTCCCCATTCCTCGTCTTCATAGAAATTGCCCCAAGTCAGTCTTTGTCTGGGTATCTAGTTTATAGTCCTGCTCCATCTTTTGGAACTACTAGAGTTTTCCTTTGCCCCCATAAATGGCACAGCCTCTGTGCCTCGCCCTGGTGCCTTTGCCCGTCTGCATCCACTCAACTCTCCAAGACTTTGGAGATAGCTAATTTCACATGTCCACAGCCCAGCTCTGTAATGAGGCCAGGCATTGCCTTGTCATTATTACATAAACTGAGGACCCTACAGCTTGGTGATACTGGTGTTGAGTTAAAAATATTTTTTACCCTGAACCAGGCACATGACTTTCTAAAGGCATTTTCCATTTTCCAAACACATAAGGCTGAGGTCTTTCTTGAGGTCCATAGGCAGAATTTAGGTGGTCTATTGAAACAGGATGGGGAAAACTACATCTCACCTTTCCTGGCCCTGGGGTGATACAGTCAGCTTAGCAGAGGTGCCAGTCACAGCAAGGTTCCCAGAGAAGGCAAAGGGACAGCAACCTCAGGGGACATGCCTCCACGTGCAAACGGTCGTGAGAGTGCTTCATGGAGACTGCGGCCCAGAGACTGGAGTAGAGCTTACAGGAGGCAGTTCGTACCAGGATAGCAAAAATCTGTGTAGGCTTTACGGTTTTCCCCGAAGGCCTTCCTGTATATTCCTGTATGAAAGTGGAAAGGGAAAGGGTCTCTGTGACCCCACGGACTGCAGCCCACCAGGCTCTTTTGTCCATGGGACTCTCCAGGCAAGAATACTGGAGTGGGTTGCCATGTCCTTTTCTAGGAGATCTTCCCAACTCAGGGACTGAACCCAGGTCTCCTACATTGCAGGCAGATTCGTTATGGTCTGAGCCACTGGGGAATCCCATTCCTGTATGAGTCCATCACAAACACTTTATGAGGTCATTAGTCCCATTTTAACAGTGGGCATCAGAAATAAAAAGTGAGGACTTTTTTCACTTATTCAAGGTCTTCAGGGGTCAAGGGTGGAATTGGGACTCAAGTCCAAACACCATGTATCTCCCAGCCCTCCACCCTGTGCTCAGACTGGGCCCTGGCTTCTTTTCCTCATTCCTCGTCTTCATAGAAATTGCCCCAAGTCAGTCTTTGTCTGGGTATCTAGTTTATAGTCCTGCTCCATCTTTTGGAACTACTAGAGTTTTCCTTTGCCCCCATAAATGGCACAGCCTCTGTGCCTCGCCCTGGTGCCTTTGCCCGTCTGCATCCACTCAACTCTCCAAGACTTTGGAGATAGCTAATTTCACATGTCCACAGCCCAGCTCTGTAATGAGGCCAGGCATTGCCTTGTCATTATTACATAAACTGAGGACCCTACAGCTTGGTGATACTGGTGTTGAGTTAAAAATATTTTTTACCCTGAACCAGGCACATGACTTTCTAAAGGCATTTTCCATTTTCCAAACACATAAGGCTGAGGTCTTTCTTGAGGTCCATAGGCAGAATTTAGGTGGTCTATTGAAACAGGATGGGGAAAACTACATCTTTGCTTTCATTCCCTTTCATTGAAGTTTTGTGTTTTCTGCAATTATGAATGTAGCCAACATACCACACTAGTATTACAGTGTTCGTCACTTTGTCACCAGTAGAAATCACAAATTTTTCAAATCACATTTCAGTTGTAACAAATATCTCAAAATGCCCTTTCTGCTCATCACTATTCAGAATTACAGTAATTATTAAGCCTGCTGTTGAGTCTTGTTAGTTACTGCATTATCAATGAAGCGTATACATTTTAACATCACAAATTTAACTTGTAGACATTTGGGTCATGTAAGTTTCTACCTGCATGGAAGAAATCTAGCCCCCTTCCAGAGCCTTACCTCCACTTGGCCCTAACTATTTTTTGAAATCCCTACAGATATTTCAGACTATATTTCCATGTAATTGGCTTCCTTTGTAACCCGGAGTATATTTTATTCATCTAAACACATGATTCTTGGGCTTCCCAGGTGGCTCAGTGGTAAAGAATCCGCCTGCCAATGTCGGAGAACAAGTGTGATCTCTGACTGGGGAAGACTCCACATGCCACGGAGTAACCAAGCCCGTGGACCACAACTATTGAGTCTGTGCCCTAGAGCCCAGGAACCGCAACTACCAAAGCCCGCGTGCCCTAGAGCCCATGTACCGCAACAAGAGAAGCCACCGCCATGAGAGATCCATGCTCTACAACTATAGAGTAGTCCCGCTCCCCACAACTAGAGTCCCTTAATGCATATTGTAAATATTACTTTTATTTTTACTTGTGCTTAGGCATACCAGTAGGATGTGTGACACAGTGAAGGAAAGTTTCTGGAACGGTGCCACAAGTTTATTAATTACAAAAATATTTCTTTGCTATTCATTAAGTCCTAAAAAAGGAATATGAGCAATATGAAATTGTTTACATCATGAAATAACAAAAGATACATTACTGACTAATCTGCAGAGTAAAATTAAAATAGTATTATAAAATAAAAACAATTTTTAAAAAACAAATAAAAATATAAAAGAAAAAATAAGGGAAGAAAATTTACATTAGTTATGCAACTACATTTGCCAAGAAATATTCGTGTTTTTTTTTTTTTTTTTTGCTGTATTCTTTAATGGTCACATTATAATGAAAACACTGCGGCTGTCTCAACTAGATAACTAGATCATTAGAAAAGAGCAAAGTCATTCTTTCCTCTTCTTTCACCTTCCTGTGTGTCTAAAACTCAGGTTTAATTACCCACTTTCTACATAAAGCCAATTGCATGCCCCCACAATTCTGGGCTTCATAGTCTTTACTCCAGATATAAAGCAGCCTGGCTTACTTGGAGATATGACAGGGGCTGTTCTTCCTTGGGTTCCCACCTGAGGCCAGTAGAATCCCCAAGCCTCTACACTAAAGGTGTCGTGATCTGCTTTATTTGCCACTGTTGCTTCTTTTCTAGTAACTTTCAAGACAGTTCTCATTGGCCTGCTCTGACGTTAGCCACTCGGTCGAGTCCAACTCTTTGTGACCCCATGGACTGTAGCCTACCAGGGTCCTCTCTTCATGGAATTTTCCAGGAAAGAATATTGGAGTGAGTTGCCATATCTTTCTCCAGGGGAATCTTCCCAGCCCAGGAATTGAACCCAGGTCTCCTCATTGCAGGCAGATACTTTACCATCTGAGTCACCTAGGAAACCTCTGAAAATTCTGAGCAACATTCTACTTAAATCTAGCACAATCTCACTTCTAAGAGAGCTTCAGAGAAAGAATAGGCAGGAAGATGGATGCAAGGCTTTCCAGGGAGCTCCTGCAGCTCCATATGATTGGATGTGTGACCTTCAAAGTCTGGGGAAAAAAGCTGAGTTGAATCAAAGCCAACCAGGAACCAAAATACTTCTAGTCTCCTTTTATTGTACTTCTGGGAACCAACCAATTATGTCCAGAACTCCAGATTATTGCTAGGCCTTTTTTTTTTTTTTTTTTTTAACTGATTCAGGAACCTTAGTGAGTCTTCTGGGATGTTCATTTTGGCATTTTTTTCTACTCTTTGTCACCCTCTTATACAAGAATAGAAAAAGTTCATCCTAAAAGAAAGAAGCCAGCCAGGGAGCAAGGCTGCCAGGTATAAAAGCAAAGCAAATACAGAGGAGTGAATTCTCACACATTGCTCCTGGGCCCATTTCCAGAACAGAAACCTGAAAGGTGAGAGGCAGAGGGAGGATGGAGACCCCGCTCTGTGCAGGGTTTAGTATTTAATCTCAAGTGGCTGAAATTGCTCCTGGTTGCCTTACAAAATCCAACTGAAAGGATTCTTTCCTCTTCTTTCACCTTCCTGTGTGTCTAAAACTCAGGTTTAATTACCCACTTTCTACATAAAGCCAATTGCATGCCCCCACAATTCTGGGCTTCATAGTCTTTACTCCAGATATAAAGCAGCCTGGCTTACTTGGAGATATGACAGGGGCTGTTCTTCCTTGGGTTCCCACCTGAGGCCAGTAGAATCCCCAAGCCTCTACACTAAAGGTGTCGTGATCTGCTTTATTTGCCACTGTTGCTTCTTTTCTAGTAACTTTCAAGACAGTTCTCATTGGCCTGCTCTGACGTTAGCCACTCGGTCGAGTCCAACTCTTTGTGACCCCATGGACTGTAGCCTACCAGGGTCCTCTCTTCATGGAATTTTCCAGGAAAGAATATTGGAGTGAGTTGCCATATCTTTCTCCAGGGGAATCTTCCCAGCCCAGGAATTGAACCCAGGTCTCCTCATTGCAGGCAGATACTTTACCATCTGAGTCACCTAGGAAACCTCTGAAAATTCTGAGCAACATTCTACTTAAATCTAGCACAATCTCACTTCTAAGAGAGCTTCAGAGAAAGAATAGGCAGGAAGATGGATGCAAGGCTTTCCAGGGAGCTCCTGCAGCTCCATATGATTGGATGTGTGACCTTCAAAGTCTGGGGAAAAAAGCTGAGTTGAATCAAAGCCAACCAGGAACCAAAATACTTCTAGTCTCCTTTTATTGTACTTCTGGGAACCAACCAATTATGTCCAGAACTCCAGATTATTGCTAGGCCTTTTTTTTTTTTTTTTTTTTAACTGATTCAGGAACCTTAGTGAGTCTTCTGGGATGTTCATTTTGGCATTTTTGTCTACTCTTTGTCACCCTCTTATACAAGAATAGAAAAAGTTCATCCTAAAAGAAAGAAGCCAGCCAGGGAGCAAGGCTGCCAGGTATAAAAGCAAAGCAAATACAGAGGAGTGAATTCTCACACATTGCTCCTGGGCCCATTTCCAGAACAGAAACCTGAAAGGTGAGAGGCAGAGGGAGGATGGAGACCCCGCTCTGTGCAGGGTTTAGTATTTAATCTCAAGTGGCTGAAATCTGTCTGTGCTTGACTCAACTGAAAGGATGCTGAGGTATTAAACAAGGCCTGTGTAATTCTTACATAAATAGAGAATGGAGCTAAGAGTTGGGGTAGGCATAATGCCTTACATTTCTATAGCATCCATAGGGTTCAAAGCATCTTTATAAACATTTTAGCTTTTGCTTGCGTCCTCATTACAATCCAAATAGGAGTAACCCCTCTGCTCACAATTTTGTGGCTGAATTGCTGCTGAAAGGGTAGTCTAATTAGGGACACACTTTGGATCATCTCCCACACAATAGAAGCTTTCCCACTAGTGCCACCGGTTCAGAAAAACACTCTAACTTCACCCTCCTAAAACACACGACAGGACTTCCTTAGCAGTCCAAGGGTTAAAGCTTTGCCTTCCAAAGCAGGGGAGTATGGGCTTGATCCCTGGTCAGGGAGCTAAAGACATCCCATATGGCGCTAGTGGTAAAGAACTCTTCTGACAATGCAGGAGACATAAGAGCCATGGGTTCCATTTCCGGGCCAGGAAGCTCCCCTGGCAACCCACTTCAGTATTCTTGCTTGGAGAATCCCATAGATAGAGGCGCCTGGTGGACTACAGTCGGAGTTGCAAAGAGTCAGACATGCGACTAAACCGATCAAGCACACAAGCACTCATAGCCCCCATATGCCTCAGGGCCAAATAATGAACACATAAAACAGAAACAATAGTGCAAAAAATTGAATAAAGACTTTAAAAAAAAGATCCACATCAAAAAAATCTTTATAAAATATAACACATCCCTGAAAGTAGTGAAAACTAATTATTCTTCTACCTTTTTGATTAAAATATAACAACATCCGTAAGATCCTGAAAGTTTTGTGAAAACATATCTTATCATCTTTGTCACCCTCTTATACAAGAATAGAAAAAGTTCATCCTAAAAGAAAGAAGCCAGCCAGGGAGCAAGGCTGCCAGGTATAAAAGCAAAGCAAATACAGAGGAGTGAATTCTCACACATTGCTCCTGGGCCCATTTCCAGAACAGAAACCTGAAAGGTGAGAGGCAGAGGGAGGATGGAGACCCCGCTCTGTGCAGGGTTTAGTATTTAATCTCAAGTGGCTGAAATCTGTCTGTGCTTGACTCAACTGAAAGGATGCTGAGGTATTAAACAAGGCCTGTGTAATTCTTACATAAATAGAGAATGGAGCTAAGAGTTGGGGTAGGCATAATGCCTTACATTTCTATAGCATCCATAGGGTTCAAAGCATCTTTATAAACATTTTAGCTTTTGCTTGCGTCCTCATTACAATCCAAATAGGAGTAACCCCTCTGCTCACAATTTTGTGGCTGAATTGCTGCTGAAAGGGTAGTCTAATTAGGGACACACTTTGGATCATCTCCCACACAATAGAAGCTTTCCCACTAGTGCCACCGGTTCAGAAAAACACTCTAACTTCACCCTCCTAAAACACACGACAGGACTTCCTTAGCAGTCCAAGGGTTAAAGCTTTGCCTTCCAAAGCAGGGGAGTATGGGCTTGATCCCTGGTCAGGGAGCTAAAGACATCCCATATGGCGCTAGTGGTAAAGAACTCTTCTGACAATGCAGGAGACATAAGAGCCATGGGTTCCATTTCCGGGCCAGGAAGCTCCCCTGGCAACCCACTTCAGTATTCTTGCTTGGAGAATCCCATAGATAGAGGCGCCTGGTGGACTACAGTCGGAGTTGCAAAGAGTCAGACATGCGACTAAACCGATCAAGCACACAAGCACTCATAGCCCCCATATGCCTCAGGGCCAAATAATGAACACATAAAACAGAAACAATAGTGCAAAAAATTGAATAAAGACTTTAAAAAAAAGATCCACATCAAAAAAAAAATCTTTATAAAAATATAACACATCCCTGAAAGTAGTGAAAACTAATTATTCTTCTACCTTTTTTGATTCTAATGCTTTATATAAGTCAAAACTTGAAGACCACTCCGTAAGATCTACTAAGAAGCACTTTCTTCTCCTTTCTTGTGTTTTATGAAATTTGGGAACCTCACATAAAACTAACAGCTAAGACAATGGAAATAGCATAGCCCCACATGTTTAAAATTTATCTCATTTACTAGCAAACTGAAAATTAAATTTCATCTTCTGAATCAATTAGTGTTTACTACCTAGATGCCTGCTATTTCTTTGATTTAGGAAAAAACAAAAATGTGTTTTACTCTGTGATGTGTTTACAACTGCAATATACTGTTAACTTTTTTTTTTTTTGGAAATTGATGTGGTATAAATCTTAAATAAACAGTGATCGCAGAGGGCAAAAAAGGTCTCAAAGAATAGGACTGTTTTAGAGATAAAGGTGTAAACTGATAGGCACAAAAATACAAACACAAATGAGAGTTTTCTACCAAATCACAGCAATTTTGTGGTTTTCTTTTCTCATCTACAAGAGGTGGTAAGATGGAAGAGATCTCTCTTGGGAGGCAAAGGACAAGAACCTAGCCTTCCTGTGCTTGCAACTTTAGGTAATCCATATAGCCTCTGAATAGTACTGCTCAAATGAGGACTAAAAACAGATTATCTGTTTGAAAGCAAGCAATGGGAGTAATTCGCTTATAGTCCTTTTACTTCATAGATCCACAGCCTTTTCAACAACGCGGTTAACTCTAAAAGCAATCATGTAGATTCATTCAAACTCAAACCACAAAAATGTGTCTAAAATATTTTTAACAGTCCAACCTCATTCTGCAGTCATGCTTGGGAAAGAAAAAAAGTCAGCCCCATTCTTTCTGTCTGGTCCTCATAAAGACTGACTTATCCTAAAAAAGTACCCCCAGCTTCCATCGTGGCTGAGGCAGCAAGCTGAAAGCTTACTGACCAGTGACTAATGTAAAAAGAAGACTGGTCATTGATTTTAGAGAAATTTCCATTTCTAAGTGCACATTTTTAAACTCCTCCTTTGCATTTATGCTACCTAGGTTACCATAAACTGAACCCACACTCACGCACTCTTCTGTGTGCCTTCTTCACATGTTGGATTGAAGTGCTGTGCCGTCCTAAGCCCTTAACTAGCCTTCCAGCTCCCTGAGGTAAGCATCTGTTTGTCCTTCATCCTTCTATCGTCCAGGATGCTCAACTCAGTGCCTCGCCTGCAGCAGAAACATTAAAAAAAAAAAAAAAAAAAAGGCTGAACTGAACTGACCTGACTTCATTATTCAGCTGGCTCTTTAGCTTTTCCTCAGTATTTCTTAGTTTGAGCTGGGAGCCAAAACATTGAGACCTTACTAACAGCTAAAAATAATACTAAAACTATCTTCTAGCCTAGAAGAGATTATGTCTATCTCAAATTAAGAACAGATGAGAAATATTGCAATGTCCATTAGAGTACCGTAAGATGCTCCAATGCTGTGCTTCCATCATGAGTCAGGGATCCCATTTGGAGATCATTTGCAATTTCACATTTACATAGGAAAGGCTTCCATTGCAAGGCATCTGAGTTCTTTTGCAAATTCAAAATAACCAGGGAAGTTGTTCTTTCATATTCATATTTGCAAATTTTTTTTCCAAAATCACTTTTAATAGCATCAGCTTATTTTTTTTTAACTTTTTTTTGGCCTCTTTTATTGGTTTTTTACTTATTTATTCTCATTCATCTTTATCCTTTGGCCTATGTGAGTCTCCTATCACAGTGGCCTCTCTCGTTGCAGAGAACCAGCTCTGGCTGCATGCGTAATTGGACACACCAGTCCAGCTGTTCCGTGGCATGCGGGATCTTTCCCGGTCAGGGATAGAACCGGTGTCCCTTGTACTGCAAGGCGGACTCTTTACCCACTGGACCACCAGGGAAGTCCCATAGGCTTATTTTTGCTAGTATTTTGTTGAGGATTTTGACGTCTAGATTCATCAGTGAAATTGGCCTATAATTTTCTTTTTTTTGTGTTGTCTCTGCCTGGCTTTGGTATCAGGGTGATGGCAGCTTCATAGAATGTGTTTGGAAGTGTTCCTTTCTGTGCAATTTTTTGCATAGGCTTATTTTTAGTAAAGCTCTTACTTAGTGATTTTGGACACTTCTGAAGTACAATTTTCCTGGAAAATAAGGAATGGGGTGCCCACAGAAGACATACCACTTGTTCAGTACTTCCAGATTGCCTGTGAGGAGGCTTAACTCAGTATATATTGACTTTGGGTTCCAGTGGCTGACTTCATCTAATACATTCTCCATAAACGGATGCTGATCCATTTGCCATAACATCTCCCTAAGCTTTGAGAGAATCTCCAATACCATTTGGACGCCTCAGAGGAAAACTGATTTGCCAGAGTCACTTTCCTGTGATTGATGCACTGCGGTGAGAAAGTCCACACTCTGCATATAAAACAGGGGAGCTCCTTCCACAGCAGTTACCAGCAAAAGCGCCTCCAGCCAGTGGCCCTAAGCTGGGACCCAGATGGAAGCCCATAAACAAAATAAAACAAAAGCAAGACAAAAGAAAGCTCTGTTGACTTCTTTTCCTAAGTACGGAAAATAGAGTTGAAGCAAGCAGCTAAAAGTGTATTGGCCATTTGGAGATCATTTGCAATTTCACATTTACATAGGAAAGGCTTCCATTGCAAGGCATCTGAGTTCTTTTGCAAATTCAAAATAACCAGGGAAGTTGTTCTTTCATATTCATATTTGCAAATTTTTTTTCCAAAATCACTTTTAATAGCATCAGCTTATTTTTTTTTAACTTTTTTTTGGCCTCTTTTATTGGTTTTTTACTTATTTATTCTCATTCATCTTTATCCTTTGGCCTATGTGAGTCTCCTATCACAGTGGCCTCTCTCGTTGCAGAGAACCAGCTCTGGCTGCATGCGTAATTGGACACACCAGTCCAGCTGTTCCGTGGCATGCGGGATCTTTCCCGGTCAGGGATAGAACCGGTGTCCCTTGTACTGCAAGGCGGACTCTTTACCCACTGGACCACCAGGGAAGTCCCATAGGCTTATTTTTGCTAGTATTTTGTTGAGGATTTTGACGTCTAGATTCATCAGTGAAATTGGCCTATAATTTTCTTTTTTTTGTGTTGTCTCTGCCTGGCTTTGGTATCAGGGTGATGGCAGCTTCATAGAATGTGTTTGGAAGTGTTCCTTTCTGTGCAATTTTTTGCATAGGCTTATTTTTAGTAAAGCTCTTACTTAGTGATTTTGGACACTTCTGAAGTACAATTTTCCTGGAAAATAAGGAATGGGGTGCCCACAGAAGACATACCACTTGTTCAGTACTTCCAGATTGCCTGTGAGGAGGCTTAACTCAGTATATATTGACTTTGGGTTCCAGTGGCTGACTTCATCTAATACATTCTCCATAAACGGATGCTGATCCATTTGCCATAACATCTCCCTAAGCTTTGAGAGAATCTCCAATACCATTTGGACGCCTCAGAGGAAAACTGATTTGCCAGAGTCACTTTCCTGTGATTGATGCACTGCGGTGAGAAAGTCCACACTCTGCATATAAAACAGGGGAGCTCCTTCCACAGCAGTTACCAGCAAAAGCGCCCTCCAGCCAGTGGCCCTAAGCTGGGACCCAGATGGAAGCCCATAAACAAAATAAAAACAAAAGCAAGACAAAAGAAAGCTCTGTTGACTTCTTTTCCTAAGTACAAAATAGGGTGAGAAGGAGAAGGTAGAACTACTCAGTTTGCCAAGCAGAGAAGAACAATGAAAGAGAAGCGATTGTGTAAGAGAATGTAATGTGTATAAGCAGATTATCGATTGTATTTGGTGTGAAGCTCTCCTGTAATAACAACAACCAATTTAGTTTATTTTAAGCTGTTCATATCGTTGGGGTTTTCCTTTTTGTGTGTTTTGTTTTGTCTTAACGTGGGAAAAAATGACCAAAAGCATGCCCCAAAGAGGAGGGAGAAATACACAGTACAGGGTTCGCAGTATACTACAGAGGAACGTCCTACCACATGGTTCCAGGGGCGGGACCATGGGCCAGATGAAGTGCTTCAGAGTCATCAAAGGAAGGAGAAATGAGGAGTTGCCTGAAGGCGTGTTGACTGGAGCATGGTGCAAAGCAAGGATGAAACGTAAAACTCCAAGGGCAAGGGCAGAGGAGAGGAGGAATTATACTCCTGAAGAAACCATGCAGCTTGAGAACTGTGGAATGTCATTGGCAGGTAGCCCATTTCCTTTAAGAAAATGTGAGGTATGTGCACTGCAGACAAAGGCAACCCACTATAAGCATGGCTCAATAACGCTTTCAAAGGAGACAGAGGGTTTGTATTTACCTTTCAGAGACGCTGAAAGAAGGAAACGTCTCTAACACCTTAAAATCTTGAGTACATACATACCACATACCACAAGACTCGAGTACAGCTGATAATGCGCATGGCGGTCACCGAAAGGTAACCAGCGCGGCAGAAGCATTTGTGTGGATGATGTGTTCTGGTGATTTGAACGTATACCTCTTCCCCAGACATCACAGTGTATTCTTTTATCTAAAAGGTAAATACACTGGTAGAATGAGACCCCCTTTTTTTTTAAACCTTCAAATCCAAAATGAAAAAGCAGGCGAGAATTTTCTGGGACATCCTACACCTGCTTCCCACCTACACAGCGACAACCTGAAGTGTTCACAGTGTTTAAAAACTTCAGTCAGATTCTCCTAGAAAAATAACAGGTGGGAAAGGAGAGACAGGGGATTCTAGAATGTTTGATGGTGTAATCTTCCACAACACTCTGTATTGAGAGAGAGGGGGGAGGAGGGAGAAAGAAAATGAACAGATAAAAAGTGAAAATTGACTGGCGAATAGCTGAATAAAGTCTGGTATAGCCAGATTTGGATGTTATTCAGCATGGCATGCTGCAGTCCATGGGGTCCCAAAGAGTCAGACCCAACTTAGGGACTGAACAACAACAAATATCAGGTGAGAGAACACAATGCAATAAAAAGCGAAAGAGAAACATATTGTATGATTCCATTTACATGAAATATCCTTCAAAGGTAAACCTATAGAGACAACAGGTCTAACTGTATTTGTCTGGGACTGAGGCGGGGCAGGGGATTATCTGCAAATGGAAACCTGGGACCGTATTGGTTTGATGGGAAGGATCTGAGACTGAGTGATGGTGACGGTTGCACAGTTCGGTAAATTTACTACAAATTTTGAATCATATGTTGGAGGTGTGAATTTTATGATATGTAAATTATAACTAGTTGTTTGTTTTTTAAGTAAATAGATAATTTGATAGAAGCAGCCACTAATCATTAACATGATTTTATATGATTTTAAGAAAAGAAAGATCTTTAAAAATGAACGTAGATAACTACTCCTTAAACGTCCTTGGATGGGTCTATACCTAATGTCACTAATAGGAACACTTTTTCTTAACTACAACACTTCACCCAGTTCACCCCACCCTGGAGTTATTTGCATACGTATTTCTCATCTCCCTGACTGTGAGGTCTGAGAAGAGAGGGCCCTTTTCGTATTTATTATCTACCATCCTCAGTGTCGTGCACAGTAGCTTTCACAGAGTAGACACTTAATGAATGTTTCCTGATTCAAAAACAGAATCTTTAGAAGAAAGAGCTGAAATGGGACAGGAGAAAAGATGAAATATTCCAAGGAGTTAGATGGTACATAGATAAGATTTTGCTTTTTAGAAAACCAACTTCCAAATAAAGGTCTACTCAAGAGAAAGCAACTTCAGAGAGAACCAGCATCCTTGAAGGAAGGAAGAGAAGTTTAGGTAAAAATAAAATACCAGAAACAAAAATGTATCTGTTAACACATCACAGTATCATCCCTCCATTTATGCACATATTTTTCCTATGTACCAGGACCACTCTTAACACACACACACACACACACACATACACACACACACACGCACACATCCATCCACGTGAGAAAGAACACACAAGAGAAGAAAGGTATGCTGAGTGGAGGGACACATCTTCAATTGGTCAATATTCATCGATATGTAAAATTCCGTCCTCTGTGCATGGCACTTCACTGCAATGGCAACTCAGCTGGAACACACTCTTCTGTATCATAAAAGATACCTCTGGAACCCAAACCACCAACGAGAATGGTCAATCAGGTGTTTCTGCTAGTCACACTTTTGGTCTGATCTCTCAGACAAAACTTCACTAAGACCTTAAGATTCCGGAGTTCCACCAAGGAGTCCGTGTAGCTACCCATGTTGGCAGCAGCGATTAGAACAAGGGCTCACTTATTGGAATAACTAAGTAAACATTTGTCATATTTAAACTTGGAAAGGAAAGGATGGAAGGAAAAACAGGAAGGTGGGAAGAAAGAAAGAAGGGAAGGAAAGATTTGACATTTCCTTTTAGTCCATAAAAACAATTTTATTAACTGGGTAAATTAAGGAAGGGAGGAAGGAAAGAGAAAAAGAAAGGAATACAACAACCCTTGAAAACAGAACAGTGATAAAAGGGGTAGAAAAATAGCATCAGTTCAATTTTGCAGTTAATTTGTGTAGAAAGTTAGAAAAGCTAAGAGATAACTATGTCACATTAAAAAAATTATTATAAAGAAACCTTGAATAATTATCTTAACTCTACAAAGAGCAGATAAACAAAGAAAATGCACTTAAAATGGGAGAAAAAGCAACTTCAATCAGCCACAGAGTAAGCTTGTCAACAAGGGTAACTCATGGGTTCCTGGGAGAGCGTGCACGCTGCTCATCCTCGCATGTGTCTGAGAAGGCAACCATCATCATTCTCAGTTGGAGTAAACACAGACCTGTGCAAGGCAAGAGGCTGAACCAGGAACCACTTCTCCCTTCCTGATCTCTGATTTGATTCGATTTTCTATTGCTTATCTTCTAAATGGGCTTGTAATCACCTGCCCTCTCGCTAGTACCTTCTTGTAAATGAGATGCCTATCTGGGTTTATCCCAGCTAAATAAACTGAATTCAATAAAACTCATCCTGGGTTATCCTCCAAGAGAATTATTAGTCCACTGTCATGCTACTGTTGCTACCGTTACCTAATGCTTTAACTTCTCCTTGAGGCTTGAGTTATGCTACGTCGTTGTATATCTAAGATAAGAGGCTGTCTGGAGTCTGTTCAATGTTATCGCATAATACACAGTGACTTTTTTATTGAAGGCACTCGGGGAGTACCTCTGCACTGATGCAGGTTTTACTGAAACCAATTCAGAGACTGTGTGTGTGTGTGTGCATGCATGTGTGTAACTATTCACATACACATATATTTTTAAGAATATGTACGTACTTTTTCAAGATAAATCCTGAATTGAAAAAGTCATGATGGTACTCTTCGTGCATGCTCAGTCATGTCTGACTCTTTGTAACCCCATGTGCTGTAGCCCATCAGGCTCCTCCGTCCATGGGATTTCCCAGGCAAGCATGATGGAGTAGATTGCCATTTCCTTCTTTAGGAGATCTTCCTGACCCAGGAATTGAATCCAGGTCTCTTGTGTCTCCTGCATTGGCAGGCAAATTCTTTCACTAGCGCTACATGGAAAGCCTCTTACTCTTCACAGTTAGCTAATAATCAGCATTAATAGGTCAGACCATACACCCTGTGATTAATCTAGTTTAAATCCTCAAGTGGTAACCCTAGTCTGTTAAGTACCCACCAGCAGACTGGGGACTTGCTGTCGCTCCATGCTGCCCAGCCCAGCCTCTGCCCAACTTCTGCCACCTTAAACCTCTGAGGATGCAGCCATCCCCAACCACAAGGTTCCCAGATTGCTAAGCCTTAAAAATGGGGTCTACTGATAAAGTGTCCACATTTCAAAAAGCCTAATGGCCATTTTACATTTCCTACAAAGGTTACGTAGGGCAAAGGGTCTGCTTTCTTTGGGTGTGAGCTTTACAAGTTATCTCGATGGTCTCATGCCTATCATCAGACATGATTTTTATGTATCAATTATTGGGGGAAATTCATTATTCCTTAAAACTGTAATTTGAAAGGAGAAAATATTTGAAAACATGGGACTCTGAAAAATTATGTAATTCCCCTGATGAGAAACAAGGTTTGGTATTCCTACCATGAAAAACAACATCAGGGAAATATGAGAATACTGAGCTGAGAATCATCACTTAATCCAGTGAAGGCATACCCAGACATCTTAGGAAATAGAAGTCCCTAAATAAAAAGGAAAAGCATGCCTTTTGAGGCTGAGTTGTTCAATGTTATCGCATATCACAGTGACTTTTTATTGAAGGCAGGGAGTACCTCTGCACTGATGCAGGTTTTACTGAAACCAATTCAGAGACTGTGTGTGTGTGTGTGCATGCATGTGTGTAACTATTCACATACACATATATTTTTAAGAATATGTACGTACTTTTTCAAGATAAATCCTGAATTGAAAAAGTCATGATGGTACTCTTCGTGCATGCTCAGTCATGTCTGACTCTTTGTAACCCCATGTGCTGTAGCCCATCAGGCTCCTCCGTCCATGGGATTTCCCAGGCAAGCATGATGGAGTAGATTGCCATTTCCTTCTTTAGGAGATCTTCCTGACCCAGGAATTGAATCCAGGTCTCTTGTGTCTCCTGCATTGGCAGGCAAATTCTTTCACTAGCGCTACATGGAAAGCCTCTTACTCTTCACAGTTAGCTAATAATCAGCATTAATAGGTCAGACCATACACCCTGTGATTAATCTAGTTTAAATCCTCAAGTGGTAACCCTAGTCTGTTAAGTACCCACCAGCAGACTGGGGACTTGCTGTCGCTCCATGCTGCCCAGCCCAGCCTCTGCCCAACTTCTGCCACCTTAAACCTCTGAGGATGCAGCCATCCCCAACCACAAGGTTCCCAGATTGCTAAGCCTTAAAAATGGGGTCTACTGATAAAGTGTCCACATTTCAAAAAGCCTAATGGCCATTTTACATTTCCTACAAAGGTTACGTAGGGCAAAGGGTCTGCTTTCTTTGGGTGTGAGCTTTACAAGTTATCTCGATGGTCTCATGCCTATCATCAGACATGATTTTTATGTATCAATTATTGGGGGAAATTCATTATTCCTTAAAACTGTAATTTGAAAGGAGAAAAATATTTGAAAACATGGGACTCTGAAAAATTATGTAATTCCCCTGATGAGAAACAAGGTTTGGTATTCCTACCATGAAAAACAACATCAGGGAAATATGAGAATACTGAGCTGAGAATCATCACTTAATCCAGTGAAGGCATACCCAGACATCTTAGGAAATAGAAGTCCAGCTAAAAATAAAAAAGTGAAAATGCATGCCAAACTCCTCCCACTTCCTGCCCTATGATTCAGGGCCCCAATTCAACATGAATTTGAAAAATTCTATAACAACTTCTTGGTTACATAGACCAAGATTTCTGAGGCAGTCAAAGAAATACTCTACATCTTTTTCTGTTGCCCATTCTCCTTACATGCATTCAGAGAACACACGCAATACATAGGTAGAAGATTAGCATTAGAATTTTTATGCTTCCAACCAAGGGCAAAGGTAGGAAAATTTCCTCTGGCTTCTAGCTATGTGGAAACTATGATATTTTGTGTATTCCATTACTCCTGAGTATTGAGGAAACAGATAGGAGTAGGAATTGTACTAGGAATAAGATCCACGATAATAAAGCAACATGGGAAGATCCCTGGAGCAGGACATGGCAACCCACTTCAGTATTCTTGCCTGGAGAATTCCATAGACAGAGGAGCCTGGCAGGCTACAGTCTACTGGGTCACAAAAGAGTTGGACACAACTGAACAGCTAACACTATCAACAACACACCTTGTCTTAGGAGAATGCCACCTAGAAAGTAGAAACTTCGAATCAGCAGCTGACTGAAAAGCTGCCCTTTCAGCTCTAGATTAAGTAAAGAAAGGTGACTATTGCACAATGCAAAGCCACAGAAACAACGGCTGACTCCTGCACAGGCAGCTCTTCAGAGACAGCTCAAACCTCTGTCTGGGGCCAGCACAGGCTGAGTGCCTACATGGGCTCCCCTTCCTCCAGTATTATCCTCTCTGGGACAAGGACCCCAGTGAAGGAAGGGGGTAAAGCACACGCTTAAAAGGGAACATAACTTCATCTTCTATGGCTCATATTTATATATATACATATGTCACATTTTTCTTATATATTCATCTGTTGAGGGATACTGAGTGGTTTCTATATCTTGACTATAATAAGATGTGACTATATTAGCCATAAAGATGAAATTCTGCCATTTTCTTCAATGTGGATGGACCTAGAGAATATTACATCTAGTGAATAAGTCAGATGGGGAAATACAAATACTGTACATCACTTACTTGTATATTCTTTAAAAAAATGTGTATACAAAACAGAAACAGACTCACAGATACAAAAAATGAGCTAGTGGTTAGCAGTGGAAAGAGGAAAGGGGGGCGGGGCAAGATAGGGGTAAAGGATTAAGAGATACCAGCTACTAGTGTAAGTTAGATAAGTAACAAGGATATACTTCATAGCACAGGGAATTCTATCCATTATTTTGTAATAATTTTTAAGGGGATTCAATCTATAAAAATACTGAATTATCTGCAACTAACATAATATGGTAAAAATGTATGCTTCAATTTAAAAAAGTCAAGACTCTGTATCTACAATAGTCTATCCTTCTCCTTATGGAGTTTTAAAAATCATTTTGATAACTGGAAAGAAAAATTATAATATCATAAAAACATTTAAGACATATAAAAGTGGCAAAAACACCTAAATGAAAATGAGATTTCCACAACCCATCAGAAGTTGTAAAATGTTGATACTAGAATGTAAGTCACATATGCATATTGTAATACTCAGAGCAACCACTGAGAAAATTAAACCAAAAGATAAAAACATTAAAAATAAGTAAAAATGGTACACAGAAAATATGTGCAAGTAACACATAGAAAGAGACACAAGGAAACAAACAGAAGACAGGTAACAAATGGCAGACTTTGGTCTTCCATACCAACAACTACCTTTATGTAAATGGTCAATATACACCAATTAAAACGTAAAGAGTGAATACAACTAAAACTGTAGCTACCATAGAACCCAGCAATGACACACTAGGGCGTTTATCTCAGAAAAGTGAAAACCTGTTTTCATACAAACCTGTACACACATGTTCATCATAGCTCTATTTAGATAGCCAAAAACAACCCAGATGGCCTTAAGTGGGTGTATGGTCTAACAAACTGTGGCATATCCATACTATGGAAAAAAATAGCTGGATGAATATTCATCTGTTGAGGGATACTGAGTGGTTTCTATATCTTGACTATAATAAGATGTGACTATATTAGCCATAAAGATGAAATTCTGCCATTTTCTTCAATGTGGATGGACCTAGAGAATATTACATCTAGTGAATAAGTCAGATGGGGAAATACAAATACTGTACATCACTTACTTGTATATTCTTTAAAAAAATGTGTATACAAAACAGAAACAGACTCACAGATACAAAAAATGAGCTAGTGGTTAGCAGTGGAAAGAGGAAAGGGGGGCGGGGCAAGATAGGGGTAAAGGATTAAGAGATACCAGCTACTAGTGTAAGTTAGATAAGTAACAAGGATATACTTCATAGCACAGGGAATTCTATCCATTATTTTGTAATAATTTTTAAGGGGATTCAATCTATAAAAATACTGAATTATCTGCAACTAACATAATATGGTAAAAATGTATGCTTCAATTTAAAAAAGTCAAGACTCTGTATCTACAATAGTCTATCCTTCTCCTTATGGAGTTTTAAAAATCATTTTGATAACTGGAAAGAAAAATTATAATATCATAAAAACATTTAAGACATATAAAAGTGGCAAAAACACCTAAATGAAAATGAGATTTCCACAACCCATCAGAAGTTGTAAAATGTTGATACTAGAATGTAAGTCACATATGCATATTGTAATACTCAGAGCAACCACTGAGAAAATTAAACCAAAAGATAAAAACATTAAAAATAAGTAAAAATGGTACACAGAAAATATGTGCAAGTAACACATAGAAAGAGACACAAGGAAACAAACAGAAGACAGGTAACAAATGGCAGACTTTGGTCTTCCATACCAACAACTACCTTTATGTAAATGGTCAATATACACCAATTAAAACGTAAAGAGTGAATACAACTAAAACTGTAGCTACCATAGAACCCAGCAATGACACACTAGGGCGTTTATCTCAGAAAAGTGAAAACCTGTTTTCATACAAACCTGTACACACATGTTCATCATAGCTCTATTTAGATAGCCAAAAACAACCCAGATGGCCTTAAGTGGGTGTATGGTCTAACAAACTGTGGCATATCCATACTATGGAATACTACTTAGCAAACAAAAGAAGCAAACTATTGACCCACAGGACAACCTGGATGAATCTCAAGGAAATTATGCTAACCGGAAAAAGTCAATCCCCTCAAATAACACACTCCATGATTTCACTTATACGAGTTTCTTAAATTTAAAAACTATAGAAATGGTAAAAAATACATGACTTTTGTGAGATATCCAGAAATGCAAATACTGAGTGATAGAAAATATTAAGAAGGCTTTAAGTAACAGGCAACTCTTGCATTACTTAAACTTATTCAGAATCTACTCTCTATGAGTTATCCGCTGTTGCTTAAGACATTGCCTCAAAGCTTAGTAACTGCAAACAGAAAACTTTATTATCTCAAAGTTTTGTTGGTCAGAAATCTAGGAGTGGCTTACCTGGATGGTTCTGCCTTGGATTTCTCACCAGGCCACAATCAAGATGTTGGCAAAGGCTGCAGTCACACTGAGGTTCAGCTGGAGGGGGCTCTACGGCCAAGCTCATTCATGTGACTTTGGTGGACCCCAGATGATCTACTTCCAAGTTCACTCACAGTGGCTTCTCCATGAGGCTGCCTCATGACATACCTTCTGGCTTCCCCCAGTCTGAGAACCTGAGAAGGTGTACAAAATGGAAGATGCTGTATTTTAAGAACCTAATCTTAGAAGTGACATTCCATGGCTACTGCCATGTCTGATTCAATAGAAATGAGTCAGTAAATTCAATCTACATTTAAAGAAATGGAGATTGCACAGAGGCAAGAATATCAGAAAGTAGGGTGCCTTTCATAGAGGACAATCCTTTAAATTCAATTTATGAAATCACTGATACCAAAATCTAAAAGGAACAACAGAAGAAAATTACTAATTTCACTTATGAATATTAATGCAAAACTCCAAAATATTAATAGACAGAATCCATAGTATATTAAAATAATAATATACCATAGCCAATTGAGGAGTATTCTAGAAATTCAAGTAAGATTTTATATTAAAAAGTAGATCAATAAAGACCACCACATTAATACAATAAAAAATAATTTGATTATCTTACATATGCTGAAAAGGAGGTTCATATAATTCAAAATCTATTGTTGATGGAAACAAAACTGCCCAACAACACAGAAATACAAGGTTTGTAATTAAGGTGGGCTAAATTGCTATAACAAATGTATCCAAATGATAATGGCTGTATTACTATAAAAGTTTACTTATAGTTCATGTAAGTAACAGCATATGATGGATGTTCTTGATCTGCTTCTCCATACCATGACAAATTCAGAGGAAAAAGTAAGTTATGAGCAGCTATTGGTTATTGTTGTTGAACTCATATACAAATTCAATGAAGTTGCCATTTATAAAATTAATATACAAGATTAACATAATTTATAAAGTGGGTATACAAAAATCTGTCATGTTTTTATACACTAATAACTGTCAGAAAGAAAAATTAAGAAAATGATCTCATTTATAATTCCAGCAGAAAGAATAAAATGCCTAGGAATAAATTGAACCAAGAATCTGAAAGATCCGGACACTGAAAACTAGACATTATGAAATTCCAGGAAAACTGATAATGATACCCAAGCTACTTCCAAGTTCACTCACAGTGGCTTCTCCATGAGGCTGCCTCATGACATACCTTCTGGCTTCCCCCAGTCTGAGAACCTGAGAAGGTGTACAAAATGGAAGATGCTGTATTTTAAGAACCTAATCTTAGAAGTGACATTCCATGGCTACTGCCATGTCTGATTCAATAGAAATGAGTCAGTAAATTCAATCTACATTTAAAGAAATGGAGATTGCACAGAGGCAAGAATATCAGAAAGTAGGGTGCCTTTCATAGAGGACAATCCTTTAAATTCAATTTATGAAATCACTGATACCAAAATCTAAAAGGAACAACAGAAGAAAATTACTAATTTCACTTATGAATATTAATGCAAAACTCCAAAATATTAATAGACAGAATCCATAGTATATTAAAATAATAATATACCAT
This sequence comes from Tragulus kanchil, assembly GCA_022376925.1. Classification (NCBI taxonomy): domain Eukaryota; kingdom Metazoa; phylum Chordata; class Mammalia; order Artiodactyla; family Tragulidae; genus Tragulus; species Tragulus kanchil. The sequence goes on along the minus strand of JAIOJX010000003.1, from coordinate 127,219,876 downwards.
AGCCAATTGAGGAGTATTCTAGAAATTCAAGTAAGATTTTATATTAAAAAGTAGATCAATAAAGACCACCACATTAATACAATAAAAAATAATTTGATTATCTTACATATGCTGAAAAGGAGGTTCATATAATTCAAAATCTATTGTTGATGGAAACAAAACTGCCCAACAACACAGAAATACAAGGTTTGTAATTAAGGTGGGCTAAATTGCTATAACAAATGTATCCAAATGATAATGGCTGTATTACTATAAAAGTTTACTTATAGTTCATGTAAGTAACAGCATATGATGGATGTTCTTGATCTGCTTCTCCATACCATGACAAATTCAGAGGAAAAAGTAAGTTATGAGCAGCTATTGGTTATTGTTGTTGAACTCATATACAAATTCAATGAAGTTGCCATTTATAAAATTAATATACAAGATTAACATAATTTATAAAGTGGGTATACAAAAATCTGTCATGTTTTTATACACTAATAACTGTCAGAAAGAAAAATTAAGAAAATGATCTCATTTATAATTCCAGCAGAAAGAATAAAATGCCTAGGAATAAATTGAACCAAGAATCTGAAAGATCCGGACACTGAAAACTAGACATTAATGGAAAATATGAAAGACACTAATACATGAAAATATATTCCATGCTCATGGATTGGGAGGATTAATACTGATAAAATGCCCATACTCCTCAAAGCTATCTAAAGATTCAGTGAAATCCCTATCAAAATTTCAATGGGGGTTTCCCTGGTGGTCCAGTGGGTAAGGACACCGCCTTGCAGTGCAAGGGGCGCTGGTTTGATCCCTGGCCTGGGAAGATCCCATGTGCCGCAGAGCGGCTTCATTAATGTGTCCAATTACCGAGCCGGAGCTCTGGAGCGCATGCGCCCAGAGCTAGTGCTCTGCGACAACAGAGGCCACCGCGATGGAAGGCCCACCTGGGCCAAAGAACAAAGATGGATGAAAATGGGCAAATGAAAGACTAATAGAAGTGGCCCGCCTGCTCCCCTCCCTCCCTACCCCACCCCCACCAAAATAAATAAATAAATAAATCTTAAAAAAAAAAATTTCAATGGCATTTTTCCCAGAAAAAGAACAAACAATCCTAAAATTTGTGTAGAATCACTGAAGATCCCAAATATCCAGAGCAAATCTTGAGAAAGATCAAAAGTGGAAGCATCGTGCTGCCTGTTTTCAAACCAGTACTCAAACCAGTGTGGGACTGGCATAAAAACAGACAAACAGATCAACAAAACATACACAGGCACACACAATGGAATATTATTCAGCTATTAAAATGCAGGCCATCTTGCCATTTGTGACAATGGATGGACTTTGAGGGCACTATGTTAAATGCAGTAAGTCAGCTTGAGGAAAACAAACGCTGTATCATCTCATTCAAGCTTAGAATCTAAACAAATTAAACCAAATGCACAGATACAAGAGAACCTATTGACAGTTGCCAGAGGAGGTTGGGCTGGTGGGGGAGGTTGGGGGGGATGGAGGACAAAAATAGATGAAGGGGGTCAAAAGAAGTTTGAAACTACAAACTTCTAGTTTCAAAGTATGTAAGTCCCAGGGCTATCACGTACAGCATGGTGATTATAGTTAGTAATACTGCTATGTTTGAAAGTGGCTGAAGTGGGAAAAGATCAACTCTTCCTCACAACAACAACAACATTGTAGCTAATGCATGGTGAAAGATGTTAACTAGACAAAATAAGTTTTAAATTATGGGGCAGGGCAAAAGTAGCTCTATCTGAGAGTAAAACATTAAAATAGCACATGTAATGAATGGATCCAGAAGCTCTGGTACATATATACAATGGAATACTACTCAGCTGTTAAAAGAAATGCAGAAGACTCAGTCCTAATGAGGTGGCTGGCTCTAGAACCTATCATAAAAAGTGAAGTAAGTCAAAAAGAGAAAGACAAGTATAGTATACTAACTCATATATATGGGATCTAGTAAGATGGTCATGATAACACACGCAGTGAACTCATGAAAAAACAGAGAATAGACATAAAGACATTGTGGAGACTGAACAGTGGGAGGGAGTAACATGGAAACCTATACTGTCATGTGTAGAAAAGATAGCTATTGTCATTGTGCTAGGGGAATAGGAGTACCTACAACCACTTGGAGCGATGGTCTGGAGGGATGGGAGGGGGGGAACTGGGTGGGGGAAGGGTCAAGGGATATGCATATGAATGATCTGGGAACAAACATGTACAAAAATAAATAAATAAATAAATAAATAAAAAATAAAATAAAATAGCACATGTATTCATTTCCTGTTGCTTCTGTAAAACATTATCACAAACTCAAACAACACAAATATCTTATCTTCTATTTGTGGAGGTCAGAAATCTGAAATGGACCTTTCTGGGTTAAAATCAAGGTGTGGACAGGGCTGCCTGCCTTTCTAGAGGTTCTAGGGAGAATTTGTTTCCTTGGCTTTTCCACCTTCCAAAGGTCGTGACTTTGCTCGTTTTCTTCAAAGCCAACAATATGCCACCTCTCATAGCCATTTTTCTGTAGTCACATTTATCTCTCACTCTGAACACAGACAGAAGAGTCTCTCTAATTTTAAGGGCCCCTGTGACTGCATTTTGCCCACTCAGATAATCTAAGACAAATCTCAAGATTCTTATCATTATCATGTTGGCAAAATCCCTTCCCTGGTGTAAAGTAACATATTCATAGGTACCAGGGTACAGGAAATGGACATCTGGGGTGCAGGATTATTTTGCCTATCATAGCATAAGTCTAGGGCTTCCCGCTGGGGGCTTAGTGGTAAAAGAATCCATCTGCAATGCAGGAGACAGGGGTTCCATCCTTGAGTCAGAAAGATCCCCTGGAAGAGGGCACAGCAACCCACCCTAATATTCTTGCCTGAAAAACCCCATGGACAGAGGAGCCTGGCGGACTACAGTCCATGGGGCCACAAAGAGTTGGACACGACTGAAGTAACTGAGCACAAGTTTATCCTAATTCATGTATAAACAGAGAAATAAAATGTGATAGAAAATGTCACAGACATATTCTAGAAAGTCTGATAGCAGACTACAACGCACATAAAGGGTTAGTCTGTTATTACAAATGTCATTTTGACTCAGTGGGGAAATGATCGCTTATTCGATACTTATTATTGAGATAACTGAATTACAATTGGAAATTAGTTAAACTCAACCTCATATACTACAAGAAAATTAATTCCAGATGGATCAAAGATTTAATTGTAAAAAATTAAACCATTAAAAACTAATATACACTATGAAGAATATCTTTATATTCTTATATTTTTATCATCAACATTTGATTACAACTACATTTCTGATACTAAATGTTACTGCTATAACTCATCCTTTAGGTATATCAAGTGTAAGCCAGCAGACTGTGTGTGGGCAGTTCCCTCTTCTTTCCACCTTTCCCTAGCAAATATTCTGGGAACTGAGGCATTTTTTTCCTGAATTAAATTTGCTTCACAGTGACATCATTCCTTCTTCCTCTACCCGATACTCCCAACTTGACCCATAACCCAAACTACATTCTTTTCCCATGGAATGTGGACGGTTCAAGGGGGCCCACCTTCCAAAGGTCGTGACTTTGCTCGTTTTCTTCAAAGCCAACAATATGCCACCTCTCATAGCCATTTTTCTGTAGTCACATTTATCTCTCACTCTGAACACAGACAGAAGAGTCTCTCTAATTTTAAGGGCCCCTGTGACTGCATTTTGCCCACTCAGATAATCTAAGACAAATCTCAAGATTCTTATCATTATCATGTTGGCAAAATCCCTTCCCTGGTGTAAAGTAACATATTCATAGGTACCAGGGTACAGGAAATGGACATCTGGGGTGCAGGATTATTTTGCCTATCATAGCATAAGTCTAGGGCTTCCCGCTGGGGGCTTAGTGGTAAAAGAATCCATCTGCAATGCAGGAGACAGGGGTTCCATCCTTGAGTCAGAAAGATCCCCTGGAAGAGGGCACAGCAACCCACCCTAATATTCTTGCCTGAAAAACCCCATGGACAGAGGAGCCTGGCGGACTACAGTCCATGGGGCCACAAAGAGTTGGACACGACTGAAGTAACTGAGCACAAGTTTATCCTAATTCATGTATAAACAGAGAAATAAAATGTGATAGAAAATGTCACAGACATATTCTAGAAAGTCTGATAGCAGACTACAACGCACATAAAGGGTTAGTCTGTTATTACAAATGTCATTTTGACTCAGTGGGGAAATGATCGCTTATTCGATACTTATTATTGAGATAACTGAATTACAATTGGAAATTAGTTAAACTCAACCTCATATACTACAAGAAAATTAATTCCAGATGGATCAAAGATTTAATTGTAAAAAATTAAACCATTAAAAACTAATATACACTATGAAGAATATCTTTATATTCTTATATTTTTATCATCAACATTTGATTACAACTACATTTCTGATACTAAATGTTACTGCTATAACTCATCCTTTAGGTATATCAAGTGTAAGCCAGCAGACTGTGTGTGGGCAGTTCCCTCTTCTTTCCACCTTTCCCTAGCAAATATTCTGGGAACTGAGGCATTTTTTTCCTGAATTAAATTTGCTTCACAGTGACATCATTCCTTCTTCCTCTACCCGATACTCCCAACTTGACCCATAACCCAAACTACATTCTTTTCCCATTGGAACTTAACGTACCACCCCCCGCCCAAATGGTATTTTAACCACACAAAAAGAGCCTTCAAACTAAAGACTGATTTTCATAAATTCCTTCAATGTTATTGCAAAATTGTTTGGCAAAGGGTCTGAGAAGGGTTGTAGATTATTATCCTACCTGCCTTAGCTTTCAGTGCTGCTCTATCATACAAATAAATGGAAAGAGTGACTTTCTACAGTGGCACAGTTGTTTTCAAAACCTATTTTCCAGAATGATTGTTGACTCCGTGGTATCTATTCTTTTCCTTTGCTTATTAGATCTCCTGCATTAGAATATGACTCAGCAAAATAGGACAGCTGCTGTCTGTCATTCACCCTTGTTCTGGTTCATCCTCAAATCTTCATCTACCAGGAAATGCAATTATTAAAATGAGAGTCCTGGAACTCCGATAAAGAATAACACACTTCCCGCAGATTGCAGGCTTTCTACCAGGGCAACCCATGCATTTTGCTCTTTGGCTTCTGGATGTTTCGGATCATTCACATTAGACATCATTCTTTTTTTGTAACTGAACTGTCAAGCACGGGACACTTGTTGCCTATCACCAGGAGTAGAAGTCCAAACACTTCTGCCAACTGTATCTTGGTATCAGAGTTACTACGGAGTACCTCATTACTAACATAGAGAAGACGCAGGACAAGATGAGCTCCGGTAATGGGCGCTTGTCCCCCATAGCCAGAGGACTCCTTCAAGGCAGCTGCCGAGATAACTGAATTACAATTGGAAATTAGTTAAACTCAACCTCATATACTACAAGAAAATTAATTCCAGATGGATCAAAGATTTAATTGTAAAAAATTAAACCATTAAAAACTAATATACACTATGAAGAATATCTTTATATTCTTATATTTTTATCATCAACATTTGATTACAACTACATTTCTGATACTAAATGTTACTGCTATAACTCATCCTTTAGGTATATCAAGTGTAAGCCAGCAGACTGTGTGTGGGCAGTTCCCTCTTCTTTCCACCTTTCCCTAGCAAATATTCTGGGAACTGAGGCATTTTTTTCCTGAATTAAATTTGCTTCACAGTGACATCATTCCTTCTTCCTCTACCCGATACTCCCAACTTGACCCATAACCCAAACTACATTCTTTTCCCATTGGAACTTAACGTACCACCCCCCGCCCAAATGGTATTTTAACCACACAAAAAGAGCCTTCAAACTAAAGACTGATTTTCATAAATTCCTTCAATGTTATTGCAAAATTGTTTGGCAAAGGGTCTGAGAAGGGTTGTAGATTATTATCCTACCTGCCTTAGCTTTCAGTGCTGCTCTATCATACAAATAAATGGAAAGAGTGACTTTCTACAGTGGCACAGTTGTTTTCAAAACCTATTTTCCAGAATGATTGTTGACTCCGTGGTATCTATTCTTTTCCTTTGCTTATTAGATCTCCTGCATTAGAATATGACTCAGCAAAATAGGACAGCTGCTGTCTGTCATTCACCCTTGTTCTGGTTCATCCTCAAATCTTCATCTACCAGGAAATGCAATTATTAAAATGAGAGTCCTGGAACTCCGATAAAGAATAACACACTTCCCGCAGATTGCAGGCTTTCTACCAGGGCAACCCATGCATTTTGCTCTTTGGCTTCTGGATGTTTCGGATCATTCACATTAGACATCATTCTTTTTTTGTAACTGAACTGTCAAGCACGGGACACTTGTTGCCTATCACCAGGAGTAGAAGTCCAAACACTTCTGCCAACTGTATCTTGGTATCAGAGTTACTACGGAGTACCTCATTACTAACATAGAGAAGACGCAGGACAAGATGAGCTCCGGTAATGGGCGCTTGTCCCCCATAGCCAGAGGACTCCTTCAAGGCAGCTGCCATAGAGTGAGTGGTCTACAGGCACTTTCTCTGTGCCTCAGAATGAAAGACTCTGCCCCCTCCCCAGAGAGGTAGATATGGTAGTGGTGCCATCTGACACATGCTTACAATAAGGCTTCCCAGGTGACTCTGTGAATACAGAATCTACCTGCAATGCAGGAGACAGGAGTTCAGTTCAGGTTTCCTAGATATCTCAGTGAATAAAGGACCTGCCTGCAATGCAGGCAACATGAGTTCAATTCCTGAATTGGGAAGATCCCCTGGAAGAGGAAATGGCTACCCACTCCGGCAACCCACTCCAGTATTCCTGCCTGGAGAATCCCATGGATGGAAGATCTGGGTAGGCTACAGTCCGTGGGGTCATAAAGAGTCGGACATGACTGAAGCAACTGAGCTAAATAGAATAAAAGTCCCAAACAGGGAAAGATATTCCCACACAAGGTGACAAGCCCAAAACAGGCTATGGGAATTCTTTATCTCTTGGTAAAGAACAGTTCTAGACCTAAGGCTCATTTTTATGTGACCAACAAGGGGTCAAAAGATTGCCTTCACAAGGCTGCCTTTCCCTATGGTGACCTTGAAATTGGTGATGACTTCCTTCCTCTCTAGGAATGGCACCCAACACAGACCAAGTCTATTCCTAAGACTCTGCTCTTCTAGCCATAGGCATGGGTTGATAGCTGGTCTAATGACACATAAGTTGTACATACAATTAGATCTCCTGCATTAGAATATGACTCAGCAAAATAGGACAGCTGCTGTCTGTCATTCACCCTTGTTCTGGTTCATCCTCAAATCTTCATCTACCAGGAAATGCAATTATTAAAATGAGAGTCCTGGAACTCCGATAAAGAATAACACACTTCCAGATTGCAGGCTTTCTACCAGGGCAACCCATGCATTTTGCTCTTTGGCTTCTGGATGTTTCGGATCATTCACATTAGACATCATTCTTTTTTTGTAACTGAACTGTCAAGCACGGGACACTTGTTGCCTATCACCAGGAGTAGAAGTCCAAACACTTCTGCCAACTGTATCTTGGTATCAGAGTTACTACGGAGTACCTCATTACTAACATAGAGAAGACGCAGGACAAGATGAGCTCCGGTAATGGGCGCTTGTCCCCCATAGCCAGAGGACTCCTTCAAGGCAGCTGCCATAGAGTGAGTGGTCTACAGGCACTTTCTCTGTGCCTCAGAATGAAAGACTCTGCCCCCTCCCCAGAGAGGTAGATATGGTAGTGGTGCCATCTGACACATGCTTACAATAAGGCTTCCCAGGTGACTCTGTGAATACAGAATCTACCTGCAATGCAGGAGACAGGAGTTCAGTTCAGGTTTCCTAGATATCTCAGTGAATAAAGGACCTGCCTGCAATGCAGGCAACATGAGTTCAATTCCTGAATTGGGAAGATCCCCTGGAAGAGGAAATGGCTACCCACTCCGGCAACCCACTCCAGTATTCCTGCCTGGAGAATCCCATGGATGGAAGATCTGGGTAGGCTACAGTCCGTGGGGTCATAAAGAGTCGGACATGACTGAAGCAACTGAGCTAAATAGAATAAAAGTCCCAAACAGGGAAAGATATTCCCACACAAGGTGACAAGCCCAAAACAGGCTATGGGAATTCTTTATCTCTTGGTAAAGAACAGTTCTAGACCTAAGGCTCATTTTTATGTGACCAACAAGGGGTCAAAAGATTGCCTTCACAAGGCTGCCTTTCCCTATGGTGACCTTGAAATTGGTGATGACTTCCTTCCTCTCTGGGAATGGCCGCACCCAACACAGACCAAGTCTATTCCTAAGACTCTGCTCTTCTAGCCATAGGCATGGGTTGATAGCTGGTCTAATGACACATAAGTTGTACATACAATAAAAAGAAGACAGGACTTCAGTACTGAGAGTGAATTTCATGCAGAAGGTGGATTTTAGCTGAATCTGTACTGATGGGAGAGATTAGAGAGACCAGAGTGAGCAAAGACCTAGTAGGGAAGAAGTTCAAAGAGACAGTTGGAGAAACCATGAGTAAATAAGTATGAGTCTATCATACAGAAGAATTTGTATGATGAAATCAGGGAATTAAAGTTGAAAAAAAATAGGCCCATCTTGTCCTATTGAGAGACAAGAGTTAAGTGCTCATGGTTTACTTACAATGGAGAAGAGCTAAAAGGATATTTGTGTATGTAGAGAATTGTCAAAAAGCCTCCAGCTTCCCCAAAAAAACAATCAGAAAAGAAAAAGACGAGAAAATCAGGCCCACTTTATATATCATTTTAAATACTAGCCTAATGAATTCACTATTATAGAAAATAGAGAATTATTTTTTAAATTTCAATGAGCAAACAAAGAATAAGTGTTGGAGGAATATTTATCAGTAGCCTTGAGCTGGGTACACTGAAAGGGAAATAAATTAAAAGCAAGAAACCATGAATGTGTACTAGGTCTTTCTTGTGATGGTAGTAGTGGAAGATTTACATGAAAACCTGCCTGGGGATATCTCACTGACCCTCACTGTCCCTTTGACTTCAGTGAATAAAGAGAGTATTTCTCTTATCACATTGAAGAAACTGTGCATTTGATTTTAGGCTGAGAAGAGAATTAAAAGCAACACTATAGGTAACCTTTAGCATATGTCCTAGTGGTTTTCGCACTTTTTCTTTTTTGAGGGGCAGAAAGCACTTGATGGTATTTTGGGTGTTATTTCTGTTGTTTCAACACATTATGTGGGGAATTGTTGCAATTTACACTTTGTCATTGGCCAAGAAATAATGCATTGCATTTCACCTGATGCCTTCCATATTTGTTATAGATCCCCAAGTCCGTAGTTCAGCAATGAGCCAAAAATATGCCGTATCTGCCTGCTAAAGGTCATTCCCTTGAAATGCATCATATGAAATGGAATTTTATTTCTTGCCAAAAACACTGTGGGCGTCTGTCACAACATTTATCTTCCTTCCATCAACAGCAGCAATGGCAGCAGCATCGTAATACTTCATGTTCAACCTTGGATGACATCAACAACTCTCCAGCATGCTTCTATGGAGTTTCCCCATATGCCTGGAAACTCAGGGCCACTGTTCCCACAATCCCCATCTCCTCCTCATCACGGATCAAGACTCACTTTCCTTGGAAACTTTGCCTGGTTAACCCTGCCCGCTAGCAAAAACACTGACTTAACCCTCATTGACTTAACAATAAAATTTCATACTTGCAAATGTCTGTTTCTTTTGCATTGGTTGGTTTCTGTCCTCTCTGTTAGGCCACAAACTCTTTACAAGTTGTGAATGTTCAAAAAATGCTTCCTAGGGCTTCCCTGGTGGCTCAGCGGATAAGAACCCATCTGCCAATGCAGGAGACTCAGGTTCGATCCCTGATCCAGGAAGATCCCATATGCCATGAAGTAACTAAGCCCACACATCAACGAAGACCCAGCACAGTCACAAATAAATAAATAAAAAGTTAACTAAAAAAAATTGCTTCCTAGTTGACCAACTCCTATTCTTTGACAATATGTGAATGTACATTTTTCTTCCTAACCTTTTCTCTTGCATCACCTTCATAGGTTAATGTAACCAGAACACCTCCTGGTAGTCTGAAAGCATTGGAAACCACTATCAATGCTGCAGAAAGTATTACGTGGTAAACATCTATTTTCTCTGTCGTCATGCGATAGTACCAAAAGCAGCCATCATTTTCTGAGGCTGATGTTGTCAATCAAGAAAATGCAGGTGTCACAATATTGCTTCTGTATTTTGTTTTGACTTTGTGGCCATGAGGCATGTAGGATCTTAGTTCCTCGACTGGGGATTAAACCCATCTCCTCTGCATTGGAAGGTAAAGTTCTAACCATCAGACCATCAGAGAAGTCTGAAAATACTGATGTCTATGCCAAGAAACCTTGTTAAGAGGAAGAGACACATCTTCCCCACTTCTCTCATTTCTTTGAGGAAGGATTTTTCTCCAAGCACTTTTGGCTTCTTGGCATACCCCTTACTTTTCATGGTGGATATAGAGTCAGATACATGATTTGACGGGTCTAGGAGAAGAGTTAGACATGTACAATTCAGCATCATTTTTTTTTCTTTTATCATTCTCTTCCTCTGGGAGCCAGCAATGCTCCTCTATGCCAGATATTTTAGAGGATAGCCTACAGAGGAGCAAGAGTCTGAGGCTGGATAGGTCAGTCTCATTCCAAGTATTAAGTATTACCATTATGCTGCCCACTTTATGGCTCAGGGGGTAAAGAGTCCACCTGCCAATGCAGAAGACATGGGTTTGAACCCTGGATCTAGAAGATCCCTGGAGAAGGAAATGGCAACCCACTCCAATATTCTTGTCGGGGAAATCCCATGGACAGAGGAGCCTGGTGGGCTACAGTCCAAAGGGTCACAAAGATTTGGACATGACTGAATGACTAACAAGCAAGTTTCTAATATCTAGACTCTCAGTTTCCATCTGACTTATTTTTTGTCATAAGATTAGTCAGGAAAGGAGTGTGTATATAAATATATTGGGTCCCCTTGCTACCTCAAAGTGCTATCAGACATTTGGCTGGGATTTGCAGGAGTTAGTAAGATCCCCGGGCAAAGCTGCTCTCTTTGATTGTGGGCATGGCAGACATCTATTTCCTCCCTGAAAGCCTATGCTAGAGCTCATATTCACAATGGCCCCTGTGATCCCCTCCACTTCTGTCTCTGATAAACTTCCAAGTTCCTCTCATTCAACTGCCATGTGGCCTAAAGCCACAAACCAATCTTTCACTTCATAAGGTTAATGTAACCAGAACACCTCCTGGTAGTCTGAAAGCCACTATCAATGTCAGAAAGTATTACGTGGTAAACATCTATTTTCTCTGTCGTCATGCGATAGTACCAAAAGCAGCCATCATTTTCTGAGGCTGATGTTGTCAATCAAGAAAATGCAGGTGTCACAATATTGCTTCTGTATTTTGTTTTGACTTTGTGGCCATGAGGCATGTAGGATCTTAGTTCCTCGACTGGGGATTAAACCCATCTCCTCTGCATTGGAAGGTAAAGTTCTAACCATCAGACCATCAGAGAAGTCTGAAAATACTGATGTCTATGCCAAGAAACCTTGTTAAGAGGAAGAGACACATCTTCCCCACTTCTCTCATTTCTTTGAGGAAGGATTTTTCTCCAAGCACTTTTGGCTTCTTGGCATACCCCTTACTTTTCATGGTGGATATAGAGTCAGATACATGATTTGACGGGTCTAGGAGAAGAGTTAGACATGTACAATTCAGCATCATTTTTTTTTCTTTTATCATTCTCTTCCTCTGGGAGCCAGCAATGCTCCTCTATGCCAGATATTTTAGAGGATAGCCTACAGAGGAGCAAGAGTCTGAGGCTGGATAGGTCAGTCTCATTCCAAGTATTAAGTATTACCATTATGCTGCCCACTTTATGGCTCAGGGGGTAAAGAGTCCACCTGCCAATGCAGAAGACATGGGTTTGAACCCTGGATCTAGAAGATCCCCTGGAGAAGGAAATGGCAACCCACTCCAATATTCTTGTCTGGGAAATCCCATGGACAGAGGAGCCTGGTGGGCTACAGTCCAAAGGGTCACAAAGATTTGGACATGACTGAATGACTAACAAGCAAGTTTCTAATATCTAGACTCTCAGTTTCCATCTGACTTATTTTTTGTCATAAGATTAGTCAGGAAAGGAGTGTGTATATAAATATATTGGGTCCCCTTGCTACCTCAAAGTGCTATCAGACATTTGGCTGGGATTTGCAGGAGTTAGTAAGATCCCCGGGCAAAGCTGCTCTCTTTGATTGTGGGCATGGCAGACATCTATTTCCTCCCTGAAAGCCTATGCTAGAGCTCATATTCACAATGGCCCCTGTGATCCCCTCCACTTCTGTCTCTGATAAACTTCCAAGTTCCTCTCATTCAACTGCCATGTGGCCTAAAGCCACAAACCAATCTCAAGGAACACATGGCATCCCATAATGATCAATCAGTGCCTTCCTTCATCAAGGCAGAGCCGTTTCCCAGCCCGCCTGATTCTATGTCCCTTTTTAAATAACAACACAGCACACAATGTGAACCTACCATGATACTTATTTCCTACTTTTACTAAAAACATTCTAATTTATACCTATTAAATTACAGTGTTGTAGTCTCTTTCTTTTAAGGAGTTCCCAGCAAGTGAAATGATCACAGTGGAGTGCTTTTTATGTCTCAAAGCAAAGAGGTTTTCTAGTCTAGTCTGTAAATGGACACTTTGGAACTTCTCTGCATACTGACAATGTCTCTACCAATCCAGAGATCAGAAGCCTAAAGACTCTTTCCTAATAAACCAACCTAATTTAAATCAAGTAAGAGTATCGCCAGAGTCAGTCTCAGCATGGAATATTACAAGCTCAGTGCCTTACTTCCAAGCAATCTAGAGCCTTAAGAACAAGTGGGAAAGGTAGACAGAAGTAAAAGCCTCCTGTCACTAGCTCTTTCCTTCCATTTCCCACCCATAACTACCTAAGTGTCCAGACCTTTCTTTCTTCCTCTATGCCCAAATCTGGCTGGTGCACATGGAAATAAAATCTCCCAACTTTCACTCACTAAGACCAATTGAGCTTATTATATGATCTCAGCTTTTGTTCCAAGAAAACCAAGATCAATCTCAAAAAGCAGTCTTCTGAACTTGGCAGACACTTGTGTGGGAAAGTCTTTAAACAAAAACAAATTTGTTGACGTACTGGGACAAGAAACTCAAGAGAACAGATAAAAAAGTTTCTAATATCTAGACTCTCAGTTTCCATCTGACTTATTTTTGTCATAAGATTAGTCAGGAAAGGAGTGTGTATATAAATATATTGGGTCCCCTTGCTACCTCAAAGTGCTATCAGACATTTGGCTGGGATTTGCAGGAGTTAGTAAGATCCCCGGGCAAAGCTGCTCTCTTTGATTGTGGGCATGGCAGACATCTATTTCCTCCCTGAAAGCCTATGCTAGAGCTCATATTCACAATGGCCCCTGTGATCCCCTCCACTTCTGTCTCTGATAAACTTCCAAGTTCCTCTCATTCAACTGCCATGTGGCCTAAAGCCACAAACCAATCTCAAGGAACACATGGCATCCCATAATGATCAATCAGTGCCTTCCTTCATCAAGGCAGAGCCGTTTCCCAGCCCGCCTGATTCTATGTCCCTTTTTAAATAACAACACAGCACACAATGTGAACCTACCATGATACTTATTTCCTACTTTTACTAAAAACATTCTAATTTATACCTATTAAATTACAGTGTTGTAGTCTCTTTCTTTTAAGGAGTTCCCAGCAAGTGAAATGATCACAGTGGAGTGCTTTTTATGTCTCAAAGCAAAGAGGTTTTCTAGTCTAGTCTGTAAATGGACACTTTGGAACTTCTCTGCATACTGACAATGTCTCTACCAATCCAGAGATCAGAAGCCTAAAGACTCTTTCCTAATAAACCAACCTAATTTAAATCAAGTAAGAGTATCGCCAGAGTCAGTCTCAGCATGGAATATTACAAGCTCAGTGCCTTACTTCCAAGCAATCTAGAGCCTTAAGAACAAGTGGGAAAGGTAGACAGAAGTAAAAGCCTCCTGTCACTAGCTCTTTCCTTCCATTTCCCACCCATAACTACCTAAGTGTCCAGACCTTTCTTTCTTCCTCTATGCCCAAATCTGGCTGGTGCACATGGAAATAAAATCTCCCAACTTTCACTCACTAAGACCAATTGAGCTTATTATATGATCTCAGCTTTTGTTCCAAGAAAACCAAGATCAATCTCAAAAAGCAGTCTTCTGAACTTGGCAGACACTTGTGTGGGAAAGTCTTTAAACAAAAACAAATTTGTTGACGTACTGGGACAAGAAACTCAAGAGAACAGATAAAATGTTCCATGAGCCAACTCTGCCCTCAGCTTCAGCATTCATGCTTTCCTCAGCCAGCAGTCCTTGTTCCATGCTATGGATAAAGCCAGCTCATCAGCTTATCACGATTAGATCAAATGCCTTTACCAAAGGACCAAAGGAACACCAAGACAATCATAAAGACAATCTCCAACTGCAGAAATCCCACGCTGCAGTATATAAAGAAAACATCAAATCAACAAAAGAAACGAAGAAAGGTGTTGACAACAAATGATACAGTGAGATGGCTTTTGTCCTCCAAGTCCACGTCAAACCATTTCCTCTGGTCACACTTCCCTTCTCCCCAAGGGCACGCAGAGAGGGTTCCCCCTGTCTTTTGTTACTGTGAGTGACAACATAACAAAACTCACTCAGTTCTGCTTCAAAATAGAAGTACAAATAAAGATTAGGGTTCCCCAAGGAAGGAAATTGCTTTTACTTTCCCAAGCAACTAGTGAAGGAGACAGGGAGAAAAGATTCTGGCGAATATCAAAATAGCTGAAGTTTCCTGGGCAAAGGAAAACTATACTGTTTAGGGATAGCCTCATGCAAGGGAAAGAGATACTGTTAAGAAAACTGATCTTATAAAAGACCAAGGCAGTCAGAAACCAGAGTGAATCCCTTTATACCCAGCAGAAAACTCTGGAGGCTGTTGGCGACCTAGTGGATTGACTTCCTCTTCTAAAGATAACTCAGACCTCTAGACTTTGTTCCTGTGTGCCTCTTTTTCCTCTATGGTTTCTTGGAGAACAAGGGCTTAAAGACAGCACACAGGAGCCAGAACAGAAGATGAAAGTAAGATATAAATCCCAACCACAGTGCTGTATATTTTTTGTGCTGTGGATTTTCTTGGGTTTCAAAAGTTAATTAAGAATGAATCCAACAGAATAGCCACTAAGATCCTCAGATTTACTTGCCCACCTGCACCATTTTCTGAGCAAGACAATTCTTTTCTTCATCAGAAGTGCTTGTCTCCATTGATGGAAATTAATAATAAGAGTTAATATCAAGTCCAAAGGCACTCTATTCAAGCAGAAAACGTTATTGAGCCCAGGGACTCAAGTGCTTCCTAAACACCAGTCCTCAGACTCACAGTTCCAATCAGTATGTAGCTAATAGGATAGATTTATCTTCTACATATCGACATCTGTGTTCAGATCAAGAATAAGTCCAGGAACTTCCCTGGTGGTCCAGTGACTAAGACTCTGTACTCCCATTGCAGGGAGCCAGGGTTCCAGCCCCAGTTAGGGAACTAGATTTCAGGCTGCCTCTAGGTGTTTCCAAAAAGACAACCATTCTCCCAAATCAACAAAAGAAACGAAGAAAGGTGTTGACAACAAATGATACAGTGAGATGGCTTTTGTCCTCCAAGTCCACGTCAAACCATTTCCTCTGGTCACACTTCCCTTCTCCCCAAGGGCACGCAGAGAGGTTCCCCTGTCTTTTGTTACTGTGAGTGACAACATAACAAAACTCACTCAGTTCTGCTTCAAAATAGAAGTACAAATAAAGATTAGGGTTCCCCAAGGAAGGAAATTGCTTTTACTTTCCCAAGCAACTAGTGAAGGAGACAGGGAGAAAAGATTCTGGCGAATATCAAAATAGCTGAAGTTTCCTGGGCAAAGGAAAACTATACTGTTTAGGGATAGCCTCATGCAAGGGAAAGAGATACTGTTAAGAAAACTGATCTTATAAAAGACCAAGGCAGTCAGAAACCAGAGTGAATCCCTTTATACCCAGCAGAAAACTCTGGAGGCTGTTGGCGACCTAGTGGATTGACTTCCTCTTCTAAAGATAACTCAGACCTCTAGACTTTGTTCCTGTGTGCCTCTTTTTCCTCTATGGTTTCTTGGAGAACAAGGGCTTAAAGACAGCACACAGGAGCCAGAACAGAAGATGAAAGTAAGATATAAATCCCAACCACAGTGCTGTATATTTTTTGTGCTGTGGATTTTCTTGGGTTTCAAAAGTTAATTAAGAATGAATCCAACAGAATAGCCACTAAGATCCTCAGATTTACTTGCCCACCTGCACCATTTTCTGAGCAAGACAATTCTTTTCTTCATCAGAAGTGCTTGTCTCCATTGATGGAAATTAATAATAAGAGTTAATATCAAGTCCAAAGGCACTCTATTCAAGCAGAAAACGTTATTGAGCCCAGGGACTCAAGTGCTTCCTAAACACCAGTCCTCAGACTCACAGTTCCAATCAGTATGTAGCTAATAGGATAGATTTATCTTCTACATATCGACATCTGTGTTCAGATCAAGAATAAGTCCAGGAACTTCCCTGGTGGTCCAGTGACTAAGACTCTGTACTCCCATTGCAGGGAGCCAGGGTTCCAGCCCCAGTTAGGGAACTAGATTTCACAGGCTGCCTCTAGGTGTTCATATGCTGCAACAAGAATCCCCATGTGCCACAATTAAAACAGAGCTCAGCCAAATAAATAAATACTTTTTAAAAATAGGATTTCAGATTTTTTTTTTTTAAAAAGAGGTCCAACCAGCAGTGGAAGGATTAGAGCTGACAATTTAATGTCACATTAGTATAAGCCAGGGACACTATGGCAGTGCTACAAAGAAATGACATTAACTAATTATGTGACCACCATCATTAATGCATGGCATGATGGGAGGCTGTGCACACTGCTGTTGTCCTACTGATTCAGGCTGTTCCTCTGAGCCTGGACCCAAAGCATTTGTCCACTCACATCTGATAAAATTAGGAGAACCCAAAAAACTGATATTATTTTCCCAGGCTCTTAAGTAAGTGTAATACTCTTTGTTTTCTGTGAATAAACTAGTCTCTCCGAAGAGAAACTCATCAAGTAAAATTAATTTCCTTGTGTCTTTTCACAAAATACAGGACTACATGTACCCCGTGAAACTTGCAGCACAGAATTTGCATTTTCATAACAATGGCATGCTTCAGTTCATCGATAGCAACTAATTGCTAACTGTGGAATAATTTCTCTGGTATTTTACAGAATTCAAACATAATAGTTAATAGCAATGGAGCAATGTTGGTTCATAATGTGACAAATATACCCCACTGAGGTAATCTGTTAAAAAAAGAGAGAACTGATGAGGGTGGAAAGAGTATTTATAGGAACCCTCTCTATTGTGTATCCCAATTTTTTTATAAACCTACAACTATTCGAGGGCTTCCCTGGTGGCCCAGTGGGTAAAGAGTCTGCCTTGCAGTGCAAAGGGAACCAGTTCGATCCCTGACCTGGGAAGATCCCACACGCCACAGAGCGACTGGACCGGTGTGTTTCAATTACAAGTCAGTACTCTGGAGCGTGTAAACCCAGAGCTAGTGCTCTGCAATGAGAGGCCACTGCAATGGGAGGTCCACACAGGCCAAAGAAT
Source organism: Tragulus kanchil (assembly GCA_022376925.1). Taxonomy (NCBI): domain Eukaryota; kingdom Metazoa; phylum Chordata; class Mammalia; order Artiodactyla; family Tragulidae; genus Tragulus; species Tragulus kanchil. The sequence continues at coordinate 127,202,030 of JAIOJX010000003.1, read as the reverse complement.
AAAGATGGATGAAAATAAATAAATAAAAAAACAAGAAAAGAGGCCAAAATTAAAAAAAAAGAAAATCTATCTCTACTTTAAAAAAAAAAAAAAAAAAACTATTCGAAGCTTCAATACTTTGGCCACCTTATGCAAAGAGACAACGCATTGAAAAAGACTATGATGCTGGGGAAAATAGAATGCAGAAGGAGAAAGGGACGACAGAGGACAAGATGGCTGGGTGGCATCACTGACTCAATGGACATGAGTTTAAGCAAACTCTGGAGATGGTGAAGGACAGGGAAGCCTGGTGTGCTGCAGTCCATGGGTCACAAAGAGTCAGACACAGCTGAGTGACTGAACTAAACTGAAACCTATTCTAAAAATGAGACCTTATTTTTTTTAAGTAGGAAATTCTCTGAACAGAGGACTCACCAAAGAAGGCATACAGACAGCAAATAAGTATAAAAATAGATGTTCAACATCATTTGCCATTAGAGTTGCAAATTAAAACAATAATTAGTTACCACAGTATATACCAATTCAAATGGCTAAACTCCAGAAAACTGAAACTACAAATTCTGGAGAAGATATATAGAGTCACAGGCTAATAGACATGTAAAATGGCATAGCCAGTTAGAGGAGGATTTGGTTATGAATTACAAAGTACAGTCTTATCATCCAGCAGTCTTGCTCCTAGATATTTACTCAACCTATTTAAAAACTTTGTCCTCACGAAAATCTGCTTGTGAATGGTTATAGTAACTTTATTCATAGTTGTCCAAATTAAAAGTCACCAAGTCATCCTTCAATAGGTGAATGAGCTAATAAGCTGGTACATTCATACAATGTAATATTATTCATTGATAAAAAGAAATGAGATATCAAGCTGCAAAAGATATTGATGAACTTTAAATATACATTCTTAAGTGAAAAAAGCCAGGCTATCTATTTTATAAATCCAACTCTATGACATTCTGAAAAAGGCAAAACTATGAAAAGAGTGAAAAAACAAAATCTCTTGTGCTAAGTCACAATCTCAGGCACTTCCTGGATTAAATCCGAAACTAGCCCCCATAGAAAAAGGATAAGGAGAGGTAGATTACTCCAAACTGACAGGTGGCAGGTTTTTGTTTTGTTTTGTTTTTTAAATTTTGGCCTCTTTTATTGGTCCTTCATTTATTTACTTTCATCCATATTTGTTCTTTGGCCTGTGTGGGCCTCCCATTGCAGTGGCCTCTCTTGTGGCAAAGCACCAGCTCTGGGCGCCACCTTATGCAAAGAGACAACGCATTGAAAAAGACTATGATGCTGGGGAAAATAGAATGCAGAAGGAGAAAGGGACGACAGAGGACAAGATGGCTGGGTGGCATCACTGACTCAATGGACATGAGTTTAAGCAAACTCTGGAGATGGTGAAGGACAGGGAAGCCTGGTGTGCTGCAGTCCATGGGTCACAAAGAGTCAGACACAGCTGAGTGACTGAACTAAACTGAAACCTATTCTAAAAATGAGACCTTATTTTTTTTAAGTAGGAAATTCTCTGAACAGAGGACTCACCAAAGAAGGCATACAGACAGCAAATAAGTATAAAAATAGATGTTCAACATCATTTGCCATTAGAGTTGCAAATTAAAACAATAATTAGTTACCACAGTATATACCAATTCAAATGGCTAAACTCCAGAAAACTGAAACTACAAATTCTGGAGAAGATATATAGAGTCACAGGCTAATAGACATGTAAAATGGCATAGCCAGTTAGAGGAGGATTTGGTTATGAATTACAAAGTACAGTCTTATCATCCAGCAGTCTTGCTCCTAGATATTTACTCAACCTATTTAAAAACTTTGTCCTCACGAAAATCTGCTTGTGAATGGTTATAGTAACTTTATTCATAGTTGTCCAAATTAAAAGTCACCAAGTCATCCTTCAATAGGTGAATGAGCTAATAAGCTGGTACATTCATACAATGTAATATTATTCATTGATAAAAAGAAATGAGATATCAAGCTGCAAAAGATATTGATGAACTTTAAATATACATTCTTAAGTGAAAAAAGCCAGGCTATCTATTTTATAAATCCAACTCTATGACATTCTGAAAAAGGCAAAACTATGAAAAGAGTGAAAAAACAAAATCTCTTGTGCTAAGTCACAATCTCAGGCACTTCCTGGATTAAATCCGAAACTAGCCCCCATAGAAAAAGGATAAGGAGAGGTAGATTACTCCAAACTGACAGGTGGCAGGTTTTTGTTTTGTTTTGTTTTTTAAATTTTGGCCTCTTTTATTGGTCCTTCATTTATTTACTTTCATCCATATTTGTTCTTTGGCCTGTGTGGGCCTCCCATTGCAGTGGCCTCTCTTGTGGCAAAGCACCAGCTCTGGGCGCATGTGCTCCAGAGTGCTGGCTCAGTAATTAGACACATAGGTCCAGCCCATCCCGCGGCATGTGGGATCTTCCCAGGCCAGGGATGGAACTGGCGCCCCCTGCACTGCAAGGCAGACTCTCTACCCACTGGACCACCAGGGGAAGCCCCTAAGTTGAAGTTTTCTTGATCATGATTGGAAACTTATCAAAAGAACACACCTTACAACTTTTCTGCTTCTAGATTTGATTCTTTATACTAGAACTGAAATACTCAGAGTTGAAATAACTCTAAAAATGAACATAAGTAATTTAAAGGTAATATTTAAGAGATACCGTCAACTTAGCAGCATAAAATACAAATTCTACAGGTTAATACTGTATGGTTTAAGATTAATATCATGACTTTGGACTTTAACACTTCAGGCTAATAATTTTTTTGCTATATATTTCCAAAATATAGCTAGTCAGATAATATATGGTGATTGTATTTATATTTTATGAGAAGGAGAGTATTCATGGATATGGAAAAATCTCTTCCCTTTCCAAGAGGATAAATTATGTATTAAATACAAACTTTAGGCAATGGATGAAAGTTCAGAGTTAAAACATAAATGTGGAAAACTTCCAATTTAAAATGGTACATAGCACCTAATTAAGCCTTTCCCAGTTTTTCATAAAAATAAGTTTGAAGGGGCTTCCCCTGGTGGTCCAGTGGATAAGGACACCGCCTTGCAATGCAAAGGGCGCCGGTTCGATCCCTGGCCTGGGAAGATCCCACGTGCCCCGGAGCGGCTGGACTGCTGTGTCCGATTGCCGAGCCGGAGCTCTGGAGAGCATGCGCCCAGAGCCAGCGCTGTGCAGCGACAGACACCACCGCGATGGGAGGCCCACAGGAGCCAAAGAACAAAGAAGGATGAAAATAGAGAAATGAAAGACCAAAAGAAGTGGCCCGCCCACTCCCCTCCCTCCCCAACCTGACCCCCACCCAAAATAAATAAATAAAATCTTAAAAAAAAAAAAGAAAAAAAAAAAAAAGAACTTTGAAGACAATCCTAGTTTTAAGAAAATATCCCATAGAAGTACACAATTACTCAATGATAAATGTATAAAGATATTCATTCGTGTGTTATCTGTTTAAAAATATTTAGAAACTACCTAAAGGTTCATCAAGAACCACATGTTTAAAGAAGCGAGGTAGTGCCAATGAATGATTTGTGGCTTTTATAAATGTTGAAATCAGTATATATTTCCCTGAGAAGAATGCTCATTATTCAAAACAAAATGTTCAAAATGCTGAACTGCTATCTATAGCATATTCCTTTTCAAAAAATGATCATCATGAAATACGTATATCTTGTGATAGTGTACTTTCACTTCCTTTTTTTACTCACTTGCTTTTAACAGCTTTAGGAGATATACCTTCCATACCATAAAATCTACCCATCTAAAGTGTTTTGTCAAATGTCCCTCAGTATATTTATGAAGTTGAGCTAAAATCTCCTCAGTCTAATTTTAGAATGAACATTTTATCATCCTCTTAAACAACCTCACAGCGGCTCAAGCCCCTTTAGCAGTCACCCCCTGTCGCCCCTCTCCAACTGACCAATGCAGCCACTAACACACTTTCTGTCTCTGTGGATTTGTGCATTCTCGACATTTCATAAATATGGAATCATGCAATATGTGGTTTTTTGTGTCTGTTTTTTTTCACCTTGAATAATGTTTTCAAGATTCATCTCTTTTGTAACATGGCATCAGTACTTTATTCCTCTTCCATTGTATGGATATGTCACATTTTGCTTACCCATTTGTGAGTTAATGAACATCTAAGCTGTTTACAATTTTGGTCATTATGCATATTTTTACGAACACACACATACCTGGGTTCTCTATGTTTCACTTTTGAGAAATCATCAAATTGTTAACCATGGCAGCTACTATGGGAATTTACGGCAATCTATGAGGATTCCTGTTCCTCTGTATTCTTGTCTGCATTGTTATTGTTTGTCTTCTTTATCATAACCATCCTAGTGGCTCTAAAGTGGTATCTCACAGTTTTATTTCCATGGCTCTAGTGACAAATTATGGTATGTATCTTTTCATGTGCTTATGGGCCATTTGTGTATCTCTGGAGAAATGTATATCAAAATCATTTGCCTTTTTTTTTTCTTTTTTCTTTTTTCTTTTTTTTATTATTCCTCATCCCTCAGCCTATGTAGTGTTACACTCCCCTTTATCCTCACTAGTACTCTTTTTTTTTTTTTTTTTTCAATTTTGGCCTCTTTTTTTATTATTGGTTTTTTTATTTATTTATTTTCATTCATCTTTATTCTTTGGCCTGTGTGGGCCTCCCATTGCAGTGGCCTCTCTCTTTGCTGAGCACAGGCTCTGGGTGCATGTGCTCCAGAGTGCTGGCTCATAATTGGACACACCGGTCCAGTCACTCTGTGGCATGTGGGATCTTCCCAGGCCAGGGATCGAACTGGCGCCCCTTGCACTACAAGGTGGACTCTTTACCCACTGGACCACCAGGGAAGCCCCATTCGCCTATTTTTAATTGTGTGCTTGTTGCTCAGTCGTGTCTGACTCTTTGCCAGCCTATGGACCAGAGCCCTCCAGGCTCCTCTGTCCATGGGATTCTCCAGGCAAGAATACCAGAGTGGGTTGCTATTTCCTCCTCCAGAGGATCTGCACTTGGGGATCAAAGCCACGGATCCTGAGTCTCCTGCATTACAGGCAGATTCTTTACCACTGAGCCACCAGGGAAGCCCTTATATTTTTTTTCAATTAGGTTGTCTTTTATTGATAACTTGTGCCAGTTTTTTTGATATATTCTGATACAAGTTCATATATATTGATAGATAGATAGATAGATAGATAGATAGATAGATATGGTTTTCAGATACTTTCTCCAATTCTGTGCAGATAGATAAGATTTGCAGATACTTTCTCCAATTCTGTGCATTCTTTCCACTTTTTTGATGGTGTTCCTCTGCAGTACAAATATTTTTAAATTCCAAAAAGGTCCAACGAAGCTTTATTTTTCCTTTATCACTTGTGATTTTCTTGTCATAACTAAGAAATCATTGCATAATCTGAAGTCATAAAGACTTGCTAATACATTTTTCTCTAAAAGTGTTCTGTTTTTACCTAATTCCTTTAGGTATCTAATTAATTTCAAGTTAATTGTTATTTGTGGTGTTCCTCTGTATTCTTGTCTGCATTGTTATTGTTTGTCTTCTTTATCATAACCATCCTAGTGGCTCTAAAGTGGTATCTCACAGTTTTATTTCCATGGCTCTAGTGACAAATTATGGTATGTATCTTTTCATGTGCTTATGGGCCATTTGTGTATCTCTGGAGAAATGTATATCAAAATCATTTGCATTTCTTTTTTCTTTTTTTTATTATTCCTCATCCCTCAGCCTATGTAGTGTTACACTCCCCTTTATCCTCACTAGTTCTCTTTTTTTTTTTTTTTTTTCAATTTTGGCCTCTTTTTTTATTATTGGTTTTTTTATTTATTTATTTTCATTCATCTTTATTCTTTGGCCTGTGTGGGCCTCCCATTGCAGTGGCCTCTCTCTTTGCTGAGCACAGGCTCTGGGTGCATGTGCTCCAGAGTGCTGGCTCATAATTGGACACACCGGTCCAGTCACTCTGTGGCATGTGGGATCTTCCCAGGCCAGGGATCGAACTGGCGCCCCTTGCACTACAAGGTGGACTCTTTACCCACTGGACCACCAGGGAAGCCCCATTCGCCTATTTTTAATTGTGTGCTTGTTGCTCAGTCGTGTCTGACTCTTTGCCAGCCTATGGACCAGAGCCCTCCAGGCTCCTCTGTCCATGGGATTCTCCAGGCAAGAATACCAGAGTGGGTTGCTATTTCCTCCTCCAGAGGATCTGCACTTGGGGATCAAAGCCACGGATCCTGAGTCTCCTGCATTACAGGCAGATTCTTTACCACTGAGCCACCAGGGAAGCCCTTATATTTTTTTTCAATTAGGTTGTCTTTTATTGATAACTTGTGCCAGTTTTTTTGATATATTCTGATACAAGTTCATATATATTGATAGATAGATAGATAGATAGATAGATAGATAGATATGGTTTTCAGATACTTTCTCCAATTCTGTGCAGATAGATAAGATTTGCAGATACTTTCTCCAATTCTGTGCATTCTTTCCACTTTTTTGATGGTGTTCCTCTGCAGTACAAATATTTTTAAATTCCAAAAAGGTCCAACGAAGCTTTATTTTTCCTTTATCACTTGTGATTTTCTTGTCATAACTAAGAAATCATTGCATAATCTGAAGTCATAAAGACTTGCTAATACATTTTTCTCTAAAAGTGTTCTGTTTTTACCTAATTCCTTTAGGTATCTAATTAATTTCAAGTTAATTGTTATTTGTGGTGTAAGGTAGGAATCCAACTTTCTTCTTTCACATTGTAGCACCACTTGTTGAAAAGACTACTCTGTTTCCCATTGAATAGTCTCGGCACCATTGTCAAGAATCAGTTGATCAAAAATATAAAGCTGGGCTTCCTTGGTAGCTCTGTGGTGAAGAGTTCATCTGCCAATGCAAGAGACACGGGTTTGATCCCTGATCCGGGAAGATCCTACATGCTGTGAAGAAACTAAGCCCATGAGCCAAAGCTATGGAGCCTGTGCTCTAGAGCCTCAGAGTCGCAACTATGGAGCTCACGTGCCACAACTACTGAAGCCCAGCTGCCCTAGAGCCCAAGTTCCACAACAGGAGAAGTCACTGAAGCAAGAAGCCTGCTCACCTCAACTAGACAGTAGCCCCTACTCTCTGCAACTAGAGAAGAGCCTGCAGCAGCAGTGAAAACCCAGAATAGCCACACACATACGCAAATCTATCTATCTATCTATCTATCTATCTATCTATCTATCTATCTATATCTGTATCTATCTATAAAGCTTTATTCGTGGACTCTGTATTTCTAGCTTCACATCAGCGCTATACTGTCTTGATTTCTGTTGCCTTGTCGTAAGTTTTGAAATCAGGAAGAGTGAGTCTTCTAATTTTATTATTCGTTTTTAAGATTGTTTGGCTAGTCCAGTTCCCTTGCATTTCTATATGAATTTTTTAAGATCAACTAGTCAATTTCTGTGCAAAATATGGCACTGAAATTTTGATGAGGATTGCATTTAAACTATAAAATAAAATGTTTCCACTTAGAAAGTGAATTCTATCAAGCTATATGAAGATAATATGTGATATTTCAACAGGAAAACATATGTATTGATCTTAGCCGAGATAGAGAAACATCAGAAACCTCAGCTTCAACCCTGGCAATTGCCCAAGCTCTTGACTCGAGACAGTCTTGCTCTTTGAACTTGAACTTCATTGCAGTTTCGCTGGTTTGACTTACACTCCATAGATGACTTGCCTCACTTTGGATTCTTCTGGTTCTATTTCAGGCAGTGTTTATCTCTGCCTCTCTGTGCCCAGCTTGAGTAGGAATTCAATTGACACTAACTTAAGGAGTGATGAGGATGGAAAAGAAACCTCAATGAAGGAGGAAAGCCTGGCCACCTACTCCAGGGTTCATCTCACCCAAGTAGCAGTTTTTCTTTCAATTTTTTAGTGTATTTTTCCATTGAGGGAAACAATGATACAATGATGTCTCATCTGTAGGATCTCTCAAACAGTCTTGGGGATGCAAGCAAGCCAGGCGGGCCCCTGCATCAGGCAAGATGAAGGCAGCCCTGCAGGTTGCCAAAGATACTTTACCTCTAATATCCACGTGCACGAACTACTAAGCCCAGCCTGGCCCTAGAGCCTCAGAGTCGCAACTATGGAGCTCACGTGCCACAACTACTGAAGCCCAGCTGCCCTAGAGCCCAAGTTCCACAACAGGAGAAGTCACTGAAGCAAGAAGCCTGCTCACCTCAACTAGACAGTAGCCCCTACTCTCTGCAACTAGAGAAGAGCCTGCAGCAGCAGTGAAAACCCAGAATAGCCACACACATACGCAAATCTATCTATCTATCTATCTATCTATCTATCTATCTATCTATCTATATCTGTATCTATCTATAAAGCTTTATTCGTGGACTCTGTATTTCTAGCTTCACATCAGCGCTATACTGTCTTGATTTCTGTTGCCTTGTCGTAAGTTTTGAAATCAGGAAGAGTGAGTCTTCTAATTTTATTATTCGTTTTTAAGATTGTTTGGCTAGTCCAGTTCCCTTGCATTTCTATATGAATTTTTTAAGATCAACTAGTCAATTTCTGTGCAAAATATGGCACTGAAATTTTGATGAGGATTGCATTTAAACTATAAAATAAAATGTTTCCACTTAGAAAGTGAATTCTATCAAGCTATATGAAGATAATATGTGATATTTCAACAGGAAAACATATGTATTGATCTTAGCCGAGATAGAGAAACATCAGAAACCTCAGCTTCAACCCTGGCAATTGCCCAAGCTCTTGACTCGAGACAGTCTTGCTCTTTGAACTTGAACTTCATTGCAGTTTCGCTGGTTTGACTTACACTCCATAGATGACTTGCCTCACTTTGGATTCTTCTGGTTCTATTTCAGGCAGTGTTTATCTCTGCCTCTCTGTGCCCAGCTTGAGTAGGAATTCAATTGACACTAACTTAAGGAGTGATGAGGATGGAAAAGAAACCTCAATGAAGGAGGAAAGCCTGGCCACCTACTCCAGGGTTCATCTCACCCAAGTAGCAGTTTTTCTTTCAATTTTTTAGTGTATTTTTCCATTGAGGGAAACAATGATACAATGATGTCTCATCTGTAGGATCACTCAAACAGTCTTGGGGATGCAAGCAAGCCAGGCGGGCCCCTGCATCAGGCAAGATGAAGGCAGCCCTGCAGGTTGCCAAAAGATACTTTACCTCTAATAATCCCCAAGCAGCACAAGAGTTCAGATAGAAAATGCCTTTTGGGTGCCATTAGGAGATTTTTAGAGAACAAACTAAATGTCTGTCAATGGATGAATGAATAAGGAAGATGTGACATGTATGTACAATGGACATTTTCAGTCATTAAAAAAAAAAAAAAACATGGAAGGAAATACTGATGTGTGACAACATGGCTGGAATTTGAGGGCATGATGCTAAGTGAAATAAACCAGACAAGAAAACCAAACCCTCCACGCTATCACTTATATATGGATCCTTTTCTTTTCAAGTCAAACTTTTTAATGGAAAAGTTGTTTCCAGGGGTTGTGAGGAAGGCAAAAATGGTTGGGGCGGGGGGTGGGGGCGGTAGGACACAAACTTTCAGCTGTAAGATGCATACTGTCTGAGAATCTATGTGTAACATGGTAACTACTGTTGATAACATTGCCCCCTATAATTGAACTTTGCTAAGGAAGAAAGGAGAATTTAAATGTCCTCACCAAAACATGTGTGTGCTGACCTGTGTTAATTAACTGGATGGGGAAGTCCTTTCCCAGTATATATGCATGTATCAAATCATCATGAACGTCACCTTAAACATCTTACAATTTTATATGTCAGTATAAAAAGCTGCCGGAAATAACTCGCTATTAGTATGGAAGGAAGGAATGCAGAGGAACACTCTAACCCTGGAGTGTTTCCTTAAAGAGCAGCCACTGCTCCAAAATCAGGAGATATGCTATGACTGTAGGAGACTATTTTCAACAGGGCTGTCTTCTACACGAGAGAGAATCCAGATGTCAGACAGCTCCCCGACACCCGAAGGCCTGTGACACCCTCGCCATCACCACGTGGGCGGGAGCGGCCAAGCCCTAGAAGATGGCCTGGGTGGGGCCAGGCACCGGCTGGAGAATGGAGCTTCAGCAATGTGCATCCTGGCTCCTGCGGGACCCGCCCGTGTGAACCCAGGGCACTGACCTCAGAACTCTCTCCTAGGAGAAGCAGGAATTGCAGGGACCCGAGCCCAGAGATCACGTGAGGACAACTGCAGCCCTGCCGAAAAGGCGCTGGAGACTAGAACGCTTCATCCCTTTAGAGGAACAAGCCTTTCCTCTAATCTTGTCTGCACCACTGAAGTGTGGTCCCTGGGTCCTTGATTCGCACAAGTCAAAGGAAACGGTTTTGGAAAGCAAACTGCCTTGGCCCCGAGACTCACTTCTTACTTGTGCAGTTGGGGACGGTTTATTGTGGGTCTGTTCAGTGTCACCGTCAAGGGAGGGGAGGTGTAAGATGCTGATCCAAGAAGCCATCTTGCTCTGCGGAGTGATGAAGTACATTTTTGTGTGCTGAGGCACTCTTAGGGGTTAGCTTTCTTTGCAGAGCAAGCCCAAGGAGGCAGGTACAGAAGGAGAAGAGTTCGGCGGAGAGATGATTAGTGAAACCAGAGGCTTATCTGACTCTGGGTCTCCAGGGAGAGGCACAAAGAGAGAGAATTAATCCACTTCAAGCACAAGAAAGGGATGGCGCCTTATCCCCCATTTGATATATCACCCATAGAGTGGGTGGGAAAGTTCTTTCAAGTCCTTTTGGCCTGGGCCGTAAATTATTCAAGTCTCTGTGTTGTAGCGGTCATGGAGCCGTGAGTCATACAGTGACTCAGAGCCTCATCATCGATGTATATTTTGGGGTACTCTCTGGGTTCCTGGGTTCACACTGATAAGGAGAACCAGCCTTTCTTGTGATGATCATTTTTTCCCAAGTTACGTGTTTTCTTAGCTCCCACCACCATCCTGATCGTGTCAGGGCACCCCAGATGACAGAAACGTAAAAAACACTCTCTGAAACTAGGCAGACCCGGACATGATGCCTATGGGGAATTTTAAAACACACACCCACATATCGGGCTCACTAACTGTACTTCTAAAAAATCATTTTTATTTTTATCTTGCTTTAGCAAAAGGAAGTACACTGACGCTTTCTTTACAAAAAACGCACTAATTCTACCGGTCAGTTGCTAAGTGCCCTCGGACACATCTCTGAGCATCCAAGGACCTCAGTTTCCCCATTGACCCTTTTCTCACTCTATAGAAACATGGCATTGGCTTTCAGATGAATTAATCCACTTCAAACAGAAGAAAGTATCAGAAGGATCTACAAAGGACCAGAAGACACGTCTCGCTTTCAAAGGGCCGTGACTTCCTCAACTCGGGTTATGCCCACTGAGGATTTCTCGATAAGCAGCTGACTGGTAGACTTGGATTTATAGGAGATTCACACAATATGCTGCTGTTAGCAAGAAATGGACCACTGGAAACAGACAGCCCCACCCAAATACACTCAACCATTTAGCAAACGTATATCCAACACCTACTCCTGACATTCTTCCAATAAATTTCCTCTTCTTACATTTAGGAAAATTGGTTATGACTGCCCATTTCCCTACCCCTGCTTGGCACACCTACCATTATTTACCCAGTATCGGTTCCTCCTGGATCCTTTCTAGGGCTTCTCTGGTGGGTCAGTGTTGTAGAATCTGCCTGCCCATGTAGGAGACACACATCCAGTCCCTGGGTCAGGAAGATCCCCTGGAGAAAACTGCAACCCACTCCAGTCTTCTTGTCTGGGAAATCCCATGGACAGAGAAGCCTGGCGGGCTACAGTCCATGGAATCGCAGAGTTGGACAGGACTTGGCAACTGAACAACAACAAACTGTTTTAAGCATCTGCAACGGCACTGAGCCCAAGGAAGGGGCTAAGTACCTCACCTATAGGCCATGGGGGAACAAGGCTTCAGGAGCAGTGAGGTAGATGGGTCATTAAAGTGTATGCCTTTTGAGAAGGGTAAGGACTGGAATGTTAACTGGGGTTTTAAACCTTATCCTGTGCCCATTTAAATGCTGGAAACTTGGAATCTTGTTTTGATGTTAGGTTTAGGGCAATGCAGGAAGGAAGGGGCCCGAGAGAACTCTCACCTGTATATCATTCACAGGATAAGTTCTCTCATTTCTCTGTGCCCAGCTCTTCCCCTCTGCAAAGTATAAATGGTAATTACTTGCCCCAGTCTCTTCATTGTTAATGCACTTGCATCTTTGGTTTTGCTCTCCTGTCCCTTTATTTCTCCTTGTTTTCTCTCCCCTCTTTCTTTCTAATTTGTCGTATTTTCCTCATCATTTGTTACAGAAACACATCCTCAGGGAAACCAGTCATTAGGACCAAAGAATTGAAAATTGAAATAAAATAGTTCCATTTTCTAATAAGAGCTGGTTTGATCTAACACGAAAATGTCATTTGTTCTCTGCCTTTGTTTCAGTAGATGTAAAATCAGGTAAAGAGATCAACATTATCTGTAAGCGTTTCACATTCTCTGGCCGACTTTCAAGTATTGAGAGGTTGATTATCCAATTCTTTTGCTTTGACCCTTGAGGGGTAAAAGAATACTAGCCAAGCTTGATACATTCTGGCTTCCGGTTATTACCTCTCTGCCCTTGGGCAGCCCACAGAATCACTATGAAATTCTTCAGTGCCTGAGAAAGGTTGTCTGCCTCACCATGCAACTGTAAAGGGTCAACGAGATAATGCCTATCAAGTCACCGATGCACAAATGGTAGCTGCTGCTATAATCACAATGTAATAAATATTTATGGATTGATGTTGGCTTCCTTGTTATAAAAAATTAAAAAAAAAACAGAGACTGGGAAATCATAAAACAATTGCAAAATTTAAGACAGTGCTTTGTAAACTAAAACAAGTTACAGTGTCCAACTAGGCTTTGCATTCTTTCTCATTGACATATCTTAAGATGTTTATTGTTTATGAGGAGTTTCAAAGAAAGTGAACTTCAAATCAAGCAGTAATTCTCATAAGAAATCAAAGGGGGAGCTGCATCAGCCGCTTAAAATGAGATGTGAGCTGTCTGCAAACAAGGCTCCTGACGGCGTGCATTCCTCCACCGCTGCCACTGAAAATGCAGATTCCTTTCCGTTCTTTTCATAGCACCCTGCCTCCCAGTAAGGTGTTAAGCGCTTAGTTGCCCGGTCATGTCTGACTCTGTGCGACCCTTTGGACTGTTGCCTGACAGGCGCATCCTGTTTTAGGCAAGAATACTGGAGTGGGTTGCAAGTTCTCTCATTTCTCTGTGCCCAGCTCTTCCCCTCTGCAAAGTATAAATGGTAATTACTTGCCCCAGTCTCTTCATTGTTAATGCACTTGCATCTTTGGTTTTGCTCTCCTGTCCCTTTATTTCTCCTTGTTTTCTCTCTTCTCTTTTTTTCTAATTTGTCGATTTTCCTCATCATTTGTTACAGAAACACATCCTCAGGGAAACCAGTCATTAGGACCAAAGAATTGAAAATTGAAATAAAATAGTTCCATTTTCTAATAAGAGCTGGTTTGATCTAACACGAAAATGTCATTTGTTCTCTGCCTTTGTTTCAGTAGATGTAAAATCAGGTAAAGAGATCAACATTATCTGTAAGCGTTTCACATTCTCTGGCCGACTTTCAAGTATTGAGAGGTTGATTATCCAATTCTTTTGCTTTGACCCTTGAGGGGTAAAAGAATACTAGCCAAGCTTGATACATTCTGGCTTCCGGTTATTACCTCTCTGCCCTTGGGCAGCCCACAGAATCACTATGAAATTCTTCAGTGCCTGAGAAAGGTTGTCTGCCTCACCATGCAACTGTAAAGGGTCAACGAGATAATGCCTATCAAGTCACCGATGCACAAATGGTAGCTGCTGCTATAATCACAATGTAATAAATATTTATGGATTGATGTTGGCTTCCTTGTTATAAAAAATTAAAAAAAAAAACAGAGACTGGGAAATCATAAAACAATTGCAAAATTTAAGACAGTGCTTTGTAAACTAAAACAAGTTACAGTGTCCAACTAGGCTTTGCATTCTTTCTCATTGACATATCTTAAGATGTTTATTGTTTATGAGGAGTTTCAAAGAAAGTGAACTTCAAATCAAGCAGTAATTCTCATAAGAAATCAAAGGGGGAGCTGCATCAGCCGCTTAAAATGAGATGTGAGCTGTCTGCAAACAAGGCTCCTGACGGCGTGCATTCCTCCACCGCTGCCACTGAAAATGCAGATTCCTTTCCGTTCTTTTCATAGCACCCTGCCTCCCAGTAAGGTGTTAAGCGCTTAGTTGCCCGGTCATGTCTGACTCTGTGCGACCCTTTGGACTGTTGCCTGACAGGCGCATCCTGTTTTAGGCAAGAATACTGGAGTGGGTTGCCTCCTCTAAGGGATAAAAACAGGGAGGCTTTGCGTTCAGGCACATCTAAACTCAATTTGCAACACTAGCTTAAAACAGAAAAATTAGTACCTACTCTATAGGAAGAAAATGAAATAATGACTTCAGTCAAGTGCTCAGTAGCTGACAGATGGATTTCTTCCCATCCAAGGGACTTACGACTTAAAGCGACTTCAGTGAGCACACTGTTTCTTGATTCTCAATACCACACACCTCAATGTTTAATCACATTTAACAAGTCGACTTTCAAATGCTTCCACTAAATAGCAAATTAATCAACTCCAGGCTCCTCCCCTATAAATTGGAGGTCATAATAAACCTAGCTTATAGGGTGAGCAGACAGATGAGAAAGTCCATGTAAATGCTTAACCTGACCTCTCACACATAATACATTTTAGCTAATGAAACTATAATAACAGCAATAGCAATAACATTTCAGATACAGTCTAATTCTCACCTTAATAAACACTTAAATAGGTCAGTGGCAAAGCTATCGGGGTAGCTGGCCATTTTTTTCCTTCTTAGGTTTCCTTGGCTCTGTTTCTCTGCCTCCCTTCCCTGGGCAGCTCTGCTTCAGTTCAGCCGCTGGCTGGACCATCTGGCAGGGAGCCCATCCCTGACGCTTTCTCTCTGTCAAGCCAGCAGGCTAGGGAGTGGCGGGTTTGACCATCTTCACCACTGAGACACTGGAATCTGTTCAGCTAAACATTGCCCTGCTGTTACCATCCCTCCTCCCTCTCTCCCTCCCTGTGAATGAATCTGGAAGGAATGAACCTGAAGTCTATCTGAACAGCTATAAAACCTTTATGGTACGTGGGCTGCTCCTCGGGGAGCAGGGCATGAGCCTCCCTGTTCATTCCCAGAGTAACATACTGTGTCAGCGTATTCCCTAACACCGGGTCAATGTCTGAGGGAGCGGTGCTTTTCCGTGCCTGGCACCTGCTGGTGTGGAGGGGCCTGCTGGCAGCAATACGCTGCAATCAGCTTTGATGACGGCACGAAGTACAGAGCTCACTGCTTCTGTGCCTTTGAATTCGCCAAGTAATATTTATCCTATGATAGTACATCTCTGAGACTTCACTTATGCTCAATCTTCTAAACTTTACAGAATTCTGTATGAATATATTCTATGTTCTTGTGTAAGGCCATAATATATAATAGAATACATACATATGTATTACAATGTATTATATGGTACCCAGGACTTCCCAGGTGGAGGTAAACAACCCACCTGTCAATGCAGAGACATAGGTTCAATCCCTGGGTAAGGAAGATCCCCCGAAGGAGGACATGGCAACCCACTCTAGTATTCTTGCCTGAAGAATCCCATGGACAGAGGAGCCTGGCAGGCTACAGCCCATATGGTCACAAAGTGTCAGCCACAAGTGAAGTGGCTTCGTTGGTTAGCTAGCTGTATGGTCGCTCCTCCCAAATAAATTTGGAAAGGGTCATAATAAACCTAGCTTATAGGGTGAGCAGACAGATGAGAAAGTCCATGTAAATGCTTAACCTGACCTCTCACACATAATACATTTTAGCTAATGAAACTATAATAACAGCAATAGCAATAACATTTCAGATACAGTCTAATTCTCACCTTAATAAACACTTAAATAGGTCAGTGGCAAAGCTATCGGGGTAGCTGGCCATTTTTTTCCTTCTTAGGTTTCCTTGGCTCTGTTTCTCTGCCTCCCTTCCCTGGGCAGCTCTGCTTCAGTTCAGCCGCTGGCTGGACCATCTGGCAGGGAGCCCATCCCTGACGCTTTCTCTCTGTCAAGCCAGCAGGCTAGGGAGTGGCGGGTTTGACCATCTTCACCACTGAGACACTGGAATCTGTTCAGCTAAACATTGCCCTGCTGTTACCATCCCCTCCCTCCCTCTCTCCCTCCCTGTGAATGAATCTGGAAGGAATGAACCTGAAGTCTATCTGAACAGCTATAAAACCTTTATGGTACGTGGGCTGCTCCTCGGGGAGCAGGGCATGAGCCTCCCTGTTCATTCCCAGAGTAACATACTGTGTCAGCGTATTCCCTAACACCGGGTCAATGTCTGAGGGAGCGGTGCTTTTCCGTGCCTGGCACCTGCTGGTGTGGAGGGGCCTGCTGGCAGCAATACGCTGCAATCAGCTTTGATGACGGCACGAAGTACAGAGCTCACTGCTTCTGTGCCTTTGAATTCGCCAAGTAATATTTATCCTATGATAGTACATCTCTGAGACTTCACTTATGCTCAATCTTCTAAACTTTACAGAATTCTGTATGAATATATTCTATGTTCTTGTGTAAGGCCATAATATATAATAGAATACATACATATGTATTACAATGTATTATATGGTACCCAGGACTTCCCAGGTGGAGGTAAACAACCCACCTGTCAATGCAGAGACATAGGTTCAATCCCTGGGTAAGGAAGATCCCCCGAAGGAGGACATGGCAACCCACTCTAGTATTCTTGCCTGAAGAATCCCATGGACAGAGGAGCCTGGCAGGCTACAGCCCATATGGTCACAAAGTGTCAGCCACAAGTGAAGTGGCTTCGTTGGTTAGCTAGCTGTATGGTACCCATGTAGCCAACGTGAATTTTGCACTAATTTTTTAAAGATATTTTTATTTGGACCATTTCTAAAGTCTTTGTTACAATATTGCTTCTGTTTTACGGTTTGGTTTTTTGGCCAACAAGATATGTGGGATCTTAGCTCTCCTACCAGGGATCGAACTTACACCCTCTACATTTGAAGCAAAGTCTTAACCAATGGACCACCAGAGACATCCCTGCATGAATTTTTTCTAACTGATCTCTGTGAGAGAAAACCAAAGAAGAACTTACCTCTCTTGGAGGTGCATGTTAACTCTTGATTCAAGCTTTGGAGTTGTCCTGCTGTCCTCTTTGATGTCATCCATGAAATGCTAGCTCCCTGACGGCAACAGTCAGTCTATGATTTATTAGAAGTGCCATCTTTGAATGATCTTGGGCACCATACTATAACTCTGACTGTTTCCATTTCCCATAGCAGGTTTGTAACCCTTTCTGAATCTATGGAAGGGGCAAAGAAGAACACAACTCATTTCACTGGAGGTGACCATTATTCTATCTTCTCCCTGACTTTATCCTGAGCCAAGCAGTCATATTTTATCCCCAGTGAGTACTTTTTCTCCAGTCAGTCCTTTCTGTCCATGTAGGTAACTATTCTCATCTCTGTGGCACATTCTTGGAACTTCATTTGGATTCTACTGTAGACTCATTTCAACCATATCCTGGGTAGAAGGATTCTTTGCTGTTTACAAGCATCAGGCCACCCAAAGCTGGTGACATCCAGCAACCAGCTAGTCATAATGATTGACACATTACAATGATCTAAACCTGGGAACTCAGTTTGGAGTGCTAGCACCATATTACTACCAAAGATTATAGAATTGAGAAGTTCTGCCTCTTAATTGTGGTCACCTGATTACCCCAGAAGTAGTGTCATGCTCTGCACAGAAACAAGGACTGGAGAATCTCAGAAAAATATCAAAACTGTAGGAAGAGGAGGAAATAGAAACACCCTCGATTGGCAAAGGTAACAATTACACTGAACGTTTTTTTATCAACAAACAAAACTAAAAGAATTCAATCCCCGATTACCATCCAGAGTTTGATTTATGATAGTTTTGATTACAGTTCCTTTTTGAGATGCAAGATAACTGATCTGCGTACAAATTTAGTCATGGAATGTTTTCCATGAACAATCCAAACCAAAACCTATGAGTATATTTCCTCTGAGGTGTCCGTTCATTGTAAACCTTAATCCAATCTGCAAAGTCAGAGTCAATAAATTTATACTTCCGTTGTGAACAACAACTATAAAGTGGAAAAAATAGTACTATTTTTGTATTTTCATTTTGAGTACATTTTACTTTGTATTATCTGGTTTTTCTAAATGTGTAATCATTATATAAGGTTAATAATACATTGACAAGTACAAATAAACTTTACCCATAACCCCACCATCAAGACAGAAATGGTAAGATTTTGCTGTCTTTTCCTGTGTATAAATACATGTAAGTTTTTTTTTTTTTTTAATTTGGAGCATACTATTCCATATTTTGGGGAATATATTTGGGAAAAAAAAATTTCTTACTTGATGAACATTCTTCTAAAACATAATTTTAAATATCTAGAAGAGAGTTGGTTATATTAACATAGTATCTTGTTACTCTGACGTGCTACTTGTGCGCTTCTATAGACTACAAGGTTGTAGAGGTCAAGACTATGTGCTTTACTAACCTAGTATGTTCCAAATCTCCAAATACAAATGTTCCAACACTGAGAATAAAATTACCTTCTACACACTTCCCTTCCCAGGCTACCAGAGTATCCACACAGGTGTACACATCTCTGCCTTCATTGCTGACACATAGAATGAACTAAGACCACAACTCCATCACTTGTGGCATGGATGCCGCCCTCTCAGGACCTCTCAGGGACCAAACCCATCACTCTCGATCTAAACCTGGGAACTCAGTTTGGAGTGCTAGCACCATATTACTACCAAAGATTATAGAATTGAGAAGTTCTGCCTCTTAATTGTGGTCACCTGATTACCCCAGAAGTAGTGTCATGCTCTGCACAGAAACAAGGACTGGAGAATCTCAGAAAAATATCAAAACTGTAGGAAGAGGAGGAAATAGAAACACCCTCGATTGGCAAAGGTAACAATTACACTGAACGTTTTTTTATCAACAAACAAAACTAAAAGAATTCAATCCCCGATTACCATCCAGAGTTTGATTTATGATAGTTTTGATTACAGTTCCTTTTTGAGATGCAAGATAACTGATCTGCGTACAAATTTAGTCATGGAATGTTTTCCATGAACAATCCAAACCAAAACCTATGAGTATATTTCCTCTGAGGTGTCCGTTCATTGTAAACCTTAATCCAATCTGCAAAGTCAGAGTCAATAAATTTATACTTCCGTTGTGAACAACAACTATAAAGTGGAAAAAATAGTACTATTTTTGTATTTTCATTTTGAGTACATTTTACTTTGTATTATCTGGTTTTTCTAAATGTGTAATCATTATATAAGGTTAATAATACATTGACAAGTACAAATAAACTTTACCCATAACCCCACCATCAAGACAGAAATGGTAAGATTTTGCTGTCTTTTCCTGTGTATAAATACATGTAAGTTTTTTTTTTTTTTTTAATTTGGAGCATACTATTCCATATTTTGGGGAATATATTTGGGAAAAAAATTTCTTACTTGATGAACATTCTTCTAAAACATAATTTTAAATATCTAGAAGAGAGTTGGTTATATTAACATAGTATCTTGTTACTCTGACGTGCTACTTGTGCGCTTCTATAGACTACAAGGTTGTAGAGGTCAAGACTATGTGCTTTACTAACCTAGTATGTTCCAAATCTCCAAATACAAATGTTCCAACACTGAGAATAAAATTACCTTCTACACACTTCCCTTCCCAGGCTACCAGAGTATCCACACAGGTGTACACATCTCTGCCTTCATTGCTGACACATAGAATGAACTAAGACCACAACTCCATCACTTGTGGCATGGATGCCGCCCTCTCAGGACCTCTCAGGGACTTCACTCTTAACAACCATCACCTCTCTCTCCAGCATCATCAGCTTTTCCCCCTCCTATAATCACCATCCAAAATGTAGTAATACCTCTCCTCTTCCTGTTTTGGCCACACAGCATGGGGGATCTTATTTACTGGACCAGGGACCAAACCCACACACCTCCTGAATTGGAAACACAGACTTTTAACCACTTGACCACCAGGGAAGTTCCATGCCTCTTTTCTTAAAAATCTGTCCCTTGAGAAAGTCATGTACATACTGCTATACTTAAAATGGATAACCAAAAAAATCTCTTGTATAGCACATGAAACTCTCCTCAGTGTTATGTGCTAGCCTGGATAGGAGGAAGGCTTGAGGGGAGAATGGATATATGTATATGTATGACCAAGTGCCTTCACTGTTCACCTGAAACTATCACAACATTGTTAATTCACTATACCCCAATACAAAATATTTTTGGTATTAAAATGTTTTTAATTTAAAAATATTTTTAAATAATTAAGTAATAAATACTGTCTTACACACACACAAATCTGTCCCTTGAGCCTTCCGTCCCAGCTCCAGCTTCCACCACACTCCTCATACCCCAGTTCTCTGCTTCCAACTCCACTCTGCCCGTGTGCTCTAGAACAAGAGAATCAGACTTCACTCCCATCAAAATGCCCCTGCTGCTCACCTCCACATTACATAACCCAGTAATCTCTACTCATTCTTTATCTTAATCTTTGTCTTAATCTCTGAGCAGTACATTCCACACCTGATCCCCCATCTCCTTCCTGAATCATTTAACTTCCAGGACACAATATTCTCCTTACCTCCCTGTCGTCTCCTACTCAGTCTCCTTTGCTGGTTCATCCCAATTTCCTGATCTCTAAACATTGAAGGGCACCAGGAAGGGGTCTCTTCCTTTCTCCATCTACACTCACTCTCAAGGTCAGTGAATGTCAACCCTGGTTTATGTTAGAAAAACTTCAAGAGATTTTAAAAGCCCCCAGCCCTGGAGCTGATCCCCAGCCTTACAACCTAAGATCAGAGTTGATCTCGGATGAAGCCCAGTCATCCACACACCTCTCAAGCTCTCACTGTGATTATCATGTACAGTCAAGGTTAAGAAGTATTGGCTTAGGCCCTAGGTGAACTCATCCAGCCTCATGACTTTAGATAATATCAATACAATGGAAAATACCAAATATTCATATATAATATCCATATTCTATATAAATATATACACAGAGAGATTCTGTATGTAAAAGATGCTTGCTCCTTGGAAGAAAAACTAAGACAAACCTAGACAGTGTGTTAAAAAGCAAAGACATCACTTTGTCAACAAAGATCCATATGGGCAAAGTTATGGTTTTTCCTGTAGTCATGTATGGATGTGAGAATTGGACCACAAAGAAGGTTGAGCACTGAAGAATTGATGCTTTTGAACTCTGGTGCTGGAGAAGATTCTTGAGAGTCCCTTGGACAGCAAGGAGATCAAACCAGTCAATCCTCAAAGAAATCAACCTTAAATATTCATTAGAAGGACCAATGCTAAAACTCCAATACTTTGGCCACCTGATGCTCAGAGCCAACTCATTAGAAAAGACCCTGATGCTGAGAAATACTGAGGGCAGGACAAGAAAGGGGCAGCAGAGGATGAGATGGTTAGATGGCATCACTGACTCAATGGGCATGAATTTGAGCAAACTCTCAGAGATGGTGAAGGACAAGGAAGCCTGGTGTGCTGCAGTCCATGGAGTCGCAAAAGGTCAGACCTAACTGAGTGACTGAACAACAACTTTTAAAATATAACCAGAATCTGACCCCTTCCCACTATCTCCATTACTACCATACTCACCCAAGTCACCATCGTCTCGTCTAAATTGTCACTGGAGACTCTTAACTAGTCTCGTTGTTTTGGGCCATTACTCCCCTACACTCTGTTCTCAACATAGTAGCCCCAGAAAGATCAGATCATGTCATCCCTCTGCCCAAAATCCTTCAATGTCTTCCCACCTCACATCTTTCCCTGCAACTGACCCACATCCAGACTTCCATGCCAGACTAAAATCATTACTATCTTGTTTCCTGACTGCTCCTTTCAGGGCTTTTTACTGTTCCCATTAACAGGGAAATCAAGGCAGAGACCAAGTGGAGAGAACTGTGCAGAAACATTAACAAAGAAGTCCAGTTTGGGGGATTCCCTGGTAGTTCAGTGGGTGGAGAGTCCGCTTTGCAGTGCAAGGGGCGCCAGTTCAATCCCTGGCCCAGGAAGATCCCACATGCCGCAGAGCAGCTGGACCAGTGTGTCCAATTATGAGCCAGTGCTCTGGAACACATGTGCCCAGAGCCAGAGTTCTGCAACAAGAGAGGCCACTGTGATGGGAGGCCCACACAGGCTGAAAAATAAAGATGGATGAAAAATAAATACATTAAAAAATCAATTAAAAAGAGGCCAAAAATTAATAAAAAAAAAAAAAGAAGAAGAAGAAGTTCAGTTTTGAGGTAACTTATGGTCATGATTACCTACACAATGCTGCAAAAAGGGAGATCCCTTCCAGGGCCCCAGACAGGCTCTTGTCTAACACTCAGAAAAGAATTGTCTGAGGAGACACGTGCTGACAAAGCAAGAGCTTGTTGGATGGGGCGCCCCCATAGAAAGCAGGCAAGTAAGGGAGCCCGGAGGACTGCTCTGCCATGTGGCTCACAGTCTCGGGTTTCGTGGTGATGGGATGCATTGCCAGGTCGTCTCTGACCAACCATTCTGACTCAGGGTCCTTCCTAGTGCCACATGCATTGCTCGGCCAAGATGAATGCCAGCAAGAAGGATTCTGAGAGGTGGTTGGACCCATGGTGTCTCCTTTTGACCTTTCTTTGAACTCTTCCAGTTGGTGGTAGCTTGTTAGTTTTGTATTCCTTACCAGGACCTCCAATGGTAAAATAACTCACACAAATGGTTTCTCTGGTGCCGGGCCAGGGTAGGCAGTGTCTGTGAATGTGTTTCTCCTAACACAGAGACATTTACTGAGGGGAGAAAAGGAGGAGGCATTTCACATCTAATACTCTGACTTTTATCTCCAATTTCTCTAGGTATTTAGTATGTGTGAATGAGAAGGATGATGCTAGAAAACATATGAAGTGGGCCTATAGGCACCGATCTGAGAACTGGAGGGATTTTTTTTTTTTAACCATTCCCATTCTGTTCATTTGCTATCAGCAGAAAATCTGGCTCCCAGCCCAACCCCTACAAAGGAAGATTAACATGATAACCAGTTGCACTACTTCCTTTCCCCAAAGACTCATCCCTAACTTCTTTTGGCGAAATCACAAAGTGTGTTTTCCATTTTCAGTTAAAATAGAAGGGGGTGATAGAGAAAGAAAGAGAGAAAAAGATGTAGTTTCTCTTAACCATCCCCTACAATTAAAAAAAAAAAAAAAGAGCACTTGACTTAAGAAAACAAACTTGAGCAATAGTCATTTTTCAGTTTGTCGATAAAAGTAGAATAATTTATTTTTTATTCCAGGGAAAAGTTTTTGTTTCTTTAAACAGGACTTGAAATAGTTTCAAAGTGTTGGACAATCAGTGCATGAATCAAAGACATATTCAAGGAATCCTGTAAATTTCAGCGAATCTTGTTTGCCGCGGATTTGGAGTGTGTTTCCTCTGTCCTTTTGAACTTGTTCTCTTCTGCTGCTCTTGCAAAATATCTTCATGCCTGCTTAAAACCTCTAACAGGGAAGGCCTCTTCATAGCTCACTTGCAAATCATTTGGTCACTAGGTAGGGACTTGCACATCAGTGGCAAAGGGAACAGGATAACCTTCATAGCAACCTCGTTCCTTTCTGCCCTCAAATCCTGAAAAGAGTTCTGCAGACCCAGAGATAATGCCCTTATTTGTAGGGAGATCCAAATCTGTCACAAGCCCCTGGAACCACTTGTGCCAAAATACAGAATAGGGGTGGGAAAAGTCCTTCAAATCTCACTGGCCTTTAAGACACAATGTAAGTCAGACTCGTGACTGTGAGCACAATCGAAATAAGTGAGCAGGAGACAGGGTGAGGGAGTAGGACCACAGGAAAGAGAGCTAGTTTTTTTTTTTTTTTTTTTTTAAGATTTATTTATTTATTTATTTTGGGCGGGGGTCGGGTTGGGGAGGGAGGAGAGTAGGCGGGCCACTTCTATTGGTCTTTCATTTCTCTATTTTCATCCGTCTTTGTTCTTTGGCTCCTATGGGCCTCCCATCGCAGTGGCCTCTGTTGTCACAGAGCACCGGCTCTGGGCACATGCGCTCCAGAGCTCCGGCTCGGTAATTGGACACATTGGTCTAGCCACTCCACAGCACGTGGGATCTTCCCAGGCCAGGGATCGAACCAGCGGCCCTTGCACTGCAAGGCAGTGTCCTTACCCACTGGACCACCAGGGGAAGCCCAGAGATCTAGTGTTGACTTTGATTTCTGTTTTAATATGAAAGCCATGGAGTTTGTAATTATCCAGTCCCAGGCTGATGGCTAATATTCTGGCCACGCAAGAAGACATCTTAAATACTTAACACGATATATTGTTGCCAAGTGGCCTCATAAGATTCGGTGATGTGTGCGCACACTTGTGAGGCTAGAGGCTCAGTTCCTAATATCAAGCATGTCCTTAACTCATCCAGAGACCTGTCAGCACTACTTAGTTTTTCAGTTTGTCGATAAAAGTAGAATAATTTATTTTTATTCCAGGAAAAGTTTTTGTTTCTTTAAACAGGACTTGAAATAGTTTCAAAGTGTTGGACAATCAGTGCATGAATCAAAGACATATTCAAGGAATCCTGTAAATTTCAGCGAATCTTGTTTGCCGTCTTCTGCTTGAAAAATTCCTCTGTCCTTTTGAACTTGTTCTCTTCTGCTGCTCTTGCAAAATATCTTCATGCCTGCTTAAAACCTCTAACAGGGAAGGCCTCTTCATAGCTCACTTGCAAATCATTTGGTCACTAGGTAGGGACTTGCACATCAGTGGCAAAGGGAACAGGATAACCTTCATAGCAACCTCGTTCCTTTCTGCCCTCAAATCCTGAAAAGAGTTCTGCAGACCCAGAGATAATGCCCTTATTTGTAGGGAGATCCAAATCTGTCACAAGCCCCTGGAACCACTTGTGCCAAAATACAGAATAGGGGTGGGAAAAGTCCTTCAAATCTCACTGGCCTTTAAGACACAATGTAAGTCAGACTCGTGACTGTGAGCACAATCGAAATAAGTGAGCAGGAGACAGGGTGAGGGAGTAGGACCACAGGAAAGAGAGCTAGTTTTTTTTTTTTTTTTTTTTTTAAGATTTATTTATTTATTTATTTTGGGCGGGGGTCGGGTTGGGGAGGGAGGAGAGTAGGCGGGCCACTTCTATTGGTCTTTCATTTCTCTATTTTCATCCGTCTTTGTTCTTTGGCTCCTATGGGCCTCCCATCGCAGTGGCCTCTGTTGTCACAGAGCACCGGCTCTGGGCACATGCGCTCCAGAGCTCCGGCTCGGTAATTGGACACATTGGTCTAGCCACTCCACAGCACGTGGGATCTTCCCAGGCCAGGGATCGAACCAGCGGCCCTTGCACTGCAAGGCAGTGTCCTTACCCACTGGACCACCAGGGGAAGCCCAGAGATCTAGTGTTGACTTTGATTTCTGTTTTAATATGAAAGCCATGGAGTTTGTAATTATCCAGTCCCAGGCTGATGGCTAATATTCTGGCCACGCAAGAAGACATCTTAAATACTTAACACGATATATTGTTGCCAAGTGGCCTCATAAGATTCGGTGATGTGTGCGCACACTTGTGAGGCTAGAGGCTCAGTTCCTAATATCAAGCATGTCCTTAACTCATCCAGAGACCTGTCAGCACTACTTAAGAAGGTCCTCAGGGCCTCATCCCAAACATAAGATCTTTTTTTTTTCTGTCTTTGAAATCCAAAGATGTAGCTAATGTCACTTATCTAGAAAATATATGACTAACAGTTAAACCTTGACATGATGTCAACAAAAGTATTCAGTTTCTCGACACAGAAAAAGTCATTTGGAGAGGAAAAGACACCTGGAAGCTCTCGGTTTGGCCTCTGTTCCATCTATTAGGTGTTTATGGAATTGAATAATGCACGGTTTCAGGCATGTGGACTTCTCCATACCATAACCTAATGTCTGACAAAGGACCTTACAGACAAAACATAGGTAGCCACCTCTAATGTTGACATCAAACACAGGGAGGTCCTTATGGCCTTCAAAGTTCTGTGCTCCTGGTGCTGTAGTCTAAACATCATAAAGACTTCTGGCCTCCTGTTAGTTTTATTAAGTCATATTAAGTCATAATTAGCAGGCCTTTTCAGAAAGGAATGAGTGTTCTACCTTCAGTGAATTTAGGTTTGCCAGAACTGCCGACCCATAGGATGGATTTGGTCACAAGTCATCACTGAATCCAGGCAGGGGCAAAACCCAGTTAACTCTCATATGTAGGCATCACGGAAGGATGCTGACGTGAGACTCCCTTCCCAGGACCGAAGAACAGGTGTTTGCCTGAACATTTGATTTAGGAGAGTGCCACACACAGACACCGTAGGCAAATGGTAAGCTCAGTTGAAGTTTACCCTCCCCCAACTGTCCTCCTTCCTTTGATTTTTTGGCTCCTCAGCACAGACAATGCCAGGTTTTTCTGAATTGATACACAACCTGCTTTCTACATGCTCTCCAGTACCTGAGCAGGGGTGCTGTACCTTCCACACAGATGGGGACGACGCCATCATTTCTTTCCAAAAAGAATCATTGGGGGACATGCAGAGTCTACAGCAAGTATTAAACATTCTTTCTGGGCAAGTGAAGGAAGGAAGGAAGGAATGAGGTGAGGGGAACAGTGAATGACCACACCTACCTTCTTTCCCTCTCTTAACAATAAGTCTTACCTGACAATCTTCTATGGTTTTACTTGAAAGGCTTCTCTCTCATCTTTTCCTCTTTAGGGAGTTAGGGTAAATTCTACAACATCTTCTTCCTCCTATTCTTTCTGTTTGCCTCACCGTCTCCATCTTACTTTGTAGTCAGGGTTCATGGTTTCTCCCCTCACCACGTGTTCATCCCATGTGGGCACAGTGTGACCTGTCTTTCCCAGGGATCCTGAGCCACACTCCACGGGAGCCCCGTCCACTGCTCCTTTGCTCATGGCAGCCTCCTCTGTCTGTGTTCTGGTGCCACTATGAGCCTCCCACACCTGAATTAACTTGCCCTGTATATTTGTACATATCAGTATGTTAACATCATTCTCAAAACGTCTCCCCAACCAACGAAGATAATCTCCCTGTCATTGCCATACAAAAATACCTTCCCAAAGGATAAAGCTGGGTTTCAAATCATGACAGAACTGCACAAAGTCAAAAAAGGACAAAAATATTGGAAGGCACAAAATGATAATAGAGCCTCTGTCCAGAAAATGAAATCACTGATGTCATCATCAGTCTTACTCGTCCTCTGTCATTTTTTCAAAATTTTAGTAATAATATAACTTCTATGACAGAAAATAAATGCATTTCAGTGCTACTCAGGATATCAACTAACCAACAGGATTTATTTTCTCTAAATTCTCATGCATACCACGAACCATCAAATACCAGGGTTGTAGGAATTTATAAATGTCTTAGTGATACTCTTGGGTCATAGATCTGCTCATGGAAGCTGAAGAAAAGAACTGGAGTCTTTTCCATTTAACTTGACTCATCCTTTGCAGAGGAATCACACTGCTGGATACACCTCCCCCACCGCTCACTTTTTTAAAAAAACCACAGCTGGTGATGAGTTTCTATGACTGGGACCAGCAGTGGTTACAGCCAGAGGACCAGCCGAGCTGAGTGGAAGATCTGGTTCTCACACTCGACTGGTATGTGACCAGGGCAAATGATAAGCTCCCTGAGTGTCAGTTTCTTCATTTGTAAAGAGAAGCTCTATGGGGTTACTGCGAGGAGGGAGTGAAGTATGTGAAACACTTTGTAAGCTATTTGTAAAGCTAGCATTGAATATTTATTGAATGCTTAGTATACGACAGTCTCTGTGCTAAGGACTTCCCACGCCTCCCGTCAGCTCATCTAATGTCAGCCTTGCTTACTTGTGGAAGTCCCCGGGGCTCATCCCCAAATCAAGATCCTTTCCCAAACTCTTTGAAGTTCAAATGGGTAGCTATTGTCTTTACCGTGAAAATAACTGAGTTATAGTGAAGCTTCTATTTTACTGAACAGAGAACCAGGCCTGAGATAAGCTATATACTTTTCAAGGTAATCGAGCTGGCATGTTGCAAAACCCTGGATTAAACCAGGTCTATCTGACTTCAAGTTTTAACCACCATCTGATTTTTTTCTTATAAAATTCCTTCAACATCTCTGACCTACTAAGTGGTAACATGTCATGAAAACAATTATTTCACTTTTTCAGAGTAACTATTGATGAATCAAAATGGTAATGTACATTGAAACATTTGGTCAACCAGAGATAGCTAAACATTGCTAGGTTGCCTCAGTCAAATATCATTCTTCAGCAGTAAAAAGGTGGCTCTGGTGTCTATAGGATTAATCATTAAAGCAAGTATATTGAGTCAATAGCATTCATTCCTGTTTATAGAAAGCATAAAAGGGCTTCCCTGGTGGTCCAGTGGGTAAGGACACCGCCTTGCAGTGCAGGGGCGCTGGTTTGATCGCTGGTCTGGGAAGATCCCACGTGCCGTGGAGCGGCTGGACCGATGTGTTCAACTACTGAGCCAGAGCTCTGGAGCGCGTGCACCCAGAGCTGGTGCTTTGCAGTGAAAGAGGCCACTGCGATGGGAGGCCCACATGGGCCAAGGAACAAAGATGGATGAAAATGAATAGATGAAAGACCAATAGAAGTGGCCAAAAAAAAAAAAAAGCATAAAGGCCACTAGGGGAACTGCCTATTAAGATGTGAGCCGTGAATTACTTCACATTTTGTATAATCAAGTTATGATTTTTTTTTAAATCTAGAATTTCCTGCAACTGGCAATTATAATGCTCCAAGGCCTAATATAGCACCATACCCAGGAGGACTTGAGTGTCTTTAAAACCCCTCTCCTCAAGGGCCTCCCTTGCTCCAAGCACTGGCTCCCTTTAAACTAAATCCTAAGCATCCCCCCAACCCAGGCTTCCTGGGTAGCTCAGCTGGTAAAGAGCCTGCCTGCCGATGCGGGAGGCATAGGAGATGTTGGGTTCAATCTATGGGCCTGGAAGATACTCTGGAGAAGGAAATGGCAACCTGCGCCAGTATTCTTGCCTAGGAAATCCCATGGACAGAGGAGCCTGGGGGCTACAGTCCACAGGGTCACAAAGAGTCCGATGTGGTTGAGCACAAGTACTCCCCCAAACAAGAAAAGGTAATGTAATTTTATCCATCAATGTTACATTTCAAGATCCTTTCTTTATCGTTTAATGCTCACAGGAACCCTGAATTTATCAGAGAAAGGTGCTTTGACCTCATTTTATAAGAAGGAAATGAACATGCAGAGAGGGAAACTTCCATTGACAGTCTTATAGGTCAAAGATCCTGGAGGTGAAACGGGAATTCACCATGCTGCACTCCCAGGTATTTATCCACACTGGTGTGACTCCATCCTGGTTGCCATGGCACTTCTCCTAGAAGTATCTGCATCTATTCTCAATCCCAATCAATGCAGCAAAAAACGTATCGTGAATCCATTTTGTATCATTTTGTAGGTGCTGGACACTGAATGAGGCAAAGACACTGTCTCTGCACCCAAGTAACTCCTAAACAGGGACAGACACACCTCATGACCAGGCAACTGACAGCAGCATAGTGAACCAGAGGACTTCTGTAAGACTTTCCTAATGATGGAATAAAAGGCTTTATGGCAGCTAAAGGAGCTTTAGACATCAGCTGGCAGCTGAGGAGTTCTCTGGTGTCAGGGTGGTAAAAACAGGCTACCATCAGGGGAGCGAGCCCTGGTCATGTAAGGGGCTGGCAGGGATCAGGACAGATGGACCTGACCACCCCTCAGTTAATGAAGTTGACCAAAACCACAGGATGGACTTTTTTGTATAATCAAGTTATGATTNTTTNTTNAATCTAGAATTTCCTGCAACTGGCAATTATAATGCTCCAAGGCCTAATATAGCACCATACCCAGGAGGACTTGAGTGTCTTTAAAACCCCTCTCCTCAAGGGCCTCCCTTGCTCCAAGCACTGGCTCCCTTTAAACTAAATCCTAAGCATCCCCCCAACCCAGGCTTCCTGGGTAGCTCAGCTGGTAAAGAGCCTGCCTGCCGATGCGGGAGGCATAGGAGATGTTGGGTTCAATCTATGGGCCTGGAAGATACTCTGGAGAAGGAAATGGCAACCTGCGCCAGTATTCTTGCCTAGGAAATCCCATGGACAGAGGAGCCTGGGGGCTACAGTCCACAGGGTCACAAAGAGTCCGATGTGGTTGAGCACAAGTACTCCCCCAAACAAGAAAAGGTAATGTAATTTTATCCATCAATGTTACATTTCAAGATCCTTTCTTTATCGTTTAATGCTCACAGGAACCCTGAATTTATCAGAGAAAGGTGCTTTGACCTCATTTTATAAGAAGGAAATGAACATGCAGAGAGGGAAACTTCCATTGACAGTCTTATAGGTCAAAGATCCTGGAGGTGAAACGGGAATTCACCATGCTGCACTCCCAGGTATTTATCCACACTGGTGTGACTCCATCCTGGTTGCCATGGCACTTCTCCTAGAAGTATCTGCATCTATTCTCAATCCCAATCAATGCAGCAAAAACGATCGTGAATCCATTTTGTATCATTTTGTAGGTGCTGGACACTGAATGAGGCAAAGACACTGTCTCTGCACCCAAGTAACTCCTAAACAGGGACAGACACACCTCATGACCAGGCAACTGACAGCAGCATAGTGAACCAGAGGACTTCTGTAAGACTTTCCTAATGATGGAATAAAAGGCTTTATGGCAGCTAAAGGAGCTTTAGACATCAGCTGGCAGCTGAGGAGTTCTCTGGTGTCAGGGTGGTAAAAACAGGCTACCATCAGGGGAGCGAGCCCTGGTCATGTAAGGGGCTGGCAGGGATCAGGACAGATGGACCTGACCACCCCTCAGTTCCCCATATTCCCTCTGGAAGGACAAGCCCACCCCCTGTGACTGTTGGTGGTCAGGTTCTGGCTGATGCTTCATCTGCCTCTTCCAAACATAGCTCTCGCTCCCAACACGATTCTGAGTGCACCAAATCCCTCCCTCTATCCAGGACTCCAGCCTCCTCTCAGCCCTTCTCCCTCTTCTGCATACAGGGAAACCGTGCCCTTTTCCAGGAAATCCTGGCAGAACCAGCTCATCAGTGCCTTGTTTTTCCCCTGGAGACAGAACGAAGCAGGATCCACAGCCCAGGACCAATTCTGCAGGGAAAACCCTCAATGGTGACCGAGAGCATCTCAGATGTGAGAACTTGGCAAAGCGCTGGGCCTCCCTGGTTGCTCAGGTTGTAAAGAATGTGCCTACAGTGAAAGAGACCCAGGTCTGATCCCCAGGTAGGGAAGATCCCCTAGAGAAGGGCATGAGAACCCACTCCACTATTCTTGCCTGAAGAATCCCATGGATGAAGGAGCCTGGCGAGCTACAGTCCATGGGGTCACAAGAGCTGGACACACTGACTGACTAAAGAATAACAACACAAGTTACATCCTATTCCAGACTGCCGATCACTACTGCTCCTTTTTCTCCTTATTAGAAAAGAATGGAAGGGAATAGGAGTGCTCACAATGGCTTGGGGCGATGGTCCGGAGGGGTGGGATGGGGGGAACTGAGAAGGGGGGGACCAGGGATATGCATATGACTGATCTGGGAACATACATGTTAATGAACAACAAAACTCTGTAAAACCTTTAAAATAAAAAATTAAAAAAAAAAGTTATGGTAGAGTATTCTGATTAAAAAAAAAAAAAAAGAAAGAAAGAAAAGAAAAGCATGGAATAAAAGTGAAATAAAATTGAGGAAGGGGCTTCCCTGGTGGTCCAGTGGGTAAAGAATCCGCCTTGCAGTGCAAGGGGCACTGGTTCGATCCCTGGCCTGGGAAGATCCCACATGCCGAGGAACAGCTGGACCGGTGTGTCCAATTACAAACTGCACTCTGGAGCGCATGCACCCAGAGCCAGTGCTCTGTAATGAGAAAGGCCACTGCAATGGGAGGGGCCCACACAGGCTGAAGAATAACGATGTGTGAAAAATAAATCAATGAAAAGAGGCCAAAAAAACCCTTTCTTAAAAAAGTGAGGAAGAATGAAGAATTACAAGAATAACCTTAAACTTGAGTTTGATTTAATTAACTTTAAAAGATAATTACAGGGGCTTCCCTGGTGGACTAGGAGTTATGACTTCACCTTCCAATGCAAGGGGTGTGGGTTTGGTCCCTGGATGGAGAGCTAAGATCCCACATACCTCATGGTCAAAAAACAAAATATAAAACAGAAGCAATACTATCACAAATTTAATAAAGACTTTAAAAATGGTCTGCATCCAAAAAAATCTTTTAAAAGATAACAATTGTTGTTATTTGTTCAGATAATTAACATAAATATACAAATATGTGTATAAATATTTAATAATTACAAACATTGATACTTTATTATTAGAGAAAATCTGCTTAATAAGATCAGGACAGTTGACAGAAAGCAGAAATGGGGAGACGTGGACTGCCTTCTAAGACTTTTGTTTTCTACCTGGCATTGTCTCTTTTTAAGTCTGCTCAGAACAAAACTGTAAAAGTGGATAAAACATGATTTTGGTGTGTCCGTATCTTATATGTGGAGTCCTGCCCACATTTTAACCTTGACTAGAGTCCCAGGATCTCTCCAGTACAATCCTGCAGCACTGGTCTCTACCGACAGCAATCCCCTAGCAGATTTTACCAAGTTCTCTGTTTCACTTCCTTGGACTCTGTTCTCTACAACGTGAATATGAAAACTACCAGGTCAGTCACCTATTTCTCCTCTGGTCACAAAATGGATCTTAACAGGCACCTTCAGAGTCTGTCTCAGAGTTCGTGGGAGGCAGCAGCTATCTTTGGTTGGGGACAGCCTGAAATCTCACGCTGTGGTGATTTTCCTATCAGCAGAGCTGACCTGGTAGCACTTTGTCCCTTCCCTTATTATGCCTTTAATATTGTAATGGTCTAGTCTCTGAGAAATGGTTAAGTTTGAACATGCACATATACGGACTCCGAGAGACCTTTGAGTTTTTTACTTCTGACTCAAGACATGCATTGGAACCCATGCAAAGTTCCACCAGCATGTGGAGTGGCTCCTCTCTCATAGTCAGCTCATCCTACCAGCTTCACAAACTGCTTTAATTTGGGGGCCAACCGCTCTGTCACCACATTTTAGGGAGTTCCCCTTTCTCCAGAATCTCTCTTCTTTATCTTCCACTGCAGGAGTGTCTCAGTCTCTTAAGATTCTCTCCCCATCCTGGGAAGCCTTTCTTGACTTTGATCTTCAGAATGGGGTTGTCAGTTATTTCCTTCCATCTGATTTTATTTTTTTCTAGATGGATCCAGATAAGACTGCCACCCATGAAAACAGAGGAAGAAATGGAAAACCAGTCCTGTTAGAGTCAAATACCTTCAAGACTATCACAGTTTATCATAGCCAAGACAGAATAACTCCCCTAAAAAAAGTCTTTGTCTCCTTTCCCTAGCTGAAGTTGCTCTAATTTGATATGTACCTAACTCCAGAAGAGCAATGGCCTTAGCCCACACTTCCTGGGGGAAGGGGGGCATCTATACTGCCACAGTTTATTCATTGATTTTGCAAATATTATTGACCATTTAGACCAAGCACTAGAGCTAAGGAGTAAATACATCAGACTTAGTTCCACCTTCTTGGTGCTTCTAATTCAAATTATAGAGCTGGACAGGTTTTAAACATTTCCTCATTCACAGGTTCCCAAACCATCTACCAAAGATCATTCATTTTCTATGTGAGGTTAACTGCTGTTTCTTGGGTGCAGTGAAGGGAAGACCTGTGTTCAGTGGTTAAATTATAGTAACTTTGAAGGGACAGGTTAGACAAAGCTAAGCCAGTTTCCTCACTCCAGACGTTTAATATGCTAACAGACACTGAACGCTCTGAGGGGGTGGGGGAGAGGATGAGATGCAATGTAATCATCTGCATTCTCTAACTTACTTCAACACAAATCCTTTTTGAAGGGTACCCGCCAACATCAACTGCTGACAAAACATGTTCCTCCAGTGCTTCCCAGACCCAGGTCCCAGGGCTTCCTTCTACACACAAGGAAACAGAGGTGGCCAGGAACAGTGAGGGGCAGGACCAAGACAAGACCAGTCTCGTTCTTATTATTCCCATGATCTTCTGAGCATTCCATACTGCTTGTGTCTACTATCTTCTCTCTGCTTTCCTCTTTGACCTCAGATAATGGTCATGATATTTGTCTTTTCACAGGTTTGCTCAGTTTTTCTCTGTTGTTTATAACGTTGAATCCTAATCTGCTACGTGGAAAGGGCCAGAGGTACGTAAGACAATGAAATCATGGATAATTTGTGCTCAGTAGACGTTTGTGGCCAAAAAATGATGAGGGAGGCTTCCCTGGTGGTCCAGTGGGTAAGGACACCGCCTTGCAGTGCATGGGTCACAGGTTCGATCCCTGGCCTGGGAAGATCCCACGTGCCGCAGAGCAACTGGACCGATGTGTCCAATTACCAAGCCAGAGCTCTGGAGCGCATGCGCCCAGAGCCGGTGCTCTGCAGCGACAGGGGCCGCTG
Source organism: Tragulus kanchil (assembly GCA_022376925.1). Taxonomy (NCBI): domain Eukaryota; kingdom Metazoa; phylum Chordata; class Mammalia; order Artiodactyla; family Tragulidae; genus Tragulus; species Tragulus kanchil. Next base: position 127,167,145 of record JAIOJX010000003.1, on the reverse strand, counting down.
TGATGGGATGTTCACAGAGGCCAAGGAACAAAGATGGATGAAAATGGATGAATGAAAGACCAATAGAAGTGGCCAAAAAGGAAAAAAGAAAAAAAAAAAAAATGACGAGGGCTTCCCAGTACATGTCTCCACCAGCCTCACACAGACCTTCCTTCTACAGAGACCACCGCATCTCCATCGAGACCCACCGAGGCACCTCGTCTGTAATAATAATAGCAATAATACTACCCCTGAAACGGGTTACTCTTGGTATACTGCTTTAAAAGCTTCATTAACAAATTTTTAATTGACTTTGCCTACTTATACTAGAGGTGGCATAGTTTTTAATACGTATGATTCACACATGATTAACTAAGTGCTGGACAAAATATACAGAATATTCAGATCTCCTATGGGACAGGTTGTATGTGAGAATATTTGTGCAAATACTTGCACTTATGTGGGCATGGGTTTTACGGCAAAATCTGCCTTCCTAAAAATGAGGGCATATGGATCTGATTTCAGATTTTGGAAACTTAAGGGAAATTTCCTTTCACTGTCTCAATGAGACCGGTGGCCCTAATAAGCAAGTAAGCCTACTATGCTGCCACCTTGTGGTAAGCATGCATAAGTGAAAGTGATTTGCTCAGTCGGGTCTGATTCCTGGGACGCCATGGACTCTACAGCGCACCAGGCTCCTCTGTCCACGTGGATTCTCCAGGCAGGAATTCTGGAGTGGGCGGCCATTCCCTTCTCCAGGGAATCTTCCTGACCCAGGGATAGAACTGGCGTCTCTTGATTCTGCTGCATTGACATGTAGATTCTTTACCATCTGAACCACCAGGTAAGCCTATGCATAGAGCCAATTAAATCAATACAGTCAACCCTTTTCTTTGGTGCATTATTATATAGTGACCCAAAGAGGAAAATTCTTGTATGAAAGTGTTTTTCAGGAAAATGAAATATTTTATCATTTATTAAGTGGCTGTTGATATAATGTTTGGTCCCTTAAATCAGGTTTCGCTTAATAATCAAATAGCAGATGGTCACCACGAGCATTTATTGTGTTTGTGACCCACCTGTCCTATGGAGGAATTTCCCAGCTTCTCGTGGCTAGAGACAGGAGCACATGTCGGTGAGGTACAAAGCGAGCTCTCGTGGGTTATATTAGGAGGTGCAGCCTCGGAAAGTTACTTTAGCTATTGGATCTCTGCATTACCAGTTACAAAAACAATGCTAATCTAGTCCATGAGGATCTGGTAGGTTGGCATCCACCAGCAAACATTCTACTTGCACATGGTCTGATGGGCCTCATGTGAGAGCAAAGTGCCAAGGGTCTGGGACATTCTGCTAAGGAGAGACAGCTCAGGTCCCCTCCCCCAACTTACGGACAAGCAGCCCCCTGCCCATGGCTTCCCCAATGGCTCAGCTGCTAAAGAATTTGCCTGCAGTGCAGGAAACAGGAGTTCAGTTCCTGAGTCAGGAAGATCCCCTGGAGGAGGAAATGGCAACTCACTCCAGTATTCTTGCCTTGAAAATTTCATGGACAGAGGAGCCTGGTGGGCTACAGTCCATGGAGTCACAAAGAGTCAGACACAGCTGAGTACCTAAGCACTTTCCTTCCCACAGGGCAAGCAAGTCAGCCCAAACCAGATCAAGATAGTATCCCTCATTGTTTCATTTAACCAATAATTATTAATTCCACCAATAATTATTAAGCATCTACCAGGTGACAGTCACTTACTAACTGAAGGAAATATGATGGTGAGAAACTGTCCAGGAGCGACACACGGCCACGGCTCTCATGGATTTCCTGGATACTGACTAAGCCTGGATAGCGTGAGCGTCAATGTTTCTAGGTGGTGCCTTCCAGCGTGCCCCTGGGGGATCTCGGGTCAAGTTCTGAGAGAGACAGGAACCATGACAGCTCAAAGGAGCTAGCTAAATAAGAATCTTGACACTTCAAGAGGCTATAAGAAACTGGGAGGAGACCCTCAATATTCGAGGCCCACTGAAAGATCACAGCTGGGGGTTTACCCCACCCGACAGGTATTTGCTGAGTTTGTACTATAAGCCTAGCACTGTGCTGGAAGATACAGACCAAATCCAGCCAATACCTCCAAGTGGCTCAGTTTTCATCGCAGAACAGGATGCAATTTTTGTAGAAATTACAATTCTTGAAAAATTAATTAACTCGAGGCTCCCAAAGCAGTTTAAAATAAGATGTTAGAAGAGCAGTAGGGACAGTAAAGGACTAAAGGAGAAAGCGCCATGAAGGAGGCAGCACATCTGTCATGAGCTGACCTTAGAGAGAGAAGAGGCGTGGCCAGGTGGAGAGGAAGGGATGAGAGCAAAGGAAAGTCATCCTGGGTGGCAGAAACATCAGAGAGCAGTGGGGAGGGGATGTGACTGAACATGCGCACTGAAGACCAAGGAAGGAGCTGGAGACATGTGACGCCTGACAATAAGTCCATTTTCTGAGTATATACAGAAATGTATGATGTTCAAAGAACGGGTTCCAGTCTGAACGTTTCTCCTATGTACCCTCTTAGCCCTACTGGCAGATCTAACTAGTCAGGAAGATCCTCTGGAGGAGTAAATGGCAACCCACTCCAGGATTTGTGCCTTGAAAATTTCATGGACAGAGGAGCCTGGTGGGCTACAGTCATGGGTCACAAAGAGTCAGACACAGCTGAGTACCTAAGCACTTTCCTTCCCACAGGGCAAGCAAGTCAGCCCAAACCAGATCAAGATAGTATCCCTCATTGTTTCATTTAACCAATAATTATTAATTCCACCAATAATTATTAAGCATCTACCAGGTGACAGTCACTTACTAACTGAAGGAAATATGATGGTGAGAAACTGTCCAGGAGCGACACACGGCCACGGCTCTCATGGATTTCCTGGATACTGACTAAGCCTGGATAGCGTGAGCGTCAATGTTTCTAGGTGGTGCCTTCCAGCGTGCCCCTGGGGGATCTCGGGTCAAGTTCTGAGAGAGACAGGAACCATGACAGCTCAAAGGAGCTAGCTAAATAAGAATCTTGACACTTCAAGAGGCTATAAGAAACTGGGAGGAGACCCTCAATATTCGAGGCCCACTGAAAGATCACAGCTGGGGGTTTACCCCACCCGACAGGTATTTGCTGAGTTTGTACTATAAGCCTAGCACTGTGCTGGAAGATACAGACCAAATCCAGCCAATACCTCCAAGTGGCTCAGTTTTCATCGCAGAACAGGATGCAATTTTTGTAGAAATTACAATTCTTGAAAAATTAATTAACTCGAGGCTCCCAAAGCAGTTTAAAATAAGATGTTAGAAGAGCAGTAGGGACAGTAAAGGACTAAAGGAGAAAGCGCCATGAAGGAGGCAGCACATCTGTCATGAGCTGACCTTAGAGAGAGAAGAGGCGTGGCCAGGTGGAGAGGAAGGGATGAGAGCAAAGGAAAGTCATCCTGGGTGGCAGAAACATCAGAGAGCAGTGGGGAGGGGATGTGACTGAACATGCGCACTGAAGACCAAGGAAGGAGCTGGAGACATGTGACGCCTGACAATAAGTCCATTTTCTGAGTATATACAGAAATGTATGATGTTCAAAGAACGGGTTCCAGTCTGAACGTTTCTCCTATGTACCCTCTTAGCCCTACTGGCAGATCTAACTAGTCAGGTGAGCAGACATGTGGATCCATCTGCTTTTAAAGTCATTGAGTAATAAAGTCACCTAACTAGAGGCAGAAGTGGGTAGAACAAAGGCCACGACCTTTACCTACCAAATCTCCCGGCATCCCTCCCCGTCAAGGCTTCTGGTCTTGACCTCAGAAAAGAGCCTGCTTTTTCTCTCCAGGAAGCCAGTTCCAGGGTATTTGTCACATCAGAAGGAAGGGGACAGCTTCCCGGAGAAGTGCTTGGAGTAGAAAATGGAGGGCGTAAGCTCGCTGGGCCACACCCAGGTCTCTAATAGAGAGCAGAGAGCAGATTCCCAAGGTTCCCAGGCACTCCCCTGTGGAGGTGCCTAGAGACTCAGACCATCAGCGCCAGCCCCCTCCCCTAGCTGCTCTGGGCATCTGCTGAGACCTGTCCCCTCACTATCAGGTCCCTGCAGCCTGACGAGCTTCCCCGTATTCTTTCCTTGTTGAATCACCTGAGGTTAAGTCGTATGCCTTTACACTCTATTACTTACTATCTACATTTTGAGAATTCAGACTTAAAGTGTTTGGTAGTCTATGAACACTTACACTTGACCTATAGTCAACGACAGCTTTATGTTGTTGAACAGGGGTCTGCCAACAATAGCCCACGGGCCAAATCCGACCTGCTGCCAATTTTGGGTGATAAGGTTTGACTGGTTAATAAAGCTGTGCCCATTGTTCTGTGTGTTATCTATGGATGTCCACAGAGGCTTCCAAGCTACAACAGCAGAGCTGAGGGTCTTATAATCAGAATCTCAGTTTCTCACCTCAGAAAGGCTAATGCCTGCTTTGTCCATCTGACGACACTTCAGTGAGGAGCACGTGAAATAGCACATGAGTATTTATCACCCTTAAACAGAGGGCTCCGGAGCTCCAGTCCCTCACCTTCCCATTGCAGCTCTGCAGCTGCTCCAAGACACCTTCTTCCTCCCCAGGTAGACTGAGTCCACTCTTCCCGTTGGCTGGACTTCTTACCTTGGCTGGACTCTCATTCCATCCCCTACTCCTGCCTCCAAAGGGCTTTCCAATGCGCCTTTACACCCTGCCAACCTCTCCTGCCCTTTGATATTTTTTGTCACCAGAACAAATTCAAAGGAAGGAAACTCAGGCATCTGTCAGTGGCTGACTAAGCTTTAGCAGGGAGAGGGAGAAACCCAAGCGAAGCTATCAGAAGACAGCTGTCACTAAATCTGAGATTGCTTAGGAGAGATGCCCAGATGTTTAAAGCATAAGGAGGAGACTCTGCAGACAGTGGCCAGACGTTTATACCTGATTCAGTGAATGGTGGGAAGTCTCCAGAGGACTGAGTAACAGAGCTAAAGCCGTGGAGTCAGGGAGGGCCCTCAGCTATGGTGGGAAGGCTCCCAAGGGGCTGCCATTCTGCAGGGGGCTCCTTCCTAGGCTCCCTGTGATGCTCGGACCAGGGATAAAGGGACCATTTCTGGGCTCCGCTCCCCTCACCTTCTGGTTCCCTCAATGATTCAGGGCCAGGCTCTTAATCTGACAATAAGCTGAAGCCTCCACCACAAAGGAAGCTCCACAAGAGTGACCTTGGTCAACTCACTCTGCAGAGCCCCAGGGATGTCAGAGAGCATCTCTGGGAGATTTACAGCCCCGAGCCTCGTCTCCTGTTACTTAGCGATTCTGCTGCATTTTCCATTGAGCAATAAGAACAGGATAACAGCCCAGCCGCCCAAGGTTAGCAGCCTTCTGAAGTCCACCCAGCTCTACACAACGTCTTCCTCACAGTGTACAGGGGAGATTTATTAGGATGTTTTTGCAGGCCAGGAAATTGCTCCATGATTTTGTCATTAACAAAGGGGCAAACGTCACTGCCCAGTTTCTCTTGGACTTTCTCCACCTCATTAACTCTTAAACTGGAAATGATGAAGAGAGGCTGAATTCTTATTCAGTTATCAGGTTGGAGGGAAACCCAAACAATATTCTAATTTCATTGTTTTCACTTCAGGGATTATTGATGGCCATTTGAGGGTACAGCTTATATTTGGATTTCCACTTGGTTTCCTGCTCTTATGGTATTCGTTTGAATTGTTACTTGGTTGGATATTCAACATTTCTCTTATTATGTTGGTCCTAAACCAATGAAGGAAAAGTACTGTGTCAGAAGTAATTTTCAAAGATACACGTGTGTGCTCAGTTGTGTCTGACTCTTTGTGACTTCATGAACTGTGGCCTGCCAGGCTCCTCTGTCCATGGGATTCTCCAGGCAAGAACACTGGAGTGGGTGGCCATTTTCTTCTCCAGGGGATCTTCCCAACTCAGGAAATAAGCCCACGTCTCCTACGTCTCTTGACCTAGCAGGTGGATTCTTTGCCACTCCGCCACCAGGGAATCCCAGATATGCCAGAGCTAGTGATCAAAGAAGAGAAATCTGTAGCTATGTTATCAATTCAAATTCCCAGAATACCTATCATCTATCCTTCTTTATTCAAGAACTGTCCCAGCCAGGCACATTTGTTCTAATAATAGTTACATCTGCCCTGGTATAAAAGTCATTCAAAAAAAGCATGAAAGAGCAACAGTACATAGACCGTCTGCACCATATTGGTAACAATTGAACTGGATGCCCATGGCAGCATTCGTACCTGCCACATTCTATGACGCCCGTTAGGACTAGGAACGCAGGGCAGGGCAAGGCAGGGATGCAGTTAAAGAACCCGGAGACTAAGAGAACAGGGGGGTCTCTATCAGTAGAAGATTGAGACATTGGAAAGGTATGCCATTTTTAGTGCTTTCTGGCAGTCCTTTTTGTTAGCTGTCTTTCTTAAATGCCATCTGAAAAATATGAACACATGTTTGTAGTTGCATTCAGTACGGCATTTCAGCACCTGCTGAGCCCAGGGTGTGCAGAGCAGAGCGGGGCACTCCCAATTTTGTGAAAGAGTTCTGGGTTACAGGAAGGGTGGGGGGCTCAGCTACAGATGGGGAGGTCCCAGCAGCTGCTCTGAGTCAATGATTCTTTAAATCATATTTTCTTCCTCCCCAAGAGAGTATGAATAAAAACTTAGTACCATACCTTGGTGAAAGAATCTGAAAGGAGACAGTTTGGGAAAGCCCCTTGCAAGCTCTAAGGAGATACCCTCATCCTGCCTTTCCAGGGATTATTGATGGCCATTTGAGGGTACAGCTTATATTTGGATTTCCACTTGGTTTCCTGCTCTTATGGTATTCGTTTGAATTGTTACTTGGTTGGATATTCAACATTTCTCTTATTATGTTGGTCCTAAACCAATGAAGGAAAAGTACTGTGTCAGAAGTAATTTTCAAAGATACACGTGTGTGCTCAGTTGTGTCTGACTCTTTGTGACTTCATGAACTGTGGCCTGCCAGGCTCCTCTGTCCATGGGATTCTCCAGGCAAGAACACTGGAGTGGGTGGCCATTTTCTTCTCCAGGGGATCTTCCCAACTCAGGAAATAAGCCCACGTCTCCTACGTCTCTTGACCTAGCAGGTGGATTCTTTGCCACTCCGCCACCAGGGAATCCCAGATATGCCAGAGCTAGTGATCAAAGAAGAGAAATCTGTAGCTATGTTATCAATTCAAATTCCCAGAATACCTATCATCTATCCTTCTTTATTCAAGAACTGTCCCAGCCAGGCACATTTGTTCTAATAATAGTTACATCTGCCCTGGTATAAAAGTCATTCAAAAAAAGCATGAAAGAGCAACAGTACATAGACCGTCTGCACCATATTGGTAACAATTGAACTGGATGCCCATGGCAGCATTCGTACCTGCCACATTCTATGACGCCCGTTAGGACTAGGAACGCAGGGCAGGGCAAGGCAGGGATGCAGTTAAAGAACCCGGAGACTAAGAGAACAGGGGGGTCTCTATCAGTAGAAGATTGAGACATTGGAAAGGTATGCCATTTTTAGTGCTTTCTGGCAGTCCTTTTTGTTAGCTGTCTTTCTTAAATGCCATCTGAAAAATATGAACACATGTTTGTAGTTGCATTCAGTACGGCATTTCAGCACCTGCTGAGCCCAGGGTGTGCAGAGCAGAGCGGGGCACTCCCAATTTTGTGAAAGAGTTCTGGGTTACAGGAAGGGTGGGGGGCTCAGCTACAGATGGGGAGGTCCCAGCAGCTGCTCTGAGTCAATGATTCTTTAAATCATATTTTCTTCCTCCCCAAGAGAGTATGAATAAAAACTTAGTACCATACCTTGGTGAAAGAATCTGAAAGGAGACAGTTTGGGAAAGCCCCTTGCAAGCTCTAAGGAGATACCCTCATCCTGCCTCATTCCAAGGGAAGTTCAGTAGAAAGTAAAACTATTATGGAACTATTATTAGCCTAGAAGGGCGAAACAACATCCTCTTTAACAATTACCGATTAGTAATGGAACCAAACGATTGGGTCTCCATGCGACAGGCCTTCTCAGGAAAGCAGCCTGTCTGGCCAGAGACCGCCTCCCAGTCTCCTCCCGGCAGCCATCCTCCCCAGGCCTTGGTTTGGACACAGCCCCCTGCCTGCCTCCCTCACACTCACATTCTCTGTGGTTGAGGGCTGGCTCTGAAGCTCCACTCCCTTCCTTTTCCCGAGTTGCAGTTACAGGAACTATTGCAAGATTAACTCTCTTGTATTACATTTCATTTAACAGAATAGCAACTCAAGGGTTTTGGCTCCTGGAACAAGACTAAAAGATCTTCTACAAGATATTATGTTCCTTGGAAAGAATCTTCTAAAATAATTCCGTGTCGGTGAAAAGTGTCAGATCAGCAGCCACCAAGTCTGAGTTTCTGTTTATTCATCTAACAGGTAACGACTCACAATTCTGTACAAATATCCCACTGATTTACATGGCTAGGATAAGGTAAATTCCATGTAAAAAGGTGATTCCTTACTCATAGTGTAATCTTCACATAATGGGGTGCCTTCTAAATACTTCACATGAACTTTGTCCTTTTCTTGTGAGTGTTTAAACTAGCAGTGATAATGACGGCAACGTAGAAACACCCTACCTAACCCGCATTAGCCATGAATGTTTATGTATATATATTTTTAATTTTGACCTCTTTTTATTGTTTTTCATTTATTTATTTTTCATCCATCTTTACTCTTTGGCCTGTGTGGGCCTCCCATTGCAGTGTGGTCTCTCTCTTTCTAGAGCACCGGCTCTGGATGCCTTTGCTCCAGAGCGCCGGCTCATCATTGGACATGCTGGCCCAGCTGCTCTGCGGCACATGGGATCTTCCCCAGCCAGGGATCAAACCGGCGCCCCTTATGCTGCAAGGTGGACTCCACCCACTGGACCACCAGGGCAGTCCTATATCTTTTTCTTTTTTTAATTAATAGACTGGACTTCGATAGGTTTTAGGTTTACAGAAAAATTGAGTTGCTTGTATCTTGTTGTTTTTAGGGCAATTTTTCTTCTGAGGAACTGTGATAAAAGTGACCTGTTAGCCAGAGTACAGGCAGTGTGTCTAAGACAGTCCTGGAGTGGGGTATGGCAGCCCACTCCAGTATTCTTGCCTGGAGAATCCCAAGGACAGAGGAGCCTGGCGGGCTACAGTCCATGGGGTTGCACAGAGTCGGACATGACTGAACAACTGAACACACAGCACGCATGCATATAACACAGTAAGCATGGACCCTGGAACCAGATTCTAACTCCACCTTTACCAGCTCTGTGATCTTGGGTAAGTGAATTCCTTATCCTCTTTGAGCTTCAGTTTTCCCACCTTTAAAAGGTGAAAAGCAGGGCTTCCCTGCTGGTCCAGTGGGTAAAGAGTCTGCCTTGCAGCTCAAGGAGCACCGGTTGGATCCCTGGCCCGGGAAGATCCCACGTGCCATGAAGCGGCTGGACCAGCATGTCCAATTACCAGCCAGTGCTCTGGAGGGCACGCATCCAGAGCCCACGCTCTGCAACGAGAGAGGCCACACTGCAATGGGAGGCCCACACATGCCAAAGAATAAAGATGGATAAAAATAAATGATGACTTAGAGGCAAAAAAAAAAAAATCTTTAAAAAAAAGGCAAATAACAATAGAAAGCATCATACAGAGGGCTATGAGAAACATAGCAAACAGCAAAGTTAAGTACCTAGCACCAGGAAGAGCATAATGTAGAGGCTTAAGAAACCTCTGTTCAGTTTCAGTTCACTTGGTACCCCTGGAGGCTGAGAGGTCAGTGGATCAAAGCCTACTACATACACCTCCTCTGGGATTCTGCTCTGGAGAATGCATTTACTCTGCCTGAGGGCTTTTCTATTACACTACAAAGGAAGAGGAGGCTCTTGCATCTGGTTTTCCACCCAACCCTGTTACCCTAGTTTTTGCTGCTCTGCGGCACATGGGATCTTCCCCAGCCAGGGATCAAACCGGCGCCCCTTATGCTGCAAGGTGGACTCCACCCACTGGACCACCAGGGCAGTCCTATATCTTTTTCTTTTTTTAATTAATAGACTGGACTTCGATAGGTTTTAGGTTTACAGAAAAATTGAGTTGCTTGTATCTTGTTGTTTTTAGGGCAATTTTTCTTCTGAGGAACTGTGATAAAAGTGACCTGTTAGCCAGAGTACAGGCAGTGTGTCTAAGACAGTCCTGGAGTGGGGTATGGCAGCCCACTCCAGTATTCTTGCCTGGAGAATCCCAAGGACAGAGGAGCCTGGCGGGCTACAGTCCATGGGGTTGCACAGAGTCGGACATGACTGAACAACTGAACACACAGCACGCATGCATATAACACAGTAAGCATGGACCCTGGAACCAGATTCTAACTCCACCTTTACCAGCTCTGTGATCTTGGGTAAGTGAATTCCTTATCCTCTTTGAGCTTCAGTTTTCCCACCTTTAAAAGGTGAAAAGCAGGGCTTCCCTGCTGGTCCAGTGGGTAAAGAGTCTGCCTTGCAGCTCAAGGAGCACCGGTTGGATCCCTGGCCCGGGAAGATCCCACGTGCCATGAAGCGGCTGGACCAGCATGTCCAATTACCAGCCAGTGCTCTGGAGGGCACGCATCCAGAGCCCACGCTCTGCAACGAGAGAGGCCACACTGCAATGGGAGGCCCACACATGCCAAAGAATAAAGATGGATAAAAATAAATGATGACTTAGAGGCAAAAAAAAAAAAATCTTTAAAAAAAAGGCAAATAACAATAGAAAGCATCATACAGAGGGCTATGAGAAACATAGCAAACAGCAAAGTTAAGTACCTAGCACCAGGAAGAGCATAATGTAGAGGCTTAAGAAACCTCTGTTCAGTTTCAGTTCACTTGGTACCCCTGGAGGCTGAGAGGTCAGTGGATCAAAGCCTACTACATACACCTCCTCTGGGATTCTGCTCTGGAGAATGCATTTACTCTGCCTGAGGGCTTTTCTATTACACTACAAAGGAAGAGGAGGCTCTTGCATCTGGTTTTCCACCCAACCCTGTTACCCTAGTTTTTGGATCTGCTCAGTAAAGATGGGAATAGAGGGCAAAGCCAAAAGAAAATTGAAAGCCAGCCTCTGAAAAAGGGTAGGGTTGTTCCTGGCAGAGAGGAATGGTAAAGGAAACAGCAGAGTATGACCAAGAGTCCAGCTGAGCGCAGAAAATGTCTGAGTCAGTCACCTAGAGCGGCCATCCCCAGCCTTTCGGCACCAGGGATGGGTTTCATGGGAGACAGTTCTTCCACAGACCAGGCCAGGGGGTTGGGGATAGTTCAAGCTCATTTCCTCTATTGTGTGCTTTATTTGCTTGTTGTGGCCATTTCAGGATATTCTGCCTAAACTTTAGGGTTAGGGTTCATGCTCCTATGAGACTCCAAAGCCGCCATTAATCAGATAGGAAGCAGCGCTCAGACGGTAACACAAGCAGAGGGAAGGGGCTATAAATCCTGATAAAGCTTCACTCGCCGGCCCGCCTCTCACCTGCTCGGTCACTCACCTGCTGCTGCGCAGCCCCGTCCCTAGAGGGCGCCATGTCCAGATCCACTGACACAACCTGGTAAAATGCCCAGGAAAACTGCCAGGAAAGCATATGGGAGCCGTGCTGGGCCCAACGGAGTCAAGTGTAAAATATTTGGGGGTAGCAGAATCTAGGCGTTAATGCTGTAAGACCTCATTTGTCTTCACACGCTATGGAACCTGAGGACATGCAGGTTGTGTTTTCATACGAGTCATGGATAAGTTGCTGCAAACCAGTCCAACTGGCCAACTCTGAAAGCACATTTTTGCCCTTGATGGAAGAAAAGGAATAGGAACTTTGGAGGCATGCACGTGAGTGCATGCTGAAGGGAGGATGATGAGCTAAGAATACAGAAAAGAAAATGAAAAGAGTAAAGATTTATTTGCTAACCAAGAGGGCATTCACAAATATTTCTCCCACATCTCATCCAGAACAATTTCAAGGCCAGGAAAATAAAAGCACCTGTCAGATATCAACTGATTAAAGTTCCAGGGAAACCAGCAAACGTCTTCATTTTCTGATTCAAGGACTCTTTTATAATCAAACATAAGAGGAGAAAGTTTTGAGTAGGTGCCTGAGTTATAAGACATATGAAATGTTTGACATGTGGCTTAGTTCTACAAAGAGAAACTTCCAAATAATTTATAATGCAATTTTTTTCAGATTTCCACTTTAGAGGAGTCTTGAAATCTTATAAACAACTATAAGGGCTACAAATTTTTTAAATGTTAAGAAGAAAAGATTTCCCCATGCGCTAATACAATTATGTATCTATGACTTCAGACTTAGAAAGGCAATGACTTAAGTCAAGGGTCAACTATTTTTGGATCTTCCAGTCTCCTTTCCTGTGAATAATACTTTCGTTGAACCGACACCACTCTCTGAGCTGGAGACAAATCTTCCGGCTTAGACATACAGTTCAGCAGTTACTTCCTTCTAGCTCTTTCTCTCAGACGGCAGGTCCTAACATATCCCTAGAACTTTTCCCTGATGAATCACATTTCATCAGATTAAGAGAGTTGTGTGTGGAGAGTTTCTCACAAAGAAACCAAAAAAAAAAAAAAAAGGAAACTGAAAAGTTTAGCTACAGAGTCCTTTAAAAGAGGATTTCCCCAGTGGCTCAGTAGGAAAGAATCCGCCTGCAATGCAGGACACCAGGTTCAATTCCTGGGTTGGGAAGAGTCCCTGGAGGAGGAAAACGCAACTCACTCCAGTGTTCTTGCCTGGAGAATCCCATGGACAGAGGAAGAGGAGCCTGGAGGGCTACTGTCCAGAAGGTCGCAGAGTCAGATTTGACTAAAGTGGCTGAGCACACACATATGCCCTTCAAAGAATGATTTGATGGTCTTTGGAAACAACCATCGTTGTCCATGTTCCATTCTTACTTAATATATCAAGCTTTAAAGTCAACCACATTTTAAAAAGTGTTTCCATCTATCTCGAAGTGATTTAGTTCCACAGTTGGTACCAAGTGACAAAAAAGGACATAACATCTCTTCTGGGAAAAATAAGGAGGAGAAACCCCACTTTTAAATATGAATTTTCATCTTTACCACTCCCTCTGTGTGAACAGACTACCTTGACTCAAGGCTAGAAATGGTTTAAGACTCAAGGCTTCATTTTCGGAAACCAGCAAACGTCTTCATTTTCTGATTCAAGGACTCTTTTATAATCAAACATAAGAGGAGAAAGTTTTGAGTAGGTGCCTGAGTTATAAGACATATGAAATGTTTGACATGTGGCTTAGTTCTACAAAGAGAAACTTCCAAATAATTTATAATGCAATTTTTTTCAGATTTCCACTTTAGAGGAGTCTTGAAATCTTATAAACAACTATAAGGGCTACAAATTTTTTAAATGTTAAGAAGAAAAGATTTCCCCATGCGCTAATACAATTATGTATCTATGACTTCAGACTTAGAAAGGCAATGACTTAAGTCAAGGGTCAACTATTTTTGGATCTTCCAGTCTCCTTTCCTGTGAATAATACTTTCGTTGAACCGACACCACTCTCTGAGCTGGAGACAAATCTTCCGGCTTAGACATACAGTTCAGCAGTTACTTCCTTCTAGCTCTTTCTCTCAGACGGCAGGTCCTAACATATCCCTAGAACTTTTCCCTGATGAATCACATTTCATCAGATTAAGAGAGTTGTGTGTGGAGAGTTTCTCACAAAGAAACCAAAAAAAAAAAAAAAAGGAAACTGAAAAGTTTAGCTACAGAGTCCTTTAAAAGAGGATTTCCCCAGTGGCTCAGTAGGAAAGAATCCGCCTGCAATGCAGGACACCAGGTTCAATTCCTGGGTTGGGAAGAGTCCCTGGAGGAGGAAAACGCAACTCACTCCAGTGTTCTTGCCTGGAGAATCCCATGGACAGAGGAAGAGGAGCCTGGAGGGCTACTGTCCAGAAGGTCGCAGAGTCAGATTTGACTAAAGTGGCTGAGCACACACATATGCCCTTCAAAGAATGATTTGATGGTCTTTGGAAACAACCATCGTTGTCCATGTTCCATTCTTACTTAATATATCAAGCTTTAAAGTCAACCACATTTTAAAAAGTGTTTCCATCTATCTCGAAGTGATTTAGTTCCACAGTTGGTACCAAGTGACAAAAAAGGACATAACATCTCTTCTGGGAAAAATAAGGAGGAGAAACCCCACTTTTAAATATGAATTTTCATCTTTACCACTCCCTCTGTGTGAACAGACTACCTTGACTCAAGGCTAGAAATGGTTTAGCAAGATCAATTCATCAGTGTGAATAGCTACCTTGAACTCCTCAAGTGGTAGTTGAAATTAAGCTTAGAGTGGAATCTTCCAAAAGTTGTTAAGATAGTGAATGGCTCATATCATGCATTTCTCATTTATATGTTTATAATTACATATACATATATATGCTGTTTGCTCAGACACTCAGTTGTGTCTGACTCTCAGGCTCCTCTGCCCATAGAATTCTCCAGGCAAGAATACTGGAATTCTCCAGGCAAAAATACATTTCATCCTCCATAGGATCTTCCTGATTTAGGGATTGAACTCATGTCTCTTATGTCTCCTGCATTGGCAGGCAAATTTGTTACCATTAGCACCACCTGGTAAGCCTATACATATGTGTATGTGTGTGTGTGTGTGTGTATAAAGATGTAGATGTGTGTATATTTATATATATTTATATACATATAAAATTCTTACAATTTTCCTATGTAGAGTAAGCAACAAGGTATTATTTGATTTCAGTAAATTCATTAAAAAGGAAAAATTAAAGATTAAAAGATACAGATAAAGTAATTGAAATATTTGGGAACACTCTGGACTACCTGAAGGCACATTTGCATTTAAGTTTAGATTTCTTCTTACTATACTTGTTGAAGTGAGTCCTCTGCAGGAAAAAAAAAAAATTATTGTTCTTTGCAAAGCTATATTCATTTTGTGGGGTTTTAGAGAGAACTGGGGAAATTCTACTCAACTGAATCATAAATAGATTTAACACATTAGTCATGAGTTTCAAAAGTTAATGTAAAAAGACTGCAAAAAATTTGTCTAATAAAAGCTTTTTTTAAGCATGAACACTAACCCTTCAAGAGCACTATTGCAAAATATATGCTCAACTGAAATGACAATCAGTACAAGATGATGGGACGGAAGATGTTTCTATCCATGATACTAGGTCAGATCCTGTCAGATGGTCAACTGATATTTCACAAGCAAAAAGGCACAGTCGAGAATAGGTCCATCAAAAGCTCTGGGAAAAATAAGGAGGAGAAACCCCACTTTTAAATATGAATTTTCATCTTTACCACTCCCTCTGTGTGAACAGACTACCTTGACTCAAGGCTAGAAATGGTTTAGCAAGATCAATTCATCAGTGTGAATAGCTACCTTGAACTCCTCAAGTGGTAGTTGAAATTAAGCTTAGAGTGGAATCTTCCAAAAGTTGTTAAGATAGTGAATGGCTCATATCATGCATTTCTCATTTATATGTTTATAATTACATATACATATATATGCTGTTTGCTCAGACACTCAGTTGTGTCTGACTCTCAGGCTCCTCTGCCCATAGAATTCTCCAGGCAAGAATACTGGAATTCTCCAGGCAAAAATACATTTCATCCTCCATAGGATCTTCCTGATTTAGGGATTGAACTCATGTCTCTTATGTCTCCTGCATTGGCAGGCAAATTTGTTACCATTAGCACCACCTGGTAAGCCTATACATATGTGTATGTGTGTGTGTGTGTGTGTATAAAGATGTAGATGTGTGTATATTTATATATATTTATATACATATAAAATTCTTACAATTTTCCTATGTAGAGTAAGCAACAAGGTATTATTTGATTTCAGTAAATTCATTAAAAAGGAAAAATTAAAGATTAAAAGATACAGATAAAGTAATTGAAATATTTGGGAACACTCTGGACTACCTGAAGGCACATTTGCATTTAAGTTTAGATTTCTTCTTACTATACTTGTTGAAGTGAGTCCTCTGCAGGAAAAAAAAAAAATTATTGTTCTTTGCAAAGCTATATTCATTTTTGTGGGGGTTTTAGAGAGAACTGGGGAAATTCTACTCAACTGAATCATAAATAGATTTAACACATTAGTCATGAGTTTCAAAAGTTAATGTAAAAAGACTGCAAAAAATTTGTCTAATAAAAGCTTTTTTTAAGCATGAACACTAACCCTTCAAGAGCACTATTGCAAAATATATGCTCAACTGAAATGACAATCAGTACAAGATGATGGGACGGAAGATGTTTCTATCCATGATACTAGGTCAGATCCTGTCAGATGGTCAACTGATATTTCACAAGCAAAAAGGCACAGTCGAGAATAGGTCCATCCTCTTGGGAGACTGGGATGGACTCATATACACAATGGATACTCTGTATAACATAGGCAATTAGTGAGAACCTACTGTATAGCACAGGGAACTCTACTTAATGCACTGGGGTGACCTGAACGGGAGGAAACCCAAAGGGAGGGTATATATGTCCATGTATGGCTGATTCATCTTGCTGTACACTGGACCCTCACACAACCTTGTAAAGCAACTATACTCTGTAAAACTTCTTTTTTTTAAAGAGCAAAGCCATCCTCTTGGGCTCCTGGGACACAGTTGAGTATCTGCTGTCTCTGTCACATGGTGATCAGCAGTCTCAATAGCTGCCACCTGTCCCCGTGTCTGACCCCCTAAGGACACATCACCTCATATGTGGGCAACAGCTCTGCATGTGGGTAAGATATGAGCAGGGCCTTCCATTCTCACCAAATAGCAGCCCTCTTCCACCCCTGTGTTAGGCCTTCAAGGATCACTCCTCCCACCTAAGTCTAGTCCCTACACATTGCCCCTGTCTCACACGCTCCTACCTACCTTCCCTGAGAATCCCATGTCACCTGTCACTCCCTCTCTCAGAGGTTTAAACTTCCCTGTCTTCACAGCTACCTTTTCTTTATGAACATTTAAATCATACCTGAATCTCTTCCATCTTACAAAACCCCTCCCTTCCGCTGCTACCTGCTGTTCAACTCCCTTCCAAAGCTGTGGAATAAATAAAGGAATGAAGTTCCAACCCCACCACTCCCAAAACCTGAAGTTCATCCTTTCAGTTACGGCACATTCCCTCGTGCCCCACTGCCCAGTGGACCAGAAACCCAGAGCTCAGACTCTGCACACCTGTTCTTCTCCCACGGTAAACCATCGCCCAGCCTTCCAGTTGTCCTCTAAACCTCTTCTTCGTCTCCTACCTCCTGTCACACAGTTATTTCCTACTCATCTTTCAGGCTCCAGCCTAAACATCACTTTTACGGGCTATGTCTGTTATGCAATTTCACTAGGCAATCCTGTCAGAGGGTCAACTGATAGTTCACACGCAAAAAGGCACAGTCGAGAATAGGTCCATCCTCTTGGGAGACTGGGATGGACTCATATACACAATGGATACTCTGTATAACATAGGCAATTAGTGAGAACCTACTGTATAGCACAGGAACTCTACTTAATGCACTGGGGTGACCTGAACGGGAGGAAAGCCAAAGGGAGGGTATATATGTCCATGTATGGCTGATTCATCTTGCTGTACACTGGACCCTCACACAACCTTGTAAAGCAACTATACTCTGTAAAACTTCTTTTTAAAGAGCAAAGCCATCCTCTTGGGCTCCTGGGACACAGTTGAGTATCTGCTGTCTCTGTCACATGGTGATCAGCAGTCTCAATAGCTGCCACCTGTCCCCGTGTCTGACCCCCTAAGGACACATCACCTCATATGTGGGCAACAGCTCTGCATGTGGGTAAGATATGAGCAGGGCCTTCCATTCTCACCAAATAGCAGCCCTCTTCCACCCCTGTGTTAGGCCTTCAAGGATCACTCCTCCCACCTAAGTCTAGTCCCTACACATTGCCCCTGTCTCACACGCTCCTACCTACCTTCCCTGAGAATCCCATGTCACCTGTCACTCCCTCTCTCAGAGGTTTAAACTTCCCTGTCTTCACAGCTACCTTTTCTTTATGAACATTTAAATCATACCTGAATCTCTTCCATCTTACAAAACCCCTCCCTTCCGCTGCTACCTGCTGTTCAACTCCCTTCCAAAGCTGTGGAATAAATAAAGGAATGAAGTTCCAACCCCACCACTCCCAAAACCTGAAGTTCATCCTTTCAGTTACGGCACATTCCCTCGTGCCCCACTGCCCAGTGGACCAGAAACCCAGAGCTCAGACTCTGCACACCTGTTCTTCTCCCACGGTAAACCATCGCCCAGCCTTCCAGTTGTCCTCTAAACCTCTTCTTCGTCTCCTACCTCCTGTCACACAGTTATTTCCTACTCATCTTTCAGGCTCCAGCCTAAACATCACTTTTACGGGCTATGTCTGTTATGTTTCCTTTTAAATTTCCAGCTAGGTCTCATATGTGTCTGGTCCATGCTAAGGGTTCACCAAATTTATTTGTTGAATCAATAAATGGCATTTCTCAGAAATGCCAGATGAGGTCCCCCTGCTGCCTATTGCTATGGCACCCCATAAATTTCATATAACACTCATCTCACTTTTGGATAATTACTTCTTTTAATGTCCTCCTTCTCCACTAGATTATAAGCTTCCTGAAAACAGAGGCATGCATGAAAGTGGAAAAGCAAAGGAAGGCCCTAACACAGAGAGACGACGGGCCTGACTGGCAGCAGTTGTGTTGGTAATACAGGAAGTTGGCTGAATAAGCTTGGGGGAGGAGCCTGATTACAGATGAACGGATCCAGAGAAGAGGACTTCATTCCGCATTTACGTATCAAAAGGAAAGAGAGAATATAATTAGCTGGGTATATTTGGTTTCATGCTTCTATATAAACCATTACTGCATTGGTTAATTTCTAGTTGGGCTTGGTTATTAAATCACTAAAATTCAGCCAACACATTACTGACTTTTTAAGTCACCGTTTCAAACTTCTAGTGTCAACCTTGTATATTCTCATAGATACCAGATTTCAATCTAATAGCTTTAACAATCACTTGACTCACCTACACACAATTTAACTTCTAATTTAGAATATTTACCTATATCCATGTAGATAGACAGACATTCATGGACCTGCCTAGACACACAAACATCCATTTTATAAATGAGGAAATGGATACAGCAGAATTTTTCCCTCATGATCATATAACTCACGAATGGTGGAGCCAGGATTTGAGGCCACCATGAGGATCTATCAAATATTCTTTGACCTGTTGCTAGACATAAATGACACAACCATTACCTTCAGCTTAAACTCATAGCTTCCACTCATCAGCCATAATCCCCACCCAGGGTCACCTAGCTTTATTATACTCTGAATATTTATCTCTACAACTTGAACATGAACTTGAAAGTAAGATTATGTCTTCTTCTCTTTGTTGTTCCCACAGAAGCCTTTGTTTCTTGAATGAATAAATAATGACTTGGGGGAAAAAAATAATGACTTGGAATGAGGAGGAAAGAGAAATAAGCTCTATCTTTAAAATTGTACATCTAGGTAATTCACACTGCAGGAAGACTTACATAAGGTATGCAATGTCAACCTACACAGCAAGATTGTACTGGTAAGAACTATTAATGTTAACATGCTAAATATTAATGCATCAAGAATTGACTGGCTACATAAACTACAATGGACCACACGGCTTTGAGAAAAGAATAATGTAGACACAGAAAAACATTACAAAATGTTGAATGAAAAAATCTTGTAACAGCCAAAAAGAAAGAAAGAGACAAGCTCTCCTACCCACGTCCATTTCCAGCACAAGCTACTATCAATAACCAGTCATAGCCTTGGATGCTCCTGAATTCCAGAAATATTCTCATCAAAGCAGTTACATAGGCATTTAAGAAACCTGACTCTGGGGTTTCCCTGGTGGATCAGGGGGTAAGGACACTGCCCTGCAGTGCAAGGGGCGCTGGTTCAATCCCTGGTTTGGGAGGATCCTATGTGCCGCAGAGCAGTTGGACCGATGTGTCCAACTACCGAGCTGGAGCTCTGCAGTGCTTGCACCCGGAGTCAGTGCTCTGCAGCGACAGAGGCCATTGCGATGGGAGGCCCACACAGGCCAAAGAACAAAGATGGAAATGAATGAAAGACCAATAGAAGTGGCCAAAAAAAAAAAAAAAAAGAACCCTGACTCTGCTTTGAGTTATAATTTTGGTGAATATTTAGTATAAATATATTGATTAGTTTGATTCAACCATCAAGTAGATTATAGTAAATACCTATGAAGCATAATCACATAAAACTGAGATTATCAACAACTAGGACTTATCCCAATAAATGAGGACTATTGGATTTCTAGGAATAGTCAAAGTCCTTCACTGTGGAGACATGACAGTACTACAGTCAAATGTGACACAAATTCTCATGTCGGAATAAGCCATTTGACTTTCTAAGGTGAAAGCCCAATAAATTCTTATGCACAGGCATTTCCATCATAGCTTTTCTTTACTTGTAAAGTTAAGTTACTTTACAGCTTTGAAGGCACATACACGTTTCCACTAGTGTCCATTATCACCATCATTCCATGAGAGAGTAACCCAGGCAACTCCTGGTTCTAACCTGTTTAACTGTCTGATCTAGTTAACTTCCCTCCTAAGGGCTTTTAAACATTATTTAAATTATCATTTTGAGGAGGAGCAAAATAAGAAGCACAATTTATTGTTCTAATAGACTCAATGGGAGTTTCAGTGTTCTAGCAGACTAAAATTAAAACAGCAGCCACCATATAAAGAAACCCACCATTAGGATATAAACTGAAGACCATGAGTAATTATCTTGTACTCACTGTTCTCTCAGCCTCCTGCCCTTCTCCCTCACTGGACAACTCCCCCTTATCTATCCAGACTCAGCATAAACAGCCCTTTCCCCTCCCCTGAACTACTCCTGAATTAGTTCCCTTGCTATATGCTCCCTCTACTTTCCCCACTGTAACACTCATCATGTTTGTTGTAATTCATTTATTCTTGTAATTGCACTTTCAACATCTGACTTTGCTGCTACCTCATACGACGCTTGAGGACAGAGTTCATACCTGTCCTGTTTACCACTCTGCGCCCAGCACCAGCATGGGAGGTGTGTGATGCCTGTTTGTTAAATTGAAATGAAGCTAATTTGATCACTACCAATGACTGGTGGTTTGGATCTTAGTGCAACCTGTTATATTTACTTTCTATTATTTGGAGGAAATTTGTGTCTATAGGCAAGGAATCACTTACAAAGAGATTTTTCAGGACAGTATTATAATAGACACAAATAAGAAAATGAATAATTATTACAGGTGTAGTCATACTAGAGGATATTTCAAAGTCTCCATAAGGTTATATTTCTGAAGTGGCTCTGAATGACAGGGAAATTCTCATTATATGATGTTAAATAATAATAAAACTGATACTCATCGAGTGTTACGAGCCAGCCATTCTAACAATTGTCTATACATTAGTTAATTTAATCCTCACAATAATGCTACCAGAGCCCCAAATGATTTATATATCCATGAAAACTTGAGAAGCCCTGACCATGCCCCTCAGCGAAGAAGAAAATGAAGACTGAAAGAATGAACATCCTTTCCAAGAGATCACACAACTGGGAAGGGGTCAGGGCTGGGGAGGAGGGATGAGAACAGAAGGGTTGGATTCAAACCCAAGAAGCCTGAGACTCAGACCAGCACTCTTTCTGTTACAAGGCACTGGAAAGCTTTGAACTCAATGGAGCTTTCTTCTCCCTTCTCCCAACTCCACATGGTTTTTACCCCAGGGCAGTACCTAAAGCTTGGTAATGCACAAAGTCATGTCATTCCCTGAGGAAATTTAAAGTTAGAGGAGAGAGGCTTAGAAATTAAGTGCCTGAAAGCCAGTAACTGGCCCCAGAGATCTCCAAGGACTGCTGTCCAGTCCCAGATTCCATGACATCTGCACCACAGCCTGCAATGGAAACCAGAATGCCGGGATCCGCCGCAGTGAGAATTTATTTCATAGTTATCAAAGCAAACCAAAGGTTATCAGTGGGTTGGACATTTAAAGATTAAGGACAGCTGATCGCACTCAGCTCTCATGCAGGTAGCTTAACTTCAGTGGGTCTGGGCTCTCTCTGAAGGGAGAATGGAGGTGTTTATGAGCCCACATCATAATGGTTTCCAGGTGACCCAGGCTAGGCGGCTGAGTCAGGCCCTCTCTTCTTTGATTTACATGGCAGGATCCAGGCCATCCTTAAATTGAAAAGATATAGTAATGAGCAAATGCAGAAAAAGAAAAGAGAGAGCGAGCAAGAGAAAAAAAAGAGAGCTGAGGGAAAATGTGGAGTACTTTTCCAAGTCCAAAGTGAGCTATGGCTGCCCTCTCTGCCTCAGAAGGTATGATCATAAATTACTAGCTAATGTTTAGCACTGGGCTCTGGCTCATGATATATTACAGAAGACAAGATGCCTCCAAGCAGAAAACGCTGTAATTGGGGAGCAATAACATCTGCGTCAGTCATGGGCCTGCAGTTAAAGGGAATGGAGAAGTTACAGGCTGGGCTGCACATACAAAGTAATAATGTGCACATTTTTCAGCTAAAAAGATATGTCATCAAGATATGAGCCTCTTTAAATTCCTTGATGTCGTTTGAGTCTGAAGAGTGTCAGCAGGATCCCCAGATTTCTGTTTTAACATTAGCACTACATTAGCCAGCACCTCAAGGGAATGATAGTTGAGCAGGCAAATAAAGCTGAGGACGTCAAGAGTTCGGGCTCAGTTTTCTGGGGCGTGGATTCTAGGTCCTCTGTGATGCTTTGCTGCATTGGGCAGGTCGCCTAATCTCTCTGAGCCTCCTCATGCAGCAAGGTCAAAGGATCACACAGGAGGGACGTGGCTATACGTCCTGTCGCCTCCCCACTGCCTCTCTGTTATGATATGGACGTCCCTGCATATCAGTGACCCCTGACATCTGCACCACAGCCTTGAATAGAAACCAGAATGCCAGGATCCGATGCAATGAGAATTTATTTTGTAGTTATCAAATTAATTACATATTGTCAAATTACAGTTATCAAATTGATTACAGAAATCTGGGGGTCCTGCTGATACTCTTCAGGCTCTTGTGACAGCAAGGAATTTAAAAAGCCCCATATCTTGATGATATTTTTTTTTCTTAGCTAAAACATCTGCATATTACTACTTTGCATGTACAGCCCGGCCCGGTCATTACATACTATAATTAATAATTACAATACAGTGAGTAGACGCTTATTTATTCTGAGGCTGAAATGCCCGCTTTTGTTTCTGGATAGCTCAAATACAAGAGAACTGTTTTCTTCCATTTAAAAAATTCTCCAGTCCCACAATCATTGCTAAAACGCCAAACCATCCAGAAGTGTTCAGGAAGAGATGGCCAGTTGGGGGCAGTCTAGAGAAATTTAAGTCGAGTTTAAAATTTTGCCCAGATGGTCAAACTCTGAGGTCCCTTTGACTCTGATAATGGATGATCCAGGGACTCACTTCTGAGCCCAAAGTCCGCCTGTAACTTTAAACACTCTCTTTCTTTTTAGGGTGGCCAGGACTGTGCTGGTATTACACTGTAGAGTCCCAGATCTGGAGACTGAGTCCCAGGCAGGTGAGAACCACTCAACTTCCGGCCACCATGCTCTGTCTCTTTGGTGCTTGTCCAACACAGCAAAGTCCTCTCAACTGCATCTCTCCACCCTCAGGAAAGACTGAATCCACACTGTAAAAAGTCCTCACTATACAGTGAACCTTGAGTCAACTCCAAAGAGGCTTCATCTCATTTTCGTTGCCACCTAAATACTCAGGCAAGCACCTGGGCTTGTTTCTCTGTCTGGTCCTCTTAGAGAAATGCTTCAGGTGGACCATCTGCTTGGATTCATCACCAGACCCTGTCTCTCAGGTCTATCAGTTCTGCTCTCCTCCGCCTATCAGGCCCAATTTACATATTTTTGTTGCTTATCAAGGAGGGGTGCTACTGGGTTACCCTTACCATTGCTGCTGCCTAAAAAGTGAACATGCGAGTTGCTCAGTCATGGCCGACCCTTCTGGGACTCCACAGTCTGTAGCCCACCAGGCTCCTCCGGCAATGGGATTTTTCTGGCAAGAAAATGGGAGTGGGTTGCTATTCCCTTCTCCAGGGGATCTTCCTGAACCAGGGACTGAAGCTAAGTCCCCTGCATTGCAGGCAGGTTCTTTACCATCTGAGTCACCAGGGAAGTCCATTGCTGCTGCCTAGTTCCAGCCGATATGTGGTATGATCCAACGTCAAAGCTACTGTGTAGATTTCTCACCACCAAACTACTACATCAGCTCAGTGGCTACCACCAGAATTCTTTAAAATCTGGTTTTGATAGACGTAAGCTTTTCAAAGGCTCAAATACACCATTTTTATAAACTTACTTCTTTTATTATTTGCTGGCTAGTGTTGC
The DNA here is from genome assembly GCA_022376925.1 of Tragulus kanchil. Classification (NCBI taxonomy): domain Eukaryota; kingdom Metazoa; phylum Chordata; class Mammalia; order Artiodactyla; family Tragulidae; genus Tragulus; species Tragulus kanchil. The sequence continues at coordinate 127,142,640 of JAIOJX010000003.1, read as the reverse complement.
CTTTGTCCATATTGAATATCTGCCTCACGTGGTACATAAAAATTCCTTTAGTTTTTAACAATAAGCTAGTTCTTATTATGAAAACAATCTTTTAGCATAAATTGACTTCAAGAGCCAGGAGAATACAAAGTACAAGAGAGTATAAAGTATGCTAGATATGAAAATCTAATTTTTGTTTCTCATTGGACTGAAACTTGATGGGTTTAAACTATTCCAAGGCTGTTTATGTTTTAATGCTGTAAAGGTGAAACTAGACAGAATGGATCAATACTTAGCACAGAGCTCCAAACCCTATGTCCAAAATAGGTTCACTTTTCTTTCACTCCCCAAAGTTAGGGACATTCCTGACAATTCTAAATGTGTTTTTTGTTTTAATTACTTTATATCTTATCCTATGCAAAAAGGACCTGAAGCAGCCTTCTGGAAAGATGGACAATGTCCTCAAGCTCTTTCTTTGGAGCATTTAACAATGCTAGCCTTGTGGAGAAGTTGAAGACAAAATGCTAAGCTGTCCCCTGTTAAGAAAGTGTTTTCAGGCTTCCCTGGTGGTGCAGTAGGAAGAGAGTCCACCTTGCAGTGCAAGGGGCACCGGTTCAATCCCTAGCCCAGGAGGATCCCACGCACTGCAGATGGGCTGGTGTGTCCAATTACGAGTCAATTCTATGGAGCGCATGAACCCAGAGTGAGTGCTCTGCAATGAGAGGCCACTGCAATGCGAGGCCCACACAGGCCAAAAAGGATAAAAGATGGATGAAGACAAAATGATGACTTAGAGAAGTCAAAAAAAAAATGTTAAAAAGAAAAACAGAAAATGTTTTCAATGCTTTAAAGTACTTCCCTGGTGGTTCAACGGCTACGACTCCTACTCCCAATGCAGGCAGCCCAGGTTCACTCCCTGCTTGGGGAACTAGATCCCACATGTCACAGCTAAGACCTGGACAAGCAAATAAATAAATCAGTAAGTTTTTTTGAAAATAAAATGCTTTGAAATTCTGATACCTACAAGCATCCACCTGACAAAAGCACTAGAATAAATTTCCAACAATGACTGAAACGTGGGTGTGTATACTATATATATATATATATATATATATATATATATATATATATATGGTACCAGTGAAATTCTAAAGAGAAGGCAATACGTTAGAAAATATCCAACACTGTTTTCTCTCTGATTCTGGCACTGTGCATTGCATTCATAATTATTAAAATGTGTGGGTGTGCTCAGTTGTGTCCCTTTGCAGCTATTTTTAACATGTGAACATTTTAGAAATTCAGAAGGAAAAGAAAGGTAAAGTATCTAATAAACTAATTTTGTTTCTCATTGGACTGAAACTTGATGGGTTTAAACTATTCCAAGGCTGTTTATGTTTTAATGCTGTAAAGGTGAAACTAGACAGAATGGATCAATACTTAGCACAGAGCTCCAAACCCTATGTCCAAAATAGGTTCACTTTTCTTTCACTCCCCAAAGTTAGGGACATTCCTGACAATTCTAAATGTGTTTTTTGTTTTAATTACTTTATATCTTATCCTATGCAAAAAGGACCTGAAGCAGCCTTCTGGAAAGATGGACAATGTCCTCAAGCTCTTTCTTTGGAGCATTTAACAATGCTAGCCTTGTGGAGAAGTTGAAGACAAAATGCTAAGCTGTCCCCTGTTAAGAAAGTGTTTTCAGGCTTCCCTGGTGGTGCAGTAGGAAGAGAGTCCACCTTGCAGTGCAAGGGGCACCGGTTCAATCCCTAGCCCAGGAGGATCCCACGCACTGCAGATGGGCTGGTGTGTCCAATTACGAGTCAATTCTATGGAGCGCATGAACCCAGAGTGAGTGCTCTGCAATGAGAGGCCACTGCAATGCGAGGCCCACACAGGCCAAAAAGGATAAAAGATGGATGAAGACAAAATGATGACTTAGAGAAGTCAAAAAAAAATGTTAAAAAGAAAAACAGAAAATGTTTTCAATGCTTTAAAGTACTTCCCTGGTGGTTCAACGGCTACGACTCCTACTCCCAATGCAGGCAGCCCAGGTTCACTCCCTGCTTGGGGAACTAGATCCCACATGTCACAGCTAAGACCTGGACAAGCAAATAAATAAATCAGTAAGTTTTTTTGAAAATAAAATGCTTTGAAATTCTGATACCTACAAGCATCCACCTGACAAAAGCACTAGAATAAATTTCCAACAATGACTGAAACTTGGGGTTGTCTACTATATATATATATATATATATATATATATATATATATATATATATGGTACCAGTGAAATTCTAAAGAGAAGGCAATACGTTAGAAAATATCCAACACTGTTTTCTCTCTGATTCTGGCACTGTGCATTGCATTCATAATTATTAAAATGTGTGGGGGTGTGCTCAGTTGTGTCCCTTTGCAGCTCCAAGGACTATACCCCACCAGACTCCTCTGTCCATGGAATTTTCCCATAAAGAATACTGGAGTGGAGCTTCCCAGGTGGTCCGGTGGGTAAGGAGTCTGCCTTGCTATGGAGGGGGCACCAGTCCCTGGCCTGGGAGGATCCCACATGCCATGGAGCAAGTGGATCAGTGTGTCCAATTGCAAGCCTGCACTCTGGAGTGCATGTGTCCAGAGCTGATGCTCTGCAGCGAGAGAGGCCACTGCAATGGAGGGCCCCCGCAGGCCAAAGACTAAAGATAGATGAAAATAAATAAATAAAAAACCAATAAAAGAGCGACGGAAAGACAGACATGGACAGTGGACATATGGACATTGTGGGGAAGGAACAGAGGGTGGGAGGCGTAAAGGAAGTAGCGTGAAGGCCTGTACTATCATAAGTGAAGAAAATGGCTATAGTCATTGCTCTGTGAGTAAAGGAGATCCTTCAGGGGTGCTGTGTGATGGTTGGGAGGGGTGGGAAGGGGGGGATATACATATGACTAATCTGGGAACATACATATCTGTAAACAACAAAACTCTGTAAAAGTTGAAAGCAAAATAAAGGTTTTTTTAAAAAAAAGCAATAAAAGAGGCCAAACTTTAAAAAAAAAAAAAATCTAAAAAAAAAGAATACTAGAGTGTTTGCATTTCCTTCTCTGGGAGGTCTTCCTGACCTAGGGATTGAACCCATGTCTCTTGCATCTCCTGCATTGATAGGAGGATTCTTTACCACTAGCACCACCTGGGAAGCCCATAATTATTCATATAATTATAGCTAATAATTATTAAACACTTAGAATGATACTAAGCATTTTATTCATGTCCATATACATTAACCAGCTTCCCCGGTGGCTCAGATGGTTGCCTGCAATGCAGAAGACCTGGGTTCGATCCCTGGGTTGGGAAGATCTCCTGGAGGAGGGCATCCACTCCAGTATTCTTGCCTGGAGAATCCCCATGGACAGAGGAGCCTGGAGGACTGTAGTCCATGGGCTACCAAAGAGTCAGATAGGACTCAGCGACTAAGCACAAGAATACATTAGCACCAATGTGTGGGGTGTGCTCAGTTGTGTCCCTTTGCAGCTCAAGGACTATACCCCACCAGACTCCTCTGTCCATGGAATTTTCCCATAAAGAATACTGGAGTGGAGCTTCCCAGGTGGTCCGGTGGGTAAGGAGTCTGCCTTGCTATGGAGGGGGCACCAGTCCCTGGCCTGGGAGGATCCCACATGCCATGGAGCAAGTGGATCAGTGTGTCCAATTGCAAGCCTGCACTCTGGAGTGCATGTGTCCAGAGCTGATGCTCTGCAGCGAGAGAGGCCACTGCAATGGAGGGCCCCCGCAGGCCAAAGACTAAAGATAGATGAAAATAAATAAATAAAAAACCAATAAAAGAGCGACGGAAAGACAGACATGGACAGTGGACATATGGACATTGTGGGGAAGGAACAGAGGGTGGGAGGCGTAAAGGAAGTAGCGTGAAGGCCTGTACTATCATAAGTGAAGAAAATGGCTATAGTCATTGCTCTGTGAGTAAAGGAGATCCTTCAGGGGTGCTGTGTGATGGTTGGGAGGGGTGGGAAGGGGGGGATATACATATGACTAATCTGGGAACATACATATCTGTAAACAACAAAACTCTGTAAAAGTTGAAAGCAAAATAAAGGTTTTTTTAAAAAAAAGCAATAAAAGAGGCCAAACTTTAAAAAAAAAAAAATCTAAAAAAAAAGAATACTAGAGTGTTTGCATTTCCTTCTCTGGGAGGTCTTCCTGACCTAGGGATTGAACCCATGTCTCTTGCATCTCCTGCATTGATAGGAGGATTCTTTACCACTAGCACCACCTGGGAAGCCCATAATTATTCATATAATTATAGCTAATAATTATTAAACACTTAGAATGATACTAAGCATTTTATTCATGTCCATATACATTAACCAGCTTCCCCGGTGGCTCAGATGGTTGCCTGCAATGCAGAAGACCTGGGTTCGATCCCTGGGTTGGGAAGATCTCCTGGAGGAGGGCATCCACTCCAGTATTCTTGCCTGGAGAATCCCCATGGACAGAGGAGCCTGGAGGACTGTAGTCCATGGGCTACCAAAGAGTCAGATAGGACTCAGCGACTAAGCACAAGAATACATTAGCACCTATGCTGACCAACCCCCAATGAGGGTGATACTATTAGTAACTTTATTTTCCATTTAAGGAAACTAAGACTCAGAAAAGAAAAGGAACTTATTCCAAATCAAAAAGCTTTCAAGATGTGTAGCAGGAGTTGGAGAACCGGCCTTTCTGGCTCCAAAGCCCAGATTCTGTGCTCTTAATCATAATCCGGTCCTGTTTATACTTTATCTGATGATTTGACAAAGACATTTCAAGACTTAGTTCAGTTCTTTCACACACACATACACACAGACATGCATACACATATCGCATTCATATGCACATACATGTACCTAATTCCTGCAATAGGAAAAAAGTATTTAACTTCACAGACAGAAAGGATTGAACATGTGTTAACGGAATGGGAGCCCCATCTCCCAACATCCTGCACTTAACCTCTGCAGATGAAAGAATGTTCTGCCTGGATTCAGCTCCCTTCTAAAAGTTGTTAAAAGCACAACACAAAAACACCAGCTTTTTATCAGGCTCCTTGTTATTCTGAGACCTACTTATTGAGCAGAGAAACTGACCCCCAGAAAGCAGGGCACCCTAGGAGAGTGTGAGAAATGCTGGAGGGTGAGGGAGAGATGCATCTGGAGAAGAATTAAAATTTAACCTCCAGGGACCTGAGCATCAGGGCTTCCCAGGTGGCGCTAGTGGTAAAGCCCATGCAGGAGAAGTAAGAGACACGGGTTCAGTCCCTGGGTGGGGAAGATCCCCTGGAGAAGGAAATGGCAACCCATTTTGCTTGCCTGAAGAATCTCATGGACTAGGAGACCTGGAGGACTGTAGTCCATGGGCTACCAAAGAGTCAGATAGGACTCAGCGACTAAGCACAAGAATACATTAGCACCTATGCTGACCAACCCCCAATGAGGGTGATACTATTAGTAACTTTATTTTCCATTTAAGGAAACTAAGACTCAGAAAAGAAAAGGAACTTATTCCAAATCAAAAAGCTTTCAAGATGTGTAGCAGGAGTTGGAGAACCGGCCTTTCTGGCTCCAAAGCCCAGATTCTGTGCTCTTAATCATAATCCGGTCCTGTTTATACTTTATCTGATGATTTGACAAAGACATTTCAAGACTTAGTTCAGTTCTTTCACACACACATACACACAGACATGCATACACATATCGCATTCATATGCACATACATGTACCTAATTCCTGCAATAGGAAAAAAGTATTTAACTTCACAGACAGAAAGGATTGAACATGTGTTAACGGAATGGGAGCCCCATCTCCCAACATCCTGCACTTAACCTCTGCAGATGAAAGAATGTTCTGCCTGGATTCAGCTCCCTTCTAAAAGTTGTTAAAAGCACAACACAAAAACACCAGCTTTTTATCAGGCTCCTTGTTATTCTGAGACCTACTTATTGAGCAGAGAAACTGACCCCCAGAAAGCAGGGCACCCTAGGAGAGTGTGAGAAATGCTGGAGGGTGAGGGAGAGATGCATCTGGAGAAGAATTAAAATTTAACCTCCAGGGACCTGAGCATCAGGGCTTCCCAGGTGGCGCTAGTGGTAAAGCCCATGCAGGAGAAGTAAGAGACACGGGTTCAGTCCCTGGGTGGGGAAGATCCCCTGGAGAAGGAAATGGCAACCCATTTTGCTTGCCTGAAGAATCTCATGGACTAGGAGACCTGGTGGGCTATAGTCCATAGGGTTGCAAAGACTCAGACATGACTGAAGCAACTTAGGTTGCAGGCACAACCTGAGCATCCCGTGTTTAACCTTCTCTACCTACTTGGTCTTACCATGAAAACCTTTCTGATTTTTACACCTCTTAAGATCACAGATGGATCAGGCAAACCCACTGCACAGATTCACCTCGTCATGACTTAGCCTTAGCATCCTGCGAGAACACCCACCACCTCTGGATGGCACTTAGCCTCCATGGACCCGCGGACGCGGGCTGCAGCGGTCTCCCATGGTGAAGAGCTCCCTCTGCAGACTGCTGAATCACAGGAAACACCCAATCCAAGCAGGAAAAAATGAGCCTTGCGCTTTTCCACAGAATTCACCTATTACAGCTGGGGGTGGTTCGGTTTCTATGAATAGGGCACCCAAGGAGAATAGCTAATAAGAGACGGATCCAGCATTGAGAAAGAATAGCATGGCATCTTGCCCCAGTCATGAATAGAAGACATAACAAAGAAAGAGGAAAAAGAAACAAGGAACTCAGAAGTAATGGGGAGACCGGGGCTCACCAGCCAGGCGTCTGGTAAGCCCAGAGTGTGGGAACTTTTCCTCGCCTCTGAGACACATATTGTTGTCCAACAATGGCATGGTGGCTGACGTTGCAAGGCCTCCATTTCAGAGGAGAAGCCGGCAGAGGTGTTCTGCTCCTCCTCTCCCCTTTGGGAAATCCTGGGAATTGCCAGCCAGCTTGCCGTTATTGTTAAAGACGTGAAATAACAACATCCAGCCAGCTCTGTGTTTATAACGGGCAGAGAATGGAATCCGTAGCGTTCTCAGGGCCTCGCGACAACGTCAGGCAGTAAAACTTGCTCTGAACCAGGACGCTAGAGGATCCTGAGCAAGGAAGCGCCCGTTCAGACACCAACTCAACAAGAGACTTCGGCAAGTAACCTCCCCACTCCAACCCTAATGTCTTCACCTCTAAGGCAAGAAGGTTATACTGCCAGATTAATGTATCTTTTCATTCAACAATATTTGTGGACCTAGAGTTGCCTAAGACCCCTAAAGGAAAAAGTTATAAAAGGAAAGAAAGCAGCTGAGATAAGTTGGCCCTCTAAAATAAGGTTATGAGGGAGGCTGCTCTGAAAAGATACATTGAGCAGAAACTGTAAGATGAGAAGGAGCCAGGTGAAGATCTGGGGAAAGAATGTCCTCAGCAGAAGAAACAGCCATGTGTAGCCATAAAATAGGACATGCTTCACATACATGAGGTACATCAAGGGGAACAAGAAGGTTAAATAGAAAGAATGAGGGCAAGAGAGGCTGCTGAGGAGTTGGAGACACAAGTAGGAGCAGGATCATGTAAGTTTTAGAATCAGGTTTTAAATTTAATGTATGATACAAAATCCCTGTGTGCATGCTGAGTCGCTTCAGTCATATCTGACTCTTGGCTAACCTACGGACCGTAGCCCACCAGGCTCCTTTGTCCATGGGATTCTCCAGGCAAGACTACTGGAGTGGGTTGCCATTTCCTCCTCCAGGAGACCTTCCCAACCCAGGGATGGAACCTGGATCTCTTACGTCTCTTGCACTGATAAGTGGGTTCTTTACCACTAGAGCCACCTGGGAAGCCAAAATCCCTAGGGGTATTTGTTGAGCAGAGAGGTATTTTGAACCTGGCTATAAGATCACTCTGGCTAATGAAAGTAGGTCAATCACTTATTCATTTAATAATAATTTACCGAGCATCAATATCTACCAGGCTTTGTTGCAAGTGCAGGGGGTACATCAGTGAATAAAATACATCTGTGTTCTAATAGATTACATTCCAGGGGAAGGCCACTTGTAAAATGATACAGTTGTCTACTGAAAAGTAGCAGTGACTTGTAAAACGGCAGTAGTAATGGGAGAAATAAGAACTAGTCAGGGACTACCCTGGTGGCCCAGTGGTTGAGACTCTGGAGTTCCACTGCAGGAGGTGTGGGTTCCATTCCTGGTCAGGGAACTAAGATCCCACATGTCACATAGACAAAAAACAAACAAATGAAAAAAGGTGAATCAGATTCCATATAGTTTTGAAGGCAGAATCAAAATGATTTGTTGATAGAACGATGTGGAGGGGAGTAAATAATAAACAGACAAACAGATATCCACTCCTCGGTCTGCCTCTGTTTCCCCTTTTTTGTTGTTGTTTGTAACCCAAGCTGAGTCCTGAATGCCTCCTTCTTATCATTCTAATCTCTGATCAAATGTCACCTCTTCAGAGAGGTCTTCCCTGACAACTTTAGTTTCAAATGAGTGGTTCACTCACTACTCTGTTTCCTTTTATTACTGTTGTGCCATTGACTGAAATGAGAAAGATTTGGGAGGGGTCTGCTTTTATGTGGAGTCATGATTTGGAGGCATTAAGTTTAAAGATGCCTATTTACTATCTAAGAGAAGATACACGTTCAGCTGATTTGACATAGAGCTTGGAAATGCAGGGAAAGGCTGGGAGTGAACATATGAATTGGTGATAACGCCTAAGAAAGACAAGCACGTCGTTAAGAGAAGAGGAAGAAGAGTACTTCCTAGAGTTTCCCAAACCTGGGAGGTCAAGAAGGGGCCGGAGGAATAGCTGGTGAAACTGACAAAGAAGGTGAGCACAATGTTCCAGAAGCCAGGTGAAGAAAGTGTTCCAGAAAGAGGAAAGCATCAGCTGATGTTCATCAGAGAGTTGTCTCTCTTTCCTGGGTGTTGAGTAAGTGCTGGAAAAGAACCATCGGATTAGACAACATGCAGGCCATTGGTGACCTTGAGTGGTTTCAGTGGATTCATAGGGATAAAATTCTGATCACAATGGGAGAAAAATGTGAGCTGAGAAATTAGAGACAACGCCTATAAATTTAGACACCTTCTTTACAGAATTGGATCATAAAGTGGGCGTAGAAAAAATGGGCAGAAATTAGTAAGAGGGACGTGTGTGTGTGCGTGTGTGTGTGTTTAAGGTGGAAGCTACAATTTGAAAAACTAATTGTAAAAACTTTTTCTACGCAACCATGAAACACTGAATGAAGACATATAAAATGATATTAAGGAATTGTTATTAATTTTACTAAAAGTAAAAGTAGACTTGAGATTGTGTTTTTTTTAATTCCACGTGAAGGATGTATTACTAAAAAAAATAATATCTAGGATTTGCTATAAAAGATGTAAGCAGGAAAAAGAAAGTCTGGGCTGATAAATAAACCAGACTGGCAAAATACGATTGTTGAAGTTGGATGATGGGTGTATGGAGTTTATTATACTCTTCTCCATGGGCTTTCCCAGTGGCTCAGCAGTAAAGACTCCACCTGTGATGCAGGAGATGCAGGAGACACGGGCATGATCCCTGGGTCGGGAAGATCCCCCGGAGGAGGGCAGACACTCCAGTATTCTTGCCTGGAGAATCTCATGGACAGGGGAGCCTGGCAGGCTATGATCTATGAGGCCACAAAGAATCCGTCAGGACTGAAGCAACTGAGCGTGCACACACAATGCTCTTCTATTTGGTGCATGTGACAAAAGATTTGAAAGTGGAAAGAGAGGTGAGAGCTGGCTATATTCTGGCAGTCTGCCCCTGCCAGAATGGTCCAGACACCTGCTGGGGTGATGTCAGAGGAGGCTGAGTGGGAAGCCAGGGCTCTGTCACCTCCAGGGGACAGTAAGCTTGCTCTCCCCTCCATGTGTCAGTGGAGAGCATGGAGACAGCAATAACAAGACTCCCGCTCCCTTCCCGCCATTGTGACATCAGCAAGACCTGGGTGAAGCCTGAGCTTATCCACGTGCAGCAACAACGACCCCCTCCTCCAGCGTCAGTGGAGGCTGGCTGAGTGGGGAGCTGGACTTCCACCCAACTGGGCAGAATCAAGGCCAGGCGCCCTTCCCCTCCCACTGTGGAGTCAGAGGAGGCCTGCTCAAGCAGAAGATTTACATAAGACCCACAGTCTTATAACACACGACCCAGAATGTCCCAGATACAAATGAAAATAACCGTCTCCTCCCAAGAATCAGGGAAATCTCAACTTGAATGAGAAAAGACAACCAGTGGAGTCCAACACCGAGATGACAGAGATCTTGGAATTCTGACAAGAATGTTAAAGCATCCATTATTAAAAGGCTTCAACAAGCAACTATGAACACAACTGAAAAAAATGAAAACTCTCAAATCGTATATGCAAACACAGCAGGTTAGAAAAGGAGTGCACGTTGTTCAATCTTCCATGTTGTTCACACTGAAAAACTGAGTCTTCCAGAATCAGCAGGCTTGATGAAGTCTTGGTCCACAGCTGGCCCAGTGCATCACCCTCCCTGGGGTCCCAGCTGTCTAACACATCACTGATTTCCCAAAACTCAGGCCACATTCCAGCAACCCATCACTGGAATTGCATCACTCCATGCTTTCCCAGCCGACTCCCTGGACAGAAGGTTTAAGATTTCAGAGTGTCACTTCACTAAGAATGTTGTAGCCAAAGTAAGACTAAGTCCCCAAAACTAGGATTTCACAGATTTCGAGATTTCTTCTGAAGTTTCATCCTGTTTCCTGGAGTTGTTAACTTGAAAACATGGATTAGGACATTCCAGAAAGATCAGTCAGAACACACTCCAGGGAGATCATCAGAAAGGAGTCGTGGTGCTGATGCTCCAACAATTTCCAAAAATATCTGGATGCTTCCTATCAGCACCACATCCATGGAAGAAAAGCACAGAGAAACAGGGAAGAGAAAAAAAAAAAACACAGCATATAAATCCTCCAAACTTGGGATTCAGTAACAATGGCTGTTAGTAAAGAAAATAGCAACAAGTGAGCTATTCAGGAACCTAGACGTGAGTAGTGCTACCTACATGGAAAATGACTCTGGTGTTGGTCGCTGGGCCCTCGTGGAGAAGGTTTACATAGACGAACACAGAGGGAATCAAACGTGGACTTCAGTAGGTTGGCTCGTTTCTTTGGAAACAGTTTTCCCTGTTTTCAGTGTCCCCTGTGGAGAATTCCCCATGTTGGTCACTTGCGTTTGCCAGTCACACACGACCCAGAATGTCCCAGATACAAATGAAAATAACCGTCTCCTCCCAAGAATCAGGGAAATCTCAACTTGAATGAGAAAAGACAACCAGTGGAGTCCAACACCGAGATGACAGAGATCTTGGAATTCTGACAAGAATGTTAAAGCATCCATTATTAAAAGGCTTCAACAAGCAACTATGAACACAACTGAAAAAAATGAAAACTCTCAAATCGTATATGCAAACACAGCAGGTTAGAAAAGGAGTGCACGTTGTTCAATCTTCCATGTTGTTCACACTGAAAAACTGAGTCTTCCAGAATCAGCAGGCTTGATGAAGTCTTGGTCCACAGCTGGCCCAGTGCATCACCCTCCCTGGGGTCCCAGCTGTCTAACACATCACTGATTTCCCAAAACTCAGGCCACATTCCAGCAACCCATCACTGGAATTGCATCACTCCATGCTTTCCCAGCCGACTCCCTGGACAGAAGGTTTAAGATTTCAGAGTGTCACTTCACTAAGAATGTTGTAGCCAAAGTAAGACTAAGTCCCCAAAACTAGGATTTCACAGATTTCGAGATTTCTTCTGAAGTTTCATCCTGTTTCCTGGAGTTGTTAACTTGAAAACATGGATTAGGACATTCCAGAAAGATCAGTCAGAACACACTCCAGGGAGATCATCAGAAAGGAGTCGTGGTGCTGATGCTCCAACAATTTCCAAAAATATCTGGATGCTTCCTATCAGCACCACATCCATGGAAGAAAAGCACAGAGAAACAGGGAAGAGAAAAAAAAAAAACACAGCATATAAATCCTCCAAACTTGGGATTCAGTAACAATGGCTGTTAGTAAAGAAAATAGCAACAAGTGAGCTATTCAGGAACCTAGACGTGAGTAGTGCTACCTACATGGAAAATGACTCTGGTGTTGGTCGCTGGGCCCTCGTGGAGAAGGTTTACATAGACGAACACAGAGGGAATCAAACGTGGACTTCAGTAGGTTGGCTCGTTTCTTTGGAAACAGTTTTCCCTGTTTTCAGTGTCCCCTGTGGAGAATTCCCCATGTTGGTCACTTGCGTTTGCCAGTCACACACACAAAATTGTTACGAACAAGATGGCATCTCCTTTAGGTGGGAAGAAGGGTTAGTCATTCAGTTGTTTTCAACTACTTTGCGACCCCATGGACAGTCACCCCCAGGCTCTTTTGCTCGTGGAATTCTCAAGGCAAGAACACTTGGTGTGGGTTGCCATGCCCTTCTCCATCATTGGGAAAAGAGCCTCACCAAATGCCCAAGCTTCCCGGGGAAGATGTCACCTCACTGCCCACAGACTGTCCAGGAGACGCAGCAAAGTGTCACTAAGGATGTCCTAACTCACGTGGGCAGAGGGGTTGTGAGGCCACTCGGAGTCGGTTTTAGTCCAGTGCAGGCTGTCAGGAAAAAGACGACTTTTCCAAGGCAACACTACCCAGATAGTCATGAGACTAATATCAAGGGTCTAAAAAAGTTTCAAAAAATCTTTCTCAGATACTAACAGGCTCCCACACATTCACCCTTGAGGCCTTTAAAAACTACCAATGGAATGATGCTTCACTGATGAGTGCATTCCAAAGGATGGGCCGAGACCTGTTTTGTTTCTCCTTTTTGAAATGATTTTCAAATACATAAACACATCAATGACCTATACAAAATGAATTGGTGTCTGGATCTTTCTTGGAAGAGCCTTGGGTTGAAAATCCAAAGCATGTGTGCTCCGAGGCAAAGATCTCAGAATATTTATACACATGTCTTTGGCTACATTTAGCAGGGGGCAATGACACAGGAAGGGAGAAGGGGTCCGTGTTCCAGGCTTCCTGAGACACCGTCTCAAAACAGCCCCATAAGTGTGTTCCTGATTCTGGACAGAGGGCATCTCCTCAGGGTCCATGGAAGGAGCCCTCTATGTGAATCACAGAGTGACAAGAGGCGGAAGAGACTGCAGAAATGACCTCTATTGACAGCTAGGCCAATAGAGACGTCTCATCCTCAGCAATGCCATCAGGAGGCAGTCAGCCTGGGTCTGATTATGCCCAGAAACTAGACGGCCATCATTTCATGTTTCAAATAGTAACATTTTTCTGGGTGCCACTGGCCAATGCCCTGTTTTCAGTGTCCCCTGTGGAGATTTCCCCATTTCATTCGTTTGCCAGTCACACACACAAAATTGTTACGAACAAGATGGCATCTCCTTTAGGTGGGAAGAAGGGTTAGTCATTCAGTTGTTTTCAACTACTTTGCGACCCCATGGACAGTCACCCCCAGGCTCTTTTGCTCGTGGAATTCTCAAGGCAAGAACACTTGGTGTGGGTTGCCATGCCCTTCTCCATCATTGGGAAAAGAGCCTCACCAAATGCCCAAGCTTCCCGGGGAAGATGTCACCTCACTGCCCACAGACTGTCCAGGAGACGCAGCAAAGTGTCACTAAGGATGTCCTAACTCACGTGGGCAGAGGGGTTGTGAGGCCACTCGGAGTCGGTTTTAGTCCAGTGCAGGCTGTCAGGAAAAAGACGACTTTTCCAAGGCAACACTACCCAGATAGTCATGAGACTAATATCAAGGGTCTAAAAAAGTTTCAAAAAATCTTTCTCAGATACTAACAGGCTCCCACACATTCACCCTTGAGGCCTTTAAAAACTACCAATGGAATGATGCTTCACTGATGAGTGCATTCCAAAGGATGGGCCGAGACCTGTTTTGTTTCTCCTTTTTGAAATGATTTTCAAATACATAAACACATCAATGACCTATACAAAATGAATTGGTGTCTGGATCTTTCTTGGAAGAGCCTTGGGTTGAAAATCCAAAGCATGTGTGCTCCGAGGCAAAGATCTCAGAATATTTATACACATGTCTTTGGCTACATTTAGCAGGGGGCAATGACACAGGAAGGGAGAAGGGGTCCGTGTTCCAGGCTTCCTGAGACACCGTCTCAAAACAGCCCCATAAGTGTGTTCCTGATTCTGGACAGAGGGCATCTCCTCAGGGTCCATGGAAGGAGCCCCCTCTATGTGAATCACAGAGTGACAAGAGGCGGAAGAGACTGCAGAAATGACCTCTATTGACAGCTAGGCCAATAGAGACGTCTCATCCTCAGCAATGCCATCAGGAGGCAGTCAGCCTGGGTCTGATTATGCCCAGAAACTAGACGCTCATTGCCACTTAGGAGGGACCATTTCCATGTTTCAAATAGTAACATTTTTTCTGGAAGTGCATTCGAAACTTGAGCCAAAATCAGGCACTGAGCTATAACCCCAGCTTTCTAGGGAGCAGAGTTTTCCTCTACCATGGGGGTACAGAGAAGCACACTCTGAAATTAGAGTGACCAATAATTCTGGTTTGCCTGGGACTATCTTACTTTTAGCACTGAAAGTCCTAAATCCCAGGAAACTGTGGGTAAATTACGACATAGGGCTAAACCTCCCAGGCTTTCTACTCATAAGGGGCCTGGGCTGGTGTCCCAGTGTCACCATTTAACCTGTTTCAGAGCTTTAGGCCAATCAGTTCTTCATTCTAAGCCTCAGTTTCCTCATCAATAAAATATGGATACTCATATCACCTTACAGAGTCTAAGGATTAAACAAGCACTATGGAAGCAGATTAATATATCAGAAAAGCTAAGCAGAGTGCCTTGCACATGGTGAGGGCTTATAAATGCTAGAAAGTACAGTTACAATGAGTATATGTCGATATTACAGTAACCAAAATTTTCCTTCCTTCCAATTTCCAATCATTTTCTTTCATCCTCTGAAACACTGCAGAGCAAGTCTATTCCTCGTTCAAATACTGGAAGGCAGCAGCCTACTCCATGCCACTCACTCTCTACCCTCAACCGTGCACTCTCTCAGTTTCCAGACTAAACATCCCCAGTGCCTTTGACCGTTGCTCACATGACATGATTTCCAGGACTCTGGCCCTCTTGTTAACCTTCTTCTAGATCTCTCTCTTAGAGCTCAGGCCAAAAGCTAAGCACAGTTCCTTGATGTTGTCTGCCCAGCGTGAGGACACTTGGATGATCACCTCGTTTCTTCTGGATGCTCTGTTTCTATCACATGGCCTCAGATCACATTAGCTTTTTGGCAGCCTTCGCCCAGTTGGCTTCTGTTAATCTGACAGTCAGCGAACACCCTTGGGCCTTTCCCTTGTAAGCCCTTAAGTGAGGTCTCCCTTGTTCTGGTTTCAGCTGATTCTTTAAAGTCAGCCTGGAGGCAGTCAGCCTGGGTCTGATTATGCCCAGAAACTAGACGCTCATTGCCACTTAGGAGGGACCATTTCCATGTTTCAAATAGTAACATTTTTTCTGGAAGTGCATTCGAAACTTGAGCCAAAATCAGGCACTGAGCTATAACCCCAGCTTTCTAGGGAGCAGAGTTTTCCTCTACCATGGGGGTACAGAGAAGCACACTCTGAAATTAGAGTGACCAATAATTCTGGTTTGCCTGGGACTATCTTACTTTTAGCACTGAAAGTCCTAAATCCCAGGAAACTGTGGGTAAATTACGACATAGGGCTAAACCTCCCAGGCTTTCTACTCATAAGGGGCCTGGGCTGGTGTCCCAGTGTCACCATTTAACCTGTTTCAGAGCTTTAGGCCAATCAGTTCTTCATTCTAAGCCTCAGTTTCCTCATCAATAAAATATGGATACTCATATCACCTTACAGAGTCTAAGGATTAAACAAGCACTATGGAAGCAGATTAATATATCAGAAAAGCTAAGCAGAGTGCCTTGCACATGGTGAGGGCTTATAAATGCTAGAAAGTACAGTTACAATGAGTATATGTCGATATTACAGTAACCAAAATTTTCCTTCCTTCCAATTTCCAATCATTTTCTTTCATCCTCTGAAACACTGCAGAGCAAGTCTATTCCTCGTTCAAATACTGGAAGGCAGCAGCCTACTCCATGCCACTCACTCTCTACCCTCAACCGTGCACTCTCTCAGTTTCCAGACTAAACATCCCCAGTGCCTTTGACCGTTGCTCACATGACATGATTTCCAGGACTCTGGCCCTCTTGTTAACCTTCTTCTAGATCTCTCTCTTAGAGCTCAGGCCAAAAGCTAAGCACAGTTCCTTGATGTTGTCTGCCCAGCGTGAGGACACTTGGATGATCACCTCGTTTCTTCTGGATGCTCTGTTTCTATCACATGGCCTCAGATCACATTAGCTTTTTGGCAGCCTTCGCCCAGTTGGCTTCTGTTAATCTGACAGTCAGCGAACACCCTTGGGCCTTTCCCTTGTAAGCCCTTAAGTGAGGTCTCCCTTGTTCTGGTTTCAGCTGATTCTTTAAACACAAAAGCAAGGGTCTAAATTTGTCCCTATTAATTTTATCATGTTGATTTCAGCCTGTCCTTCCCAGTTGTTGAGATGTTTGTGGCTCCTCTGCCTGTCGGCCAATGTATTAGCTGTTTTTGTTAGTTTCATGTCATCGTTAGACTGGATGAGAATGTTTCGACCCATTTATTAAAAATCCTGAAGTTGAAGCCAAGAACAGAACCATTCAAAAGTTCTGTAAAGGTTAAGTCTGGTTAATATTAAAAATCTCTACCACTTGTAGAGTAATTGCTATGAGTCAGGGACTGAGTTAGATGATGATGAACATTATCTCATTTCACCACACATAATTCTTCAATGTAAATATGAGTATCTTCTTCTTATCAATGAGAAAACTGAGTCTCAGAAAAGTCAGATGCTTTAGTCAGAGATAAACAGCTAGTAAGTGCTATAGCCGCCTTCTGCAACCAGGTTTGTCTAATAACAACATCGAAATTCTTTCTACACGGCCATGCTGCCTATGGAAGGGGAGTTGTTGAGATGGTTTATGACATTTGTTGAACATCTATTATGTCTTGGATAGTAGTAGCACATATTATATGTGGCATAATCTATAGGCAATGCTAATAAAAGAAAGTGGAAGGAAAGTAACTTTTATAATCCAGTGTGATACCTGATGTGTAACACAAGGGCTTCCCTGGTAGCTCAGTGGTAAAGAGTTCACCTGCCAATGCACAAGACACAGGTTCAATCCCTGATCAGGGAAGGACCCACATGTTATAGAGCAACTAAGCCTGTGAGCCATAACTATGGAGCCCATGTGCTGCAACTATTGAGCCCACAGGCCGCAAGTATTGAAGCCCATGTGTGCTAGAGCTCCAGTTCCACAACAAGAGAAGTCACGGCAACAAGAAGCCTGCTCACCTTAACTAGAGAGTAGCCCCCACTGCCTGCAACTAGAGAAGAGCCTGCAGCAGCAGTAAAAACCCAGAACAGCCAGAAATAAATAAATAAATAAAATTTTTTTAAAAGATACACACAAAAGCATTTGAATAAGTGCTAGGAATCAGGGAGATCGTCCTGTAAAGTCTTCAGCCTCATTTTTTTTATTTCCTCAACTAGTTTTCATTATTATTATTATTATTTGACAGGGTTTTGTTGTTTGCTGCCACGTATTGACCTGAATCCGCCATAGGTACACACATGTCCCCCCTCCGCCGAACCTTCCCCCATCTGCCTCTCCACCCCACCCCTTCAGGTCGCCACAGAACCCCCGCTTGAGATACCCTAGTCCCACAGTATATTTCCCTCCCTCACCCCAATGTGCGTAAGACTGTTCTCCATGTCAGCCTTCAGCCTCATTTTGATGCATAAACATTACTGAGCCAGAAAAGTGGACATCCCAGTCAGTGAGAAGAGCGTAGGTAAAGCTTTGGAGGCAGGTGTACCCTAACATATTTGGAGATCTGCAACGAGTTCACCACGGTTAACGCAGAGAGTATGTTTCAGGGGAAGGATGACTTTGACCCATCTCAGAGGAAATCCAAGCCTTAAAAGTAAAAAAGAGAAAAGTCTTCAAGGATAGATAGAGCTCAAACATAATGCTCAACTACAGATAAATTGTGATTACAGTATTGTGCTAGAAAAAGCTATTTGGGACTATCTGAAAGAGACAGATGGTGCGTGCGTGTGTGTGTGTATGTGTGTGTGTGTGTGTGTGTGCACATGCAGAGGAGGATCGGAAGTTAAAACACACCACATTCCAAAATTATTTTATAAACAATACACAACAGTGTGACTAGGAATTTGTTTGGCGTCCAGTTCATAACATCATAAAACATGGCCAAAAATCTAGCTACAACACTGCATAAACAAAAGGAAAATAAAGTACAAAGGTTCCATTACAGATCATCCATACTGGCATGCATCTCATTAATTAGACTAAGTTAAAGTCGGTTAAATATTCCACTGATGAAAGGAGGTTTTTTCTTTTTAAGTTGGAATGTAGGACAGCAATCTGTCTGTCCTGGCTGTGTTGCCTACAGTCATTAATCAGAAAGGGAACGATCACTTCCCTGTGGATTTCAGCTCCAGTTATTTCTCTCTTGCGCTTACCTGGGAATCTCTGACATTCATGCTGGGAATTCTGACATTCAATCTTACCTGGGAATTCTGACATTCAATCTCTGACAGTCATGCTTTCTCCCTCCTTAATTGGAAAATTCAACTCATCCTTCAAATGTATCTCCCAATGCTTGACTCTCTCCCTTTATTAGTCAGAAAGTACCAACTGAAACAGAGCTCCTTCCCATCATTCACATACATCTTCCTGTCACCATTGAAGATTATGGAAATTAATTTTAAAGGGAGGGTTGAAAGCCTGCATGTGGGGTTGTTTAAACAAAACCACATCTTTAGCCACGAATTAACTGAACCAAATGATCTCAAAACTCAACTCTGAAAAGCTTACTCTGCACTAAGGTTTCTGTTTGCTTTTGATTGTATTTCTTAAATAAAATAACAATTGAGGTATGGGGAGAATGACCAGAGCCTCAAGTAAAATCTTAGGCTATAGTTTTAAAACTTGGATATGCCAAAAAATTATTTTACTTTTGAAAGACTGCCTTTAATTCTCAAGTTTTTTTCAAAATAAGAATCTATATCATAAGGGGTATAGGTTACTGAGACATCGATCTTTCTCCCCATACCAGGTTCACGATGTAATACTACTCTCTTGTTTAGAGATATCATTCATTATTAGGATATAGAAAACCTTGTTTCATTGTTGGACTGCAATTTTTCATTTTCACTTGCCCTCTGTCCTCAACTCTGTTCTGCTAATATCAACAAATAAGGTGTAAATATGGACGTTATGAGGAGGGAGATGGTGAGGGACAGGGTGGCCTGGTATGCTTCAGTCCATAGGGTTGCAAAGAGTCAGATACAACTGGGAGACTGAACAACAACAACAACATATGAAAGGAAATTACGCTCAACAAATGTGCAGATGACAAAAATCCAGAAAGGACAGCAAACAGCATTGGTAAAGAATCAAGGTTCAGCATGAGCATGAAAGGCTTGAACAATGAACCAAATGTAACAGATAAAATTTAAATGAATAAGTACAAAATCCTATTCCTGGGCTCAAAAATCAATTATGCAAGTGGCTACAAGTCTCTATATAAGGGACTTGGGAACTTTTTAGTAATAAAATCAGTATGTGTCAACAGTGTCCTATGATTCCAGAAGAAATCTAATGTCTCCTCCTGGTGTTCTCATAAATACAAAGTATCAAGAGTGAGAAAGTAGATGGGTCAGTACTGAATTCAACTCTGGACACAAATTAGAGTATGTTTTGAATTGCTGTTGCTATTTAGTCACTAAGTCGTGTCTGACTTTTTTGCAACCCCACAGATTGTAGCCCGCCAGGCTTCTCTGTCCACGGGATTTCCCAGGCAAGAATACTGGAGTGGGTTGCCATTTCCTTCTCCAATGCTTGGAATATACTTGGTTTAAGAAAAAAGCCTTAATTCACATTCCAAAAGAATGTTTTCAAGGGACTAGATTGTTTAACATAAAGATAGGACTTGGGGATCGAATAGTTTATGTATCATCAAAGAGTTTAAAAGGTATTCTGTGTGTTGATGTAAAGCAGAAACCAACACAATATTGTAAAGTGACTGTCTTTCAGTTAAAAATCAATAAATTTTTTAAAAAAGGGTTCAACTTACTGTGAGTAGACCCATAAAGGAAGAACTAAGATTAATGAGCCTACACTTTAGGGAGACAGATTTCAGTGCAAAGGAAAATACTCTTTTGTAGTCAGACTAATAGCAAGTCCCCTGCTCTTCAGTGGCAATGTTGAAGTTCAGGCTGCACAACCCCAGGTAGGAATATTGGCAAACACAGGAGTGAGGACCTTAGTATTACATGGATTGTTGGGCTGGATAGTCTATGATCCAGCCTTTTTGGACAAACTCAGCTATCACAAAGGGACTCTGCTCCTTCCTCACAAGACACAAGATCTCTTTCAGCTGTCATAAAATATAACCTTGAGTGTGGTAAAGCTGACAGGAAGCTAATATTTTAGTTGTTCTACATGGGACCTAAGCCAAAAGGTCAAGAAGACATATATTTTAGTAATGTGCAATGGCCTGAGAAAGGGACCATTATTTTATTATGTGGCCCTTCTTCCAACTGGGTGAGATCATCCTCATGTTTCCAAGAACACTGCCCAGACCTTGTGGGGACTGTGGGCTGAAGTAATGCCATACTTGGGCCGTTCAGGAAAAATAGCGTGCTGACAATAATCCCAACTCAGGAGCCCGAAACACAAACCCAAGATTCTTTTAGCCAAAGCAAAGAATACAAAGAGTCACAGAGACAGAAGTCTCAGAGACTAAATGCAGAATTGATCTACAAAGTTTTCAGACCCTGTATCTTTAATACTTGGATTTCCATCTTGAAGCATTCCATAAAAGAAGCAAACCCACCGTGATGTCCTGTAACTTGACTTTATATCATATCCTCTAATAAGGCTTGTGGTCTTGGATGTTACATAAAAGAAGCCTCATTTCCTTATATTTTGTTTGGGATCTTTTTCTAATTCTGTGAAAATGCTTCACTACCCTCCCCTTCTCTCTCCTTAGAAAGTTACTGTCCCTGCTACTTGCCACCATGATCGGTCAACACTGCAGAACTAACACTCAGAAGCATGAAAATGTCATCTCCCTCAAATCACAAGAGGAACAGCTAGAAGAAAAGGAGAAGTGAATGGACTTGATACTTTAAAAATCCAGTGCTCTTCTACCAGAAGGGGAGGATGGAAGGGTTGCTATCTAGCTGAATTAAGTGACAACTTTCTTGGAGTCAGCTGTACCAAGAAAAGAGACCCCTAGAAACAGAGGCTAGAAATGTGCCTGGAGGAGGGAAGAACAGGGAGCTGCCATCTAAAAATGTCAGTCTTGGAAATGTCTTTGTCCGACTCTTTGTGACCCCGCCAGGCTCCTCTGTCCAAAGGATTCTCCCGGCAAAAATACTGGAGTGGGCAGCCATGCCCTCCTCCAAGGGATCTTCCTGATCCAGGGATCAAACGTGCATCCTTTACTTCTCTGGCACTGGCAGGCAGGGTCTCTACCACTGGCACCACCTGGGAAGCCCATCTGCCTAGCTAGCTATCTCCTATTGGTTCTGTTTCTCTGGAGAACCCAGACTAATGCAGATCTTCTCATACTTTCAAGTGACAGTCATATTAATAAAAATCTATAGGACAATATTGATCAGGATGTGCCAAAAGCTCTCTGGAAAGGCCCTTCTTCCAACTGGGTGAGATCATCCTCATGTTTCCAAGAACACTGCCCAGACCTTGTGGGGACTGTGGGCTGAAGTAATGCCATACTTGGGCCGTTCAGGAAAAATAGCGTGCTGACAATAATCCCAACTCAGGAGCCCGAAACACAAACCCAAGATTCTTTTAGCCAAAGCAAAGAATACAAAGAGTCACAGAGACAGAAGTCTCAGAGACTAAATGCAGAATTGATCTACAAAGTTTTCAGACCCTGTATCTTTAATACTTGGATTTCCATCTTGAAGCATTCCATAAAAGAAGCAAACCCACCGTGATGTCCTGTAACTTGACTTTATATCATATCCTCTAATAAGGCTTGTGGTCTTGGATGTTACATAAAAGAAGCCTCATTTCCTTATATTTTGTTTGGGATCTTTTTCTAATTCTGTGAAAATGCTTCACTACCCTCCCCTTCTCTCTCCTTAGAAAGTTACTGTCCCTGCTACTTGCCACCATGATCGGTCAACACTGCAGAACTAACACTCAGAAGCATGAAAATGTCATCTCCCTCAAATCACAAGAGGAACAGCTAGAAGAAAAGGAGAAGTGAATGGACTTGATACTTTAAAAATCCAGTGCTCTTCTACCAGAAGGGGAGGATGGAAGGGTTGCTATCTAGCTGAATTAAGTGACAACTTTCTTGGAGTCAGCTGTACCAAGAAAAGAGACCCCTAGAAACAGAGGCTAGAAATGTGCCTGGAGGAGGGAAGAACAGGGAGCTGCCATCTAAAAATGTCAGTCTTGGAAATGTCTTTGTCCGACTCTTTGTGACCCCGCCAGGCTCCTCTGTCCAAAGGATTCTCCCGGCAAAAATACTGGAGTGGGCAGCCATGCCCTCCTCCAAGGGATCTTCCTGATCCAGGGATCAAACGTGCATCCTTTACTTCTCTGGCACTGGCAGGCAGGGTCTCTACCACTGGCACCACCTGGGAAGCCCATCTGCCTAGCTAGCTATCTCCTATTGGTTCTGTTTCTCTGGAGAACCCAGACTAATGCAGATCTTCTCATACTTTCAAGTGACAGTCATATTAATAAAAATCTATAGGACAATATTGATCAGGATGTGCCAAAAGCTCTCTAAATTAGTAGGAGGAAACTGAAATTTATCCGTAGCCTAAATGAATTGCAAGAACCTTCGAAAGGTCTTCTACTCTGCTTCTTGCTTTCTGTACCTCTTGGTGCATCTAAATATACATCATTGCTAAACAAAAGGTAATTAAATATCAACTCCCCCACACTTGCTAAGCAGAAATTAAAATTATACCATTCCAAGGCATTATACTTGGAGAAATGACAGCCCAGCTGCCTAAGATAAACCACTGTCATACTTTTAGAAATTAAAAGATAAAAATATACTCTCTTCTTGAGGTGTCTCTTCTCTCTAGCCTGTTTGGAGGTGATGGCCTCCAAATGCCAAGGCTGAGTGAGGAGAAGCAAATTGCACTACATAGGAGTAACAGCTTTGCCTCCTAAGGAGAGTTGGCCTAATAAAATTGTTCTCTCTAAAATGCCAATCAAGCACATGAGGTATTACCTTGTACCTGTCAGAAGGGCTATCTGCAAAAAGACTACAAATAACAAATACTAGAGAAGATGTAAAGAAAAGGAAACCCTCCTACACTGTTGGTGTGAATGTAAATTGAGACAGCCATCAGGGAAAACAGTACAGAAGTTCCTTTAAAAAAAAAGAAAAAAGATGGGCTTCCTCTGGTGGTCCAGTGGGTAAAGACACCACCTTGCAGTGCAAGGGGCGCCAGTTTGATCCCTGGCCTGGGAAGATCCCACGTGCCGCGGAGCGGCTGGACGGATGTGTCCAATTACCAAGCCAGAGCTCTGGCGCGCGTGTGCCCAGAGCCGGTGCTCTGCGACAACAGTGGCCACCACGATGGGAGGCCCACAGGAGCCAAAGAACAAAGACGGATGAAAATAAATAAATGAAAGACCAATAGAAGTGGCCTGCCCATCCACCTCCCTCCCCACCCCACCCTCCAAAAGATAAATAAATAAAATTTAAAAAAAAAGAAAAACTAACAATAGACTTACTATATGATCCAGCAATTTCACTCCAGAAAAAAAAGAAGACACTAATTCAAAAAGATGCACTCACTCCAGTGTTCATAGCACTATTTACAATAGCCACATAAACAACCCAAGCAGCCATCAAGAAGGTGTGGTATAAATATATAATGGAATAGTATTCAGCCATAAGAAAGAATGGAATATTGCCATTTGCACCAGTAAGAATGGATGTAAAGAATACCACCCTGGGCTTCCCCTGGTGGT
Source organism: Tragulus kanchil (assembly GCA_022376925.1). Classification (NCBI taxonomy): domain Eukaryota; kingdom Metazoa; phylum Chordata; class Mammalia; order Artiodactyla; family Tragulidae; genus Tragulus; species Tragulus kanchil. The sequence continues at coordinate 127,118,453 of JAIOJX010000003.1, read as the reverse complement.
CCAGTAGGTAAGGACACTGCCTTGCAGTGCAAGGGGCGCCAGTTCGATCCCTGGCCTGGGAAGATCCCACGTGCTGCGGAGCGACTGGACCCATGTGTCCAATTACCGAGCTGGAGCTCTGGAGCGCATGCGCCCAGAGCCGGTGCTCTGCGGCAACAGATGCCACCGCGATGGGAGGCCCACAGGAGCCAAAGAACAAAGATGGATGAAAACAGAGAAATGAAAGACCAACAGAAGTGGCCCGCCCACTCCCCTCTCTCCCCAACCCAACCCCCGCCCAAAATAAATAAATAAATAAATCTTTAAAAAAAAAAAAAAAAGAATACCATCCTAAGTGAAGTCAGACAGAGTAAAACAAATACTATAGGATATCATTCATATGTGGAATCTAAAGAATAACACAAATGAATCCATATGCAGAATAGAAACAGGCTCACAGACATAATAAAGCAAGCATGTAGTTAACCAAAGGGGAAATAAGGAGAGGGATAAATTAAAAGTATGGGATTAACAGATACAAACCACTATACATAAAGTAGGCAAGCAATGGGATTTACTGTATAGCACAGGGAACTAGATTCAATAGCTTGTAATAGGCATTAATGGAAAATAATCTGAAAATACATATTACATAAATATATATTTATATATATATATATATATATAAACAAGTCACTTTGCTGTATATCCAAAAGTAACACAATATCATAAATCAACTATACTTTGATTTTTTTTAATTATTCTAATGCCCTGGGAATAAGAACATTTCTGACTTCCCTTAAGGTCTTCTCCCCCATGCTCAATTTATTGATAGAAAGAATTTTCTTTCTTGTACATTTAAACAATAACACATAAATGTTCCCCAAATATGTAGGAATACAAATAAATTTTAGAGAAGGAAATGGCAACCCACTCCAATATTCTTGCCTGGGGAATCCCATGGACACAGGAGCCTGGCAGACTACAGTCCATGGGGTCACAGAATGAGATTCAACTTAGCAACTAAACCACCATAAATGAATTTAATGTTAAAGGAACTGATCGTGCATTTTTTTCACTGAATGTACATTGAGTATCTCCCATCTGCCTGCCATTACAAAGAGATGAAAAAGGACGTGAGGCATTGCTCTGATCAGGGCAGAGTCAAAGAGAGATGCAACATATAAATATGTGACATTTCACAGGCCCCAGTAGGGAAACCAGAAACCATTCCAGGCTTTTTAACAAAGAAAATCTAAAATAAGGAATTGGTTGCCTAGGTGGTGGAAACATTGATTAAAAAAAAAGAGGAGGGCTTCCCTGGTGGTCCAGTGGGTAAGGACACTGCCTTGCAGTGCAAGGGGTGAAGGTTCGATCCCTGGCCTGGGAGGATCCCACGTGCCACGGAGCAGCTGGACGGATGTCTCCAACTATCGAGCTGGAGCTCTGGAGCACATGCACCCAGAGCCAGTGCTCTGCAACAAGAGAGGCCACTGTGATGGGAGGTCCACACAGGCCAAAGAACAAAGATGGATGGAAATAAATAAGTGAAAGATCAATGAAGTGGCCAAAAAAAAAAAAAAAGAGGGGTGGAAAAGCAACCCAGAGATTCATCAGATCAGAAAACCACAACCACACCTAGTCAATAGAGATGACAACAGATCCCAGAAATCTCAGAAAAGATGCAGTCCCTGTGGAAACTGGAAAAACACTCTCAGCAACACAGAAAAAGACCCAGTTCTCCCTTCCTCTTGCCATTCACTCATTCCAGAGCCTCCCATAGGACAGACTTAGCTGAAGTAGGCTGGCAACAGAACTAGAGAAACCAAGACTGCAAAAGAAGGGCAAGGAATCAATCTGAGAACAAAAAGAGATGTAGCAATGGTCCTTGTTTTTGTTCAGCTACCAAGTCACGTTCAACTGCTGATAGTGTGCACACCTGCTCAATTAGATAAAGAATTTTCTTTCTTGTACATTTAAACAATAACACATAAATGTTCCCCAAATATGTAGGAATACAAATAAATTTTAGAGAAGGAAATGGCAACCCACTCCAATATTCTTGCCTGGGGAATCCCATGGACACAGGAGCCTGGCAGACTACAGTCCATGGGGTCACAGAATGAGATTCAACTTAGCAACTAAACCACCATAAATGAATTTAATGTTAAAGGAACTGATCGTGCATTTTTTTCACTGAATGTACATTGAGTATCTCCCATCTGCCTGCCATTACAAAGAGATGAAAAAGGACGTGAGGCATTGCTCTGATCAGGGCAGAGTCAAAGAGAGATGCAACATATAAATATGTGACATTTCACAGGCCCCAGTAGGGAAACCAGAAACCATTCCAGGCTTTTTAACAAAGAAAATCTAAAATAAGGAATTGGTTGCCTAGGTGGTGGAAACATTGATTAAAAAAAAAGAGGAGGGCTTCCCTGGTGGTCCAGTGGGTAAGGACACTGCCTTGCAGTGCAAGGGGTGAAGGTTCGATCCCTGGCCTGGGAGGATCCCACGTGCCACGGAGCAGCTGGACGGATGTCTCCAACTATCGAGCTGGAGCTCTGGAGCACATGCACCCAGAGCCAGTGCTCTGCAACAAGAGAGGCCACTGTGATGGGAGGTCCACACAGGCCAAAGAACAAAGATGGATGGAAATAAATAAGTGAAAGATCAATGAAGTGGCAAAAAAAAAAAAAAAAGAGGGGTGGAAAAGCAACCCAGAGATTCATCAGATCAGAAAACCACAACCACACCTAGTCAATAGAGATGACAACAGATCCCAGAAATCTCAGAAAAGATGCAGTCCCTGTGGAAACTGGAAAAACACTCTCAGCAACACAGAAAAAGACCCAGTTCTCCCTTCCTCTTGCCATTCACTCATTCCAGAGCCTCCCATAGGACAGACTTAGCTGAAGTAGGCTGGCAACAGAACTAGAGAAACCAAGACTGCAAAAGAAGGGCAAGGAATCAATCTGAGAACAAAAAGAGATGTAGCAATGGTCCTTGTTTTTGTTCAGCTACCAAGTCACGTTCAACTCTTTGCAACCCCGTGGACTCAGCATGGCAGGCCTCCCTGGCCCTCACCATCTCCCAGAGTTTGCCCAAGTTCATATTCATTGCATCGGTGATACCATTCAACAATCTCATCCTCTGTCACCCTCTTTTTCTTTTGCCTTCAATCTTTCTCAGCATGAGGGTCTTGTTCAGTGAGTCAGCTCTTCACATAAGGTAGCCAAAGTATTGGAACTTTAGCATCAGTCCTTCCAACAAGCATTCAGAGTTGATTTCTTTAAGATTGACTGATTTGGAAGAAATAACAAACCACCCCAGTATACATGCCATGAAAACTCCATGAACTGTATAAGAAGGCAATGGTCCTTGTAGGTGAGTCTAATATGCGTTCTTTCTTGGTCATATCAAAGAAAACATCCAGAAGCCCTATTCTTTGCAAGAGAAATCCATAGTCACATGTACCTCTTGGAGACCAGGCTGTCCCCAGCTAAATGAAACTAGGCCTCTTCTATGTATCCCATCAGCTTGTACATATTCAACTTACACTGTTGATAAACCTTGAGATGTGTTCACTAGTGACTTTTAGAAGGTAAATATTTTTTCTCGTCATACATATGATAAGCTTCTCTCACACCATATTATTTTACTCTACCACCTACAACCAAACCCTATACCCTCACTCTGCCCTAGGTCTCTTGGATTTCTATGCAGTGTAAGCAACCTAGGTATTTAGAAATAATTTCAGTACGCATTTCAAGAGACTATCCTAAGGTAATGAAAAAAACTACCCATGGTTAAATAAGTTTTGGAAAACTATAGATTGTGTTTTCCTCTTAGAGATTTACAATGAAGGTCAGTTAAAGACTCAGAGAAGCCCTCCAGGGTTTCCCAAGTTAATTAACTCACACAGAACATGTCTGTGTTTATAATGCTTATTGATACCCCATGAATACACTGATAAACACCATGTTGAGTCTCCACGTCGGTAGCATTTATTGTTGAGGGCACTGTGTGAAATGACTGCTGGAGACAGGGGTTATAAGAGACAATCTGTTCCCACAGATGATTATAATGAAGTCGAGTCAGAACATATAAATAAAGCGATGATAATTTAAGGCACCATGGCATAACTACCAAAAGAGTGGCCCAAACAAAGAGTGCAGCTGGGGGCCTAGGAGGCAGGATTGTTGTAAGCTAAGGGTTTAGGGAAGGCTCTAGAAGAGTAAGAGACAAGCTGACCCTTAGGAGAAAACACACACACAGAGGCAAAAACGTAGATGGTATATTTGAGAAAAATCAGACCTGTTAAGAGTTTGTACAAGAAGACAGAATCAGAGTGTAACATACCTTGCTTCGATTTCTATAGTAAGGCTCTAGATCTTTATTATTCAGGCCAAAAGAGTCACTGGAAGTCTTTGAGTGAGGAGAGAGCACTTCAGACACAAGTGTGTTTATAGGAAGTTGTGCTCCTCTCAACAATTAGAACAAAGAAGGCTTTCTTCTTGACCTCTGAGCTTAAGTTTCCCCAACAAAGCAGGGCCTGAGACAAAGTCTGGTGTATAGGTATTTTATCTGGGGATGTGATCCAGAGGACCCAGAACTGGAGACTGGGAAGAGTATAGAAGGGAAGAGGAGATGCCAAAGCCATCAAGCTCCTCGCCACTGTGGGCAACTGAGGCTCGACCCCCAGGACCCTCTAAAAGAACCATGACGAATGCATCTCAGAATTGTTCATCTCAGAGATTAAGGAGAAGAATTTCTATCAATTCCCATCACCCTTTCAGGGTTGCCCTCATCTTGGAAGGTTTGTGTCTGCTCCAGAATGTCCAAATGGGTTTCTGTAAGCATCCCACTTGGTGTAGGCAGAACAGTCCTGGGCAGAAAGTAAAAAATACACAATGAGGCTAGGGTACAGTGTGGTCCAGTAACACCTACATGCAGCTGGTGACCTCAACTATGACTGGATTTAAGAAGAGGAGTTCGGAAGGATGGCTACATAAGTGATATCTGATACAGCCTCCAAATAAAGATCAATCCACTTCAAAACGTTATTTCTAGGTTCCTATCTGATTCCTTTTCCTTCAGTCCTTTGCGCCACGGTCCTTGCACATGCATGTGATCAATACAAGGTTCTTAGTGTTGTTCTTTTTTCCCTCCTTTCATTTCCCCTATCGTTCCAAAAAGAAAAAAGGAAAACAAAAATAGAGAAATCTTTTGCTTCAACCTATTCACACACACACACACACACACACACACACACACACACACACACACACAATGAATTTTCAGATTTGTTTAATAAGGTAGATCTGATGACCAATAGGCCAGAAGTTTCCAGACATGATGTGCATGCTCTATACATAAAAACGAACTTCCAGGGTTTCCTTGGTAAAGAATCCACCTGCCAGTGCTAGAGACATGGGGTTCAATCCCTGATTCGGGAAGATTCCACATGCTTCAGGGCAACTGAGCCCATGTGCCACAACTACTGAGCCTGTGCTCTAGAGCTTGGAGCCACAACTCCTGAGCCCATGTGCTGAAACTACTGAAGCCTGCATGCCCTAGAGCCTTGCTCCACAACAAGAGAAGTCACTGCAGTAAGAAGAGCATAAATACAACTAGAGAAAAGCCTGTGCAGAAATGAAGACTCAGCACAGTCAAAAAAATAAAAATTAAAAAAATTTTTTTAGAAAAAGTAACTTCCAAAAAAAATCTCTAGATAAACTTTATACTACTAGGACAGTTCTGCATCTCCAGTCAAAACAAACCAAAGCACTGAAGTCGTTGCCCTGCTTGTCACTCCAGAACAAGTCTGCCTTCGCAGAAGCCATACTTAAATTCATGGTTCTTCACAACTGCCAGAATCAGCAATATTCATCATCCATTCATTCAATAAATATCTGCTATAGATCTACTATGATCCAGGTACCTTTCTAAGCTCTGGGAATAACATTTAATGAAATAGACTAAGTCTCTGTTCTCATGAAACTTACAATCTGATTGCAAGGGAAATACACAAATAAATACCTGAGTTGAGTGATAACAGAAAGGATAGGGGAGGGCTTCCCTAGTGGTCCATCGGTTAAGAATCCACCTGCCAATGCAGGGTACATGGCTGGTTTGATCCCTGGTCTGGGAAGATCTCCATGCTGCAGAGCAACTAACAGACAAGCCAAGGCCAAGGCCATGCTCCACAGACAAGCCAAGGCCATGAGAAGCCCACACACTGCAACGAAGAGTAGCTCTCATTTCTGCAACTCAAGAAGGCCCTCAAGCAGCAACAAAGACCTCATGCAGCCAAAAATAAATATGCTAAAGAAAGAAAACTAGGGGGGGAAGGGGAACCAGTATAAGAGAATAAAGGATTGCCAGATGAGGAATGGAAGGATGTGTGTTGCCATTTTACAAAGCACAGGTTATAAACTGTGACATCTGTGCAGAGGCACGAGGAGGAAACGGGGGTATAAGCCACGTGGATATATGGGGATATATGCCTACCAGGCACAGGTAAAACAAGCGTCAAGTCCCTGAGGCAAAGCATGCTTGCTCTGTCCAGGGAGAGGTGAGGAGGCCGATGCAGCTGGAGTAGAGAGAGCAGGGGGACATGAATATGGGGTATGACATGGGGCCCTGGAGGTCATTCTAAACACAGCTTTTACTCCGAATGAGACAGGAAGTCACTGAAGGACTTTGAGTAGAGAAGGCACATACCAGCTTATGATTTTAAAGGGTCGTTCTACACACTGGGGTAGGAGGAAGGGGCCAGTGAGGGAGGGAAGCTAGAGATGCTGTTGGCCCAGATGAGGATGATACCAGTGAGGCTCCTGAGAAACAGTCAGATGATAATTATATTTTGAGCACAGTTCCAAAATTAGCTGACGGATCGGGTATGCCGTATGAGAGAAAGTGAGGAGTCAAAAATGACTCCAAGGGTTTTGACTTGAAAAACTAGAAGAATGAAGCTGTCATTTGACAAGATAAGGATGACAGTAGGCTTGGGGCTGGAGAAAATTAAAAATGACAGGCTCAACTTTAGGGAAACAGGTCAACAAAGACGATAGTGTAGCAAAGAAAAAAGTGGCCACTCTGAAAGTGAAACTGGAATTAAACATAACTGGAAGGATTATGAACAGCTGACCTGGCAGTGTCCGCCACCATTAAGAGACTCTCTGCCTGTCACCAGGTGCCTAGTGAAGGCAAGCGCGCTGGGCACAGAGGAGGGAAGCAGTTGTAACGAAAATGATGAAGGTGTCCAGGAGAAGGTGATCCTGCCAAAAAAAAGCCTTTACATTAGAGAAGCTGTTAGAGATATTTCACAACGTTGAGAGCACGGAGGCTAAAATGTTGGCAGTCGATCCAGACTTAGAGAGGACTGTGCTAATCTGCCAGGGCACAGAAAAGATCCTGGCTCTGTATCACAGTATACAACAAGAAGGCAAGCATGGTTCAAACCACTCTCGGTAAGTATTCTACAAAGAGATACAACACGAATTCTCAATGTTTCTAATGTTTCAAGTGAGTATACTCAACTAAATGAAAATTAGTTTTTAGTTTTTAATTTATTTTTAATTGGAGGATAATTGTTTTAAAATATTGTATTGGCTTCTGCCATACAACATGAATCAGTCATAAGCATATACATATTCTCTCCTTCCCACCTCCCCCCCGTTCCACCCTTCTAGGTTGTCACAGAGCACTGGGCTGAGCTCCCTGTGTGATACAACACCTTCCCACTAGCTGTCTGTTTTGTAATGTATATGTAAAAACTGATTTGTACATATGCTTTTATTTTTTTATTTCTCTATATGTTTATGTGCATGTGCACGTAGTTATTCAGTTGTGTCTGACTCTATGATCCCATGGACTGTAGCCCACCAGGCTCCTCTGTCCACGGGGGTCCTCCAGGCAAGAACAATGGAGTGGGTTGCCACTTCCTCCTCCAGGGGATCTTCCCAACCCAGGGACTGAACCCAGGTCTCCCGCATAACTGAAGGTAAGCGTTTTTACTTTTTGACAACGTTTTAAAGGTTCCAGAACAATCATAATTTTCCTCCTTGATCGTGAAGAACACTTTGCAGTTTCAGTTTGCATAGTTATTTGTATAGTCCTACAGTGTGCAAAGTGAGGACAGCCTGTAGATGCATTTGGAGTTCAGGAGAAGAGGTCCAGGCTGGAGACATAAATTTGTGAATTATCACTGGAGAGATGATATTCCAGGATGAACTCACCATGAAAGCGAGTGTAGATAGAGACAAGCTCTGGGGACTGAACCCAGGGGAGCTCTAACAAGTAGAGTTTAGGGAAAGGAGGAAGAATCCACAAAGAAAGCCAACAGAGAAGGGTAATATACTAGAATGAGAACCAGGTGAGAGGTGTCCCAAAGTCAGCAAAGGGTTTCAAATGCTGGGAAGACAAGTGGATCATATCTAGGAATTGACCATGACCTTTGGTTGTCAATATGAAGGTCATTGGTGCCAATATGAAGGTCACTGGTGATGAGAGCTGTTGTCAGTAAAGTACTGGGATGAAAGCCTTATTGTAGTGAGTTCAAGACTGGGAGGAGACAAAATGGAACAACGACCAGAGACATCCCTCTGAGGAGACTCTATAGAGGTAGCTACAGTAGGATGTGAGTCTAAAGAAGCGTCTTTGTAAGACAGACCCTATCACAGCACGCTGTTTGTATGCTGATTAACATATTTAAACAGAGAACTGATACCAAGAGGGGTTGATGCAGAAGGAACAATTGTTAAAACAGTGTCCTTCTAAGAAGGTAAGATCTTATACTCAAGGAGAGGACCTTATCTTACACAGGGACATGGACTAACAAGAGGGCCAGACTCTGGACTTCTTCAGGACTCAGTTGCCTCATCTCTAAAATGAGACTATCCTAGACCAGAGTTTCTCAAAGCACAGTCCCCAGATCAGCCATATCATCATCATGGGGCGAGCTTGTTAAAAATGCAGATGACCAGGCCCATCCACCACTTATGGAGTCAGAAGTTCCATTTTAGGGTTAGACCTAGAAATCTGTGCTTTAAAAAGCCCTCCTAGGGATTCTGATGGATCGTAATGATTTGACCCACCATATTAGATAATTTTAAAAATCCTCTTCTATCACTCTATCTTTGGCTCTATCTTCTGTCACTCTTATACTTCAATAACCCATTCCTTCCAAAATCTATAAATTAAGTTTTCATAATTCAGAAAGCACATACTTTTGGAGTTGAGGAGTCAGAGAGTCCAGGCTGGAGACATAAATTTGTGAATTATCACTGGAGAGATGATATTCCAGGATGAACTCACCATGAAAGCGAGTGTAGATAGAGACAAGCTCTGGGGACTGAACCCAGGGGAGCTCTAACAAGTAGAGTTTAGGGAAAGGAGGAAGAATCCACAAAGAAAGCCAACAGAGAAGGGTAATATACTAGAATGAGAACCAGGTGAGAGGTGTCCCAAAGTCAGCAAAGGGTTTCAAATGCTGGGAAGACAAGTGGATCATATCTAGGAATTGACCATGACCTTTGGTTGTCAATATGAAGGTCATTGGTGCCAATATGAAGGTCACTGGTGATGAGAGCTGTTGTCAGTAAAGTACTGGGATGAAAGCCTTATTGTAGTGAGTTCAAGACTGGGAGGAGACAAAATGGAACAACGACCAGAGACATCCCTCTGAGGAGACTCTATAGAGGTAGCTACAGTAGGATGTGAGTCTAAAGAAGCGTCTTTGTAAGACAGACCCTATCACAGCACGCTGTTTGTATGCTGATTAACATATTTAAACAGAGAACTGATACCAAGAGGGGTTGATGCAGAAGGAACAATTGTTAAAACAGTGTCCTTCTAAGAAGGTAAGATCTTATACTCAAGGAGAGGACCTTATCTTACACAGGGACATGGACTAACAAGAGGGCCAGACTCTGGACTTCTTCAGGACTCAGTTGCCTCATCTCTAAAATGAGACTATCCTAGACCAGAGTTTCTCAAAGCACAGTCCCCAGATCAGCCATATCATCATCATGGGGCGAGCTTGTTAAAAATGCAGATGACCAGGCCCATCCACCACTTATGGAGTCAGAAGTTCCATTTTAGGGTTAGACCTAGAAATCTGTGCTTTAAAAAGCCCTCCTAGGGATTCTGATGGATCGTAATGATTTGACCCACCATATTAGATAATTTTAAAAATCCTCTTCTATCACTCTATCTTTGGCTCTATCTTCTGTCACTCTTATACTTCAATAACCCATTCCTTCCAAAATCTATAAATTAAGTTTTCATAATTCAGAAAGCACATACTTTTTAAGTTGAAGTTCAAGAACCCAGGCTGTTTTCTAAATTTTGTCAGCCTCCAAGAGCTAAATCAAACAATAATAAATGTATGCATCTTTAAGTCATGTTTATTCCAATTTCTGACACAACTGTGTCATGGAGAAGTGTTCAACTTAACACTGAGAGTATGAGTACGGATATATATCAAGTATCCTTTCCAGTGAAAAACCTTTGGGAATTAAAAGCTATTGCTCTCGCGTTGTTTGGCGTTGTTTTGTATTGCTTGAAGCACGTCATTCCCCAGGAGCAGAGCAGCCAGGGGGAGACAGGTGACATTAATCCGTCCCACACTGTTGTTCTTTGTGAGCTTGGGTCTCTCCAGCCCCACATTTGGAGGAAATGCCATACAAACAGAGGAAGCCAGACTCTTTCTGGGAGAACTGAGTAGCTGACTTACTACATTAGACACTGATGCCTGCTAAAGATAAAACCTGGGAAAAGACCTCAGGTCCTATTCTCCATTGTTGCTGCCTGGACCAGTGTGTATGTCTCAAGCATGCACATTTCCCTGGGTGGGAGGGAACACCATCAGCCTGCAGCCGGGACAGGATTGCTGATGTTTATAGTAGCAGGTTAGCACTGCTTTTCTGCCAGATCATGGTGTTTCTTATTTTAAAGATGAGAACAATTCCTTCTCTCCCACTCCATTGTTACTTGGTTTACTCGGCTTGCAGGAGAAGGAAGCAGTAAATTACCAAAGCAAAGAAGTAAAAATCTCACCAGGGTGTGCTCCTCAAATGTGGATAAAGCCTAGCATACGGATCCGATGGGACGACACAGCAAACAGGTCCTCTCCGCTTTGCAGTAAATACGGTTTGGGAAAAGTGAGATGAAAATCATTAGACGCTTTTCCCGTCTCAATGTCTGCACTTTTTTAGAAGCTCTGAGTCCAGTCTGCTGTCCTACTGCCTAGTTTGACGACTCAGGAAAGCCAGGTGGTTAAGGAGCAGTGGGGCCCTGCTGGCCCAGGAGAACTCTAAGCACCACAAGCCCTCTCCCAAAGGTTTCCCAACATCCTTTCCTTATTTAATTCCATTAGCTAATATCACATCACCCATCAGTGCTGTTAGTAACTGATAGGGGGTGGAGGGAGGAGAAATTACAATTCCCTCAAATCACAAAAGAAAAAGAAAAGAAAGGAAGATTTACCTGAAAGCACAAGTTATTTTCAAAGCACACCTATAGATAACTGGTATTAAGAAGAGGCCAGCAGGTGCATAAATAACTTACCCATCATCTGAAGAAGTCATCTACGTTCTCTATTCAACCATCCTTGCCCGAATAGTGTTAGCTCCTGCCTGGCTCAGCCCCCTCCCTCGATTTCAAGGGGTCTCAACCCTGGCTGGTACACTGGGGTCACGTGAAGAGCTTCAGAAAATGCTGAGGCCTGGGTCTCACCCTCGAGGAGGCTCAGGATTGGTAAAAGCTCTCCTTGGGTGGTTCCAAAAGGTAGCCAAAGTGGAGATGCCGCCCCGATGCTGCCCCTCTCTTTCTCCGCAGCTCCCCATTGCCCTTCAGGACCAGCACCGTGGACTCCTCCCTCCCCAGGAGAGGACCAGATAATAAAGGCTGATCTACGGAGTCTTAGGACACTGAGTCCCAGACTGAACAATATTAGAGAACAACTCAGGGCATATGAAACAGACACATTCCTGGACTTTTTCCCCTGAAGATTCTGATTTAGTGATTCTGGGACAAGAACTTGGAATCTGTATTTACCCCCATGAGGTTCATGTGAATAGCAATGTCTGGGAGACAGAATTTTAGGTCTTTTCTACCCACAAAAAAAAAGGATCCTTAGACTAGCAGTTGGAGAAGGAAATAGCAACCCACTCCATTATTCTTGCCTGAAAAATCCCATGAAAAGAAAAGCCCGGCAGGCTACCGTCCATGGAGTCACAGATATATATATATAGGGGCTTCAGACAGTAAAGAATCTGTCTGAGCTATCAGGAATACCTGGTGACTCTGATGGTAAGGAATCTGCCTGCAATGCAAAAGAATCGGGTTCGATCCCTGGGTTGGGAAGATCCCCTGAAGGAGGGCACAGCAAACCACTCCAGCACTCTTGCCTGGAGAATCCCATGGATGGGGGAGCCTGACAGGCTACAGTCCATGGAGTCTCACAATCGGACACGACTGAAGCAACTAAGCAGCAGCAGCAGACTGGCTGTATTGGTATCCGCTTGGAGCTTCTCAGAGATGCAAGACCTTGGCCCCATCCTGGCCCCGTGAAGCAGGATCTACATGTTAATGAGAACTTGGGTGATTCACAGCACATTAGAATCTTCCTCGTTGGTTCCCATCGATCTCAAAGCTTTGATCATTTTCCTATCAGATTCATTCAGACTCACCCCTTGCCGATAGTGTTAAAAAAGGCCCCTTTTTTGCCTGGCCCCCAGCCCCTCCCTCGATTTCAAGGGGTCTCAACCCTGGCTGGTACACTGGGGTCACGTGAAGAGCTTCAGAAAATGCTGAGGCCTGGGTCTCACCCTCGAGGAGGCTCAGGATTGGTAAAAGCTCTCCTTGGGTGGTTCCAAAAGGTAGCCAAAGTGGAGATGCCGCCCCGATGCTGCCCCTCTCTTTCTCCGCAGCTCCCCATTGCCCTTCAGGACCAGCACCGTGGACTCCTCCCTCCCCAGGAGAGGACCAGATAATAAAGGCTGATCTACGGAGTCTTAGGACACTGAGTCCCAGACTGAACAATATTAGAGAACAACTCAGGGCATATGAAACAGACACATTCCTGGACTTTTTCCCCTGAAGATTCTGATTTAGTGATTCTGGGACAAGAACTTGGAATCTGTATTTACCCCCATGAGGTTCATGTGAATAGCAATGTCTGGGAGACAGAATTTTAGGTCTTTTCTACCCACAAAAATAAAGGATCCTTAGACTAGCAGTTGGAGAAGGAAATAGCAACCCACTCCATTATTCTTGCCTGAAAAATCCCATGAAAAGAAAAGCCCGGCAGGCTACCGTCCATGGAGTCACAGATATATATATATAGGGGCTTCAGACAGTAAAGAATCTGTCTGAGCTATCAGGAATACCTGGTGACTCTGATGGTAAGGAATCTGCCTGCAATGCAAAAGAATCGGGTTCGATCCCTGGGTTGGGAAGATCCCCTGAAGGAGGGCACAGCAAACCACTCCAGCACTCTTGCCTGGAGAATCCCATGGATGGGGGAGCCTGACAGGCTACAGTCCATGGAGTCTCACAATCGGACACGACTGAAGCAACTAAGCAGCAGCAGCAGCAGACTGGCTGTATTGGTATCCGCTTGGAGCTTCTCAGAGATGCAAGACCTTGGCCCCATCCTGGCCCCGTGAAGCAGGATCTACATGTTAATGAGAACTTGGGTGATTCACAGCACATTAGAATCTTCCTCGTTGGTTCCCATGCTTTGATCTCCAAAGCTTTGATTCTTTATTTTCCCTATCAGATTCATTCAGACTCACCTCTCCATTGCAGATAAATAAAGATTCATGAGAAATAATGATACTGAAACTGTTAGAATACATTATCTGAATTGTCATAAATGGGCCAATTACTTTATTCTGGTTTTGGTAATATTTAAGATGAGCCTTAGGGAGGCTCAGCATCAACTCAAGGATTGAACGTTCAGTAGATCATAAGCTATTTAAAAGCATAATAAACACTAATTAGAAGCTCAGGGTTGGAAAAACTTTAAAGATGACTAAAGTCCTACCATTAATCTGAATCACTACAAACCCCCAAATCAAGCAGCCATCCAGTTTAGAAATGAGCACCCCTCGATGATAGGGAACTCATTCCCTCCCTAGATGGCCCATTTCATCTTTGGCAAGTGCTAATCAAAAAAAAAAAAAAAAAACATTCACACATCGAAAAGACTGTTTTTCTATCTTTTAATTAGAAAGTTTTTCTGTTTGGAGAAATTTCTGTAGAATTTTAAAGATTGTGGGGCAGTTTAGGGCAAGGATACAGTGTCTCTGCCTATTGCAGATACTAAAAAATATTCAGTAGATGGCAAGGAGCCTGGTGGCACTGAGCACATTCTAAGACATGAAACGCGTTCCCTGCCTCAACATACTTGCAGGCTAATGACACGCAAGAGTTAAACACTTTGTGATATGTGATAAAATAGGGGTAATGCAGGACCATGGGAGCTTATCAGAGGCACCTAGTCCAGTCTGGGGATGAAAGTCCCCAAGGGTTGCCCAAGTTCACATCCATTGCATCAGTGATGCCATCTACCCTCATGACCTCATCTAAACCCCATTATCTCCCATGGGTCCTACTTCCAAATACTATCACATTAAGGGTAAGGCCTTTAAATAAGAACTTTGAGGGGACACAACATTTAACCTATAACTGACACATACCACAACATAAATGGGCATCAAAGTCATTATGTTCAATAAAAGAAGTCAGTCTCAAAAGGTTACATACCATATGTTTCCATTTATACGATATTGTGGAAAAGGCAAAACCACAGGCAGGAAGGTGCTTCCCAGGCAGCACAGTGGTAAAGAACCCGCGTGCCAATGCAGGAGACGCAGGAGACTCGAGTTCGATTCCTGGGTCGGGAAGCTCCCCTGAAGGAGAGCATAGCAGCCCCTTCCAGTAGTCTTGCCTGGAGAATCCCATGGACAGAGGAGCCTGGCGGGAGCTGGACACGACTTGGCAACTGCACACCACCATCATCACGTCGCGGGGTTGAGGACAGAGCAACAGGCGCCACGAGTCGGGGGAGGGAGGACACGGCAACAGAATGTCAACATAAGGGAGCATTTTGGGTGAGAGAACAGCTCTGAATCCTGACTGAGATCACTGTTCCACAATGTCAGACGTCAAAACCCCTACAGCCAAATAAATAAATAAATAGAACTCCCAGAGCTGTACACTCTCCTCCAAGTCAGTTCTCCCCACATTAACTTAACAATTAAATGTTTAATAGCATCAGATTCTAGTCAGGGAGCTAAGTATCAGGAACGGACATTTATTTAAACCTGCAGGTGAGATCAGTGCTTGTAGAAGTAGACAAGAGTGATGGTCAGTTTAAGGGAAATAACTTTCAGGAATTCTCTGGCTGCCCGATGGTTAACACTCTGGGCCCCAATGCAGAGGGCGTGAATTCAATCCCAGTAAGACCCTACATGCCACAAGGTGCAGTCCTTAAAAAAATCTTAAGGGAAAGACCTTACAAATGTCAGAACACAAAATATGTGGAGACAAATTAGCACCAGCCTGTGAATCCTGCAGTGGAAAGAAGGCTCACAGGGCGAGGGGTAAGGGGTACAGCTCAGACCCCAGAGTCCAGAGCACAGCAAGGGGGGTCTGAGCTTGAGGCAAAGACTACTCTTATGACAGAAGAACAAGAGCAACGGTCAGGCCTGAGAAGCTACTCGGTGTCCACATTCAAAGGGAGCGATTCAGAGAGCCCCTCACGAGGTGTCCAAGCCCAGGACCGTGCAGCTGCCACGGGAGGGCCCAGAGGAAGTCACTGAAGGAGCGCCTGGAAGCTGCCATGAAGAGACCTGCCGGCATAGACCCCAACACCAAAGTTAACCCCCCCAACATAAATGGGCATCAAAGTCATTATGTTCAATAAAAGAAGTCAGTCTCAAAAGGTTACATACCATATGTTTCCATTTATACGATATTGTGGAAAAGGCAAAACCACAGGCAGGAAGGTGCTTCCCAGGCAGCACAGTGGTAAAGAACCCGCGTGCCAATGCAGGAGACGCAGGAGACTCGAGTTCGATTCCTGGGTCGGGAAGCTCCCCTGAAGGAGAGCATAGCAGCCCCTTCCAGTAGTCTTGCCTGGAGAATCCCATGGACAGAGGAGCCTGGCGGGAGCTGGACACGACTTGGCAACTGCACACCACCATCATCACGTCGCGGGGTTGAGGACAGAGCAACAGGTGCCAAGAGTCGGGGTAGGGAGGACACGGCAACAGAATGTCAACATAAGGGAGCATTTTGGGTGAGAGAACAGCTCTGAATCCTGACTGAGATCACTGTTCCACAATGTCAGACGTCAAAACCCCTACAGCCAAATAAATAAATAAATAGAACTCCCAGAGCTGTACACTCTCCTCCAAGTCAGTTCTCCCCACATTAACTTAACAATTAAATGTTTAATAGCATCAGATTCTAGTCAGGGAGCTAAGTATCAGGAACGGACATTTATTTAAACCTGCAGGTGAGATCAGTGCTTGTAGAAGTAGACAAGAGTGATGGTCAGTTTAAGGGAAATAACTTTCAGGAATTCTCTGGCTGCCCGATGGTTAACACTCTGGGCCCCAATGCAGAGGGCGTGAATTCAATCCCAGTAAGACCCTACATGCCACAAGGTGCAGTCCTTAAAAAAATCTTAAGGGAAAGACCTTACAAATGTCAGAACACAAAATATGTGGAGACAAATTAGCACCAGCCTGTGAATCCTGCAGTGGAAAGAAGGCTCACAGGGCGAGGGGTAAGGGGTACAGCTCAGACCCCAGAGTCCAGAGCACAGCAAGGGGGGTCTGAGCTTGAGGCAAAGACTACTCTTATGACAGAAGAACAAGAGCAACGGTCAGGCCTGAGAAGCTACTCGGTGTCCACATTCAAAGGGAGCGATTCAGAGAGCCCCTCACGAGGTGTCCAAGCCCAGGACCGTGCAGCTGCCACGGGGAGGGGCCCAGAGGAAGTCACTGAAGGGAGCGTCCCTGGAAGCTGCCATGAAGAGACCTGCCGGCATAGACCCCAACACCAAAGTTAACCTCCCCTGCCTTAAGGGTAAAGGTGACCGGGGAAGTTTCCAGCGAAATTCAGCCTAGTGGTTAGTTATGAATGAGAGAATTTAAATCTTCCAATGAAAGAATTTAAATCTTCCATGTTTGGGTCTCCTCCGTTCGAATGGGAATTTTGTCCTGGTTGTTTAGTCACTAGGTTGTGCCCGACTCTTTTGTGACCCCAGGAACTAGAGTCCCTCCCCTACCCCCACCCCCGGGGCTCCTCTGTCCCTGGGATTCTCCAGGCAAGAATACTGGAGTGGATAGCCATTTCCTTCTCCAGGGGAGCTTCTTGACCCAGGGGTCGAATCCAGGATTCCTGATTCTTTATTGCTGAACCGTCGGGAAGCACTAGAATGGGAACAGAGATGGAATCACTGTTAACTTCTTTCCTCTACTGGCCAGTGAGGGCAGGGGGACCTCTCTTTAGGTGTTTAGTTACAGAAGCAGTTACTTTAGAATTTCAAAGTGAGGGTACATTCCTTGAACTAAAACAAGCAATTCTAGAGATGAATGTGTAATTAGATTATTTTAATTGTGCAGAAAATAGTAATGCACAGTAATGGGATCTTAAAATAGTTTTACTATATATGACATAGAGCCTTTTGTATGTGTTTCTGAAACTCACCTCTTAATCTGGCAGAGGCACCCATTGTCCACCAGAGGGAGACTCACGACTGTGCTTTCCCCTTGGGGCGCCTTCAGGTTGAATGAGTACTTGGGTCAGAATGTTGGTATAGAGTGAGGCAACTCAAGACGCAGCAGAGATTTTTGGTTCTTAAATAAAAAAGGAGGGACCGGGGTTCTGGGCTCCTTAAGTGTCCTGCTTTTCCTCTAGGCCTCAGGTGACTTTCTCTTCCTGATCCTCTGGCGTCTGCAAAGCTGAGCTCTGTGTCTACTTTGGAGAGTAAAGCCCTTCAGATTCCTGGCACTGACCAAGCTGAAGAAACTCCAGGGAAATATTCCCAGCCCACCCGCTGGGAATATTGACCCACTGCTAAAGCAATGTGTCAGCTCAAGCAGGCATTTCACCAGATTTCAAGAGGTCCATTCTGAGGTTATAAATGAGCCCAATGGCGCCCAAGGCAATCCAGCCCTGAGCCACACCCCAGAATTGCGTGGAGGATGGTCTCAGTTCTTCTCTGGAAGGAGTCTTTTGTTAATTCACTCAGCAGACAGGAAGATTACTAGGACACAGATATTACCTCATGCTTGAGGGGGGAGTCCTCTAATAATAGGAAAAATCTCACAGTGAAATACACCTGTCATTAGAAGCATGCAAAGGCTGTTCTAAATCACAACTATGAATGGAACACGTGGTTTAATGTAGCTTACTACATTAAAATGTGCATGGGCTGTGTGCTAAGGGTTAATTCGCTTCAGTCGTGTCTGACTCTTGCAACCCTATGGATCAGAGCGTGCAGGCTCCTCTGTCCATGGGATGTTCCAGGCAAGAATCCTGGAGTGGGTTGTCGTCTCCTACTCCAGGGGATCCTCCCGACCCAGAAATCAAACCCATGTCTCTTACGTCTCCTGCACTGGCAGGGAGGCTCTTTATCACTAGCACTCCCTGGAAGTGTGTATACATCACCTTTTATCTGCAGAGGGAGATTCAAGACTAGAAAAGACTACCGAATAAACAGATATTACGCAATGAACCAGCACAACTATAACGTGCTGATGGGATTTTTCCCTTCATCAGTCTTTTAAAATAAGTCAGACATCTGTGGGTGCACAATTGCTTCCCATTCATGATTACCTAATTTCCCACATTAAACCCCCAAACCAGATATTGAAAACAAACAAGAAAAAACCCTTAGACCTCAGCTTACCACTCATGAGGGAACAAAGTCTTTTACTTGGCTTGATTGCAAACTTTTGTGTTTTAATGAGTTTAAATCCCACCTTATTTTAATATCCAGGACTTTGGGATCTTGGAGGTGGGGGTAAAAGTCGGGTTATAATAGAGGGGTGTTTTTTTCCCATGCTGCGTGCTATGCTTAGTTGCTCAGCCCTGGCCAACTCTTTTTTTATTTTTTTTTTAACTTTTATTCTACTTTTAACTTGTACAGAGTTTTGTTGTTTACAGATATGTATGTTCCCAGATTAGTCATATGCATATCCCCTCCAGACTGCCACACAGCACCCCCTGCAGGATCCCCTTTTCTCACAGAGCAATGACTATAGCTACATGGCCAACTCTTTGCGACCCTATGGACCGCAGCCTGACAGGCTCCTCTGTCCATGGGGTTCTCCAGGCAAATACTGGAGTGGGATGCCTTTCTCTTTCCAGGGTATCTTCCCCACCCAGGGACAGAAGCCAGGTCTCTCGCATTGCAGGTGGATCCTTTGCCATCTGAGCCACCAGGGAAGTCCTAAGAGAGGGGTATTTTTCTCATGCTACTAGTTCAAGCACACTGGTATGGGGACACCATGACTGGGGTTAGGCGTGCAGGCTCACGGGTCCATCGTGGGAAAGCAGCCAGGGTCTTAGCATTCTTGTCCTCAGGCTCCCGTCCTCTGAGGCAAGCAGTGAAAGGTGATGAGAAGGATGGGGCTGCTGAGTGAGAGCCTCCCCCGCCATGGGCTGTGACGCCAGATGGGAAGATCCCACTGCAGATGCGCGCACTGGGCTTGCTGGGACAGCCAAGGGACTGCCACGGGCCTCGGCCCTGGGGCCTGCAGGCTCTGTGAACAGCGGCCTGTGAAGCCAGCCAGCAGTCATGTGTGAGTGGGAATTCATCTTTGGTTTCAGAGGCCATAAAATGACCTGTTTCAGTAAAACCGAAACTTACAGAGAGAAAAAAAGCCCACATAAAGTGTAAGCTTAGCTCCGTCTGTTTCGGTCCTGCAGGAGCAGAGGTGATCCAAGCGACTGCAAAGCCTCGGACACGTCACCCTCTGCTTTTCTGTCCATGAGCAGACACAGGACTGCAGGATCTTTTAGAGCCAAAGGTTAATCACAGAAAGGGATCATTTTCCATCTCTCAGGAACAAAATCTGATGACATGTTCCTGGATTGACCGTAAAAACCATTTTCCCAAATAACATCCGTAAACTCTGGATTCTATCTTTGGGACTATCCCCAAATTCATTGGGGAAATCATCATGCTCAGGCAGTTAGGTGTTGCCAGGGTAGGCTACAATCCGCCAGGCTGTGTCACACAGCCACATAGTTAGCATGGATGAAATTACTATTAATTAGAGATAAGCATTTGTCCAAGAACTTGCTGTAATCAGATCTTGAGGGGATTTAGCTCAGTTCTTTGCCAATTAGGATTTTAAAAAAATAGATTAAGTTGTGAAATAGAGGCCCTTGTCTTACAGGAGGAGGTTCTTGTAACTTTTTCTTTCTAAGAAAAAATTTGTTCATTTGGTCACACTTACCTTCCTCTCTTCATTAAGAAATCCAATGTTACAGGAACTAATAAGCAACGAGGTTTTATTTTGGGCATCATCTTTTAAAGACATTCTAAAAGTTTCCGCTTAAAGGCAGTTTAGGGGCTTCCTGGTGGTCTAGTGGGTAAAGTTGTCTACAGCTAGCACAGATGGGGACACCATGACTGGGGTTAGGCGTGCAGGCTCACGGGTCCATCGTGGGAAAGCAGCCAGGGTCTTAGCATTCTTGTCCTCAGGCTCCCGTCCTCTGAGGCAAGCAGTGAAAGGTGATGAGAAGGATGGGGCTGCTGAGTGAGAGCCTCCCCCGCCATGGGCTGTGACGCCAGATGGGAAGATCCCACTGCAGATGCGCGCACTGGGCTTGCTGGGACAGCCAAGGGACTGCCACGGGCCTCGGCCCTGGGGCCTGCAGGCTCTGTGAACAGCGGCCTGTGAAGCCAGCCAGCAGTCATGTGTGAGTGGGAATTCATCTTTGGTTTCAGAGGCCATAAAATGACCTGTTTCAGTAAAACCGAAACTTACAGAGAGAAAACAAGCCCACATAAAGTGTAAGCTTAGCTCCGTCTGTTTCGGTCCTGCAGGAGCAGAGGTGATCCAAGCGACTGCAAAGCCTCGGACACGTCACCCTCTGCTTTTCTGTCCATGAGCAGACACAGGACTGCAGGATCTTTTAGAGCCAAAGGTTAATCACAGAAAGGGATCATTTTCCATCTCTCAGGAACAAAATCTGATGACATGTTCCTGGATTGACCGTAAAAACCATTTTCCCAAATAACATCCGTAAACTCTGGATTCTATCTTTGGGACTATCCCCAAATTCATTGGGGAAATCATCATGCTCAGGCAGTTAGGTGTTGCCAGGGTAGGCTACAATCCGCCAGGCTGTGTCACACAGCCACATAGTTAGCATGGATGAAATTACTATTAATTAGAGATAAGCATTTGTCCAAGAACTTGCTGTAATCAGATCTTGAGGGGATTTAGCTCAGTTCTTTGCCAATTAGGATTTTAAAAAAATAGATTAAGTTGTGAAATAGAGGCCCTTGTCTTACAGGAGGAGGTTCTTGTAACTTTTTCTTTCTAAGAAAAAATTTGTTCATTTGGTCACACTTACCTTCCTCTCTTCATTAAGAAATCCAATGTTACAGGAACTAATAAGCAACGAGGTTTTATTTTGGGCATCATCTTTTAAAAAGACATTCTAAAAGTTTCCGTTTAAAGGCAGTTTAGGGGCTTCCCTGGTGGTCTAGTGGGTAAAGAGACTGCCTTGCAGTGCATGGAGCACCAGTTCGATCCCTGGCCCAGGAAGATCGCACAAGCCACAGAGTGGCTGGACCAGTGTGTTCAATTATGAGCCGGAGCTCTGGAGCGCATGTGCCCAGAGCCGGTGCTCTGTGACAAAAAGAGGCCACTGCAATGGGAGGCCCACACAGGCCAAAGAATAAAGTTGGATGAAAATTTAAAAAAACAAAAAAAGAAAGCAGTTTAGACTTGATTCCCAAAATAATTATACTTAGGTCCTAAAACTCAAATGTCTTATAGAAGGAATTCTTTTAGAAAGCCATAAAGATTACAAGAAAAAAAAAAAGCTCACTGTACATTTCTTATTTAAAAAAACAGAAATTAGACATGATGAAATGATCTAATTTCTTTTGAAATCAAGTTTTTAATACCTTTTTAAATGACAAACGGATTTATTTCAGAACATATTGGGCTTCCTAATGGCAAAGTTGTGAGGTGATATCCCACAAGAATGAATTTTCTGAAAAGCTCAATAATCATACTTTTAATGTATAAGTGCTCACTACACGGTTGTATGTTATAGCTTTAAATGTCACGTTACACTTTACTGGGATGCATCTGATTTCATACACTCTTCCCCAACGTGCCCTGGACGAAGCTCAGAGACACGTGTGACCTAGCCAAAGGCACACAGGCCGGCGCTCAGGCAGATCCAGGCCGGGAGCACAAGACTCCTGATTCAGTGCTCCTTCACAGTCATGGTGACAATGTCCTCCCCCGCACCCCCGCAGCCTAGTCCACCGCCAGCCTAGCCTGTGTCTCACACCTGCCTCTCAGTGCTGAGACTGTTCCTCCCTGGCCTGGCGTCTCTGGTGCAGCCCCTCACATCCCACCCAGCTTCCCTCAGCTCACCCTTCTCTGATCCTTCTTCTCTTGCCCTCTGCTAATAAGCCCATGCGAACGTGTGTCTGACCTTTCTCTCCTTCAAAAAGTCACATCCTCCGGTTGGGCACTTTGGGAAAGTCATGTACACACTGCCATGTTTGAAATGGATAACCAACAAAAATCTGTTATATAGCACATGGAACTCTGCTCAATGTTATGTACTAGCCTGGATGGGAGGGGGTCTGGGGGAGAATGGATCCGTGTGTATGTGTGGCCAAGCCCCTTCACTGTTCACCTGCAACTATCACAAAATTGTTAATTGGCTGTACTTCAATACAAAATGTTTTTGGTGTTAAAAAAAATTTGCTCCTGGAGAAGGAAATGGCAATGCACTCCAGTATTCTTGTCTAGGAAATCCCATGGACAGAGGAGCCTGGCGGGCTACAGTCTACAGAGCTGCAAAAGAGTCAAACACGACTTAGCAACTAAACAACAACAGGGCCGCCATCTTATGAACAAGTGTTCACCCATGTTGGAACCTTGTGCAAGATTTACCTCTGGAGAAATATACAAGTTATTCTTTTTTGAGCTTTTTTTTTTTTCCATTGGTTATTTATCCTGATGCTTAGTAAGATTTTGTTTTTATAAAATTTAACTTGAAGGCAGTCTGAAAAACGTTTTTAATTACAAGATAAAAAAAGAGGGAAGGAACATATATATACCAATGACTGACTCATGCTGATGTATGGCAGAAGCCAACACAATATTGTAAAGCAATTATCCTCTCATTAAAATAAACTAATTAAAAGAAAAACCATCACGTCCCCTTCCCTCAACCCCAGAGTTAGATACTCTGCCTACCAGCGTAATAGTTAACTTGCCTCATAAATGTGTCTGTCTATATTCTGTGGAAAAAAGACTAGGGTAGCTCTTGCCCCTCCTTAGTGACTGATGTCCATTTTCTGGAGACAGAAAAGAGACGACAACAACACTGCCGCACCTCAGGGTGACCTGAGTCTGCTTCAGTCTATGCCCACCGCCAGTTACAACCACTAACCATAGAGCTTGCCAGTCCCAGCAACCAACTGCCTAGCCAGGATGACCCCCACCTTTGAGAATACAGGCTTCAGCACAGAAGGATTCTGGGACTCCCCTGGTGGCCCAGTGGTTAAGACTCCGCACTTCCAGGTCAGAGGATACCGGCTTGATCCCTGGTTGAGGAACTGAGATTCCACATGCCTCCAGGTGGGGCCAAAAACATGTGTTAAAAAAATAAAAAGGATTCTGAGATGAATGTAACAATAGGGTTGGAAGATTACAGACAAAATGGAAAATAATACCTTCTATATAGTGAGTACCTGCGATGGGCCAGACACTATTACTACTTAATTGATTAGCTAATTAATTGTGTGTGCCTGCTCAGTCATGTCCAATTCTTTGCGACTCCATGGGCTATAGCCTGCCAGGCTCCTCTGTCCATGGGATTTCCCAGGTAAGAATACTGGAGTGGGTTGCAATGTCCTCCAGGGGATCTTCCCAACCCAGGGACAGAACCCACATCTCCTGTGTTTCCTGCATTGACAGGTATATTCGCTACCACTGAACCATCTGAGAAGCCAATTCACTCAAAATAAATTCAACGGGCTTCCCTGCAGTGCAAGGGACACTGGTTTGATCCCTGGCCTGGGAAGATCTCACGTGCCACGGAGCGGCTGGACCGATGTGTCCAGCTACCGAGCTGGAGCTCTGGAGCACATGTGCACAGAGCTGGTGCTCTGTGGCAAGAGAGGCCGCTGCGATGGGAGGCCCACGTGGGCCAAAGAACAAAGATGGATGAAAATAGATAAAGGAAAGACCAATAGAAGTGGCATATATATATATATATTCTACAGTACATGCTAGGCACAGTTTGAAATCTGAAAAGGAAGCATGCTATTTCAAAATGGTTCAGTAAACTCAAAATACGGGGTTCCAGAAGGGACCAGAATGAAATGTGGCTCAACAGGCAAGTAACAAAGAAGTCTTGGTGCCACATGAAGTATTTTGACATTCATCTTTCAGAGAGAAAGAATAAGAACTTCAGTAAGGTAGCAGGGAGGCTTCACTGGTGGCTTAGAGGGTAAAGAATCCACCTGCAATGCAGAAGATCCAGGTTCGAACCCTAGGTGGGGAAGATCCCCTGGAGGAAAGCTAGCAACCCACTCCAGTATTCTTGCCTGGAGAATCCCATGGACAAAGGAGCTTAGTGGGCTTTACAGTCCATGGGGTCACAAAATTTGGACACGACTTAGTGACTAAACTACCATAAAAGGAAACAGATTAGATATCTGTGCTGTACAATTCATAGGTGTTTAGGTAAGCGGGCTAGTACAATGTGAGACCATTTTGAAAACCATAAAGAACCTATCCCAAGGTAAGCATTGTCAATCGCTATCAGCAATAGAAATGTGTGTTAAATCCATTCTCTCTCTGTTGCTTAAACTCACAGTCATAGGACTGGGAAACAGAAATCCAGAATGTTATCTCGTCCACATTGATTTCCATCTGGATAAACAGTCACTTCTGTGTTATTGTTGTTACTGAACAGTTTATTGAAAGCGAGACAGGGCCTGGGTGCCCTGGAAAACACAAAATTTTGCGAAGTCTCTGGGAAAATCAGGAGGCCCAGAGCAATGGCTGGCATGGTACTTGGGAACAAAGCAACCAAGGCATGGCCACGTCCCCTTCAGAATGAACGTGGCCATCTGTCCACAGTCTGAGTCAGCGCTGAACTGCCTTTTCTGTTCCTCTCTCTCGGGGCAGTTTGAGGACTGGAGGACAATTCAGTGTGCAGGTCTTGGGGACAGAGCCTGTGGTTCTGTAATTAGGCATGGCTCTGTTTATTGCTGACACCACTTCATTTTGAAAACAGAACCCCCGTCTTTTCCTTTAGGGTGCTTTTTATGACATCATAAGGATGTCACTGTTTTTCTTCGCTCCACAGGAGTACTATGCTTAGATAAGAGGAGATTCTGTGTCCTGTACATACACATATAAATTGCATTTTGTTGAAATCAAATCATACCCAAAATGTAACAAGATCCCTATAGGATTCATCTGGGAGGTAATGGTGTGTATACGAGAGAAGGGTGGGAGTCAGAAAATCAAGAGTCAAGCCTTAGTCCAGCCCTTTCCGACTTGTGTGATTCTCAGCATTCATTTAAGTCATTGCCCAATAGGTTTTACAAATGAAAATACAATGAGTCTTTTACCTACACCATTGATTTTCACAAAGGCCCCATTGTTGAGTAGGATAAAGAAAGGCTGAACCATGTCCTCTGGGATTTCCATCCCTATGCATAAAAATCCAATTTTAAGAAATAGAAATAATTCGGAATGGAAGACAATGGATGGGAAAATGAAACCATCTCAGGGCACAGGCCTATTGCTGCAGATAGCCAGCACTCTCTAAGTATTTCCTGATTAGACGAAAAGAAAACACAACTGCTTCAGACACCACTGGTCACCCTGGGCACTGGAGAACACATGCAGGCCTGCAACCAGGTGTCACCCACCTATCCTTACAATGAAGGCCATCAGCAATCTATTAAAAATCACTCATTCTTATTATCAGAGGCCACCATTGCAAAAATCTTTTGCATAGCTTAAGTCATTAGTTTCCCTGAAGAGTGTCTTATTGTGTGTGTGTGTGTGTGTGTGTGTGCGCGCACGTGTGCACGCTACGTTGCTTCAGTCGTGTCTGACTCTTTGGGATCCCACGGCTATAGCCCGCCCACAAGGCTCCTCTGTCCATGGCATTCTCCAGGCAAGAATACTGGAGTGGGATGCCCTTTCCTACTCCAATGTGATTCACTAGATGGTGCTAACGGCCTGATCTGAGCTGGGATACTTTCTCCGGTGAGCAAAGAGGCTAACCTCTAACTCTGCACAGCTGTTTTTATATGTGCAGATCCAAAGAAGTAAGTCTCCATTATGAATAACTGGACTTCTTGAAAATATAAAGGGAAAACAATGCTTGAGGCTAAGAATGATCATGAGCTTTTTCTTTTCCAAAACTATTTATGATGACTTACTTTCCCAAAGACAGAATTCAGCTCTAATTCTGCAGAAATTGTCATATACCTTTTATCCTCAAAAGTTGAGCCTGGATGAGATCTTCTAAACTGGAAAGTCACCAGTCCTAGAGGAGTCACAATATGGAGAAACACTTTTGTTGAAATCAAATCATACCCAAAATGTAACAAGATCCCTATAGGATTCATCTGGGAGGTAATGGTGTGTATACGAGAGAAGGGTGGGAGTCAGAAAATCAAGAGTCAAGCCTTAGTCCAGCCCTTTCCGACTTGTGTGATTCTCAGCATTCATTTAAGTCATTGCCCAATAGGTTTTACAAATGAAAATACAATGAGTCTTTTACCTACACCATTGATTTTCACAAAGGCCCCATTGTTGAGTAGGATAAAGAAAGGCTGAACCATGTCCTCTGGGATTTCCATCCCTATGCATAAAAATCCAATTTTAAGAAATAGAAATAATTCGGAATGGAAGACAATGGATGGGAAAATGAAACCATCTCAGGGCACAGGCCTATTGCTGCAGATAGCCAGCACTCTCTAAGTATTTCCTGATTAGACGAAAAGAAAACACAACTGCTTCAGACACCACTGGTCACCCTGGGCACTGGAGAACACATGCAGGCCTGCAACCAGGTGTCACCCACCTATCCTTACAATGAAGGCCATCAGCAATCTATTAAAAATCACTCATTCTTATTATCAGAGGCCACCATTGCAAAAATCTTTTGCATAGCTTAAGTCATTAGTTTCCCTGAAGAGTGTCTTATTGTGTGTGTGTGTGTGTGTGTGTGTGTGTGCGCGCACGTGTGCACGCTACGTTGCTTCAGTCGTGTCTGACTCTTTGGGATCCCACGGCTATAGCCCGCCCACAAGGCTCCTCTGTCCATGGCATTCTCCAGGCAAGAATACTGGAGTGGGATGCCCTTTCCTACTCCAATGTGATTCACTAGATGGTGCTAACGGCCTGATCTGAGCTGGGATACTTTCTCCGGTGAGCAAAGAGGCTAACCTCTAACTCTGCACAGCTGTTTTTATATGTGCAGATCCAAAGAAGTAAGTCTCCATTATGAATAACTGGACTTCTTGAAAATATAAAGGGAAAACAATGCTTGAGGCTAAGAATGATCATGAGCTTTTTCTTTTCCAAAACTATTTATGATGACTTACTTTCCCAAAGACAGAATTCAGCTCTAATTCTGCAGAAATTGTCATATACCTTTTATCCTCAAAAGTTGAGCCTGGATGAGATCTTCTAAACTGGAAAGTCACCAGTCCTAGAGGAGTCACAATATGGAGAAACACTTTGTTGAGCAAGGTAGAATTTACATTCCAGATCCAGGCATGTTCAGGCAAGAATTTAAGACTGCAGGGGAGAAAAATTCCTCTGATAGCTCAGATCAACAAACGACTAAATCACTAAACTAAAAGGCTCCTGTACCAAACTGTTTCATACGGTCAGAAACTTCAAGAAAGAAGACAGTCTTGTCAGAGCTGATTGTTCAAAGACTAGCAGCTCCCCAAGGAGCATGTGATCCACTGCCAACGTGAAACATAAAGGAAGGTCTCTGTGAATCATACTTCCTCCAAATTGGATTAAAGGAGAAAATGGTTCTAATTGATAAACGTTAAAAGCGTCTCTCACCCTTAAATAATTTGCAAATTTATACAACTAAACAAACACACCAGCTTTTACTGACTTGGTCCTCCGTGGATGCTGGCCCCAGGTCAGGCCGCATCCTTGAAATACCGCACTGAGGGGCCTCTACAAAGTGAGGTCAAAATAATCCCTGTTCCAACTCTGAGCCCCACCTCTGCCTGGTGGAATTTCCACACCAGGTCTTTAGATCTCCATTATATAACTCATAAATTCTCTTCATGAATGGCTACACCCAGAACTTTGGCGCCTGGAGGAAATAGTTTTTATATAAACTGGATTATATTTAAGTACAGTAACTCCCCTACATATGAATGAGTTCCGTTCCAAGAGTACGTTCGTTAAGTCAGATGCAAGGCCAACAAAGCTAGCCTAGATATCCAAAGAACACAATCGGCTATGTGGTAATGTACTAGACAAGGCTTATAATACTTAATGCACAAACAATGCATGAAAAAACCAAACACTGAAAACAAAAAATGTGTTTGATCTTAAAGTACAGTGTCTTGAAAAGTACAGAACAACAGCTGATGCTCCTTAACAGTGCCAGGGACATCATCATTGCCTTCACGCTTGCTCCAGGGCCTCCTGGGCCTGAAATCAGGACACTGCTACTGACCTCCTTCAGTCCTGTACGTAAAGTACACAAAAGCACAACCACTCATAGAGGATGCACACCTGTGACAACGTACGCCAGACACGTGAACTGACTTTGACTGGACGTGCAAAACGCACATTCACATCTTTGAACGTTTGCAACTTGAAGGTTCATATGTACCAGACTTGCTGTAAAGACACCCACATCACCTCATAACCAGCAAAGGCCTCATCATTGCAAATAAAAGGAGAAATTAAATAAATAAGCAGAAAACTACAGTTATACAACTGATTAGGACTGTATTATATCTTGAGTGGGTTGTGGATTACTATTAAAAGCAAAATTAAAATAAACAGCCATTTACGAAACAATGACAATAGCATTTTGTAAACCAAAGACTATGATCAATTCAATTCTATTCACATACATAAACAAGGTCAAAGGCAGCATGACTTATTGCACAAGTGCATGTCTTGCCCTTTTCCCTACCTGATCTCCTCCAAATTGGATTAAAGGAGAAAATGGTTCTAATTGATAAACGTTAAAAGCGCTCTCACCCTTAAATAATTTGCAAATTTATACAACTAAACAAACACACCAGACTTGGTCCTCCGTGGATGCTGGCCCCAGGTCAGGCCGCATCCTTGAAATACCGCACTGAGGGGCCTCTACAAAGTGAGGTCAAAATAATCCCTGTTCCAACTCTGAGCCCCACCTCTGCCTGGTGGAATTTCCACACCAGGTCTTTAGATCTCCATTATATAACTCATAAATTCTCTTCATGAATGGCTACACCCAGAACTTTGGCGCCTGGAGGAAATAGTTTTTATATAAACTGGATTATATTTAAGTACAGTAACTCCCCTACATATGAATGAGTTCCGTTCCAAGAGTACGTTCGTTAAGTCAGATGCAAGGCCAACAAAGCTAGCCTAGATATCCAAAGAACACAATCGGCTATGTGGTAATGTACTAGACAAGGCTTATAATACTTAATGCACAAACAATGCATGAAAAAACCAAACACTGAAAACAAAAAATGTGTTTGATCTTAAAGTACAGTGTCTTGAAAAGTACAGAACAACAGCTGATGCTCCTTAACAGTGCCAGGGACATCATCATTGCCTTCACGCTTGCTCCAGGGCCTCCTGGGCCTGAAATCAGGACACTGCTACTGACCTCCTTCAGTCCTGTACGTAAAGTACACAAAAGCACAACCACTCATAGAGGATGCACACCTGTGACAACGTACGCCAGACACGTGAACTGACTTTGACTGGACGTGCAAAACGCACATTCACATCTTTGAACGTTTGCAACTTGAAGGTTCATATGTACCAGACTTGCTGTAAAGACACCCACATCACCTCATAACCAGCAAAGGCCTCATCATTGCAAATAAAAGGAGAAATTAAATAAATAAGCAGAAAACTACAGTTATACAACTGATTAGGACTGTATTATATCTTGAGTGGGTTGTGGATTACTATTAAAAGCAAAATTAAAATAAACAGCCATTTACGAAACAATGACAATAGCATTTTGTAAACCAAAGACTATGATCAATTCAATTCTATTCACATACATAAACAAGGTCAAAGGCAGCATGACTTATTGCACATCAGTGTGTACATGTCTTGCCCTTTTCCCTACCTGATCTCCTGCTCAGTCTCGGCTAACCAGGACAGAGAGATTTCAGAATCAGGACATCTGGTTCTTCTACCTTGATGGGAAAATGAGTGGGGAAGACTTATGCAATGATTTTACAAGGCTTCAGGTCAGGGCAAGGGGACAGGAGCCTCCTTCCTGAGGAATGAAGTACGTCTAGGTCAGAAAAAACAACAAGATTGTCCTTGGAGAACCCAGAAGCATATTAAGCAAGGGTGCTAAGGAAGATCGAGGGGTCCCAGCATGGAGTCAGGACAGAAAAGAACAGATGCTGGGCACCCTCCCTGCCAGACACCCTTGACTGTCAGATCCAAGGGGCGCCAGGGAAAAACCTGGAACTAAGCTACAGAGAGACCCAGCTCCAAAGACAAAAAAATATCTCTGGTTTTGCTCAAGGTTCACAAGCAAACACTTTCTCTAACGATCCATGATGTTAAAGGTCTTGCTAAAACTAAAGATCATGTCTTAGTTCTGTCAGCAAGCACAGAAAGCAAAAGACAAGTGAAAGCCTTTGATTGATTAACTGGGGTATACATCTATTGATCTGTTCTTGGGACTTGTCAGGCATCAGGGTCACTGTAAGGAAGAGGGAACAAAAACACAAAAGTTAAACAGCAACAGACAGAATGAGTCCTGAAGGCGACTTTCGTATCCCTGGTAAGAGCCTTCTCTGTTGACATTTTCCTCACCCTTCTTAATTTTAAGTGCTTAAGATCATGTGTACAAAAAAGGTAACTGAATTGGCTGTCCTCATTAAGGTAGGATCTAGTTCATTTACGTTTCCTGTACTGTACTGCTCCTAAATATGAAAGCCCAACGACACCCATCTTCGTTACACTGTGTCCTGTGTCCGCAGGCGAGCAGATACCCTCACCACGACTCTAGAATGCTACAGACCCTGATGATGCCTTGGAGTCCAAAACAAAGGCACTAACAGGTCCCTGGAAGTGTGTAATAACAAAGCCAGTAGGGACTTTCCATCCTGTCAACAAAATTCATCATGGAACTTCTTAGCCCAGTCAGTTATCAGGTTAAGCATAATTCTGTGATGACTTGTTTTAAGGAAAACAAATAAGCTGGAGGCTATTCACAGGCAGGGACTCTATTTTCAACATCTGTGTAATGCCTCACAGTAACCTAACACAATGTGTAGCTCATGGTGGTTCCTTGATTAACAATCAGGTTTTTGTTGATTTATCCCCTTTATGTGCTTTTCAAACAAAGAATAGGGAAGAGTAACAGAGGCTACACAAGCAACAGGATATTCTTCACACACTCTCCTGAACCATCAGATTTATTCAGAGATCTAGAGGCATAAGACATGACATTTATATTTAAACACACACACATACACACAGAAAGAGTGCAAAAATGGGCATGAATTTTTAAGATAAAATATGAAAATCAAAGACAGCTCACATTTGCAGCTGGACATTTGAAGACATACTCTCAGACTTCAAGAGACGCATGCTCACTGTTTGTCTCTGGTGGAAAAGAATGTGGAACACACTGCTAGTTGTACGGCTACAGACACACATACACAAAGACTTTGGTTTTCTGCTCCTTCTCCAAAAACACTACAGATTTAACCCAGAAATTCTACTTTAAGGAACTTATCTCCATAAATAATTAAATAAATGTACAAATACATGTGAGTGTAGCTGTTCACCTAGAACTGCTTTTATAAAAGTGAATCTATCATCCTAGATATCTCTAGATGCTTAAATACACATAGACAGATAAATTAACTAGGTAATTGATAGGTATATAAGCAGATCAATTAAAATTCATTAAAAGAGGGCTTCCCTTGGTGGTCCAGTGGGTAAGGACACCGCCTTGCAGTGCAAGGGGCGCCGGTTCAATCCCTGGCCTAGGAAGATCCCACGTGCCGCGGAGCAGCTGGACTGATGTGTCCAATTACCGAGCCGGAGCTCTGGAGCGCATGCGCCCAGAGCCAGTGCTCTGCAACGACAGATGGGAGGCCCACGGGAGCCAAAGAACGAAGACGAATGAAAATAGAGGAATGAAAAGACCAATAGAAGTGGCCCGCCCACTCCCCTCCCTCCTCAACCCGACCCCCGCCCAAAGTAAATAAATAAATCTTTAAAAAAAAAAAATTATTAAAAGAATCATAGTATATATATTTTCATAAAAAATTAAATATAACTGCCACTGATTTTAAAAGAAGAAAAAGAAATGGAAGCACATTAATAATAATTGACCAACTTTAGCTAAATATTTGTATCACAAAATCTATTATTTCCTATTATTTTCTATTATATCTCTAAGATTACAAAATAATATAAAATACAAGCACTTTAAATCACTATGTGTATATTACATAGTTTTATATTATACTATGACTACATAATATTGAAATAATTTTTCTGAGCTATTCATTGGCTTTTCTACTTTAAGGATTCCGATTGTCTTTCTACTATACCAGCTTTGTCTCCTCTAGATTGTCTTCTAATTAATGTATTTTTTTGCTTTAATTCTATTAAACCTTTCCTTCACATCAGTAACTCAGTTTTAAGACATGTCAAACCTGTCCATTACTCTTACCACATAAATCAGGTCTATATGGTATATGTCCCCTAATTTTTTAGTTCTGTGACTTCCCTTTTCATTTTATTCTGCTATTTGAAAGTAGATTATATATATGTCATGTTCTTATTAAATCCTTCTATTTAACCAAAATCAAGATTACCATAATTAAATAAATGTACAAATACATGTGAGTGTAGCTGTTCACCTAGAACTGCTTTTATAAAAGTGAATCTATCATCCTAGATATCTCTAGATGCTTAAATACACATAGACAGATAAATTAACTAGGTAATTGATAGGTATATAAGCAGATCAATTAAAATTCATTAAAGAGGGCTTCCCTTGGTGGTCCAGTGGGTAAGGACACCGCCTTGCAGTGCAAGGGGCGCCGGTTCAATCCCTGGCCTAGGAAGATCCCACGTGCCGCGGAGCAGCTGGACTGATGTGTCCAATTACCGAGCCGGAGCTCTGGAGCGCATGCGCCCAGAGCCAGTGCTCTGCAACGACAGATGGGAGGCCCACGGGAGCCAAAGAACGAAGACGAATGAAAATAGAGGAATGAAAAGACCAATAGAAGTGGCCCGCCCACTCCCCTCCCTCCTCAACCCGACCCCCGCCCAAAGTAAATAAATAAATCTTTAAAAAAAAAAAATTATTAAAAGAATCATAGTATATATATTTTCATAAAAAATTAAATATAACTGCCACTGATTTTAAAAGAAGAAAAAGAAATGGAAGCACATTAATAATAATTGACCAACTTTAGCTAAATATTTGTATCACAAAATCTATTATTTCCTATTATTTTCTATTATATCTCTAAGATTACAAAATAATATAAAATACAAGCACTTTAAATCACTATGTGTATATTACATAGTTTTATATTATACTATGACTACATAATATTGAAATAATTTTTCTGAGCTATTCATTGGCTTTTCTACTTTAAGGATTCCGATTGTCTTTCTACTATACCAGCTTTGTCTCCTCTAGATTGTCTTCTAATTAATGTATTTTTTTGCTTTAATTCTATTAAACCTTTCCTTCACATCAGTAACTCAGTTTTAAGACATGTCAAACCTGTCCATTACTCTTACCACATAAATCAGGTCTATATGGTATATGTCCCCTAATTTTTTAGTTCTGTGACTTCCCTTTTCATTTTATTCTGCTATTTGAAAGTAGATTATATATATGTCATGTTCTTATTAAATCCTTCTATTTACAAAACACAGAAAATTTTCTCCTGTTTCCTTTAATTATATATTTTCTGGATTAGGTTCTTTCTCAGTCTTGTTATCCTATATATCTTACTTAAATTTTTTTGATTTATTAGCTATGTTATATAGCTACCACATTGTCTCTTCATGTTAATTAACATCAGAACATCTGTTTATATCTTCTTTTTGTATTAATGTGGATGAATTCTCTTCACTCTCTTCACATCTCATCAAGAACTTGTTTTGTTGGGTTTTAAGATGTCTGTTTTGTATTTCAGCATCTCTAAAACTTGAGGACATCTTACAATTTAATTGGCAGCATTTTTTTTCATTATTTTGTTTTCCTCTTCTGGGCTACAACATAAGAATATCTATTAAGAAACTCTACTTTCAGTCTTCCCTGGTGGTCCAGTGGGTAAGGAGTGCACCTTGCAGTGCAAGGGGCACGGGTTCAATCCCTGGCCCGAGAAGATCTCATGTGCCATGAAGCGGCTGAACTGGTGTGTCCAATTACGAGCCAGCGCTCTGGAGCACATATGCCCAGAGCCAGTGCTCTGCAACAAGAGAGACCACTGCAATGGGAGGCCCACACATACCAAAGAATAAAGATGAATGAAAAATAAATGATGACTTAGGGCAAAAAAAAAAAAAAAAAGAAAGAAACTCTACTTTCCTCAAAATTTCAACTTTAAAATCTCCTTTCATGCTCAGTAGATGACCACTTATCTTACTTCATAAACACAGTAAAACCCATCAGACGGAAAATCCTTTACCTTTCCATCACAAAACTCAAAACATCAGAATTCTTCCCTACAGTTCTTCCTGTCCAAGGCCAACCCTCCCTGTATGTTCTGAATTCCACTTTCTCCAGCCTTCTTTGAAATTTCAACATTTCATTCATCTCCCATCACTCACCATTCTTCAAATTTGTTTTTTAAAAAGACTTTTGTCAAACCTGTCCATTACTCTTACCACATAAATCAGGTCTATATGGTATATGTCCCCTAATTTTTTAGTTCTGTGACTTCCCTTTTCATTTTATTCTGCTATTTGAAAGTAGATTATATATATGTCATGTTCTTATTAAATCCTTCTATTTACAAAACACAGAAAATTTTCTCCTGTTTCCTTTAATTATATATTTTCTGGATTAGGTTCTTTCTCAGTCTTGTTATCCTATATATCTTACTTAAATTTTTTTGATTTATTAGCTATGTTATATAGCTACCACATTGTCTCTTCATGTTAATTAACATCAGAACATCTGTTTATATCTTCTTTTTGTATTAATGTGGATGAATTCTCTTCACTCTCTTCACATCTCATCAAGAACTTGTTTTGTTGGGTTTTAAGATGTCTGTTTTGTATTTCAGCATCTCTAAAACTTGAGGACATCTTACAATTTAATTGGCAGCATTTTTTCATTATTTTGTTTTCCTCTTCTGGGCTACAACATAAGAATATCTATTAAGAAACTCTACTTTCAGTCTTCCCTGGTGGTCCAGTGGGTAAGGAGTGCACCTTGCAGTGCAAGGGGCACGGGTTCAATCCCTGGCCCGAGAAGATCTCATGTGCCATGAAGCGGCTGAACTGGTGTGTCCAATTACGAGCCAGCGCTCTGGAGCACATATGCCCAGAGCCAGTGCTCTGCAACAAGAGAGACCACTGCAATGGGAGGCCCACACATACCAAAGAATAAAGATGAATGAAAAATAAATGATGACTTAGGGCAAAAAAAAAAAAAAAAAGAAAGAAACTCTACTTTCCTCAAAATTTCAACTTTAAAATCTCCTTTCATGCTCAGTAGATGACCACTTATCTTACTTCATAAACACAGTAAAACCCATCAGACGGAAAATCCTTTACCTTTCCATCACAAAACTCAAAACATCAGAATTCTTCCCTACAGTTCTTCCTGTCCAAGGCCAACCCTCCCTGTATGTTCTGAATTCCACTTTCTCCAGCCTTCTTTGAAATTTCAACATTTCATTCATCTCCCATCACTCACCATTCTTCAAACTTTTCTTCTACTAATTCCTTCCCACCAAGACTAGATCATCCTTTAAAAATAAATAACCTCTTTCACTGTCACATTCTTTTTTCTCCTTCAAAGTCAAATTACTTAAAGATCTGTCTAGACTCACAGTCTCCGTTTGCTCAACTCTTGACTCACGCCTTAGCCATTCAGTTTGTTTGTGACCCTACTGTTCCAGTAAAAACTGCTCTCATCAGATAACCAAGGGTTTCCTTGTTGCTAAACATCACGAGCTCCGGTCTGACTTGTCCTCTCAGCAGCATCTGTGGTAGCTGATCACTCCTTCCTCTTAACACCCTTTCCTTGCTTCCAATATGACACATCCTTCCAGTTTTCCTTCTACCCCTGATTGCTTCTTCTCAATATCGTTTGCGGGATCCTCTCCTTCTGCCTGTCCCTAAAGCTTTCTGTTCTACAAGGATCGTGCTCGGAAATTTTTTTACCCTACATCCTCTCCAGCATGGGAATCTAGGTACCTCAAGGGTTCCTATGACATCTGTAAGCTTCTAGGCTTATAGTCCTACTGGAAAATAGCAGTGTGCCAAACTATCTTTAAAAATCACAGCATCACCTTAAAGGGCAAAGAGTTCATGTGAGGGATAACCGTTTGGTCATATCCAACTCTTTGCAACCCCCTGGACCATACAAAGCCCACCAGGCTCTTCTGTCCATGGGATTCTCCAGGCAAGGATACTGGAGAGGGTTTCCATTCCCTTCTCCAAGGGCTTTTTCCAACTCAGGAATCAAACCTGGGTCTCCTGCATTGTAGGCAGATTCTTTACTGTCTGAGCCACCAGGGAAGCCCCATATAGTACTATTACCAAATGTCTTTCCTGTATATCTAATTATTTGTTGACTATCTCAGTTTGTAATTTCCACAACCAATTCAAACTCATCAGGTTCAAACTCATAATCTTCATTCCAAACCTCCTACTCCTCTTGAATCTTGGATTCTTTAAGTGTCACCATGAGATGTTCAAGTCAGAGTCCTGGGAATCATCTTTAACTCTGTGTCTTCCTTCTCTTACAGCTAATCATCAGGTCACCTGATTTTGCCTCTTAACAAACTTTTCTAAGCTAACTCTCGTATCACCACTCCCATAGCCTATGTGAAACTACTATTCTCTATATGCACTGTTTTACCAACAGTCTCCAACTTTCTTCCCAAAGCGGTTGCACTAAAACTCTGATCACACTCCATCCCATTCCCTAGAAAATCTTTCAATAACTGGTCACTGGTATTGGGATAAGCTCCAAACACCTGAACCCAGAACAAATGATCCTTTGTGGTTACGGTCTCTCCATACTTCTCCAGACTCATAGTGCTCCTCACACTGCATGCTCCAGTCATGTTGAACCATGTATGGTTTATTCAAAACAGGTTCCCTTTCAGCTCTGCACGTTATTCCAACCACTTCCATCACTCTGTCTCTCCCTCTGGTCTGGCTAAATCCTAATCATCTTTCCATTCTAAAGTTCCTTCTATAAAACCTGCCTGATTCTAGGTTAGACATTTCTCCTTCTGCCTGTCCCTAAAGCTTTCTGTTCTACAAGGATCGTGCTCGGAAATTTTTTTACCCTACATCCTCTCCAGCATGGGAATCTAGGTACCTCAAGGGTTCCTATGACATCTGTAAGCTTCTAGGCTTATAGTCCTACTGGAAAATAGCAGTGTGCCAAACTATCTTTAAAAATCACAGCATCACCTTAAAGGGCAAAGAGTTCATGTGAGGGATAACCGTTTGGTCATATCCAACTCTTTGCAACCCCCTGGACCATACAAAGCCCACCAGGCTCTTCTGTCCATGGGATTCTCCAGGCAAGGATACTGGAGAGGGTTTCCATTCCCTTCTCCAAGGGCTTTTTCCAACTCAGGAATCAAACCTGGGTCTCCTGCATTGTAGGCAGATTCTTTACTGTCTGAGCCACCAGGGAAGCCCCATATAGTACTATTACCAAATGTCTTTCCTGTATATCTAATTATTTGTTGACTATCTCAGTTTGTAATTTCCACAACCAATTCAAACTCATCAGGTTCAAACTCATAATCTTCATTCCAAACCTCCTACTCCTCTTGAATCTTGGATTCTTTAAGTGTCACCATGAGATGTTCAAGTCAGAGTCCTGGGAATCATCTTTAACTCTGTGTCTTCCTTCTCTTACAGCTAATCATCAGGTCACCTGATTTTGCCTCTTAACAAACTTTTCTAAGCTAACTCTCGTATCACCACTCCCATAGCCTATGTGAAACTACTATTCTCTATATGCACTGTTTTACCAACAGTCTCCAACTTTCTTCCCAAAGCGGTTGCACTAAAACTCTGATCACACTCCATCCCATTCCCTAGAAAATCTTTCAATAACTGGTCACTGGTATTGGGATAAGCTCCAAACACCTGAACCCAGAACAAATGATCCTTTGTGGTTACGGTCTCTCCATACTTCTCCAGACTCATAGTGCTCCTCACACTGCATGCTCCAGTCATGTTGAACCATGTATGGTTTATTCAAAACAGGTTCCCTTTCAGCTCTGCACGTTATTCCAACCACTTCCATCACTCTGTCTCTCCCTCTGGTCTGGCTAAATCCTAATCATCTTTCCATTCTAAAGTTCCTTCTATAAAACCTGCCTGCATTATCAGGTTGAGGTTAGACATTTCTTTCTTAAACACTCTCACAGCATTCTGAACTTCCCTTCACACATTTTACTATAAATGTGTTAAAGCTGGTCTGTAAGTATCATGATAGCAAGTATTAACCTGGGTTAAAACATAGGTTTGGGTCCTAAATTTTCCTTTTATTATCTCATTATTAGCATAGATGATCTCTTTTCATAATGCTCTCTTTCCATAATGATCTTTTCATAATGATCTCTTTTCATTATTAAAATAGCTGATCTCTTTTCCAGTTTACAAAATAAACTGGAACACTGAGGGAAAAAACGAGTAAAACTAGGTTATAACCAATCTGGATTGTTTATGTTCCAAATGTTGGTTTTCACTCACCAGTGTTTTTTTCTCCTGAAATCTGTAGACATAAACTGCTACGTAAGTAAAGATTCATGTTAAATGGATATAATTCCAGCACCACTAGTTGATTTGAACCATTCAGTGGAGTAAAATTCAGTCATTTGGGGTTGTTTAATGAAACAACTGTCTGAACTGATCACTTTTTCTGGATGTGTGTTCACATGAATGTACACTGTTACTACAT
This sequence comes from Tragulus kanchil, assembly GCA_022376925.1. Taxonomy (NCBI): domain Eukaryota; kingdom Metazoa; phylum Chordata; class Mammalia; order Artiodactyla; family Tragulidae; genus Tragulus; species Tragulus kanchil. The sequence continues at coordinate 127,078,826 of JAIOJX010000003.1, read as the reverse complement.
CTGGTCAAAAGCACAAAGAATTCATTCCCTGTATGAGTAAACAATTTTCACCCATGATGATAGACGATAATTATAGAAACTTTTCCCCTTATAGTCCAGCACCAGACAATTTTAGCCATGGTACTAAATGAATAACTATATTAATACATAATATTCATCCCGGAGTGGTATCTTCTGAAGTAGGACTCTCTTCTATCTTGTCCACCATTGTTTGTCTAGTGCCTACATAGTAAGCACTCAGAAAATATTTGTTGAGTGAGTCAATGAAAAGATTGTCATCAGCCTCATATCCAACTAGCAAAGCTAAAAAAAGCTTTCCCCTGAACCCAGAACAAATGATCCTTTGTGGTTACGGTCTCTCCATACTTCTCCAGACTCATAGTGCTCCTCACACTGCATGCTCCAGTCATGTTGAACCATGTATGGTTTATTCAAAACAGGTTCCCTTTCAGCTCTGCACGTTATTCCAACCACTTCCATCACTCTGTCTCTCCCTCTGGTCTGGCTAAATCCTAATCATCTTTCCATTCTAAAGTTCCTTCTATAAAACCTGCCTGCATTATCAGGTTGAGGTTAGACATTTCTTTCTTAAACACTCTCACAGCATTCTGAACTTCCCTTCACACATTTTACTATAAATGTGTTAAAGCTGGTCTGTAAGTATCATGATAGCAAGTATTAACCTGGGTTAAAACATAGGTTTGGGTCCTAAATTTTCCTTTTATTATCTCATTATTAGCATAGATGATCTCTTTTCATAATGCTCTCTTTCCATAATGATCTTTTCATAATGATCTCTTTTCATTATTAAAATAGCTGATCTCTTTTCCAGTTTACAAAATAAACTGGAACACTGAGGGAAAAAACGAGTAAAACTAGGTTATAACCAATCTGGATTGTTTATGTTCCAAATGTTGGTTTTCACTCACCAGTGTTTTTTTCTCCTGAAATCTGTAGACATAAACTGCTACGTAAGTAAAGATTCATGTTAAATGGATATAATTCCAGCACCACTAGTTGATTTGAACCATTCAGTGGAGTAAAATTCAGTCATTTGGGGTTGTTTAATGAAACAACTGTCTGAACTGATCACTTTTTCTGGATGTGTGTTCACATGAATGTACACTGTTACTACATCTGGTCAAAAGCACAAAGAATTCATTCCCTGTATGAGTAAACAATTTTCACCCATGATGATAGACGATAATTATAGAAACTTTTCCCCTTATAGTCCAGCACCAGACAATTTTAGCCATGGTACTAAATGAATAACTATATTAATACATAATATTCATCCCGGAGTGGTATCTTCTGAAGTAGGACTCTCTTCTATCTTGTCCACCATTGTTTGTCTAGTGCCTACATAGTAAGCACTCAGAAAATATTTGTTGAGTGAGTCAATGAAAAGATTGTCATCAGCCTCATATCCAACTAGACAAAATATTTTGTCTATAAAAAAATCTGAACAGTTACATTTGCTGTCTCAAACTCTCCCAGCATAAAGACTCCTCGGTCATTGAAGACCTGGAAAAGTACTGTTGGCCTCAGTATTGATTCGGGTTCGAGACAGCAGTTTCCAAATGTTAGCATGCCTCAGAATCACCCGGAGGACTGGTCAAAATAGATTGCCAGGCCCCAATCCTAGAGCTTTTGCTTAGTAGGTCTTGCTAAGGCCAGAGAATCTGCATTTCAAACAAGTTTCTAGATGAAGCTGATGCTGCTGGTTTCAGAGACCATATCTGGAAAACCACAAATTAAGCGAATCAGATTATTTGGTTAAGAATAGCTTCTTATTGTGCTGACTGATCTATTTTCTTCCAAAATCATGCTTACAAGCAACAGATTTCTTCTACATGTAACACAATCTTACCATTTCTCTGCAATCTGCATAGTCTCTATTACCCTGTATGGTATTTAGCAGTAAATCTTTCTAGCTCAATTAGTATCTGTCAATTCTGAGGCAAGAAGAAATTGTGCAAGCAGGTTATTCTTTTTGATACTACAAGACTATCCAAACATTCCCCCTTTCCATTTGCTTTTCTGGGCATTATTTCCTAGACTAGGTTTAATTGTCTTCCACATTCTAAGACACTATCTGGATAACTTTGGTCAGTAAAAGCATTAACAAACGACAGTTGCTCTTCATCAAACTGAGGTATGGCAGGTGCTTTAACAGTAAACACCTCCAAATGGTAACAAGTCTTATGAACAAACTTAAGGTACAGGGGTAAAAATGACATTTTAACAGTAATACTGTTAAAGTCTCTAGCTTTGTCTTTGAAGCCTTGCCAGGGAGGCATACCACTTTGTTAAGGATTCTTCAGGTGTCTCATAAAGGCTCAATATTACTCATCTTTTAGCAAAAGCGTAACCTCTTGCAGGTTTTGGAAATGTGAATCCATTAATACTTTTTTTTTTTTTTTTGGAGTTTTACTAAGGTGTTTTTTTTTTCTTTTTTTTTTAAACTTTTACTTTTAACTTTTACAGAGTTTTGTTGTTTACAGATATGCATGTTCCCAGATTAGTCATTGTTTTGTTTTGTTCTGTTTTTTAACAAAAGCAGCGTTAAACAGAGGGTACGATCCTTAGCTGCTCTAGTGAAAAGTTTAACAAGTAATTAAGGAACAAAGGCCTCGTAGATTTGCTAGTCCACACCTTGCTCTGAAAGGTATCACGTTTTTAGCAGCTTTATCTACCTCAATAGATGAGTAAAATCAAGAACTGAATATTTCACCTGGTTATTAGAGAGAACCTCCAAAGTCTGCTCATGTTGGAGGTGGGAGAAGGGGTGGAGGGAATGCCTGAAGCACAGTGATCACCCTGCTTTTCTCCTCAAAATATGACCCGTAAGGACCACAGCTCGGCATCGGCCATGCCAGCACCTGCTCAGGAGAGCCTTCCCTCCCACTTGGGGTGAGTGTTCAGCCAGAAATGATTTATTTCAAAGGCTGCCAAGGCTGAGTATCTACGGTCTGGTTCAAGTTGCACATCCAGCAAGGAAGCAGGTTTAGGGCAAGGGCATCGGAGGGCAGGACAGGAAGGCTTTTCAACAGCCCCTGATTGGGGATTTTCTCAAAAAGATTCTCAAGATGCCAAGTTAATCTTCAGGCTTCTTGCCTCACCTCCTTTTATGTCCTTCCCTGAGCATTCTTGTATAAACTTGTCCTCAGGATGTCTTTCTGACTCCTATAAACTCCTACCTCTGGGCAGACTTGGCACCCCTTCCCTACCCTGAGGCCCTGATTCACTTGCCCATTTCCACATTTCTATGCTTTAAAACCTTTCTTCTAAGAAGGAATGAAAAGATACACCACATTCTGCTTTCTGAGTCAGGCAGACAAAGCGGTCATTTCCAGGCCATGGAGCCTTTCATTCAGGCTACTGCCTCTTTGTCCCCTCTCTCCTCCCTTCTGGAAATCACCAAACAAACTGCCTTGACAATGAATTATCTAGGAGGGACTGAGTGAGGGACTCAAACTTTTGAAGAACCAGCTCCCAGACCATTTTGATTCAGAGCAAAACTCTGAACTAGATCTGGCCAGGTGCTGATGTATGCAAGTTCAGTCACTCAGTCATGTCCAACTCTTTGCAACCCTATGGATTGTAGCCCACCAGGTTCCCCTGTCCATGGGTCTTTCCAGGCAAGAATACTGGTGTAGATTGCCACTTCCTCCTCCAGGGGATCTTCCTATCTTCCTCCCCAGGGATCAAACCCATGCCCCTGCATCTCCTGCATTGGCAGGAAGGTTCTTTACCTGGAAAGCCCTTCCAGGTGCTGCTGGCAACCAGAATCTCTCAGTTTGCTTGGAATGCTGTAACAAAATTGCACAGACTGGTTGACTTCAACAAGATAAATTTATTTCTCTCCCCTTTTTTCTTTTTCTTTTTTTTTTGTAAAATGAATTAGCTGAGAATTTTCCAAACCTCCAAGTTCTAGTTCTGAAATGGTTTAACAATTTCTTCTTTGATTCAATCTCTCTCTTCTTGCCTTTTGCTCTAAGAAGTTAGGAGGAACCAAGCCACTCTTTCAGCACTTTTTCTTAGAAATTTCCTCAGATAATACTCAGTTCCATTACTTACAAATTTCTACCTTCTTCAAAACGCTAGACTATGAACACAATTCAGCAAGTCCTTTGCTGCTTTATAGCAAGGGCTGCCTTTTCTTCAGTTTCAAATAACGTGTTACTCATTTCCATCCGACATCTCATCAGGATGGCCTTTAATGTCCTCATTTCTACCAGTGCTGAATCCATGATTAGTTATGTATTCGCTAAGAAGATGGAAGCTTTCTCTCTAGCTCTCCTTCCTTCTTTCCAAGCTCTCACTAGAATCTCCCTTACACTCCTCATTCCTCCACACACCTCACAACCCCTCCAGTCTCCACCCTCACCCATTTCCAAAGCCACTTCCAGGGGTTAGAAGGAATGAAAAGATACACCACATTCTGCTTTCTGAGTCAGGCAGACAAAGCGGTCATTTCCAGGCCATGGAGCCTTTCATTCAGGCTACTGCCTCTTTGTCCCCTCTCTCCTCCCTTCTGGAAATCACCAAACAAACTGCCTTGACAATGAATTATCTAGGAGGGACTGAGTGAGGGACTCAAACTTTTGAAGAACCAGCTCCCAGACCATTTTGATTCAGAGCAAAACTCTGAACTAGATCTGGCCAGGTGCTGATGTATGCAAGTTCAGTCACTCAGTCATGTCCAACTCTTTGCAACCCTATGGATTGTAGCCCACCAGGTTCCCCTGTCCATGGGTCTTTCCAGGCAAGAATACTGGTGTAGATTGCCACTTCCTCCTCCAGGGGATCTTCCTATCTTCCTCCCCAGGGATCAAACCCATGCCCCTGCATCTCCTGCATTGGCAGGAAGGTTCTTTACCTGGAAAGCCCTTCCAGGTGCTGCTGGCAACCAGAATCTCTCAGTTTGCTTGGAATGCTGTAACAAAATTGCACAGACTGGTTGACTTCAACAAGATAAATTTATTTCTCTCCCCTTTTTTCTTTTTCTTTTTTTTTTGTAAAATGAATTAGCTGAGAATTTTCCAAACCTCCAAGTTCTAGTTCTGAAATGGTTTAACAATTTCTTCTTTGATTCAATCTCTCTCTTCTTGCCTTTTGCTCTAAGAAGTTAGGAGGAACCAAGCCACTCTTTCAGCACTTTTTCTTAGAAATTTCCTCAGATAATACTCAGTTCCATTACTTACAAATTTCTACCTTCTTCAAAACGCTAGACTATGAACACAATTCAGCAAGTCCTTTGCTGCTTTATAGCAAGGGCTGCCTTTTCTTCAGTTTCAAATAACGTGTTACTCATTTCCATCCGACATCTCATCAGGATGGCCTTTAATGTCCTCATTTCTACCAGTGCTGAATCCATGATTAGTTATGTATTCGCTAAGAAGATGGAAGCTTTCTCTCTAGCTCTCCTTCCTTCTTTCCAAGCTCTCACTAGAATCTCCCTTACACTCCTCATTCCTCCACACACCTCACAACCCCTCCAGTCTCCACCCTCACCCATTTCCAAAGCCACTTCCAGGGGGTTAGGTTTGGTTACAGCAGCCCTACTGCTCCCTGCAGAGTCCTACTAACTAGACGAGGACTTCACACTTTTCTTTACTCCTCTTTCGACAGCCCTCAAATGACCCAAGCTGTTCATCCACCACAGGAAATCACCCTCAGTTTCCTTTTATTCAACCTAAAATACGATTCACGCCTTTATCTGAGTTCTTTAGCTTGAATCTGTACTCATGTTGGCCTCAGAGTTTCTCCTCTTTTACTCCCTTTATTAATTCTTCATCTTTTTTTCAGGGTCCTTTTTCTTGCTTGCCTCTTAAATATCTGTATTCCTTGAGTGCCTTTCTTTGGCTCTTATATCTTTTCACTCTAGAGAGGAATGAGTCTTCCTTTGAAGGCAAATTCAGATTAAGAAAAAAGCTACAGGAGCCTCTTTAGAAGATACGCTGTTGAAATATTTTTAAGAGCTTATTATGTGCCAGCCATTGTCCTAGTTGCTGAGAGTACAAAAGACCCAAGATTCCTATTCTCAGGGGGAGGACAGACAATAAGTAAACCAATTTAAATATGTATATGATTTCAATGAGTGATAACTGACATGAAGAAAAACAGAGCAGAGTAGGGAGAGTCATCATGGAGAGCAAAGACCTCTCTGAAAGAGATACTTGACTGTGCATTGATGCTAAGTGTCTTCAGTCATAGCCATCTCTACAGCCCCATGGACTGTAGCCCACCAGGATCCTCTGTCCATGGGATTTCCTAGGCAAAAATACTGGAGGGGGTTGCTATTGCCTTCTCCACAGGACATTCCCAACTCAGGGATCAAACCCGCATCTCCTGGGGCTCCTGCATTGCAGGCAGATCCTTTACCACCAAAATCCTGGTGGCTCAGATGGTAAAAACAATGGACCACATTTTATTTAAAACCAGGACTCTGAATGAGACACCAAGGGAGGACAGCAAATAGAAAGGAGAAAGCTGACGCCTCAGCTCTGGGGTATTTCACTGTTTCAATTTCAGCAAGAATAGAAAGACACCATGAAGCAGACTAAGAAGGAAGCAGTTAGTCAGAGACGGAAAAAAAAAAAAAAAAAAGCAAAGAAAATATGAGGCTCCAGAAGCCAAAAACAACAACAAACAAAAATGTTCCGAGAAAGACAAGTAACCAACTGTCACATGCTGTTGAGGATGAGTGAGATGAAGATTAAAAATTGTTTATTGAACTTGGCAAGAAAGAAGCCTTTGCCGAAAGTAAGATCGATTTAAGTGGAATCAGAGAACCAGAGCCTGACTGGAGCATGTTTCAGAAAGAATGGGAGGGGACAGCGTGATTATAGACATGGCTTACGTCTCCTGCACTGAAGGCAGGTTCTTTACCACTAGTGACACTTGGGAAGCCCAGTCTTCTCTTTGGTAACTACAGATCTCATTACCTCTCTCCCCTACTTAAAATATTTCAAAGGTTCTCTTTAGCTCAAAAAGTAAAATTCATTTCAAAGTCTGATGCTGACAACCTTTAGCCTTTTCTTCCAGCCATTCCAAATGACTGGCAGTTTGCACGTTGCATCAGACATACACTAGGGAGCTTCCCCGGTGGCTCAAACAGTGGAGTATGCCCACAGTGTGGGAGACCAGGGTTCAATCCCTGGGTTGGGAAGCTCCCCTGGAGAAAGGAATGGCTGCCTACTCCAGGGTTCTTGCCTGGAGAATTCTATGGACAGAGGAGTCTGGCAGGATACAGTCCACAGGGCTGCAAAAAACTGGACATGACTGAGTGAAGAGAAATAGAATAGTAAACAAATCTTTTCAAAAATTTTTCTTCACCTGTAATTACTACTGGCTTCCAGACCTTCCTCTAAACTCCATCTTGACATTTACTGTAGGCAAACTTCCTACGTACACCCAAAGCACAGTGAGTATAGTACACTTATACTCACTTATCACACAGACCTCACTTGACTCTACCTCCTCTCCAGCCATTTCCTCATTTTTCTGCTTTCCTTTGAAGCAAATCCCATTAAAAAAAAAAAAAAAATCATCAGTACTTCACTGCCGCCCCTTCATCTTCTCCCTTAATCTCCGGCACACATTTAAATTGGTCATTTCATTTTGAGTCTTCTAGCAAAACAATTCTTTACAGAGTCATAAATGTCTGTGGCATGGCTACAAACAATGGCCAATCCTTAATCCTCATCTTCCTGACCCATCACAGATGCAGCATCTGGTAGAATTCATTACTCCTTCCTTAGGCTTTCTTCTCTTGGCTTGCAGGCAGCATTTTCTCTTGGTTCGTCTCCTATCTCATGGAAGCTATTACTCCATCCCCTTTGTCGCTTCTCCTGACCATCTTCCTGGTGATCCACCTGCCCGGTGTGCATTTTTTCTGATCACCCACCAGCTTCCCTGGTGGCTCAGATGGTAAAGAATCCACTTCATTCCCTGGGTTTGGAAGATCCCCTGGAGCAGGGAACAATAGCCCCCTCCAGTATTCTTGCCTGGAGCATTCCATGGCTCGTCCGTTGGGTCGCAAAGAGTTGGACACGACTGAGTCACTTTCACTTCACTTCACTTTATTGATCACCTTGATCTCTAAAACTTGGAATGCTGTTTTCTATTCCCTTTCTAGGTGACAGCATCACTTTTATAGCTTTAAATACCCTCTTGTAAGGATTACAGTGACCAAATGTGTACCCTAACCTAAATCTTGACCCTCCACTCTAGAATATCCAATTTAACACATGCATTTGAATGTCTAATAAGCAACTTACCAAACTCTTTCAGCAATCCTTCCCCTTTTAGTAAATAGCAATTTCATTCTTCCAGTTGCTCAAGCCAAAATCTTGGCATTGTCCTTGACTCCTCTCTCCCACACCTCACATTCACACCACCAGTAAATCTTGGAAGGTCTGCCTTCAAAATATATTCACAATCCAACCACATCTACTCATCAGCTTGGTCAGCCCATTCTCTCACCTAGCTTACACAACAGCCTCCCAACCAGCCTCCCAGCTTCCAACCTTGTCTCCCTTCATACAAGAGCCTGAGTGGTTCTTTGAAAACAATTTGGCTCATTTTCACTTGACTCTACCTCCTCTCCAGCCATTTCCTCATTTTTCTGCTTTCCTTTGAAGCAAATCCCATTAAAAAAAAAAATCATCAGTACTTCACTGCCGCCCCTTCATCTTCTCCCTTAATCTCCGGCACACATTTAAATTGGTCATTTCATTTTGAGTCTTCTAGCAAAACAATTCTTTACAGAGTCATAAATGTCTGTGGCATGGCTACAAACAATGGCCAATCCTTAATCCTCATCTTCCTGACCCATCACAGATGCAGCATCTGGTAGAATTCATTACTCCTTCCTTAGGCTTTCTTCTCTTGGCTTGCAGGCAGCATTTTCTCTTGGTTGCTCGTCTATCTCATGGAAGCTATTACTCCATCCCCTTTGTCGCTTCTCCTGACCATCTTCCTGGTGATCCACCTGCCCGGTGTGCATTTTTTCTGATCACCCACCAGCTTCCCTGGTGGCTCAGATGGTAAAGAATCCACTTCATTCCCTGGGTTTGGAAGATCCCCTGGAGCAGGGAACAATAGCCCCCTCCAGTATTCTTGCCTGGAGCATTCCATGGCTCGTCCGTTGGGTCGCAAAGAGTTGGACACGACTGAGTCACTTTCACTTCACTTCACTTTATTGATCACCTTGATCTCTAAAACTTGGAATGCTGTTTTCTATTCCCTTTCTAGGTGACAGCATCACTTTTATAGCTTTAAATACCCTCTTGTAAGGATTACAGTGACCAAATGTGTACCCTAACCTAAATCTTGACCCTCCACTCTAGAATATCCAATTTAACACATGCATTTGAATGTCTAATAAGCAACTTACCAAACTCTTTCAGCAATCCTTCCCCTTTTAGTAAATAGCAATTTCATTCTTCCAGTTGCTCAAGCCAAAATCTTGGCATTGTCCTTGACTCCTCTCTCCCACACCTCACATTCACACCACCAGTAAATCTTGGAAGGTCTGCCTTCAAAATATATTCACAATCCAACCACATCTACTCATCAGCTTGGTCAGCCCATTCTCTCACCTAGCTTACACAACAGCCTCCCAACCAGCCTCCCAGCTTCCAACCTTGTCTCCCTTCATACAAGAGCCTGAGTGGTTCTTTGAAAACAAGTTGTATCACGTCTCTTCTCTGCTCAGACTCCCCAAATCATTGTCATATTAGAGATAATATGATGGTTTATAAGATCTGACATAATTTAGCCCCCTACTAACTGCCTAAACTCATCTCCAACAACTCTCTCCAGCACTCTGCTGGAAGCACACTGGCCCTGCCTCAGGCTGTCTACACCTGATGCTTCCTCTGCCTACTATGTTCTTCCTTGAGGATAGCCACGTGAATGCCCTCTCACTTCCTTCACATCTCTGCCATCCTCTCAGAGGCCTTGTCTGATTGATTTCCAATTATACTTATCACTGTCTCTTACCATATCTGGTTTTTGGCTTATCTTCTGTCTTACTCCATTATTATTGTTGTTGTTGTTCAGTTACCAAATCATGTCCAACTCTTTGCAAACCAATGGATTGCCAGGCTTCCCTTTGCTGCCCTCTTCTCCTCTTTGCCTTCCATGTTTCCCCAGCATCAGGGTCTTTTCCAATAGGTTGGCTCTTTTCATCAGGTGGCCAAAACAGCTCCGATACTTTGGCCACCTGAAGATAAGAGCCAACTCACTGGAAAAGACCTTGGTGCTGGGCAAGACTGATGGCAATGTAGCTCTATCAGGATGAATGCCTTGCTTTATTCACTGCATGTCTCCTGTAGTAGTATAGTCCTGAGCACTCAGCCAACATTCCATAATAATCAAATGAAGTTAAATGCTGGTTTACTTATGTGCCTACTCTCAACTAAAATTCATACTCTTTTGAAAGAAGGACTTTCCTGGCAGTCCAGTGGTTAAAATTTTGCCTTCCAATGCAAGGGGTACAGGTTCAGTCCCTGGTCAGGGAGCTAAGATCCCACATGCCTCATGGCCAAAAAAAAAAACAGAAAAGAAAACAGAAGCAATATTATAATAAATTCAGTAAAGACTTTTAAATGGTCCACATCAAAAACAAATTGAAAGAAGGACCATATCCTATTCTATTTTAAATCCCCTTTGCCTAGCACACAGCCTAGTAAGTGTTCAATCTATTTATGAAGAAATGAGTTAATAAGTATACAACTCCATGATGTCTAATGGCCTAAAAAAGGATGATGAGCAAAGAAGTTGGCCCTGTCAGCCCAGCAAAGGGAGAAACCATACTCCTAGGAGAGCCTGGTCATGAGAGACAGCAGGAGGCTCAGGCCAGCTATTGAAGCTCCACATTTCCTCAGCCACAGTGAGGGTTTCAGACATGGATCTCCATCAGAACCAAAGCTTCTAGGACAAAGACAAGTGCTCTGTCTACTAGAGCACAAGCTGAGGGGATGTCAGGCCTAACGTCTCCGCCACCAGTTGCTACCACATGAAATTTTAGAGTAAAGACACCACCACAGAAGACAGAATTGAGAACTACAGAAACCAGATCCTGAAGGCATTCCTAGACTAACAGCCAAACTACTCCATTATTATTGTTGTTGTTGTTCAGTTACCAAATCATGTCCAACTCTTTGCAAACCAATGGATTGCCAGGCTTCCCTTTGCTGCCCTCTTCTCCTCTTTGCCTTCCATGTTTCCCCAGCATCAGGGTCTTTTCCAATAGGTTGGCTCTTTTCATCAGGTGGCCAAAACAGCTCCGATACTTTGGCCACCTGAAGATAAGAGCCAACTCACTGGAAAAGACCTTGGTGCTGGGCAAGACTGATGGCAATGTAGCTCTATCAGGATGAATGCCTTGCTTTATTCACTGCATGTCTCCTGTAGTAGTATAGTCCTGAGCACTCAGCCAACATTCCATAATAATCAAATGAAGTTAAATGCTGGTTTACTTATGTGCCTACTCTCAACTAAAATTCATACTCTTTTGAAAGAAGGACTTTCCTGGCAGTCCAGTGGTTAAAATTTTGCCTTCCAATGCAAGGGGTACAGGTTCAGTCCCTGGTCAGGGAGCTAAGATCCCACATGCCTCATGGCCAAAAAAAAAAACAGAAAAGAAAACAGAAGCAATATTATAATAAATTCAGTAAAGACTTTTAAATGGTCCACATCAAAAACAAATTGAAAGAAGGACCATATCCTATTCTATTTTAAATCCCCTTTGCCTAGCACACAGCCTAGTAAGTGTTCAATCTATTTATGAAGAAATGAGTTAATAAGTATACAACTCCATGATGTCTAATGGCCTAAAAAAGGATGATGAGCAAAGAAGTTGGCCCTGTCAGCCCAGCAAAGGGAGAAACCATACTCCTAGGAGAGCCTGGTCATGAGAGACAGCAGGAGGCTCAGGCCAGCTATTGAAGCTCCACATTTCCTCAGCCACAGTGAGGGTTTCAGACATGGATCTCCATCAGAACCAAAGCTTCTAGGACAAAGACAAGTGCTCTGTCTACTAGAGCACAAGCTGAGGGGATGTCAGGCCTAACGTCTCCGCCACCAGTTGCTACCACATGAAATTTTAGAGTAAAGACACCACCACAGAAGACAGAATTGAGAACTACAGAAACCAGATCCTGAAGGCATTCCTAGAGCTCTGAAAGCATATTGCCAAACTATCTACTCCCTAGACATTTCAATTCTGAGTCAACACACGCCGGTTTTCTTGCTTAAATTGGTTTGAATTAGGTTTTCTGTCACTTGCTACAGAAAAAGAATTCTTGATTGACCTATGATCTTTAAAAATAAGATTCTTATGCCCCAATATCAGATATTCTGATCATGTCTAGGCCATGGAATCTGTCTTTAAACAAGGTTCCCAGATGTACCCAACAGAGAGTGAGTTGCAAGCAGGAAACACTAGTTTAGCAGAACCAAAACAAAAAAAAGAGCCCACTAAAGACATTAAACATCTTACAAAATAAGTAGGAGGGCTGGAAAGTCAGGTTTGGGGCTACATAGTGAGGAATGAAGTCCAAAATTCTGCTGGCAAACTCACCCAGCAAAGCAGTCACTGATGCTGCCAAAGAACGCTAAACACTACGGCTTGCACAACGGCCCCAGGACCTCGATCTTGGGGCAACCACTGTCACCTCCACACGGCTGCCCTGCACATTCAGCCTGGTGGCAACTACTGCTGCAAACCAGTCTACCACCGCGGCTAAGTCAGAAGCTTGGTTTGGTACTACTACTAATGCTACTAAAAAGCCAGGAGTATTTTTTATAAACCTCTCTCCTTTGCATCATGAGGTCCTCTGCATTGCCCAAGGATTTTCAAACCCTAGAAAAGAAATCAGTTCATGCCTTATAATGATATTCATAAATGGGAGAAGACTGCAATCTTGCATTCCACCCAACTCTGGTCTGAGACTGGATCAGCCAAAAGAAGTCTGTTACTTTCTTGCTAATGAGCAATACATGAAGAGGCCTATGCTTTGCTTGGGGAGTGGGGGTCTAGAATTTAAGCCACTGGCATTGTTCCCTTATTTCTCATACTAAAGGATATTATAAATATTCATCCTCATACCAAGGATACTATTTTAATCAAACTGTTAGAACAATCCAGGCTTACAAATAATTTTATTATTTTTTTTTTCTGCAAAATTCTTCAGTGAATTTATAGGTCACATAAATCTACTCATTCAGAGCCTACATGGTAAGGATGAGAACCACCTGAAAAAAAAATTATTTTAGACACAGGTTCCAGGATTCTGACATAATATTTGTCCTACTTGCCAGAAAGCCTGTAAAGAGAATTTTCTATAATCTTAAAATAGAATTAAATATTTAAAGTCTTTCTCCATAACTCATGCTTTCTTTTTTTTTTTTTAACTTTATTTTAAAGGTTTTATAGAGTTTTGTTGTTCATAGACATGTATGTTCCCAGATCAGTCATACGTATATCCCTGGTCCCCACCCACCCCAGTTCCCCCATCCCACCCCTCCAAACCATCGCCCCATGCCATTTTGAGCACTCCTATTCCCTTAGCACAATGACAATAGCTATCTTTTCCATACATAACAGTATAGGTTTCCATGTTACTCCCTCCATGCCTCCCCCTCCCTATTTCTTCGCCACAATGTCCCTATGTCTATGCTCTGTTTTTCCATGAGTTCACTGTGTGTGTTATCAAGACCGTCCTACTAGATTCCATATATGTGTGTTAGTATACTGTATTTGTCTTTCTCTTTTTGACTTACTTCACTTTTTATGATAGGTTCTAGAGCCAGCCACTTCATTAGGACTAGTTTTTACAGCGTGAAAGTACCACGCTAAGTCAGAAGCTTGGTTTGGTACTACTACTAATGCTACTAAAAAGCCAGGAGTATTTTTTATAAACCTCTCTCCTTTGCATCATGAGGTCCTCTGCATTGCCCAAGGATTTTCAAACCCTAGAAAAGAAATCAGTTCATGCCTTATAATGATATTCATAAATGGGAGAAGACTGCAATCTTGCATTCCACCCAACTCTGGTCTGAGACTGGATCAGCCAAAAGAAGTCTGTTACTTTCTTGCTAATGAGCAATACATGAAGAGGCCTATGCTTTGCTTGGGGAGTGGGGGTCTAGAATTTAAGCCACTGGCATTGTTCCCTTATTTCTCATACTAAAGGATATTATAAATATTCATCCTCATACCAAGGATACTATTTTAATCAAACTGTTAGAACAATCCAGGCTTACAAATAATTTTATTATTTTTTTTTTCTGCAAAATTCTTCAGTGAATTTATAGGTCACATAAATCTACTCATTCAGAGCCTACATGGTAAGGATGAGAACCACCTGAAAAAAAAATTATTTTAGACACAGGTTCCAGGATTCTGACATAATATTTGTCCTACTTGCCAGAAAGCCTGTAAAGAGAATTTTCTATAATCTTAAAATAGAATTAAATATTTAAAGTCTTTCTCCATAACTCATGCTTTCTTTTTTTTTTTTTAACTTTATTTTAAAGGTTTTATAGAGTTTTGTTGTTCATAGACATGTATGTTCCCAGATCAGTCATACGTATATCCCTGGTCCCCACCCACACCAGTTCCCCCATCCCACCCCTCCAAACCATCGCCCCATGCCATTTTGAGCACTCCTATTCCCTTAGCACAATGACAATAGCTATCTTTTCCATACATAACAGTATAGGTTTCCATGTTACTCCCTCCATGCCTCCCCCTCCCTATTTCTTCGCCACAATGTCCCTATGTCTATGCTCTGTTTTTCCATGAGTTCACTGTGTGTGTTATCAAGACCGTCCTACTAGATTCCATATATGTGTGTTAGTATACTGTATTTGTCTTTCTCTTTTTGACTTACTTCACTTTTTATGATAGGTTCTAGAGCCAGCCACTTCATTAGGACTGAGTCTTCTGCATTTCTTTTAACAGCTGAGTAGTATTCCATTGTATATATGTACCAGAGCTTCTGTAGCCATTCATTCGTCAATGGACATCTAGGTTGCTTCCATGTTCTGGCTATTGTATAGAGAGCTGCAATGAGCATTGGGGTACAGGTGCTTCTTTCAGTTTTGACTTGATCGGGATATAAGCCTAATAGTGGGATTGCTGGGTCATAGGGTGCTTCTATTTTTAGTTTTTTAAGAAATCTCCATACTGTCTTCCATAGAGGCTGTATCAGTTTACATTCCCACCAGCAATGCAAGAGGGTTCCCTTTCTCTGCACCCTCTCCAGCATTTATTGTCTGCAGATTTTTTGAAGATGGCCATTCTGACGGGTGTGAGGTGATATCTCATTGTAGTTTTAATTTGCATTTCTCTAATGATAAGCGAGGTTGAGCACCGTTTCATGTGCTTTTGGGCCATCTGTATGTCCTCTTTGGAGAGGCGTCTCTTTAGATCTTTTTCCCATTTTTTGACTGGGCTGTTCGTTTTTCTGGTGCTGAGTTGTCTGAGTTGCTTGTAGATTTTGGAGATTAATTCTTTGTCTGTTGTTTCATTTGCTATGATTTTCTCCCACTCTGTGGCTGTGGGGTGTCTGTTCAGCTTTTCTTGCAGTTTCTTTTGCTGTACAAAAGCTTTTAAGTTTCATGAGGCCCCACATGTTCATTTTTCTTTTCAGTTCCACTATTCTAGTAGGTGGGTCAGAGAAGATCTTGCTTTCATTTATATCCTTGAGGGTTTTGTCTATATTCTCCTCATCAAACCAGAGTTTGATGGTTTCTGGTCTTACATTTAGGTCTTTAATCCATTTTGAGTTGATCTTAGTGTATGGTGTCAGGGAATGTTCCAACTTCATTTTTTTGCATGTAGCTGCTCCTCCATGCCTCCCTCCCTATTTCTTCGCCACAATGTCCCTATGTCTATGCTCTGTTTTTCCATGAGTTCACTGTGTGTGTTATCAAGACCGTCCTACTAGATTCCATATATGTGTGTTAGTATACTGTATTTGTCTTTCTCTTTTTGACTTACTTCACTTTTTATGATAGGTTCTAGAGCCAGCCACTTCATTAGGACTGAGTCTTCTGCATTTCTTTTAACAGCTGAGTAGTATTCCATTGTATATATGTACCAGAGCTTCTGTAGCCATTCATTCGTCAATGGACATCTAGGTTGCTTCCATGTTCTGGCTATTGTATAGAGAGCTGCAATGAGCATTGGGGTACAGGTGCTTCTTTCAGTTTTGACTTGATCGGGATATAAGCCTAATAGTGGGATTGCTGGGTCATAGGGTGCTTCTATTTTTAGTTTTTTAAGAAATCTCCATACTGTCTTCCATAGAGGCTGTATCAGTTTACATTCCCACCAGCAATGCAAGAGGGTTCCCTTTTCTCTGCACCCTCTCCAGCATTTATTGTCTGCAGATTTTTTGAAGATGGCCATTCTGACGGGTGTGAGGTGATATCTCATTGTAGTTTTAATTTGCATTTCTCTAATGATAAGCGAGGTTGAGCACCGTTTCATGTGCTTTTGGGCCATCTGTATGTCCTCTTTGGAGAGGCGTCTCTTTAGATCTTTTTCCCATTTTTTGACTGGGCTGTTCGTTTTTCTGGTGCTGAGTTGTCTGAGTTGCTTGTAGATTTTGGAGATTAATTCTTTGTCTGTTGTTTCATTTGCTATGATTTTCTCCCACTCTGTGGCTGTGGGGTGTCTGTTCAGCTTTTCTTGCAGTTTCTTTTGCTGTACAAAAGCTTTTAAGTTTCATGAGGCCCCACATGTTCATTTTTCTTTTCAGTTCCACTATTCTAGTAGGTGGGTCAGAGAAGATCTTGCTTTCATTTATATCCTTGAGGGTTTTGTCTATATTCTCCTCATCAAACCAGAGTTTGATGGTTTCTGGTCTTACATTTAGGTCTTTAATCCATTTTGAGTTGATCTTAGTGTATGGTGTCAGGGAATGTTCCAACTTCATTTTTTTGCATGTAGCTGTCCAATTCTGCCAGAACCACTTGTTGAAGAGGCTGTCTTTGTCCCATTTTATAGTTTTGCCTCCTTTATCAAAAATTAGGTACCCATAGGTGCGTGGGTTTATCTCTGGGTTCTCTATCTTGTTCCATTGGTCTATAGTTCCATTTTTGTGCCAGTACCATACTGTCTTGAGGACTGTTGCTTTGTAGCAGAGTCTGAAGTTAGGGAGGCTGATTCCTCCAGCTTCGTTTTTCTTTCTCAGGATTGCTTTGGCTATTCGAGGTCTTTTGTGTTTCCATATGAACTGTGTTATTCTGTGGTCTAGTTCTGTGAAAAATGTCAATGGTAGTTGGATAGGTATTGCATTGAATCTGTAGATGATATTTGGTAGTATGGTCATTTTCACAATATTGATTCTTCCGACCCAGGAACATGGACTGTCTCTCAATCTGTTTAAGTCTTCTTTAATGTCTCTCATGAGTGTCTTGTAATTTTCTGTGTACAGTTCTTTTGTTTCTTTGGGTAGGTTTATTCCTAGGTATTTGATTCTTTTGGTTGCAATGGTGAAGGGGATTGCCTCTTTGATTTCATTTTCTGATTTTTCATTGTTTGTGTATAGGAATGCCAGTGATTTCTGTGTGTTGACTTTGTATCCTGCCATTTTGCTGAATTTGTTGATTAGCTCTAGTAGCATTATAATAGTGTCTTTAGGATTTTCTATGTATAATATCATGTCATCTGCAAAAAGAGAGAGCTTGCCTTCTTCCTTTCCAATCTGGATTCCTTTGATTTCTTTCTCTTCTCTTATTGCTGTTGCTAGAACTTCCAGGACTATGTTGAATAGTAGTGGTGAAAGTGGACACCCCTGTCTTGTTCCTGATCTTAGAGGGAATGCTTTCAGTTTTTCACCTTTGAGGATAATGCTCACTGTGGGCTTCTCATAGATGGCTTTCACTATGTTGAGATAGGTTCCTTCTATGCCCATTTTCTGAAGAGTTTTTATCATAAATGGATGTTGTACTTTGTCAAAGACTTTTTCTGCATCTATTGAGATGATCATGTGATTTTTGTCTCTCAATTTGTTGAAATGATGTATCACATTGATTGATTTGCAGATATTGAAGAATCCTTGCATGCCTGGGATGAACCCAGCTTGATCGTGATGTATGAGTCTTTTGATGTGTCATTGAATTCTGTTTGCTAGGATTTTGTTGAGGATTTTGGCATCTAAGTTCATCAGTGAAATTGGCCTATAATTTTGCTTTTTTGTGTTGTCTTTGCCTGGTTTGGGTATCAAGGTAATGGTGGCCTCGTAGAATGTGTTTGGAAGTTTTCCTTCCTGTGCAATTTTTTGGAAGAGTTTTAGAAGGACAGGCATTAGCTCTTCTTTAAATGTTTGGTAGAATTCACCTGTAAAGCCATCTGGCCCTGGGCTTTTATTTGTGGGTAGATTTTTTTTTTTTAAAGATTTATTTACTTATTTTGGGCAGTGGTCGTGTTGGGGAGGGAGGGGAGCAGGCGGGCCACTTCTATTGGTCTTTCATTTCTCTATTTTCATCCGTCTTTGTTCTTCGGCTCCTGTGGGCCTCCCATCGTGGTGGCATCTGTCATTGCAGAGTGTCTTGTAATTTTCTGTGTACAGTTCTTTTGTTTCTTTGGGTAGGTTTATTCCTAGGTATTTGATTCTTTTGGTTGCAATGGTGAAGGGGATTGCCTCTTTGATTTCATTTTCTGATTTTTCATTGTTTGTGTATAGGAATGCCAGTGATTTCTGTGTGTTGACTTTGTATCCTGCCATTTTGCTGAATTTGTTGATTAGCTCTAGTAGCATTATAATAGTGTCTTTAGGATTTTCTATGTATAATATCATGTCATCTGCAAAAAGAGAGAGCTTGCCTTCTTCCTTTCCAATCTGGATTCCTTTGATTTCTTTCTCTTCTCTTATTGCTGTTGCTAGAACTTCCAGGACTATGTTGAATAGTAGTGGTGAAAGTGGACACCCCTGTCTTGTTCCTGATCTTAGAGGGAATGCTTTCAGTTTTTCACCTTTGAGGATAATGCTCACTGTGGGCTTCTCATAGATGGCTTTCACTATGTTGAGATAGGTTCCTTCTATGCCCATTTTCTGAAGAGTTTTTATCATAAATGGATGTTGTACTTTGTCAAAGACTTTTCTGCATCTATTGAGATGATCATGTGATTTTTGTCTCTCAATTTGTTGAAATGATGTATCACATTGATTGATTTGCAGATATTGAAGAATCCTTGCATGCCTGGGATGAACCCAGCTTGATCGTGATGTATGAGTCTTTTGATGTGTCATTGAATTCTGTTTGCTAGGATTTTGTTGAGGATTTTGGCATCTAAGTTCATCAGTGAAATTGGCCTATAATTTTGCTTTTTTGTGTTGTCTTTGCCTGGTTTGGGTATCAAGGTAATGGTGGCCTCGTAGAATGTGTTTGGAAGTTTTCCTTCCTGTGCAATTTTTTGGAAGAGTTTTAGAAGGACAGGCATTAGCTCTTCTTTAAATGTTTGGTAGAATTCACCTGTAAAGCCATCTGGCCCTGGGCTTTTATTTGTGGGTAGATTTTTTTTTTTTAAAGATTTATTTACTTATTTTGGGCAGTGGTCGTGTTGGGGAGGGAGGGGAGCAGGCGGGCCACTTCTATTGGTCTTTCATTTCTCTATTTTCATCCGTCTTTGTTCTTCGGCTCCTGTGGGCCTCCCATCGTGGTGGCATCTGTCATTGCAGAGCGCCAGCTCTGGGTGCATGCGCTCCAGAGCTTCAGCTCGGTAATTGGACACATCGGTCCAGCCGCTCCATGGCACGTGGGATTTTCCCAGGCCAGGGATCGAACCGGCGCCCCTTGCAGTGCAAGGCAGTGTCCTTACCCACTGCGCCACCAGGGGAAGCCCTGTGGGTAGATTTTTAATCACAAATTCGATTTCTGAGCTTGTGATTGGGTTGTTCAAAGTTTCTGTTTCTTCCTGACTCAGTCTTGGGAGATTAATCTTCCCCAAGAAACTGTCCATTTCTTCCAGGTTGTCCAGTTTGTTGCCAAAGAGTTGTTCATAATAATCTCTTATAATCCTTTGGATTTCTGCATTATCTGTTGTAATCTCTCCTTTTTCATTTTTGATTTTGGTGATCTGGTTCTTCTCTTTTTCTTGATGAGTCTGGCCAGTGGCTTGTCAATTTTGTTTACCTTTTCAAAGAACCAGCTTATTGTTTTATTTATCTTTACTATTGTTTCTTTTATTTCTTTCTCATTTATTTCTGCTCTAGTCTTTATAATTTTTCTTCTTCTGCTGGCTTTGGGGTGTCTTTGTTCTTTTTCTCCAATTGTTTTAAGCAGAGGGTTAGGTCATCTACTTCATATTTTCCTAGTTTCTTGAGGTAGGATTGTATTGCTATAAATTTCCCTCTTAGAACTGCTTTTGTGGTATCCCATAGGTTTTGCGCGGTCGTGTGTTCATTTTCGTTTTCTTCTAGGAATTTCTTTATTTCTCCTTTGATTTCCTTGGTAATCAGTTGGTTTTTTAGGTATGTGTTGTTTAATCTCCATGTGTTTGTGTTTTTAGCGGTTTTGTTCCTGTAGTTGATCTCTAGTCTCATTGCATTGTGGTTCGAGAAGATGGTTGATATTATTTCAGTTTTCTTGAATTGACTGAGGTTTGATTTATGGCCCAAGATGTGATCTATCTTGGAGAATGTTCCATGAGCACTTGAGAAGAAAGTGTATTCTTCTACTTTTGCATGGAATGTCCTAAAGATATCGATGAGGTCCATCTTTTCTAGTGTGGCATTTAAGGCTTGTGTTTCTTTATTAATTTTCTGTTTGGATGATCTGTCCATTGGTGTGAGGGGAGTGTTAAAGTTTCCTACTATTACTGTGTTATTATTGACTTCTTCTTTTATGTCTGAAAGTATCTGTTTTATGTATTGAGGTGCCCCTGTGTTGGGTGTGTAGATATTCATGACTGTTACGTCTTTCTCTTGGATAGATCCCTTAATCATGATGTAGTGACCTGCCTTGTCTCTTAGAATCTTCTTTACTTTAAAATCTATTTTGTCTGATATAAGGATTGCTACTCCAGCTTTCTTTTGATTTCCATTTCCATGGAATATCTTTTTCCAGCCTCTCACTTTCAGTCTATGAGTGTCTCTAGGTCTGAAGTGGGTCTCTTGTAAACAGCATATATATGGGTCATGTTTCTGAATCCATTCAGCCAGCCTATGTTGTTTGGTTGGAGCATTTAATCCATTTACATTCGAAGCAATTATTGATACAAATGTTCCTATTGTCATCTTCTTAGAAGTTTGGGGTTTGATTTATAAGGCTTCTCCTACTCTTGTATTTATTGGCTATATCAGGCCCTTTAACACTTGTTGTAGGGCTGGTTTTGTGGTACAGAATTCTTTTAGTTTTTGTTTGTCTGTGAAGCTTTTGACTTCACCATCAATTCTGAATGAGATTCTTGCTGGGTAGAGAATTCTTGGTTGGAGGTTATTCTCTTTTAGCCGTTTAAATGTGTCTTGCCATTCTCTTCTGGCCTGCAGGGTTTCTGTTGAAAGATCTGCAGTTAGACGTATGGGATTTCCTTTATATGTTATTTGTTGTTTGCTCCTAGCTGCTTTTAGTAATCTGTCTTTATATTTAGTCTGTGTTAGTTTGATTAGAATGTGCCTTGGTGTGTTTCTTCTGGGGTTTATCCTGTATGGAACTCTTTGTGCTTCTTGGACTTGGTTGACTAGTTCCTTTCCCATGCTGGGGAAGTTTTCCACTATAACCTCTTCAAGAATTTTTTATAGCCTTTCTTTCCCTCTTCTTCTTCTGGGACTCCTACAATTTTAATGTTGGTGCATTTGATAGTGTCCCATAGGTCCATCTTTTCTAGTGTGGCATTTAAGGCTTGTGTTTCTTTATTAATTTTCTGTTTGGATGATCTGTCCATTGGTGTGAGGGGAGTGTTAAAGTTTCCTACTATTACTGTGTTATTATTGACTTCTTCTTTTATGTCTGAAAGTATCTGTTTTATGTATTGAGGTGCCCCTGTGTTGGGTGTGTAGATATTCATGACTGTTACGTCTTTCTCTTGGATAGATCCCTTAATCATGATGTAGTGACCTGCCTTGTCTCTTAGAATCTTCTTTACTTTAAAATCTATTTTGTCTGATATAAGGATTGCTACTCCAGCTTTCTTTTGATTTCCATTTCCATGGAATATCTTTTTCCAGCCTCTCACTTTCAGTCTATGAGTGTCTCTAGGTCTGAAGTGGGTCTCTTGTAAACAGCATATATATGGGTCATGTTTCTGAATCCATTCAGCCAGCCTATGTTGTTTGGTTGGAGCATTTAATCCATTTACATTCGAAGCAATTATTGATACAAATGTTCCTATTGTCATCTTCTTAGAAGTTTGGGGTTTGATTTATAAGGCTTCTCCTACTCTTGTATTTATTGGCTATATCAGGCCCTTTAACACTTGTTGTAGGGCTGGTTTTGTGGTACAGAATTCTTTTAGTTTTTGTTTGTCTGTGAAGCTTTTGACTTCACCATCAATTCTGAATGAGATTCTTGCTGGGTAGAGAATTCTTGGTTGGAGGTTATTCTCTTTTAGCCGTTTAAATGTGTCTTGCCATTCTCTTCTGGCCTGCAGGGTTTCTGTTGAAAGATCTGCAGTTAGACGTATGGGATTTCCTTTATATGTTATTTGTTGTTTGCTCCTAGCTGCTTTTAGTAATCTGTCTTTATATTTAGTCTGTGTTAGTTTGATTAGAATGTGCCTTGGTGTGTTTCTTCTGGGGTTTATCCTGTATGGAACTCTCTGTGCTTCTTGGACTTGGTTGACTATTTCCTTTCCCATGCTGGGGAAGTTTTCCACTATAACCTCTTCAAGAATTTTTTCATAGCCTGTCTTTCCCTCTTCTTCCTCTGGAACTCCTATAATTCTAATGTTGGTGCGTTTGATATTGTCCCATAGGTCTCTAAAGCTATCCTCAGTTCTTTTAATTCTTTTGGCTTTGTTCTGTTCCTCACCAGTTATTTCCACCATTCTATCTTCCAGCTCACTTATCCGTTCTTCTGCCTCCGATACTCTACTGTTGAGATCTTCTATAGTATTTTTGCGTCCAGCAATTGAGTTGGTGGTCTCTATTTGCTTATTTTTCATTTCTTGCATGTCTCTTCTCAGTGCACTAATTTCCTCTAATATTCTGTTTTCGATGTTTTGCATCCTCATTAGTATAGCTTTTCTGAATTCTCTTTCATATAATTTGTCTATCTCCTTCTCTGTCATTTGAAGTGGTGTTTCTCTAGCTTTGTCCTTCATTTGTGCAGTGTTTCTATGTCATTTCATTATTAGGTTAATTTTTGTTTCTTTGTGTGTGTCTGTGTGTATGGAGTTCTTTTTCCCACCAGACTTCTTGGTTGAATTCTCCCTTCCTTTGAGTTTCTGTCTTTCTAGAAGGGTTCAGTGGTTTGTGTCTTGGGTGGTGTTAGGTCTTGTTTACAGGTGAATAATCTCTAGTGTGGTATGTTCTTTGATAGTGTGGGGTCTTGGAATCAGGGCTTCCACTCCAAGGATCCTTGGTTTGATGATTGGTCAGGGGGTGTAGGCTCTATGTCTGGTTTGCTATAGTGTTCTGTGATATTAGTTCAAATACTAGCATCTGAGGAACAAGAGGTGTATCCCTGATGGGTGACAGTCATAAAAGCATGCAGATGTTTTCTAACATAGTCATAAGATATACATATATATACAGCAATAACCACATCTAACCAGTCTTACAGAGATAAAGCATAGGAAATTTTTCTGGCAAACGATGCAATCAAAGATGATACTTGCCCATTAAGCTCTGAATTAATTAAAGCAGTGCCTGGAAAAATAGATCCGGGGCAAGGTCCTGGCTTGGACTATTTCACTGAAAGCAATTTTTAACTAAGACATGTGTTGGGGGTGAGGAGGAGGCGAGTGTATCGGTAATGAGAAGGAATAGATTCGTCTTGGAAGGATTTTATAGGGTTACGTAGCCAAGATTAGTGTGTTGTATTGTTTAGTGCAGCTGGAAGAGAATAGTGGAGACAAGAAGGTAGGAAGTATTTATCTAGAGGATAGTGGTAGATAGGAGACAGTTTTATATTTAGAACATAGAGGGAGGAAGCAGTGGCAAATGGGAAAGAAAATTAGAAGTTTCCAAAAACTGAAATTTTTTAAAAAATTAAAAATTAAAAATCAAAAAAAAAAAGAAATTAAAAATTAAAAAGAGAAGAAAAACTTAGTAAGAAGACACACACACACACACAAAAAAACCAAACCTGACCGATCAATCAAATAAACAGAACCGTCCACAACAAATAAACAAACAAAAAAAGCTAAATACTGTCCCTGGTTTTTATCCTCTCATCTATCTGGTGGAAGCCAATCTGCTCTCCATGGTGTTGTCTTGATGATGTAGCCTTTCCTTTATGGCACCGGGTGCTATGGTTTCTGTTTTCAGCAAAATAATGGCTTTGCTGCAATCTCAGGTGCTGGCCAGGGAGGCAGGCTGATCCCAGGGCGGGGGGCAGCTGCGCGCGCAGTCCCGTGTTGGGCGGGGGCGTCCTGGCTCTGCCGCTCACCTGCCTGTAGCCCCCAATACCTGCCCTTCTCCCGGCTTCCTCCTGCGGGTGTAGCTATGGGGGTGCATGGGCTCCTCTGCCACTGGCGCGCGCGCACTGCCAGTTACGCGTCCAAGTCCCAAAGGCAGGCACGAGCTTCCCCATCGGGGCTCGAGCCCAGTCCCTAGTCAGCAATCCGTGGGCAACTTCCCCTCTCCGTTCAGCAAGCCCCCCACTAGGAGTGTTTGAACTTACCCGGTACCAGGTGGAAAGTCGCGATTTTCGCCCGGCCAAGCAGCACGATTTTCGCACTGGGTGCTCTCTTCCGGCTCCAGGTCTCTAGGCAGCACTCCGCGGGGAACTTCCCAATTGCATTCTGCTCGGCCCTGCTCCAGTATCCTATGTTCGCAGTGTCTTAATTTCTGCCGGCGATCCAGGCGGATTCTTGGAATTTTTGCGCTGAGCGCTGCCCTCTCTCCCCCGAGGCTCTTCTTAGGCCCCCTTTTAGGGCACTTGCTGGCGCGCTCTCCGTCGGTGCGGTCCGGCATGGGGGTTAGGATAGAGGGTTCTCAGAACAGTAGCTCCGGGAAAGTTCTGGCTGTTCCCTCTTCTACTCTCGTGAACCTATGGAGTTCTTCTGTCGTCTAGTGGCTGGTTTGTTGGTGGTGTTTCATTTCTTGATTAGTTCTGGTGATTCTGTTGGGGAGCTGGTGAAATCTTCCCCTCGTTCCTCTGCCATCTTGGCTCCCCTCCTCTCATGCTTTCTTTAGCATGAGAATGGGAGGTTTTCCTCTCTTTGCACATGGACATGTAGCCTCAGCAATTCTGTTCAAATTATTCCAGCCACACCCTGGTCTCCTCTGTAATGATCCATTGCTTTGTCCTGCTATCTCTGTTCCTTCGTGGTATCTGACTATGGAACTCCAGAAAAAGGAATTTGACCTCTTCCTTAAGTTCAATATGAAGTGTGGTTAGCATGCTCCCTCCTTCTTTCAACATGCAACCTTCCACCCACTGTAGGTTTTAACCCAGAAACACGGTGAAAATTCTCAGGAGCTGGGTCAGATCCCAAATGAGGACCTTCCTAGTCCTCTTGCCACAGCAAAATCTGGTATTATGGCACCTGAACTGATAACAAAGTTCCGGCCAAGGAGTCCTGGCCCAGACCTCCCTCTGGCATGCAGCCCCACATGCTGATGAGCAGCCTGCAGGCACTCCATCACTGATAATCTTCTCGACTAAGGCTTCTGATTGCCCTCTATACCCAGTCTGTACCCTGCCACAAATCCACTGGAGGAAGCTGTTGCAATCCACCTTTCCCCTTCGACAGTTTGTTTCAGTGGATCCCACACACACAACTGAGGCCCTGAGTCACTATCGATCTGTTTTTCCACTGCATAACCTCAGGGACGGGCTTTGCGAGGGTTTGATGATGGAGATTTCACCTGCACGTTGGCTGCATCCCCTCAGAACACCGCGGGGACGTATCCCCCAAGCACTGAGCTTGTGCCAGCCTTTGTCTTTTTTCTCATCTTCCTAACTCTTGGGCCTTCCCCCAACAACCTGTTTGGTTCTGTTTAGCTTATATTACCTCATGCGCAATTAGATGTGTATAGTTCTTGGCTGGCAGAAAAAGTAGAATATAGGTTTCTCGTATCCCAAGACCTGAATTTCCTTGAAAATCTACATGAAGCTCTGGGTCATAAGCCTTGAACCTATTCTACAATGGCACATTTCATATCCTGCTTTAATCAGACTGAAGCATACCTAAGGTTTATTAAACAGTAGGCATAGGACCTCCCCAGTGGTCCAGTGATTAAGAATCTGCCTGCCAATGCAGGGCACACCGGTTGGATCTCTGGTCTAGGGAGATCCCACATGCGATGGGGCAACTAAGTCCGTGCTCCACAACTACTGAGCCTGAGCACTCTGGAGCCCTCAAGCTGTAACTACAGAGCCCACACACCCTGTAGCCTGTGCTCTGCAACAAAAGAAGCCACTGCAACGGGAAGCCCGAGCACTACAACTAGAGAATAGTCCCTGCTTGCCACAATTAGAGAAAGCCTATGCATAGCAAAAACAAAATAGATATTTTTTAATGTATATTTTAAAAATCACATTTAGTCTCTTGCTCTATCCCAGTTTAAGAACTCAAAACGTACTGGTGTGTATCAGTTTATCTCCATATCCCTACTACTGACTCCAGGACAAGGTGTCTGTTCTGACTCTAAGCTCACACTGTTGTTTATTCATAAGGACTTGTGGAATTTCTGATACCCCAAGGAGTCCTGGCCCAGACCTCCCTCTGGCATGCAGCCCCACATGCTGATGAGCAGCCTGCAGGCACTCCATCACTGATAATCTTCTCGACTAAGGCTTCTGATTGCCCTCTATACCCAGTCTGTACCCTGCCACAAATCCACTGGAGGAAGCTGTTGCAATCCACCTTTCCCCTTCGACAGTTTGTTTCAGTGGATCCCACACACAACTGAGGCCCTGAGTCACTATCGATCTGTTTTTCCACTGCATAACCTCAGGGACGGGCTTTGCGAGGGTTTGATGATGGAGATTTCACCTGCACGTTGGCTGCATCCCCTCAGAACACCGCGGGGACGTATCCCCCAAGCACTGAGCTTGTGCCAGCCTTTGTCTTTTTTCTCATCTTCCTAACTCTTGGGCCTTCCCCCAACAACCTGTTTGGTTCTGTTTAGCTTATATTACCTCATGCGCAATTAGATGTGTATAGTTCTTGGCTGGCAAAAAAAGTAGAATATGGGTTTTCCCGTATCCCAAGACCTGAATCTCCATGAAAATCTACATGAAGCTCTGGGTCATAAGCCTTGAACCTATTCTACAATGGCACATTTCATATCCTGCTTTAATCAGACTGAAGCATACCTAAGGTTTATTAAACAGTAGGCATAGGACCTCCCCAGTGGTCCAGTGATTAAGAATCTGCCTGCCAATGCAGGGCACACCGGTTGGATCTCTGGTCTAGGGAGATCCCACATGCGATGGGGCAACTAAGTCCGTGCTCCACAACTACTGAGCCTGAGCACTCTGGAGCCCTCAAGCTGTAACTACAGAGCCCACACACCCTGTAGCCTGTGCTCTGCAACAAAAGAAGCCACTGCAACGGGAAGCCCGAGCACTACAACTAGAGAATAGTCCCTGCTTGCCACAATTAGAGAAAGCCTATGCATAGCAAAAACAAAATAGATATTTTTTAATGTATATTTTAAAAATCACATTTAGTCTCTTGCTCTATCCCAGTTTAAGAACTCAAAACGTACTGGTGTGTATCAGTTTATCTCCATATCCCTACTACTGACTCCAGGACAAGGTGTCTGTTCTGACTCTAAGCTCACACTGTTGTTTATTCATAAGGACTTGTGGAATTTCTACAGCCCTGAAAAGGGGTCACTGAAGTTGTAATATTGCCTTTCTCTGCTTTATCTCCGTTATAAATTCCCAGGTGTCTTTGGAGATAGCTGGGTACCAAGCTATCTGACTTAGCTTGGCCATACAGGCATCTGGAGAATTTCTCTTGATAATACAATAAGAACAAAGAAGTCTCAAGAGTACAATGGACATTTACAAAGGTATGTTTCACCTTTCTTCTTTTTTTCTACCCAAGATTTATCACTACTCCCAAAATACCAAAGAAGAGACAAAACAGAGATATCAACAGAAGGAATGAGCTTGGAGAAATATTTGTAACATAATGAAATGATTTGTCAAGATAATAGGGGAAAAAATCATATACTCAGGCATATATTAAAAGGTTACCTATCTGGGGGCAAGCTGAAGATATTAACCTAAGTCCAAGAAACGCCACAGATTGCCAAATGACAGCAGCATTCTTATCAATCTCCTTGATAGTTATCAAACTTTTGTGTGTGCTGTCAGACTGTAACAATCCCACTGAAGTGGAAAAAAAGAAAACATGGGCAAGACAAAACCAGAGCAACTAGCTACTTAGATGTTAAAAATCACTCGTAGGATGCAAGAATCACAACATACTTACCAAAAGCAACGGCACAGCACTGCAGACTAGGGAGCAGGGTTTTGCCTCAGGAGGTCCAAAATTCCTCAGGGATACTGGTAGTGTGACTATCGAGATGAACCGAAACACGCAGTTATATCGTGGCACATGTGTCTGCAAAAAAGCATTCACATGTTATCAGGTCCAAAAAGCTGCTATGGAACCAGAGAGAATGGAAACTCGAGGTCTGAATTACCTAACCAAGGCTGGGTTTGTTATTACACTGAAACATGATGTCAGCTATTTAGATATATTTATTAAGTTTGCCTTCTCCTTTAAAATTAAAAATGGAAAATGACCATCTGAATGATTTAAAATAACTATCCTAGAAGTACCTACATAGCCTGTTTCCTCTCAACTGTTCTTAACTATAATACATAATATGTCTAACCCAGTGAAGGTGAGAAATCATTGGTACCTGGGCTACCAGGTGCCGGGTTTTCCTGGTGGCTCAGATGGTAAAGAATCTGCCTGCAATGCATCAGACCGGGTTCAGTCCCTGGGTCAGGAAGATATTGTGTACAAGGGCATGGAAACCCACTCCAGTATTCTTGCCTGCAGAATTCCATGGACAGAGGAGCCTGGCAGTCCATGGGGTCTCAAGGGTCGGACAGGACTTAGCGACTAAACCACCCACCATCACACTGGATGGATGCTCTGCAGATCCTGCTAAACCCTCAGGGCTTACAGAGATGACCGACCCATGCCCCGTTAGGAGAAGAACCTCCACTGTGTTGAAAAATGCTACAGAGGCCTGCCCTGACAAGGAAACAGATGAGCTCCCTCAGGATCCATCCTCTCCTTCTCCTACCCAGTTTAGGACCCGCCTGGCTTGATGAAAGAGGTTTTATCTTACTCTGCACCGAAGAGGCTGTAAGAGATAGTTAGCACATACAAGCGGCAGTCAGGCGAGAGACCCTGGAAATGGATTTTAAGAGCGTTTGATAAAAGGAGCTAGAGTAGAAGACTGGATTGGGAAGGAGGAATCCATAGACCTGAAGGTACTTTTTCCTGGACATAAGATCTACAACCTGGCGAGGGTTCCACAGTGTAACTCACAGCTAGGAAAACTTACAGCTAGGATGGCTCCAAGAGGTCTGATGGCAGTGATGACCAACATTCAGCAAAGTGGAAATGTCTGAGCTGTACTGACAGAGGTGAGAGATAAAAATGAAGAGGCTAAAAGAAGTGAACTTGATGGAGATGAGGGTGAGGCAAGAGAGGCACCCAGGGGAAAAATTTAGGGAGCTACTCCCTCTCAGGGCATTGCAGTAACAGGGTCCCTTGCCTCTCCCTCCCCCTGAACCTGGAAGTCAGCCTGTTCGGATGCACGTATAATGTAAGGACAGAAGACCTCCCACAGGAGGACCCGGAAGACACATCTCTCCCCATAGCAATCAGTAATTCACTGATGGGAACAGAATCACTAAGAAATTTGGAGGTGGCTCCTCCAAGGCCAGGGGGAATGGTAGGGGTGGCCAGCACAGAGCTGGGTTCATTAATGTTCACGAGATGGTAAGAGTCCCCTAAGTATAATACAGATGGACAAAAAACACATGAAAAAATGCTCAAAGTCACTTAATATTAGAGAAATGCAAATCAAAACTACAATGAGATATCACCTCACACCTGTCAGAATGGTCATCACCAAAAAATCTACAGACAATAAATGCTGGAGAGGTTGTGGAGAAAAGGGAACACTCTTGCATTGCTGGTGGGAATGTAAATTGATACAACCACTATGGAAGATAGTATGGAGATTCCTTTATAAACTAAATATAGAAACACCATATGACCCAGCAGTCCCACTATTAGGCTTATATCCTGATGAAATAAAAATTGAAAGAGGCACCTGTACCCAATGTTCATTGCAGCACTCTATACAATAGCTAGAAGATGGAAGCAACCTAGATGTCCATCAATGAAGTAATGGATAAAAAAGCTGTGGTACATCTATACAATGGAATACTTCTCAGCTGTAAGAAGAAATGGAGAAGAATCAGTCCTAATGAGGTAGATAAATCTAGAAGCTATTATACAAAGTGAAGTAAGTCAAAAAAAGAAAGACAAGTACAGTATACTAACATATATATATGGAAACTAGTAAGATGGTAATGGTAACACATGTAGAACAGTGATGGAAAAACAGACAGAGAACAGACTTATGGACATTGTAGGAGTGAATAATACATAGAGGCATGGAAAGAGTAACATGGAAACCTATACTAACATATGGAAAAGAGATAACTATTGTCAATGCACTGTGGGAATAAGGGATCCTACGTGGGGGTTATACGATGGCCTGGAGGGGTGGGATGGGGGCAGAGGAGGGAGGGCTCTGGGATATATACATATGACTAATCTGGGATTACACATATCTGTAAACAACAAAACTTTGCAAAAGCAAAAAGTAAAATAAAAATAATTATTTTTTAAAAAGAAGACCTCCCACAGGAGGACCCGGAAGACACATCTCTCCCCATAGCAATCAGTAATTCACTGATGGGAACAGAATCACTAAGAAATTTGGAGGTGGCTCCTCCAAGGCCAGGAATGGTAGGGGTGGCCAGCACAGAGCTGGGTTCATTAATGTTCACGAGATGGTAAGAGTCCCCTAAGTATAATACAGATGGACAAAAAACACATGAAAAAATGCTCAAAGTCACTTAATATTAGAGAAATGCAAATCAAAACTACAATGAGATATCACCTCACACCTGTCAGAATGGTCATCACCAAAAAATCTACAGACAATAAATGCTGGAGAGGTTGTGGAGAAAAGGGAACACTCTTGCATTGCTGGTGGGAATGTAAATTGATACAACCACTATGGAAGATAGTATGGAGATTCCTTTATAAACTAAATATAGAAACACCATATGACCCAGCAGTCCCACTATTAGGCTTATATCCTGATGAAATAAAAATTGAAAGAGGCACCTGTACCCAATGTTCATTGCAGCACTCTATACAATAGCTAGAAGATGGAAGCAACCTAGATGTCCATCAATGAAGTAATGGATAAAAAAGCTGTGGTACATCTATACAATGGAATACTTCTCAGCTGTAAGAAGAAATGGAGAAGAATCAGTCCTAATGAGGTAGATAAATCTAGAAGCTATTATACAAAGTGAAGTAAGTCAAAAAAAGAAAGACAAGTACAGTATACTAACATATATATATGGAAACTAGTAAGATGGTAATGGTAACACATGTAGAACAGTGATGGAAAAACAGACAGAGAACAGACTTATGGACATTGTAGGGAGTGAATAATACATAGAGGCATGGAAAGAGTAACATGGAAACCTATACTAACATATGGAAAAGAGATAACTATTGTCAATGCACTGTGGGAATAAGGGATCCTACGTGGGGGTTATACGATGGCCTGGAGGGGTGGGATGGGGGCAGAGGAGGGAGGGCTCTGGGATATATACATATGACTAATCTGGGATTACACATATCTGTAAACAACAAAACTTTGCAAAAGCAAAAAGTAAAATAAAAATAATTATTTTTTTTAAAAAAAGAGCCCCCCCAAGTATAGAGGCCAAATGACAGCGTGGAACTGCCGAAAGTCTGGAAGTGGCCATCACCTTAATGATCTGCAGGACAAGAGCAGCCAAGAGGTCTGACTCCCCCAGGGGGCTGTGGACATGACCACTAGCACACAGCTGGCCCTAGGAACAAAACAGAAGGGCAGCCAGCATGTGTACTACTTAACATCGTACACCCATACACACACAGACAGGAATGGGAAAGCAAGAAGCTAGCAGCAACATCTATAGTCACAGGCCTTTGCTCAGGTCACAGACATGAGCAAATTTTCCGATCCAGGACCCACTGGCTAAATAACTCCAGAAAGTCTATATTGTACTGATTCCTACGGGACCCACTGCAGCAACTTGGGCACTGGAGTAATGCCCACATTGAGCCCTCAGCCTACGAGGTAGGAACTCTCATAATGCAGAAAGCCAGGTGAAAATCTTTGAAACTGTCCTTTCTCATAATCAACAACACTACAGCCTGGAGATAATTCCAGGAATTTGTTTTGCCATTAATGACCTAAAGGAGGCAAAGAACATGAGAACACACGTGTGCTTGGTCGCTCAGTCATGTCCAACTCTTCGCAACCCTTTGGACTGTGGCCCTCCAGCCTCCTCCGTCCATGGCATTTTTCAGGCAAGAATACCGGACTGGCTTGCCATTTCCTCCTCAAGGGGCTCTTCTCGACCCAGGGATGTCTCCTGCATCTCCTGCATTGGAAGGTAGATTCTTTAACCGCTGAGCCACTGGGGACACCTGGCAAAGAACATAGCTATCATCAAATCTTTATATAATTCACAGGTCTGGCCCTTGCGAAAGCCATCTTGGAGAATGACTACAGGCCAAGCCCTGTCAAATGTTAATAGTACCCTTGATCATGGCTATTGTGCCAGACAGGGTACGACTAGCCCTCTCCTAATTTTTCTCTCAGAAAAAGCTGCCCAAGGAAAGTTGCCCAGACCCTGTGAAGAAGTCTCTCCATGCGGTATGAGGATTAGACAGGGACAGTCATGAAGATGCTCTCTAAGGATTCCTGCTGTGGGAGCATGGTTGACTCAGAGCCTCAGATCCTGTCTCTCTGAACCCACCACTCCAATTGCCCCAAGGCCACACACCCCCTGGACTATTCTCAGCCAGTGGTGGAGCACAGTAGAGGTTCCTAGACAGGCCTTGTTTGGAAATATGACTACAATTCCAGAATTCCCCATTGAACTGGCCAGATATTTCTTGGCACTGCTTTGCAGTCTCAGATGCCTCCTTGGTTCTTCCCTTTCCTCTTCATGATCTGAAGACCCTCCCCACTCTCGCCTGCTGGTTTCCCCACTTCATCTGTTTCTTAGTGGACCAGAACAGGCATACCTTGGAAGCCCGAGCCAAAGGATCTGCGTTTTTACTGGCAGTGTTTTAAATGATGCAAAATCACAAGGCGATCAGAGTTATTTCTTCATATTTACTACAATAAAGGCAACTAGCTAGAGTCTGAAGATGATTAAGAAAATAAACCTAAAACAAAAATGGCTTTGTATCTTAAAATTTGCATACAACACAGCCACAGCACCAAGGGAAGGAGCCTCAGTGCCAAGGCAAATTTGCATTGTACTGTGGGTGCCAGTCACACAAATGGGTGGGAAAATACAGCCTCCAGCCCCTCGAGGCATTTTTCAGGCAAGAATACCGGACTGGCTTGCCATTTCCTCCTCAAGGGGCTCTTCTCGACCCAGGGATGTCTCCTGCATCTCCTGCATTGGAAGGTTTCTTAATCCGGACTGGCTGCATCCCCTAAGGGGCCTGCGACCAGGTTCTCATTGGAAGGTAGATTCTTTAACCGCTGAGCCACTGGGGACACCTGGCAAAGAACATAGCTATCATCAAATCTTTATATAATTCACAGGTCTGGCCCTTGCGAAAGCCATCTTGGAGAATGACTACAGGCCAAGCCCTGTCAAATGTTAATAGTACCCTTGATCATGGCTATTGTGCCAGACAGGGTACGACTAGCCCTCTCCTAATTTTTCTCTCAGAAAAAGCTGCCCAAGGAAAGTTGCCCAGACCCTGTGAAGAAGTCTCTCCATGCGGTATGAGGATTAGACAGGGACAGTCATGAAGATGCTCTCTAAGGATTCCTGCTGTGGGAGCATGGTTGACTCAGAGCCTCAGATCCTGTCTCTCTGAACCCACCACTCCAATTGCCCCAAGGCCACACACCCCCTGGACTATTCTCAGCCAGTGGTGGAGCACAGTAGAGGTTCCTAGACAGGCCTTGTTTGGAAATATGACTACAATTCCAGAATTCCCCATTGAACTGGCCAGATATTTCTTGGCACTGCTTTGCAGTCTCAGATGCCTCCTTGGTTCTTCCCTTTCCTCTTCATGATCTGAAGACCCTCCCCACTCTCGCCTGCTGGTTTCCCCACTTCATCTGTTTCTTAGTGGACCAGAACAGGCATACCTTGGAAGCCCGAGCCAAAGGATCTGCGTTTTTACTGGCAGTGTTTTAAATGATGCAAAATCACAAGGCGATCAGAGTTATTTCTTCATATTTACTACAATAAAGGCAACTAGCTAGAGTCTGAAGATGATTAAGAAAATAAACCTAAAACAAAAATGGCTTTGTATCTTAAAATTTGCATACAACACAGCCACAGCACCAAGGGGAAGACGCAGCCTCAGTGCCAAGGCAAATTTGCATTGTACTGTGGGTGCCAGTCACACAAATGGGATGTGCCCAGGGCTGATCCTATGTGTGTTCCTAACTTGTCTGAAAATGTTTAGAGATTGTCTTTCCTGGATCAGCACTTTCAGGTTGGATCTTGGTGCCAACAGTACCTTTAATTTTGTGGCTTCCATTCATCTGCTGTTGGCGTGGCTGTTGATTCATGCAACCTCACCCAGAAAATAATAAATGGGTTCCCATTTCTGGTGGAGTAAACCTAGATTAGAAGTTTGGTGGATTTTACTCCAATGAGCCAGGTTCTGCCAGGTTTGCAGCACTAAAATAAACTGCAATCGTCTCTTCACTTTCCAGATACGTCTAAGATATTAAGAGTGGTCCAAAGCTAATTTGGATCCATGAAAGGAAGGTTTGGTTTTTCTGGCAGTTACCCCAAACTAGGGGATCCTAGCGTTATTCTTATCCTTGGTGACTAATGAGAAAATCATTCAGAGTCTCTGTGTCTACATTTCCTAATGGATATAATAACCTCTCTGTTTGAGAAGGTTGTGATGCCTTATATATTTGTATGGAATGCCTTGAAATCCTCATTTGCTATCAGGACAAAAGTACGACAAGCCTGTATATTGTTACCCTGCTTATTTATTCAACTCATATGCAGAGTACATCATGCAAAATACTGGGCTGGATGAATCATAAGCTAGAATCAAGATTTCCAAGAGAAATATCAACAACCTCAGATACACAGGTGATGCCACTCTTATGGCAAAAAGTGAAGACGAACTAAAGAGCCACTAGATGAGGGTGAAAGAGGAGATGAAAAGGCTGGCTTGCAACTCAACATTAAAGAGACTAAGATCATGGCATCCAGCCCCATTACTTTATGGCAATTGGAAGGTTTCTTGGGCTCCAAAATCACTGCAGACTGTGACTGCAGCCATGAAATTGAAAGACACTTGCTCCTTGGAAAACTATATTATATTACAATAAGGCAACTAGCTAGAGTCTGAAGATGATTAAGAAAATAAACCTAAAACAAAAATGGCTTTGTATCTTAAAATTTGCATACAACACAGCCACAGCACCAAGGGGAAGACGCAGCCTCAGTGCCAAGGCAAATTTGCATTGTACTGTGGGTGCCAGTCACACAAATGGGATGTGCCCAGGGCTGATCCTATGTGTGTTCCTAACTTGTCTGAAAATGTTTAGAGATTGTCTTTCCTGGATCAGCACTTTCAGGTTGGATCTTGGTGCCAACAGTACCTTTAATTTTGTGGCTTCCATTCATCTGCTGTTGGCGTGGCTGTTGATTCATGCAACCTCACCCAGAAAATAATAAATGGGTTCCCATTTCTGGTGGAGTAAACCTAGATTAGAAGTTTGGTGGATTTTACTCCAATGAGCCAGGTTCTGCCAGGTTTGCAGCACTAAAATAAACTGCAATCGTCTCTTCACTTTCCAGATACGTCTAAGATATTAAGAGTGGTCCAAAGCTAATTTGGATCCATGAAAGGAAGGTTTGGTTTTTCTGGCAGTTACCCCAAACTAGGGGATCCTAGCGTTATTCTTATCCTTGGTGACTAATGAGAAAATCATTCAGAGTCTCTGTGTCTACATTTCCTAATGGATATAATAACCTCTCTGTTTGAGAAGGTTGTGATGCCTTATATATTTGTATGGAATGCCTTGAAATCCTCAGTTGCTATAAGGACAAAAAGTACGACAAGCCTGTATATTGTTACCCTGCTTATTTATTCAACTCATATGCAGAGTACATCATGCAAAATACTGGGCTGGATGAATCATAAGCTAGAATCAAGATTTCCAAGAGAAATATCAACAACCTCAGATACACAGGTGATGCCACTCTTATGGCAAAAAGTGAAGACGAACTAAAGAGCCACTAGATGAGGGTGAAAGAGGAGATGAAAAGGCTGGCTTGCAACTCAACATTAAAGAGACTAAGATCATGGCATCCAGCCCCATTACTTTATGGCAATTGGAAGGTTTCTTGGGCTCCAAAATCACTGCAGACTGTGACTGCAGCCATGAAATTGAAAGACACTTGCTCCTTGGAAGGAAAGCTATATTATATTATAATAAACCTAGACAACATATTAAAAAGCAGAGACATCACTTTGCCAACAAAACTCTGTATATTCAAAGCTATGGTTTTTCTAATAGTCACGTACAGATAGGAAAACTGGACCATAAAGAAGGTCGAGTGCCAAAACAATTGATGCCTTTGAATTGTGGTATTAGAAAAGACTCTTGAGAGTCCCTTGGACTGCAAGGAGATTAAATCAGTCAATCCTAAAGGAAAACAATCCTGAATACTCATTGGAAGGATTGATGCCATAGCTGAAGCTCCAGTACTTTGGCCACCTGATGCAAAGAGCTGATTCATTGGAAAAATCCCTGATGTTGGGAAAAACAGAAGGAAAAAGGAGAAGGGGGTGGCAGAGGATGAGATGGTTATGTAGCAGCACCATATCAATGGACATGAACAAACTCCAATGGATATGAGCAAACTCCAGGAGACAGTGAAGGACAAGGGAGCCTGGAGTGCTGCAGTCCATAGGTTTGCAAAGAGTTGAACATGACTTAGTCACTGAACAGTAATGGTAAAAAAAAGAATTAAAAAAGTTCTCATATGTGCAATTTTTAATATTAGGACAAAGAATTTGATCAAATCTTGAGGCTTAGCTTATTAGGTTTTCTCAATTGATCTTATCTATGCTAAAGTCTCTTTAATGAACATTTTCTTGGCACATTTTCTTTTTCAAGGGTGTGGACTGCATCTAGCATATCTTTGGCAGCAGTACCTAGCACCATGATGGATGTTTAATAAATGCACATCAAATTGTAGGAAACAATGTGGCAATGTAAAGAACTCAATGACTAAGAATCCCAAGACCAGGGTTGAAGTTTCAGCTCTACAACTAACACACCATACAGTCTTCCACAAATCGCTTGACTTTTTCTCTTCTGGATATGAGAACACTGTTAATTATCTCTAAAGTAATATTCAGATTTTTAAAAATAACCTATCACAGTTTGCAAAGCTTACCCCTGTATAGTATCTAATGAAGAGGCCCTTTTTAAAAAAGAAGAAATACGGAGATATTTATAAATAAATACTCTCATATTTTATTTTTTTAAACATATGTGCTGCTTTTTAAAAGACAATGCAGTATAATTTAAAGAGTAACTGACTTACATTCTGAAAATGGATTTGCTACTAAATGTTTTGGGAATCTGGAAACTCATTTCACATGTGTACGATTCAGTTTGTTATATGTAAAACCAGTTCAGTTCAGTCACTCAGTCATGTCCAACTCTTTGCGACCCCAGGGACTGCAAAAATTAGGGTATTTGGTTAGATTAATTCTCAAGACTCTACCTACGAAGGTCTCTTCCAGTCCAAACAATTATAATTCTTCTAGTGACTTCTTAAAATGTCTTTTTGTTATTGATTTTGATTACAATGGTAGTTTTTAAATACTCATTCAAAAATGTAGAAAGATCACAGAAATATATTAAGTAAAATGTTGACTCCATTGTAATGATGTTCCTTAGAGATTAAGTGTTAAAAGCCTGGTATAAATCTCTCAAATTTTTCACTGATATATTTACATAGATGTATTATTATATAACCTATTATTTTACAAAATGACAGCATGCCATGCATACTTCTGTGATACTTGTTTTTAATAAGTAATTAAAAAGGTTCTCATATGTGCAATTTTTAATATTAGGACAAAGAATTTGATCAAATCTTGAGGCTTAGCTTATTAGGTTTTCTCAATTGATCTTATCTATGCTAAAGTCTCTTTAATGAACATTTTCTTGGCACATTTTCTTTTTCAAGGGTGTGGACTGCATCTAGCATATCTTTGGCAGCAGTACCTAGCACCATGATGGATGTTTAATAAATGCACATCAAATTGTAGGAAACAATGTGGCAATGTAAAGAACTCAATGACTAAGAATCCCAAGACCAGGGTTGAAGTTTCAGCTCTACAACTAACACACCATACAGTCTTCCACAAATCGCTTGACTTTTTCTCTTCTGGATATGAGAACACTGTTAATTATCTCTAAAGTAATATTCAGATTTTTAAAAATAACCTATCACAGTTTGCAAAGCTTACCCCTGTATAGTATCTAATGAAGAGGCCCTTTTTAAAAAAGAAGAAATACGGAGATATTTATAAATAAATACTCTCATATTTTATTTTTTTAAACATATGTGCTGCTTTTTAAAAGACAATGCAGTATAATTTAAAGAGTAACTGACTTACATTCTGAAAATGGATTTGCTACTAAATGTTTTGGGAATCTGGAAACTCATTTCACATGTGTACGATTCAGTTTGTTATATGTAAAACCAGTTCAGTTCAGTCACTCAGTCATGTCCAACTCTTTGCGACCCCAGGGACTGCAAAAATTAGGGTATTTGGTTAGATTAATTCTCAAGACTCTACCTACGAAGGTCTCTTCCAGTCCAAACAATTATAATTCTTCTAGTGACTTCTTAAAATGTCTTTTTGTTATTGATTTTGATTACAATGGTAGTTTTTAAATACTCATTCAAAAATGTAGAAAGATCACAGAAATATATTAAGTAAAATGTTGACTCCATTGTAATGATGTTCCTTAGAGATTAAGTGTTAAAAGCCTGGTATAAATCTCTCAAATTTTTCACTGATATATTTACATAGATGTATTATTATATAACCTATTATTTTACAAAATGACAGCATGCCATGCATACTTCTGTGATACTTGTTTTTTTTTTTAATTCAGTAATACATAATGAACTTCTTTCAATCAGACACATGCAGCTCTATCTTGCTGTTTTTCAAGATTCTTTCCCACTGAATGAATGTATCCAATTTATTCACCTATTTCCTATTGATAAATATGTTAGTTGTTTTCAAATTTATCTAATGGGTATCTCAGATCATCTATAGACATCCTGGTTTACCTACTTTTTGTACAACTCTGGAATTATTTCCAAAAATGTGGAATTTCTGGGTACAATTGGTAAAATGTACAGAAATTGGTACAATTGTATCCCAAAACAGTACAATTTCACATATACAGCCAAACTGCTCTTCAAGCCAAGTGTGAACACTGAGTGTCCCCATAGACAAATGGAAGAGATAAGAACACTAGGTGGTGCTAAGCATGCTAATTCTGGCTGCCACGGATTAATAGTAAGAACTAGGGAGACTTATTATCTAGTTTAGGCTTTTGCCTCAAAATACTGTAAATCTAGACTAGCGCTGATATAACGCATATACCCTTAATTCCGGTCTGGTTGGTCAGGCATATCACGTGTGGTTCCACAAAGCAGAGCTAGTGCTTATCATATAATAGATAAGTTCTAACTCAAAAAGGAAAAACTTCCTAGCATCAGAATTTTCCTATAAAAAGATGCTCTGCTTTTTAACTAGGGAGTACCCAGTCACTATAGTATAACGAGTAGTCAACGGAAGGCTGGATGATCTTTCGTGAAATAAGTAATTAGCTCTGATAACATCTAGAGTTTCCTTCAGATTCTAAGACTCAAGGACACACAGACTTGAAGGATAAGAACTAGGGCTAAATCCTGACATGATATTATACATAGAAAATCCCCCTACTAGAGCTAATCAACGAATTCAGCAAAGTCGCAGGATACAAAGTCAACACACAGAAATCACTGGCATTCCTATACACAAACAATGAAAAATCAGAAAATGAAATCAAAGAGGCAGTCCCCTTCACCATTGCAGCCAAAGATTAAGTGTTAAAAGCC
Organism: Tragulus kanchil; assembly: GCA_022376925.1. Classification (NCBI taxonomy): domain Eukaryota; kingdom Metazoa; phylum Chordata; class Mammalia; order Artiodactyla; family Tragulidae; genus Tragulus; species Tragulus kanchil. Next base: position 127,038,197 of record JAIOJX010000003.1, on the reverse strand, counting down.
TGGTATAAATCTCTCAAATTTTTCACTGATATATTTACATAGATGTATTATTATATAACCTATTATTTTACAAAATGACAGCATGCCATGCATACTTCTGTGATACTTGTTTTTTTTTTTAATTCAGTAATACATAATGAACTTCTTTCAATCAGACACATGCAGCTCTATCTTGCTGTTTTTCAAGATTCTTTCCCACTGAATGAATGTATCCAATTTATTCACCTATTTCCTATTGATAAATATGTTAGTTGTTTTCAAATTTATCTAATGGGTATCTCAGATCATCTATAGACATCCTGGTTTACCTACTTTTTGTACAACTCTGGAATTATTTCCAAAAATGTGGAATTTCTGGGTACAATTGGTAAAATGTACAGAAATTGGTACAATTGTATCCCAAAACAGTACAATTTCACATATACAGCCAAACTGCTCTTCAAGCCAAGTGTGAACACTGAGTGTCCCCATAGACAAATGGAAGAGATAAGAACACTAGGTGGTGCTAAGCATGCTAATTCTGGCTGCCACGGATTAATAGTAAGAACTAGGGAGACTTATTATCTAGTTTAGGCTTTTGCCTCAAAATACTGTAAATCTAGACTAGCGCTGATATAACGCATATACCCTTAATTCCGGTCTGGTTGGTCAGGCATATCACGTGTGGTTCCACAAAGCAGAGCTAGTGCTTATCATATAATAGATAAGTTCTAACTCAAAAAGGAAAAACTTCCTAGCATCAGAATTTTCCTATAAAAAGATGCTCTGCTTTTTAACTAGGGAGTACCCAGTCACTATAGTATAACGAGTAGTCAACGGAAGGCTGGATGATCTTTCGTGAAATAAGTAATTAGCTCTGATAACATCTAGAGTTTCCTTCAGATTCTAAGACTCAAGGACACACAGACTTGAAGGATAAGAACTAGGGCTAAATCCTGACATGATATTATACATAGAAAATCCCCCTACTAGAGCTAATCAACGAATTCAGCAAAGTCGCAGGATACAAAGTCAACACACAGAAATCACTGGCATTCCTATACACAAACAATGAAAAATCAGAAAATGAAATCAAAGAGGCAGTCCCCTTCACCATTGCAACCAAAAGAATCAAATATCTAGGAATAAACTACCCAAAGAAACAAAAGAACTGTACACAGAAAATTACAAGACACTCATGAGAGACATTAAAGAAGACTTAAACAGATTGAGAGACAGTCCATGTTCCTGGGTCGGAAGAATCAATATTGTGAAAATGACCATACTACCAAATATCATCTACAGATTCAATGCAATACCTATCCAACTACCATTGACATTTTTCACAGAACTAGACCACAGAATAACACAGTTCATATGGAAACACAAAAGACCTCGAATAGCCAAAGCAATCCAGAGGAAGAAAAACGAAGCTGGAGGAATCAGCCTCCCTAACTTCAGACTCTGCTACAAAGCAACAGTCCTCAAGACAGTATGGTACTGGCACAAAAATGGAACTATAGACCAATGGAACAAGATAGAGAACCCAGAGATAAACCCACGCACCTATGGGTACCTAATTTTTGATAAAGGAGGCAAAACTATAAAATGGGACAAAGACAGCCTCTTCAACAAGTGGCGCTGGGAGAATTGGACAGCTACATGCAAAAAAAATGAAGTTGGAACATTCCCTGACACCATACACTAAGATCAACTCAAAATGGATTAAAGACCTAAATGTAAGACCAGAAACCATCAAACTCTTAGAGGAGAATATAGACAAAACCCTCAAGGACATCAATCAAAGCAAGATCTTCTCTGACCCACCAACTACAATAGCAGAACTGAAAAGAAAAATGAACATGTGGGACCTCATGAAACTTAAAAGCTTTTGTACAGCAAAAGAAATTACAAAAAGGTTCAACAGACACCCCACAGAGTGGGAGAAAATCATATCAAATGAAACAACAGACAAAGAATTAATCTCCAAAATCTACAAGCAACTCAGACAACTGAGCACAGGGAGTACCCAGTCACTATAGTATAACGAGTAGTCAACGGAAGGCTGGATGATCTTTCGTGAAATAAGTAATTAGCTCTGATAACATCTAGAGTTTCCTTCAGATTCTAAGACTCAAGGACACACAGACTTGAAGGATAAGAACTAGGGCTAAATCCTGACATGATATTATACATAGAAAATCCCCCTACTAGAGCTAATCAACGAATTCAGCAAAGTCGCAGGATACAAAGTCAACACACAGAAATCACTGGCATTCCTATACACAAACAATGAAAAATCAGAAAATGAAATCAAAGAGGCAGTCCCCTTCACCATTGCAACCAAAAGAATCAAATATCTAGGAATAAACTACCCAAAGAAACAAAAGAACTGTACACAGAAAATTACAAGACACTCATGAGAGACATTAAAGAAGACTTAAACAGATTGAGAGACAGTCCATGTTCCTGGGTCGGAAGAATCAATATTGTGAAAATGACCATACTACCAAATATCATCTACAGATTCAATGCAATACCTATCCAACTACCATTGACATTTTTCACAGAACTAGACCACAGAATAACACAGTTCATATGGAAACACAAAAGACCTCGAATAGCCAAAGCAATCCAGAGGAAGAAAAACGAAGCTGGAGGAATCAGCCTCCCTAACTTCAGACTCTGCTACAAAGCAACAGTCCTCAAGACAGTATGGTACTGGCACAAAAATGGAACTATAGACCAATGGAACAAGATAGAGAACCCAGAGATAAACCCACGCACCTATGGGTACCTAATTTTTGATAAAGGAGGCAAAACTATAAAATGGGACAAAGACAGCCTCTTCAACAAGTGGCGCTGGGAGAATTGGACAGCTACATGCAAAAAAAATGAAGTTGGAACATTCCCTGACACCATACACTAAGATCAACTCAAAATGGATTAAAGACCTAAATGTAAGACCAGAAACCATCAAACTCTTAGAGGAGAATATAGACAAAACCCTCAAGGACATCAATCAAAGCAAGATCTTCTCTGACCCACCAACTACAATAGCAGAACTGAAAAGAAAAATGAACATGTGGGACCTCATGAAACTTAAAAGCTTTTGTACAGCAAAAGAAACTGCAAGAAAAAGCCGAACAGACACCCCACAGAGTGGGAGAAAATCATAGCAAATGAAACAACAGACAAAGAATTAATCTCCAAAATCTACAAGCAACTTAGACAATTCAGCACAGGGAAAACGAACAACCCAATCAAAAAATGGGAAAAAGATCTAAAGAGACGCCTCTCCAAAGAGGACATACAGATGGCCCAAAAGCACATGAAACGGTGCTCAACCTCGCTTATCATTAGAGAAATGCAAATTAAAACTACAATGAGATAATCACCTCATACCCGTCAGAATGGCCATCTTCAAAAAATCTGCAGACAATAAATGCTGGAGAGGGTGCAGAGAAAAAGGAACCCTCTTGCATTGCTGGTGGGAATGTAAACTGATACAGCCTCTATGGAAGACAGTATGGAGATTTCTTAAAAAACTAAAAATAGAAGCACCCTATGACCCAGCAATCCCACTATTAGGCTTATATCCTGATCAAGTCAAAACTGAAAGAAGCACCTGTACCCCAATGTTCACTGCAGCTGTCTATACAATAGCCAGAACATGGAAGCAACCTAGATGTCCATTGACGAATGAATGGCTACAGAAGCTCTGGTACATATATACAATGGAATACTACTCAGCTGTTAAAAGAAATGCAGAAGACTCAGTCCTAATGAAGTGGCTGGCTCTAGAACCTATCATAAAAAGTGAAGTAAGTCAAAAAGAGAAAGACAAATACAGTATACTAACACACATATATGGAATCTAGTAGGACGGTCTTGATAACACATGCAGGGAACTCATGGAAAAACAGACAGAGCATAGACATAGGGACATTGTGGGAGGGGGAAGCATGGAGGGAGTAACATGGAAACCTATACTGTTATGTGTGGAAAAGATAGCTATTGTCATAGTTCTAAGGGGATAGAAGTGCTTACAATGGCTTGGGGTGAAGGTCTGGAGGGGTGGGATGGGGGCATCTGGGCGGGTGGGGACCATGGATATGCATATGACTGATCTGGGAACATACATGTCTGTGAACAACAAAACTCTGTAAAACCTTTAAAATAAAGAATAATAATAAAAAAAAAGAACTAGGGTTAAATCCTCCCACAGACACTTTCCTCCCTGAACTGTTGCATGTCTGAATAACCATTTATATATTTTCTCTAATCTCCATATTTGAATATTTCGTTAGGTTAATTCCTGTATATTTAGATAACTGTGTCTTTCAGCACTCAAGGTAAATGTCTCCATTTCCACTCAATTACACAACAGATACGTATATTGAGCCTGGCAGAGTACTAGCTGGGGATTTGACAGTGAACTCAACAGACGATTCCTGCTGTCATAGGATTCAAAGATTGTGCATATACATGTATGTAAACATATGGCAATATTTGCAGGTAGCCATAAGACATTTATTTTAACTGACTGTGAAATTAATTGGATAGCTATCCAGAACATGGAAGCACTAGTATGATTCTTAAAAACTAAAAATAGAAGCACCCTATGACCCAGCAATCCCACTATTAGGCTTATATCCTGATCAAGTCAAAACTGAAAGAAGCACCTGTACCCCAATGTTCACTGCAGCTGTCTATACAATAGCCAGAACATGGAAGCAACCTAGATGTCCATTGACGAATGAATGGCTACAGAAGCTCTGGTACATATATACAATGGAATACTACTCAGCTGTTAAAAGAAATGCAGAAGACTCAGTCCTAATGAAGTGGCTGGCTCTAGAACCTATCATAAAAAGTGAAGTAAGTCAAAAAGAGAAAGACAAATACAGTATACTAACACACATATATGGAATCTAGTAGGACGGTCTTGATAACACATGCAGGAACTCATGGAAAAACAGACAGAGCATAGACATAGGGACATTGTGGGAGGGGGAAGCATGGAGGGAGTAACATGGAAACCTATACTGTTATGTGTGGAAAAGATAGCTATTGTCATAGTTCTAAGGGGATAGAAGTGCTTACAATGGCTTGGGGTGAAGGTCTGGAGGGGTGGGATGGGGGGATCTGGGCGGGTGGGGACCATGGATATGCATATGACTGATCTGGGAACATACATGTCTGTGAACAACAAAACTCTGTAAAACCTTTAAAATAAAGAATAATAATAAAAAAAAAGAACTAGGGTTAAATCCTCCCACAGACACTTTCCTCCCTGAACTGTTGCATGTCTGAATAACCATTTATATATTTTCTCTAATCTCCATATTTGAATATTTCGTTAGGTTAATTCCTGTATATTTAGATAACTGTGTCTTTCAGCACTCAAGGTAAATGTCTCCATTTCCACTCAATTACACAACAGATACGTATATTGAGCCTGGCAGAGTACTAGCTGGGGATTTGACAGTGAACTCAACAGACGATTCCTGCTGTCATAGGATTCAAAGATTGTGCATATACATGTATGTAAACATATGGCAATATTTGCAGGTAGCCATAAGACATTTATTTTAACTGACTGTGAAATTAATTGGATAGCTATCCAGTAAATCTGAATATGTTCATTAAGAAAATCAGAAACATGTGATCAATATTTTTAAACCATTTCTCACTGTTTTTTTTTTCTTGTAGACATAAAGCAGAAAGAATTATCTGAACATCTGAGGTAAATGTAAGAGTCAAAATAATTACCTAATCTAAAAATAAAGGGAGCACAATGCATTTACTTTAGTTGTCTAGGAAATCACATCTGTGTTCCCTTTTTACCAGCTGATCTTCACAGGTCCGCACACTAAGATTAGAAACCTCTGAAGACTTGAAGAACATGAACTTTCTCTCTGGCCCCAAGCTCAGCCTCACATTTCCTCTTTCAGAAAGGCTGCAGAAACAAGAGAAAATAAGGAGAGAAACGTTCAGAGGATGACTCGGGTTGAACTGCTTGTGTTTTAAGAAGAAAAGTGCCAACTAGACCACATACGTCATGGGGAAAAAGACACCATGAAGAAACTTCCCAAAGAGATCCTGAGCCAAACCTCACTCTTAGGTGAAAATATCATTATCTCAGGGAACATTCCTCTCTTGTCATGCATGCATGAGCACAAGGCTTCCTGTTGAAAGCTCATTCTGAAAATGAAGCGCAGCCCCACGGTAAGCCTAGCTTCCCATGAAGGCAGGACAGAGTCAACAAAATAATCCTTTCTTCCAAAGGGCCAAAATTTCTCAAAGGATTCCTATTCCCTGAAGGATCTAGATCCTACCTAAAATAAAGAAATACAATGTACAGCTCCAGCAGTGAAACTTAGCCAAAGCTTCTTAAATCTCATTTTTAAAACACTCAGCAAGGATATTTGTACAGCTCGGGAGCTTTCAAGAAAAACCAAGTATTTCTTCATAAGATTTCCAACCTGGCTGACATTCACTGCAAATCATTCTCTTTTACCCTATGATCCCAATGTGTCCCTGATCACATGCAACCAACTCGGGGCAAACATAATCCTTCTTCAACAACTTGGAGGCTAACCCACTTGATAGATTTCATTTTCACTCAATACCCTCAATTCCTATCACCCTCATGAACAGTTTTGTACCCTGATAATGGAATATACACTTGGAGACTTTTTTAGTTTGCGACAAGTGAAATTGTCCACTTTGGACCTACTAAGACAGCAATTTCACGCAGCTCAACTAAAATGTTAATTCATGTTTCCAGACCTCCATTTCTTCATCTACAACCTAAAGATGTTTGACAAAATGAATACAAAGATTCTAGGTCTAATATTCTAAATGAGTTACAGGATCAAGTTCACACACAGATACATAGGGGGAACATATGAACAGGTGTCATTGGGTAATGTAATTTTACTACATAAAGAAAAAATAATTCATTAACAAGTATTTATTGTACACCTAGTTTGGGCAAGGCCCTATTAAAATAAGCACTTTTATAATATGCTTCCCAAGTGGTGTTATTGGTAAAGAACCCACCTGCCAATGTAGGAGAGCAGGGTTCGATTCCTGGGTTGGGAAGATCCCCTGGAGAAGGGAATGGCTACCCACTTCAGTATTTTTTTTTTTTTTTTTTGGCCACTTCTGTTGGTCTTTCATTTATCCATTTTCATCCATCTTTGTTCTTTGTCCTTTGGAGGCCTCCCATTGCAGTGGCCCCTCTCACCAAAGAGCACTGGCTCTGGACGCATGCACTCCAGAACTCTGGCTTGGTAGTTGGACACATTGGTCCAGCTGCTCCACAGCATACAGGATCTTCCCAGGCCAGGTATTGAACTGGTGCCCCCTGCACTGCAAGGTGGTGTCCTTACCCACTGGACCACCAGGGAAGCCCCCTACTTCAATATTTTTGCCTAGAAAATCCCATGGTCAGAAGGAGCCTGGCAGGCTACAGTCTAAAGGGTTGCAAAGAGTCGGACATGACTGAAGTGACTTGGCACACATGATATACAAATGCTGGTTTCTTGGGCTGTGTGTGGGGAGAAAACTCTGAAATGTTGGGAGGGCTTGAATTCATCAAGCCTTAAACCAACTTTAACTTTGTGTATGTCGAACACTTGGTCATGCTTAGTGCAATACTTAACAATCACAGTCATAATTTCCTTCCAATGCCCTTTGGAGGCTCTGGGCTGTGTCTATGAATGAGAAAAAGTAAGCTGAGCCACAAGAGTTTCACAACTTTTTTCAGCCACTCACTTCATTGTAACAGATGATTTACGAAATTATAAATGTGCCAGATTCTCCTGGGCAGGTGCCCACTCTTATGAATAAGCGATAAACCACTATAACTCTTTTAGGCAGTCAAGCATTCACTGCAAACATTGCCTGAGTGTTTATTATGTCAGGCCCTGGACTTGGCTTTGAGATATGGAGATGAACAGTCCCTCTCTTCAGGGAGTTCACATGCTATTGGACAAAACAGACAAGTAAATAAACATGGGGCTGGCCAGAAAGTTCATTCAGGTTTTTGCATACAATCTTACAGAAGACCCAAACTTTTGTCCAGCCCAATACTTCCATTACCTTTTGACGAGTACTTGCGCTAAGTACTATAATGATATAACATAGCGGGAGAGGGGCATTGGAGCACTAGATCCATGAAGATGGCCACACCTGAATTGGAGTTGGAAGACATAAATTCCATGTGGGATGGGTAAGGGGAGTGAGGTAGGGAATAGATCCTACAGGCTAACAACCAAGATGTGCACAATATGAAGACCTGGAAGAATATTTTTTATTCAGAGAAAGCTGGCAACATCTGTAGGGTACAAAGTGTGAGCATATTATAGGAACTCAGATGGATAAGGTAGATTGGGACTAGCTTTTGAAGTCCTAAGGCCAGCTTAAGAAAATGAACTGTTCTTTATGTCGTCACTGCAAGGTGGTGTCCTTACCCACTGGACCACCAGGGAAGCCCCCTACTTCAATATTTTTGCCTAGAAAATCCCATGGTCAGAAGGAGCCTGGCAGGCTACAGTCTAAAGGGTTGCAAAGAGTCGGACATGACTGAAGTGACTTGGCACACATGATATACAAATGCTGGTTTCTTGGGCTGTGTGTGGGGAGAAAACTCTGAAATGTTGGGAGGGCTTGAATTCATCAAGCCTTAAACCAACTTTAACTTTGTGTATGTCGAACACTTGGTCATGCTTAGTGCAATACTTAACAATCACAGTCATAATTTCCTTCCAATGCCCTTTGGAGGCTCTGGGCTGTGTCTATGAATGAGAAAAAGTAAGCTGAGCCACAAGAGTTTCACAACTTTTTTCAGCCACTCACTTCATTGTAACAGATGATTTACGAAATTATAAATGTGCCAGATTCTCCTGGGCAGGTGCCCACTCTTATGAATAAGCGATAAACCACTATAACTCTTTTAGGCAGTCAAGCATTCACTGCAAACATTGCCTGAGTGTTTATTATGTCAGGCCCTGGACTTGGCTTTGAGATATGGAGATGAACAGTCCCTCTCTTCAGGGAGTTCACATGCTATTGGACAAAACAGACAAGTAAATAAACATGGGGCTGGCCAGAAAGTTCATTCAGGTTTTTGCATACAATCTTACAGAAGACCCAAACTTTTGTCCAGCCCAATACTTCCATTACCTTTGTTTGAGTACTTGCGCTAAGTACTATAATGATATAACATAGCGGGAGAGGGGCATTGGAGCACTAGATCCATGAAGATGGCCACACCTGAATTGGAGTTGGAAGACATAAATTCCATGTGGGATGGGTAAGGGGAGTGAGGTAGGGAATAGATCCTACAGGCTAACAACCAAGATGTGCACAATATGAAGACCTGGAAGAATATTTTTTATTCAGAGAAAGCTGGCAACATCTGTAGGGTACAAAGTGTGAGCATATTATAGGAACTCAGATGGATAAGGTAGATTGGGACTAGCTTTTGAAGTCCTAAGGCCAGCTTAAGAAAATGAACTGTTCTTTATGTCGTCAAAAACCACTGAAGGGCTGTTAAGCAGGAGAGTAGCATTATCAAATTGGAAAAATTATCGAATGACAGTGTGGATGACAGTTTGAATGGAGGAAGCTGGAGTCATCAAGATTGGCTACAAGGCCACACTAACAGTACATGAAAAGAGAAGGACTAAATTTAACAGAATAAAATACTCCATAAACTACCACTAACTAGCACCCAGAAACTTAAAATCATTTATTCCTGAGTTTCATCTATTGATAAATTGATCAATCTAAAATGTCAAAAATCTGGCTTACCTAATTTTATTTTTTTCAACAATTGGGCCAGGTTTGTAGCATAACACAGAGATGCTTGTATGTTCATTAATTGCTGCAAACTCATTTAGACTGGGGAGACAAAAAGTAGGTTTTTAACTTATGGAAGTGTTTTTATGATAAAAAATGGATACCCAAAGAATATCTGTTATAGGTAAGAACAAATTTTAATATTGCATTTAAATCCTCCTACTTGAGTACCAGGTTAACACAACATATTGACTCTTAATTTTCTAGGTGGAGAGGAAACTGCAAGGATAATGTAACAGTTGTTGTTTAGTTGCTAAGTCATGTCTGACTCTTGGAAACCCCATGGACTGTAGCCTTCTAGGCTCTCCGTCCATGGGATTTCCCAGGCAAGAATACTGAAGTGGGTTGCCATTTCCTTCTCCAGAGGATCTTCCTGACCCAAGGATCGAAACTGCATTTCCTTCGTTGGCAGGCAGATTCTTTACCACTGAGCCACCGTAAAATCCAATGACTTGAATGGACTTCTTCAAAGATGTGCAAATCCTTCGTTCGTTTATGGCCACACCTGAATTGGAGTTGGAAGACATAAATTCCATGTGGGATGGGTAAGGGGAGTGAGGTAGGGAATAGATCCTACAGGCTAACAACCAAGATGTGCACAATATGAAGACCTGGAAGAATATTTTTTATTCAGAGAAAGCTGGCAACATCTGTAGGGTACAAAGTGTGAGCATATTATAGGAACTCAGATGGATAAGGTAGATTGGGACTAGCTTTTGAAGTCCTAAGGCCAGCTTAAGAAAATGAACTGTTCTTTATGTCGTCAAAAACCACTGAAGGGCTGTTAAGCAGGAGAGTAGCATTATCAAATTGGAAAAATTATCGAATGACAGTGTGGATGACAGTTTGAATGGAGGAAGCTGGAGTCATCAAGATTGGCTACAAGGCCACACTAACAGTACATGAAAAGAGAAGGACTAAATTTAACAGAATAAAATACTCCATAAACTACCACTAACTAGCACCCAGAAACTTAAAATCATTTATTCCTGAGTTTCATCTATTGATAAATTGATCAATCTAAAATGTCAAAAATCTGGCTTACCTAATTTTATTTTTTTCAACAATTGGGCCAGGTTTGTAGCATAACACAGAGATGCTTGTATGTTCATTAATTGCTGCAAACTCATTTAGACTGGGGAGACAAAAAGTGGGTTTTTTAACTTATGGAAGTGTTTTTATGATAAAAAATGGATACCCAAAGAATATCTGTTATAGGTAAGAACAAATTTTAATATTGCATTTAAATCCTCCTACTTGAGTACCAGGTTAACACAACATATTGACTCTTAATTTTCTAGGTGGAGAGGAAACTGCAAGGATAATGTAACAGTTGTTGTTTAGTTGCTAAGTCATGTCTGACTCTTGGAAACCCCATGGACTGTAGCCTTCTAGGCTCTCCGTCCATGGGATTTCCCAGGCAAGAATACTGAAGTGGGTTGCCATTTCCTTCTCCAGAGGATCTTCCTGACCCAAGGATCGAAACTGCATTTCCTTCGTTGGCAGGCAGATTCTTTACCACTGAGCCACCGTAAAATCCAATGACTTGAATGGACTTCTTCAAAGATGTGCAAATGCACAACTATTATCATAAAGAATGCTCAATGTCACTAATCATCAAGGACATGTATATCAAAACAACAATGAGATGTCACCTCACATATGTCAAAATGTGGCTGTTATTAGAAAAAAAAATACATGTATAGAAGAGAATGTGGAAAAATTAGATCTCTTATGTAACCGTTGGTTAGAATGTGAAATGGTATAGCCACTATGAAAAAGAGCTTGAAAGTTCCTCAAAAAACCAAAATAGATCTACTAGACTTCCCTAGTGGTACAGTAGATAGGAATCTACCCTCCCAATGCAAGGTACACAGATTTGATCCCTAGTCCAGGAAGATTCCACATGCTGTGGAGCAACTAAGCCTGTGTGCCACAACTACTGAGCCAGCAATGAAAATCCAGTACAATCAAAAATAAATAAACAATTTATATATATATATATATATATATATACAGTGTGTGTGTGTATATATATATATATAAACAATGTTTTAAAAAATAGATGTAGCATATGATCCAACAGTCTCACATTGCGGTATTTATCCCTTGCAAAATAGAATCAGGATCTCAAAGAGATATTAGTTCTCCCATGTTTATTGCAGCACTTCACAATAGTCAAGTAGTGGAAACAGCCTAAATGTGTATCAACACATGAATACGTAAAGAAAACATGGTCGTATAGACAATGGAATGCGAGTCCAATTTTGCCTTGTGTGACAACATGCATGAACCCTGAGAACATTGTGCTAAGTGATATAAGCTAGGCAGAGAAATACGATTACTGTAGGACTCCACTTAGTTGGCTTTATAGAAATTTACAGTCAGATTCACAAAGTCAAATAATCGAATGGCAGTTCCCAGGGGCTGAGTTCAGGAATTAACAGAGTTATTATTAAAAAGGCATAAGGAGGAGCCGCCGGAACCCGCCCGCGCGAGCCGCGGCCGCGACGCGCGCGAGCAGCGGGACGCCGCGAGAGCGCGGCGCGAGGAGCCGCGGACGCCGCGAGGAGCGGGTAAGTTCAGCCACTCCAACTGGAGGGCTTGCTGAATGGAGAGAGGAAGTCGTCCACGGGTTGCTGACCAGGGACTGGGCACGAGTTGGACGGGAAAGCTCGCATCCGCCTTTGGTACTTAGACACATAACCGGCAGTGTCGGAGGAGCCCGCGCTCCCCTAGAGCAGCAGTAGCAGCGGAGGAAGCCGGGGAAAGAGCAGGGATTGGAGACGACAGGCGGGCGCGCGGTCGAGCCGGGGCGCCCCCCTCCAACACGGGACTGCGCGCGCCGCGGCCTCCGCCCGACTGACTGGGATCAGCCCACCGTCCCGGCCAGCACCCAGTATGGCAGCAAAGCCCTCATTTTGCTGAACACAAAAACAGAAACCACAGCAACCGGCACTGTAAGGGAAAGACCACGCCATCAAGACACCACCATCAAGAGCAGATTGGTTTCCAACAGGCAGATATGAAGATAAAAACCAAGGACAGTATTTAACTTTTTTTTTTTTCTTTTTTCATTTTTTTCTGCTTGTTTGTGGTGGACTATTTTGCTTATTCAATTGATTGGTTTGGGGTTTATTAGTTTCTTTGTTTATTGGGGGTTTTTTAATGTTTGTTTTTTTTTTTTTTTTGTAGTTTTCATTTGTTTGATTTATTCTATGTATTTTTTCTTTGTTTTTCGGTCTCATTAATTTTTTTTTTTTTTTTTTGCTCTTTTTAATTTTTAACCTTCTTTTGACTTTTATTATATTTTTTTAACTTTAATTTTAATTCTTGAAAACCTCTAATTCTCTTTTTTCTTTCCTCTTTCCCACTGCTTTCTTTCTCTATGTTCTAAATGTAAAACATCTTCCTAGCTATCAATATCCTCTAGACAAATTATTTCCTATCTTTCTGTCTGCACTATTCACTTCCAAATGCACTAAACAGTACACACACTAATCTTTGCTACCTAATCCTATAAAATACTTCCAAGACAAATCTTTTCCTTTTTATTACTTATAGACTCTCCTCCTTGTCACCCCGAGCACATGTCCTAATTTAAAATTGCTTTCATTGTAATTATCCAAGCCAGGACCTTGTGCTAGATCTATTATTCAGGCACTATTTTAATTAATTCAAAGCTTAACGGGCAAGTATCATCTGTGATTGCATGAGTTGCTAGAAAGATTTCCTGCATTATCTCTGTAAAACTGGTCAGTTGTGGGGATTGCTGTATATGTATGTGTATCTTATGATTATGTTAGAAAACATCTGCATGCTTTTATGACTGTCACCCATCAGGGATGCACCTCTTGTTCCTCAGATGCTAGTGTGTGAACTAGTATCACAGAACACCATAGCAAACCAGACATAGAGCCTACACTCCTGACCAATCATCAAACCAAGGATCCTCAGCGGAAGCCCGGATTCCAAGACCCCACACTGATTATCAAAGAACATACAACACTACAGATTATTCACCTGTAAACAAGGTCTATCACCACCCAAGACACAAGCCACTGAACCCTTCTACAAGGAAAAAAACCCAAAGGAAGGTAGAATTCAACCAAGAAGCCTGGTGGGAATAAGAACTCCATACACACAGACACACACAAAGAAACAAAAATTAACCTAATAATGAAACGTCAGAGAAACACTGTACAAATGAAGGACCAAGCTAGAGAAACACCACTTCAAATGACAGAGGAGGAGATAGACAAGCTATCTGAAAGAGAATTCAGAAAAACTATACTAATGAGGATGCAAAACAAAGAAAACAGAATATTAGAGGAAATTAGTGCATTGAGAAAAGACATGCAGGAAATGAAAAATAAGCAAATAGAGACCACCAACTCAATTGCTGAACTCAAAAATACTATAGAAGGTCTCAACAGTAGAGTATCAGAGGCTGAAGAACGGATAAGTGAGCTGGAAGACAGAATGGTGGAAATAAGTGCTGAAGAACAGAACAAAGCCCAAAGAATTAAAAGAACTGAGGATAGCCTCAGAGACCTATGGGACAATATTAAACGCACCAACATTAGAATTACAGGAGTTCCAGAAGAAGAAGAAGAGAAGAAAGACTATGAAAAAATTCTTGAAGAGGTTATAGTTGAAAACTTCCCCAGCATGGGAAAGGAGATAGTCAGCCAAGTCCAGGAAGCACAAAGAGTTCCATACAGGAGAAACCCCAGAAGAAACACACCAAGGCACATACTAATCAAACGAACGCAGACTAAATATAAAGACAGATTACTAAAAGCAGCTAGGAGCAAACAACAAATAACATATAAAGGAAACCCCATACGTTTAACTGCGGATCTCTCAACAGAAACCCTACAGGCCAGAAGAGAATGGCAAGATACATTTAAACGGCTAAAAGAGAATAACCTGCAACCACAAATTCTCTACCCAGCGAGAATCTCATTCAAAATCGATGGTGAAGTCAAAAGCTTCACAGACAAGCAAAAACTAAAAGAATTCTGTACCACAAAACCAGCCCTACAACAAGTGTTAAAGGACCTGATATAGCCAATAAATACAAGAGTAGGAGAAGCCTTACAAATCAAACCCCAAATTTCTAAGAAGATGACAATAGGAACATTCGTATCAATAATTACTTTGAATGTAAATGGACTAAATGCTCCAACCAAACGACACAGGCTGGCTGAATGGATCCAGAAGCAAGACCCATATATATGCTGTTTACAAGAGACCCACTTCAGACCTAGAGACACTCATAGACTGAAAGTGAAAGGCTGGAAAAAGATATTTCATGCAAATGGAAATCAAAAGAAAGCTGGAGTAGCAATCCTTATATCAGACAAAATAGACTTTAAAGTAAAGAAGATTCTAAGAGACAAGGCAGGTCACTACATCATGATTAAGGGATCTATCCAAGAGGAAGACATAACAGTCATGAATATCTACGCACCCAACACAGGGGCACCTCAATACATAAGACAGGTACTTTCAGACATAAAAGAAGAAATCAACAATAACACAGTCATAGTAGGAGACTTTAACACTCCTCTCACACCAATGGACAGATCAACAAAACAGAAAATTAATAAAGAAACACAAGCCTTAAATGCTACACTGGAAAAGATGGACCTCATCGATATCTTTAGGACGTTCCATCCAAAAGCAGAAGAATACACTTTCTTCTCAAGCGCTCATGGAACATTCTCCAGGATAGACCACATCTTGGGCCACAAATCTAACCTCAGTCAGTTCAAGAAAACCGAAATTATATCAACCATCTTCTCGGACCACAATGCAATGAGACTGGAGATCAACTACCAGAAAAAAAACCCTAAAAACAGAAACACATGGAGATTAAACAATACATACCTAAAAAACCAACTGATCGTTGAGGAAATCAAAGGAGAAATTAAACAATTCCTAGAAGAAAATGACAACGAACACACGACAGTGCAAAACCTATGGGATACAGCAAAAGCAGTTCTAAGAGGGAAATTTATAGCAATACAATCCCACCTCAAGAAACTAGGAAAATATGAAGCAGATGACCTAACCCTCCGCTTAAAACAGTTGGAGAAAGAAGAACAAAAACATCCCAGAGCCAGCAGAAGAAGAGAAATCATAAAGATCAGAGCAGAAATAAATGAGAAAGAAACAAAAGAAACAATAGTAAAGATAAATAAAACAAAAAGCTGGTTCTTTGAAAAGGTAAACAAAATTGACAAGCCACTGGCCAGACTCATTAAGAAAAAGAGAGAAGAACCAGATCAACAAAAGCAAAAACGAAAAGGAGAGATTACAACAGATAATGCAGAAATCCAAAGGATTCTAAGAGACTATTATGAGCAACTCTATGGCAACAAACTGGACAACTTGGAAGAAATGGACAGTTTCTTGGACAGGATTAATCTCCCAAGACTGAGCCAGGAAGAAACAGAAACTTTGAACAACCCAATCACAAGCTCAGAAATCAACTTTGTGATTAAAAATCTACCCAAAAATAAAAGCCCAGGACCAGATGGCTTCACAGCCGAATTCTACCAAACATTTAAAGAAGAGCTAATGCCTGTCCTTCTAAAACTCTTTCAAAAAATTGCACAGGAAGGAAATCTCCCAAACACATTCTACGAGGCCACCATCACCCTGATACCCAAACCAGGCAAAGACAACACAAAAAAGGAAAACTATAGGCCAATTTCACTGATGAACTTAGATGCCAAGATCCTCAACAAAATCCTAGCAAACAGAATTCAACGACATGTCAAAAAACTCATACATCACGATCAAGTTGGGTTCATCCCAGGCATGCAAGGCTTCTTCAACATCCGCAAATCAATCAACGTGATACACCATATCAACGTGCCATACTGTAGTCGATAAAAAAAAGAAAAAAACAATGAAAAAACACCAAAACAGAAACACATGGAGATTAAACAATACATACCTAAAAAACCAACTGATCGTTGAGGAAATCAAAGGAGAAATTAAACAATTCCTAGAAGAAAATGACAACGAACACACGACAGTGCAAAACCTATGGGATACAGCAAAAGCAGTTCTAAGAGGGAAATTTATAGCAATACAATCCCACCTCAAGAAACTAGGAAAATATGAAGCAGATGACCTAACCCTCCGCTTAAAACAGTTGGAGAAAGAAGAACAAAAACATCCCAGAGCCAGCAGAAGAAGAGAAATCATAAAGATCAGAGCAGAAATAAATGAGAAAGAAACAAAAGAAACAATAGTAAAGATAAATAAAACAAAAAGCTGGTTCTTTGAAAAGGTAAACAAAATTGACAAGCCACTGGCCAGACTCATTAAGAAAAAGAGAGAAGAACCAGATCAACAAAATAAAAAACGAAAAAGGAGAGATTACAACAGATAATGCAGAAATCCAAAGGATTCTAAGAGACTATTATGAGCAACTCTATGGCAACAAACTGGACAACTTGGAAGAAATGGACAGTTTCTTGGACAGGATTAATCTCCCAAGACTGAGCCAGGAAGAAACAGAAACTTTGAACAACCCAATCACAAGCTCAGAAATCAACTTTGTGATTAAAAATCTACCCAAAAATAAAAGCCCAGGACCAGATGGCTTCACAGCCGAATTCTACCAAACATTTAAAGAAGAGCTAATGCCTGTCCTTCTAAAACTCTTTCAAAAAATTGCACAGGAAGGAAATCTCCCAAACACATTCTACGAGGCCACCATCACCCTGATACCCAAACCAGGCAAAGACAACACAAAAAAGGAAAACTATAGGCCAATTTCACTGATGAACTTAGATGCCAAGATCCTCAACAAAATCCTAGCAAACAGAATTCAACGACATGTCAAAAAACTCATACATCACGATCAAGTTGGGTTCATCCCAGGCATGCAAGGCTTCTTCAACATCCGCAAATCAATCAACGTGATACACCATATCAACAAGTTGAAAGACAAAATCACATGATCATCTCAATAGATGCAGAAAAGCCTTCGACAAAGTACAACATCCATTTATGATCAAAACTCTTCAGAAAATGGGCATAGAAGGAACCTATCTCAACATAATAAAAGCCATCTATGAGAAACCTACAGCAAAAATTATTGATAATGGTGAAAAACTGAAAGCATTCCCTCTAAGATCAGGAACAAGACAGGGGTGCCCACTTTCACCACTGCTATTCAACATAGTCCTGGAAGTCCTAGCAACAGCAATAAGACAAGAGAAAGAAATCAAAGGAATCCAGATTGGAAAGGAAGAAGTCAAGCTCTCTCTTTTTGCAGGCGACATGATATTATACATAGAAAATCCCAAAGACACGGTTACAAAGCTACTAGAACTAATCAATGAATTCAGCAAAGTTGCAGGATATAAAGTCAACACACAGAAGTCACTGGCATTCCTATACACAAACAATGAAAAATCAGAAAATGAAATCAAAGAGGCAGTCCCCTTCACCATTGCAACCAAAAGAATCAAATATCTAGGAATAAACCTACCCAAAGAAACAAAAGAATTGTACACAGAAAATTACAAGACACTCATGAGAGACATTAAAGAAGACTTAAACAGATGGAGAGATATTCCATGTTCCTGGATTGGAAGAATCAATATTGTGAAAATGACCATACTTCCAAATATCATCTACAGATTCAATGCAATACCTATTCAACTACCACTGACATTTTTCACAGAACTAGACCAAATAATACCACAGTTCATATGGAAACACAGAAGACCTCGAATAGCCAAAGCAATCCTGAGGAAGAAAAATGGAGTTGGAGGGATCAGCCTCCCTAACTTCAGACTCTACTACAAAGCAACAGTTATCAAGACAGTATGGTACTGGCACAAAAACAGAACTATAGATCAATGGAACAAGATTGAGAACCCAGAGATCAACCCACGCACCTATGGGTACCTTATTTTTGATAAAGGAGGAGAAAGTATAAAATGGGACAAAGACAGCCTCTTTAACAAGTGGTGCTGGGAGAATTGGACAGCTACATGCAAAAAAATGAAATTGGAACATTCCCTGACGCCATACACTAAGATCAACTCAAAATGGATTAAAGACCTCAATGTAAGACCAGAAACCATCAAACTCTTAGAGGAGAATATAGGCAAAACCCTCAAGGACATCAATCAAAGCAAGATCTTCTCTGACCCACCAACTAAAATAGCAGAACTGAAAAGAAAAATGAACATATGGGACCTCATGAAACTTAAAAGCTTTTGTACAGCAAAAGAAATTACAAAAAAGTTCAACAGACACCCCACAGAGTGGGAGAAAATCATAGCAAATGAAACAACAGACAAAGAATTAATCTCCAAAATCTACAAGCAACTCAGACAACTCAGCACAGGGAAAATGAGCAGCCCAATCAAAAAATGGGAAAAAGATCTAAAGAGACGCCGCTCCAAAGAGGACATACAAATGGTCCAAAAGCACATGAAACGATGCTCAACCTCGCTTATTATTAGAGAAATGCAAATTAAAACCACAATGAGATACCACCTCACACCCGTCAGAATGGCCATCATCAACAAATCGACAGACAACAAATGCTGGAGAGGGGGTGGAGAAAAGGGAACCCTCTTGCATTGCTGGTGGGAATGTAAATTAATACAACCTCTATGGAAGACAATATGGAGATTCCTTAAAAAACTAAAAATAGAAGCACCCTATGACCCAGCAATCCCACTATTAGGCCTATATCCTGATGAAATCAAAACTGAAAGAGGCACCTGTACCCCAATGTTCATTGCAGCTCTCTATACAATAGCCAGAACATGGAAGCAACCTAGATGTCCATCGACAAATGAATGGATCCAGAAGCTCTGGTACATATATACAATGGAATACTACTCAGCTGTTAAAAGAAATGCAGAAGACTCAGTCCTAATGAGGTGGCTGGCTTTAGAACCTATCATAAAAAGTGAAGTAAGTCAAAAGGGCAAGACAAGTACAGTATACTAACTCATATATATGGGATCTAGTAAGATGGTCATGATAACACACACAGTGAACTCATGAAAAACAGAGAATAGACATAAAGACATTGTGGAGACCGAACAATGGGAGGGAGTAACATGGGAACCTATACTGTCATGTGTAGAAAAGATAGCTATTGTCATTGTGCTAGGGGAATAGGAGTACCTACAACCACTTGGAGCAATGGTCTGGAGGGATGGGGGGGAGGAACCTGGGTGGGGGGAGGGCCGAGGGATATGCATCTGATTGATCTGGGAACATACATGTACAAAAATAAATAAATAAATAAATAAATAAATAAAAGGCATAAGGTATCAGTTAAGCGACACAAACTCTAATGGTTTGCTGTACAACACAGTATCTATAGTCAACAATCATGTATTATATACTTCAACATGTTTTTAACAGGATAGATATCATGTTAAGTGCTCTTACAACAATAAAAATTTTTTTTAATTTAAGGAATATATACTGTTACTTCTTTCAGCACACATGAAAGAAGCTGTGTGTTAAGATTTTCTTGGTGTTCAGCTCTGGTCCATGTGTATGGCACCCTGTGACCAGCCTGAAACTTGGACTGTGGTCTGTCTCTGAGTTCTGTTCTCAAAGTCTTTCAAAGGATTAAAACTGCAGTACTGGTGCTTCCCTGGTAGCTCAGTGGTAAAGAGTTCACCTGCCAATGCAGAAGACATGGGTTAGATCCCTGATCTGGGAAGATCCCACGTGCTGTGGAGCAACTAAGCCTGTGAGCCACACCTATGGAGCCCTGTGGTCTAGAGCCTCAGAGCCACAACAGTGGAACCCATGTGCCTCAACTACTGAAGCCCATGTGCCTTAGAGCCCGAGCTCCACAGCAAGAGAAGTCACTGCAACAAGAAGCCTGCTCACCTCAGCTAGAGAGTAGCCCCCACTCCCTGCAGGTAGAGAAGAACCTGTGGCAGCAGTGAAAACCCAGAAGAGCCAAAAATAAATATTTTAAAAGAAGCAGCAGCAGCGAGTCACCCAGAGCCCATCTGCCACCTCTCCCAGGAGCCACACGGGCCAAAGAACAAAGATGGATGAAAATGGACAAATGAAAGACCAATAGAAGTGGCACGCCTGCTCCGCTCCCTCCCAACCCCACCTGCACCAAAATAAATAAATAAATAAATCTTTTAAAAAAAAAAGAATATTTGGTGTGAAAAGAGTGGCTGCAAATGAATATAACTAGCTTTCTGGGTAACAAAGAGAACAAAATTTATGATTCTGTCTCAGCATATTAACCTGATGATTTTGATAATTTAACAAAAATCTGTTTGTATAATTTTAGAAGTTAGAAATACCACACATTTTTACTTAATATGGCATTCTTTATCCAATTAAACTTGGATGGATAGCACAAATTTTAAAAAAAGACTTTGTACAAACTTTTCCAAAGGCTCCTTCTCACTCCACATGTGAAAAATGAATATACTTTGAGATGGACACGAAATACATACTGTTGATTCCAGTAGATGTTTATAGAACTATAATCTTTTTAAAAAAAAATTGCTGAAAGGGGGAAGAAAGACTTCCACCAGTCACTCAAACTGAAAGCAGGAAAGTGATCACACAAGAATATATGTGGTTATGACTAATCTGGGAATATACATATCTGTAAACAACAAAACTCTATAAAAGTTAAAAGTAAAATAAAAGTTTGAAAAAAAAGAATATATGTGGCAAGTCCACAAATCACTATGAAGGTTGAGACCACAATGACTAAGTTAGGGTGTTTAGAACCAGCTAGCTACCTGATACACAGGTAGGAGCTAAGAGTTAAAGGAAAGAAAGTGACGTTGCTCAGTCGTGTCCAGCTCTTTGCGAGCTGTGGACGAGCTATGGAATTCTCCAGGCAAGAGTACTGGAGTAGGTAGTCTTTCCTTTCTCCGGAGGATCTTCCCAACCCAGGGATTGAACCCAGTTTCTCGTGTTGCAGGCAGATTCTTTACTGGCTGAGCTACAAGAGTTAAAGGAACCAGTCTCAAGAAAAAACCACAAATCCCTCTTTGTGGAGCCAGTGAAGACATCTGTCTACACCAACCCTACTTATTAGAGTCCAGTCATTTTATTTTTAGGATTTCCTCATAACCTAGGATGGTATTATATTTTATAAATTCTCAATATACATGAATCAAGTTCATTATTGTGTAGTCATATCTTACATATCTTCTGATTGATTCCAGTGCTTTAAGTATTCCAGTGGAATTTCTCCAAACTGCACAAAGAATAGAATATGAAGTTTATAATTCATTGCCAGTTCTAAATATACTATTTCATGCACATTAATCACCAACACAGTGCCTCTGAATATAATGGGCATTCAATAAATGTCTGAAGGATAAAGCTATGAAAGAGTAAGATTAGCTGGACTCTAACCCCTGATGGAGGAAAGGAATTGGCCCATTCTTTCGTGCAGATCCCTGCACCCAACTTCCAGAGCCAGCACGCCCACAGTGAAAGAACGCCATCTGAACGAAGCTTCACAATTGCTCTCTTATTACCACTGGGCTTCAGGCACCCAGCACATCTTAGAGTTCTAGTGTTAAGGAATGCGTTCTGAGCCTCTGCCCGCACAGGCATGTCACAGTGATGCTTCTAAACCAAACCGGAGCTCAGATTTGTTTCAAGTCTTCACTTGCTTTGGATGGAAGGTGTGCCGGCAGTTGTCATCATTAGCCTTGTGGCAATACTTTTTCCCTTAAGTGTCTTGTGTCTCATATGAAAGCTTAAAGCTTGTTAAACAGGGAGGGACTTTGGAATATGTGCCAATGTTAAACAGTCAAGCTTTTATTTTCTCCTGTTGTAACAGCTTTAAAGGTCTGAATTTCCAAGCCCCAGTCCCTAACACCACTCAGGATCTGAAGTTAGATAATGGAGTGAGAGTAGGAAGATCCCAATTCCTTTTCTGTCTTTATGATCGTTATTTTAGAACTAGTAAATGAAAGCAGTAAAGCTTGCTAGGCACTTGGGTGTGGAATTTGCCTGTACTCTTGGTGTTTATGGGGTAAGTGAGCTGTCCACCCACGGTTCTGTTGCCTAAAGAGTCAAGATATCTGAATTTATATGAACAACCCAATACTTCAAAGGCATTAACACTTCCATAGGGCTATCCTGGTGGCTCAGATGGTAAAGAACCTGCCTGCAATGCCCAAGACCCCAGTTTGATCCCTGGGGCTTCCCAGTGGTAGACATTTTATTTGGAGCATTATTGCCAGTCATTTTATTTAGGATTTCCTCATAACCTAGGATGGTATTATATTTTATAAATTCTCAATATACATGAATCAAGTTCATTATTGTGTAGTCATATCTTACATATCTTCTGATTGATTCCAGTGCTTTAAGTATTCCAGTGGAATTTCTCCAAACTGCACAAAGAATAGAATATGAAGTTTATAATTCATTGCCAGTTCTAAATATACTATTTCATGCACATTAATCACCAACACAGTGCCTCTGAATATAATGGGCATTCAATAAATGTCTGAAGGATAAAGCTATGAAAGAGTAAGATTAGCTGGACTCTAACCCCTGATGGAGGAAAGGAATTGGCCCATTCTTTCGTGCAGATCCCTGCACCCAACTTCCAGAGCCAGCACGCCCACAGTGAAAGAACGCCATCTGAACGAAGCTTCACAATTGCTCTCTTATTACCACTGGGCTTCAGGCACCCAGCACATCTTAGAGTTCTAGTGTTAAGGAATGCGTTCTGAGCCTCTGCCCGCACAGGCATGTCACAGTGATGCTTCTAAACCAAACCGGAGCTCAGATTTGTTTCAAGTCTTCACTTGCTTTGGATGGAAGGTGTGCCGGCAGTTGTCATCATTAGCCTTGTGGCAATACTTTTTCCCTTAAGTGTCTTGTGTCTCATATGAAAGCTTAAAGCTTGTTAAACAGGGAGGGACTTTGGAATATGTGCCAATGTTAAACAGTCAAGCTTTTATTTTCTCCTGTTGTAACAGCTTTAAAGGTCTGAATTTCCAAGCCCCAGTCCCTAACACCACTCAGGATCTGAAGTTAGATAATGGAGTGAGAGTAGGAAGATCCCAATTCCTTTTCTGTCTTTATGATCGTTATTTTAGAACTAGTAAATGAAAGCAGTAAAGCTTGCTAGGCACTTGGGTGTGGAATTTGCCTGTACTCTTGGTGTTTATGGGGTAAGTGAGCTGTCCACCCACGGTTCTGTTGCCTAAAGAGTCAAGATATCTGAATTTATATGAACAACCCAATACTTCAAAGGCATTAACACTTCCATAGGGCTATCCTGGTGGCTCAGATGGTAAAGAACCTGCCTGCAATGCCCAAGACCCCAGTTTGATCCCTGGGGCTTCCCATGTGGCACTAGTGGTAAAGAATCTGCCTGCCAGTGCCAGGAGATGCAAGAGACGCAGGTTCGATCCCTGGGTTGGGAAGATCCACTAGAGAAGGAAATGGTAGCCCATTCCAGGATTCTTGCCTGGAAAATTCCATGGACAGAGGAGCCTGGTGGGTTACAGCTCATAGGGTCGCACAGTCAGACATAACTGAGCAACTGAGCACAGCATTTCCATGGCAGATGACCCCAACTGGCACATTTATAAACCCACAGTAACTAATGTTCCTTAAGCACTTACTGCCTTCCCTGGTGGCACAGATGGTAAAGAATCCACCTGCAATGTGAGAGACCTGGGTTCTGTCCCTAGGTTGGGAAGATCCTCTGGAGAAAGGAATGGCAACCCACTCCAGTATTCTTGCCTGAAGAATTCCATGGACAGAGGAGCCTGGTGAGCTACAGTCCATGCAGTTCCAAAGAGTTGGATATGGTTGAGTGACTAACACGTCCATCAGGTGAGAAAGCCTTGGACTAAAGAGGTACAGAACTTGCTCAAGTTTTTATCCACTATGACGAAGACTTTTTAAAAGAAGTAGTTAGCACTCTGCTTAATATTATGGAAACATCCACTCTAGTACACTGCATATTCCTTGAAAGCAAGAACTATTGTCTACTTCATCTTTATATCTCCAACAATACGTAGAACAATGCCTCACACATACACACTTCTTAACAAAAGTTTACTGAGCAAATGAAAGGCTTCGTGGTTCTGGAATGGCTCTCTCTTTCTCTCTGTGGAAGTTTTTAATTTTTTCTTATTAGATGACAAATTTAACTTCTGAAACCATCAGAGTCATTCACAGTCTCAGACACACAGACTTGTTTACCAAGCTTTCCAGGATCCTTTCTTCTATTCCCAAAAGGTACAAGCCTCTGAGCCCCAAAGCTCTAGCTGCTTAATAGGTGAACTTCAATACCGAGCAACAAGTTGGGACAGGTAATTATGGATACAGAATCCACTTGCAATTGCTGGGGAAATTTTGGGAAGTAGAATGTATTTATCAGAGTTGGAATTTGGCCAAGACTCTAAGGAAAACACCAATTACTCTTTGATAATATAAAATGGCATATAAACACTATTTAACTGAATTTCTGTCTAAGGTCAGAATTTCAGAGCCCCACAAAAGGGAGACATTGTCCTTCAGCAAATTCTTCCATTGAGAAAAGTTCTTCGTACTTTCATAGTAACCCCTGTATCTAACAAAGAAATCTTGTTAGGTTAGTAGCAAAAGTGAATCCTAGTTAAAGGAGTTGAAGGATACAGGTAAGGTCTTTCCAGCAGTGAAATTACTGTGCACATTAAATTCGTTCAAATTAGCTCCTTTCTGCAGCATCTCCATAGCCTCAGATGTTTCAGAATATAAGAGACTCTAAGAGAGCTGATTTCGTCAAAATGGAAACTGTCAAACAACACTTCACTAAGACAGTTAGGTGTGATCTTGCTTGATGGAAAAGTGAGGAAATATATTAAATAGAAGGCTTGCCTGACTACAGTCAGAAGGTCTTTAAAAGGGACTTTCAATTCCACCCTGAGAAGAACAATAGTTGAGATTTAGGAAGGTTTTTAGGAGGACACAATAATTCCAGAAGGAAATAATCTGGTAAGCCAGTGTGTGCTGTATCTGAGTTAGATGGAAAGTATGTCCACTAATCGGTTCTATCAGTTTTTGTTTCATGTACTCTGAAGTTTGTTGTTAGGTATATGAACATTTAGGCTTCTTATGTCCCCTTGAGAGTTCCCCCCTTATCATTCTGTTTATTTTTTTGCTTTAAAACTATCTCGAAACCAATACACAAAAGTTTACTGAGCAAATGAAAGGCTGGTTCTGGAATGGCTCTCTCTTTCTCTCTGTGGAAGTTTTTAATTTTTTCTTATTAGATGACAAATTTAACTTCTGAAACCATCAGAGTCATTCACAGTCTCAGACACACAGACTTGTTTACCAAGCTTTCCAGGATCCTTTCTTCTATTCCCAAAAGGTACAAGCCTCTGAGCCCCAAAGCTCTAGCTGCTTAATAGGTGAACTTCAATACCGAGCAACAAGTTGGGACAGGTAATTATGGATACAGAATCCACTTGCAATTGCTGGGGAAATTTTGGGAAGTAGAATGTATTTATCAGAGTTGGAATTTGGCCAAGACTCTAAGGAAAACACCAATTACTCTTTGATAATATAAAATGGCATATAAACACTATTTAACTGAATTTCTGTCTAAGGTCAGAATTTCAGAGCCCCACAAAAGGGAGACATTGTCCTTCAGCAAATTCTTCCATTGAGAAAAGTTCTTCGTACTTTCATAGTAACCCCTGTATCTAACAAAGAAATCTTGTTAGGTTAGTAGCAAAAGTGAATCCTAGTTAAAGGAGTTGAAGGATACAGGTAAGGTCTTTCCAGCAGTGAAATTACTGTGCACATTAAATTCGTTCAAATTAGCTCCTTTCTGCAGCATCTCCATAGCCTCAGATGTTTCAGAATATAAGAGACTCTAAGAGAGCTGATTTCGTCAAAATGGAAACTGTCAAACAACACTTCACTAAGACAGTTAGGTGTGATCTTGCTTGATGGAAAAGTGAGGAAATATATTAAATAGAAGGCTTGCCTGACTACAGTCAGAAGGTCTTTAAAAGGGACTTTCAATTCCACCCTGAGAAGAACAATAGTTGAGATTTAGGAAGGTTTTTAGGAGGACACAATAATTCCAGAAGGAAATAATCTGGTAAGCCAGTGTGTGCTGTATCTGAGTTAGATGGAAAGTATGTCCACTAATCGGTTCTATCAGTTTTTGTTTCATGTACTCTGAAGTTTGTTGTTAGGTATATGAACATTTAGGCTTCTTATGTCCCCTTGAGAGTTCCCCCCTTATCATTCTGTTTATTTTTTTGTTTTGTTTTATTTTTCCCCCTTATTCTGTTCTATGAGGTCTGCTTTCTTTGATACCATTATAACTACTGGGGCTCTCCTGGTGGCTTAGATGGTAATACAATACAGGAGACCAGGTTCGATATCTAGGTCAGGAAGATCTCCTGACAAAGGAAATAGCAGCCCACTCCAGTATGCTTGCCTGAGAAATTCCATGGACAGAGGAGCCTGGTGGGCTACACAGTCCATGGGGTCATAAAGAGTCAGACATGACTGAGTGACTCCCATTAAAAAAAAAAATTAAGACATTATAACTACCATATCTTTTAATTAGTGTTAGCATAGCATATCTTTTTAAATTTTTAATACTTTTTGTGTCTTTATATCTAAAGTAGGCTTCTTATAGACCATTTACATTTAATATCACTATTAATTTGATTGGTTTAACTTTATCATCTTGTTTTATTTCTATTTGGCCCACTTGTTCTTTGTACCCTTACTCATCTTTTTTCTGCCTTTTGTAATTTTGGGATTGAGTTTTATGATTATATTTTATCTCCTTGAAGTCACATTAGTTAAATTCTTTGTTCACGTGTGTGTGTAGATTATTTTAGGATTTACTTATCGTAGTCTATTGTTGTTATCTAGTTCCCAAGTCATGTCCAACTCTTCGCAATCCCAGCAAGACCTTTTAAAGTCTAGTAAATGACAGAGAATCTTCTGCTTGGGGAAAGCCCATCTCACCACAGTCTCTGTGCTCTCCAGGGACCCCCTCAGAGTGTCCACTTCCATGATTTATAAGGAAGGAATGGTACCCTTTACTCTGACTGTTTTTTTCTTCACAACACTTATTGAGAATTAGATGGAACAGTCAGAAGGTCTTTAAAAGGGACTTTCAATTCCACCCTGAGAAGAACAATAGTTGAGATTTAGGAAGGTTTTTAGGAGGACACAATAATTCCAGAAGGAAATAATCTGGTAAGCCAGTGTGTGCTGTATCTGAGTTAGATGGAAAGTATGTCCACTAATCGGTTCTATCAGTTTTTGTTTCATGTACTCTGAAGTTTGTTGTTAGGTATATGAACATTTAGGCTTCTTATGTCCCCTTGAGAGTTCCCCCCTTATCATTCTGTTTATTTTTTTGTTTTGTTTTATTTTTCCCCCTTATTCTGTTCTATGAGGTCTGCTTTCTTTGATACCATTATAACTACTGGGGCTCTCCTGGTGGCTTAGATGGTAATACAATACAGGAGACCAGGTTCGATATCTAGGTCAGGAAGATCTCCTGACAAAGGAAATAGCAGCCCACTCCAGTATGCTTGCCTGAGAAATTCCATGGACAGAGGAGCCTGGTGGGCTACACAGTCCATGGGGTCATAAAGAGTCAGACATGACTGAGTGACTCCCATTAAAAAAAAAAATTAAGACATTATAACTACCATATCTTTTAATTAGTGTTAGCATAGCATATCTTTTTAAATTTTTAATACTTTTTGTGTCTTTATATCTAAAGTAGGCTTCTTATAGACCATTTACATTTAATATCACTATTAATTTGATTGGTTTAACTTTATCATCTTGTTTTATTTCTATTTGGCCCACTTGTTCTTTGTACCCTTACTCATCTTTTTTCTGCCTTTTGTAATTTTGGGATTGAGTTTTATGATTATATTTTATCTCCTTGAAGTCACATTAGTTAAATTCTTTGTTCACGTGTGTGTGTAGATTATTTTAGGATTTACTTATCGTAGTCTATTGTTGTTATCTAGTTCCCAAGTCATGTCCAACTCTTCGCAATCCCAGCAAGACCTTTTAAAGTCTAGTAAATGACAGAGAATCTTCTGCTTGGGGAAAGCCCATCTCACCACAGTCTCTGTGCTCTCCAGGGACCCCCTCAGAGTGTCCACTTCCATGATTTATAAGGAAGGAATGGTACCCTTTACTCTGACTGTTTTTTTTTTCTTCACAACACTTATTGAGTGGCTTCCCCAATGAGAACACTTGATACTACATTTGAATGGTATAGATTTCCTGTAGTGGAGTTCAATCGAAGGATACAAGGAGAAAAGTTCTAGGTGTAAGAAAGTTCTGCAGGAGTGACTCCTTCAGTGTTTATGGTGGAACTAGGCACCAGCAGGAGAGTCCTCCCAACTCTACCCATGCACTGCAAGCCTCCAGGGAATCTGTCCCTGCACGCCTGGACATTCCTTCGGCTTCCAGCTGTTTCAGGTAGTGAGGCTGCCTGACTTGCCCATGGCAGGGCCCTGTGTATGATGAACATACTGTTGGGGGGAAATTACTCGAACGGACCCACTTGGACTGGCCAGGGTAAAGACAGTGACAGAGCCTGCAGTGCCAGCCATCACTGACTACACGGTGTCTTCACCGTCTTGGGGAAGACACTCGCCTGGCACGTGCAGCCTCTCCTACGATGCCTGCAGTGAGTGCCAAAAATGGAAATAGTGACATCCTGAGTCACCCTTAGGTCAGGTGTTAGAGACTCATTCCTTCAGGAAATAAATTTTTAACTAGAAATTACTTCCAATTCCAAAGTCAAGTCTTGACCCTGTAGAAAAGGTTTTCTTGCAAACCCAAGATATTTCTGCTTCCAGCAATAATTTGAGGCTATTCGGTGGAGACAGTCTCTGACTTTTTAAAATTCCTTAGCTGCTATCTACTTGCTGTTGTGTGACAAAGGACATCTTGTTTTTTTTTTTACCCTTACTCATCTTTTTTCTGCCTTTTGTAATTTTGGGATTGAGTTTTATGATTATATTTTATCTCCTTGAAGTCACATTAGTTAAATTCTTTGTTCACGTGTGTGTGTAGATTATTTTAGGATTTACTTATCGTAGTCTATTGTTGTTATCTAGTTCCCAAGTCATGTCCAACTCTTCGCAATCCCAGCAAGACCTTTTAAAGTCTAGTAAATGACAGAGAATCTTCTGCTTGGGGAAAGCCCATCTCACCACAGTCTCTGTGCTCTCCAGGGACCCCCTCAGAGTGTCCACTTCCATGATTTATAAGGAAGGAATGGTACCCTTTACTCTGACTGTTTTTTTTTTCTTCACAACACTTATTGAGTGGCTTCCCCAATGAGAACACTTGATACTACATTTGAATGGTATAGATTTCCTGTAGTGGAGTTCAATCGAAGGATACAAGGAGAAAAGTTCTAGGTGTAAGAAAGTTCTGCAGGAGTGACTCCTTCAGTGTTTATGGTGGAACTAGGCACCAGCAGGAGAGTCCTCCCAACTCTACCCATGCACTGCAAGCCTCCAGGGAATCTGTCCCTGCACGCCTGGACATTCCTTCGGCTTCCAGCTGTTTCAGGTAGTGAGGCTGCCTGACTTGCCCATGGCAGGGCCCTGTGTATGATGAACATACTGTTGGGGGGAAATTACTCGAACGGACCCACTTGGACTGGCCAGGGTAAAGACAGTGACAGAGCCTGCAGTGCCAGCCATCACTGACTACACGGTGTCTTCACCGTCTTGGGGAAGACACTCGCCTGGCACGTGCAGCCTCTCCTACGATGCCTGCAGTGAGTGCCAAAAATGGAAATAGTGACATCCTGAGTCACCCTTAGGTCAGGTGTTAGAGACTCATTCCTTCAGGAAATAAATTTTTAACTAGAAATTACTTCCAATTCCAAAGTCAAGTCTTGACCCTGTAGAAAAGGTTTTCTTGCAAACCCAAGATATTTCTGCTTCCAGCAATAATTTGAGGCTATTCGGTGGAGACAGTCTCTGACTTTTTAAAATTCCTTAGCTGCTATCTACTTGCTGTTGTGTGACAAAGGACATCTTCTGTTTCTTACTTTATTCTCAAAGAAAAACTTTACAAAAAAAAAAAATATTTTTCATTTGTGTCTCTAGTTTTGAGTCAATCTTTAGGGTTTGATTGCCTGATAAAATTAGAATAGCAATTCCTGTTAGCACTTGAAGTTGGCCTATCAGCATTTTCAATATAATCTTGAAATCTTTGCATTTGTTTCCTTATCTGTTACATTTGATTAGAAATACTGATACAGGTGATACTATATTTAGTCTTTGACAGGGACATATTTGCTTAATACTGGAAGGCCTGGGGTTTAGCACCTTTCATCTAGAATCCAGGATGAATAATACAGTTATTTATGGCTATAATAACACTAACAATCAAATTCTATTTTTCATAGTGTTTATACTTACTTGGTCATCTTGAACAAACATGAATATGCCAGGGCCAGAGTCAGCCATAATTTATCAAATCTCATGCAAAATGAAAATGTGAGGTCATTATTCAAAAATCCTTTAAAATTTCACAACAGAACATTAAACCAAGCACAAGACCTTTTGAGGGCTTTCCGGTGGCTCAGGGGTAAAGAATCCAGCTGCCAATGTAGGCAACCTGGGTTTGATCCATGGATCGGGAAGAAACCTGGAGGAGGAAATGGCAACCCACTCTAGTATTCTTGCTTGGAGAATCTTAGACAGAGGAGCCTGGAGGGCTACAGTCCATGGGGTCTTAAAAGAGTTGGACATGACTGAACAACTAAACAACAGCAACAAAGATCTTTCGAGTGCAGGGCCCTGTGTGACTGCACAATTCACACACATTGAGCCAAAATCCCTGCTAAGACCCCCTCACATTCTTTTGCTAATTTCTATACCTATTTAGATTGCATATATCGTTTTATGATGTCTTAATACCAACGCAAAATTCACAGTCATACTATTAAGGAAGAGGCAAAATAACTGTTGTGATAAGGAAATTAAAACATTTCTATGTGTTTTATAAATTAGATAATAATCATTATTTAATTCTTGAGTTTAATGGTATTTTGAGTCAGACTATTTAAAATGGGTTTTAATGTTTAATCCATGGTCCCCAACTGTTAAACTCTTTTAGGAGTCTGAGAATTCCTCCATCTGAAATCAGTTAATCAACACTGAAATCAGCCTTAATAGTGGAAAGCAAAGGAGCTGAGGTGGAACCGGTGAGAGAGGGCAGTGAGCTGAGGACAGGGGCATTTTGGTTCTCGTGATTGGCATATGGCGGAGGCACTGGACACCTCAGGTCTCAGTCTAGATGGCTATAACACGATACCAGAGGCTGGGTAGCTTATAAACCCAGAAACGTACATCTCATAGTTCTGGAGGCTAGAATCCCAGGATCAGGTGCCGGCAGATGGGGAGGGCCTGGGTCACAGACAGCTGCCTTCTCCCCATGTCCTCACGGGGCAGAAGGAGCCAGAGGGCTCCCGGGGTCACTTCTCTGACAGCAATAATTCCATCCTGGGGACGAATCAGCACCCAAAGGCCCCATCTCCAGATACGCACACACTGTGGACTTAGGTTCCAATAACTAAACGTTGCAGAGATACACACATTCAGTCACAGAAAGAGCACTAGGAAGATAAATGCCCTGACCTCACCCTCTTTCCTCTCTCAGATTTCCCGCTGGAGCCTCCCACAAGCCCACCTCTGTAAGAGGCCCTCAGACAAGAGGGATTCACGTGCAGTCCAGTGGGTCTTAAACCTCAGCGTGCATCGCTCTCACCCACAGGACTAGACTGCTGAAGCAGGCTGGTGAGAATATCCAGAGTTTCTGATTCAGTAGGTCTGTGTGAGGCCTGAAAATCTGCATTTCTCATAAGTCCCCAGGTAATACTGACGCTCCTGTCCTTCATTTGATGGGGTAGTGGAAATGGAAGGGAACTATTCTGTCTACCACTGATTCTGACTAAAACAAAGCAACTGTTAAAAAAGCATTTTTCACAGAACTGGGGGGAAAAAAACCCTAGGTTGCATATCATACACAGAAACTGTGGTTAATTTTTAAAGGTATGATCATAGCATTTGGGTTATGCTTTCAGTATAAATCAGCTGTTGGAGAGGCTTACTGAATTATTTATCAACAAGATAATAGGATATCTGGTATTTGCAATAAAACACATTTTAAAAAAATAAGAAAAAATTGAAATGGCAAAATGTAAAAAACTATTAATGTTGAACTATTATGATGGCATAGGATTCAGAATACTTTTCTCTCTACTATTCTATATATTTTAAAATGTCCACAATTGTTTTTCTTTTTTTTTGTTTTAAGCAGAGGGGGTTTTTTGTTTTTGTTTTTAACTTCATGCCATGAGCTTTCTCTTAGTTATATATTATTTTCATCCATCTTTATTCTTTGGCCTGTGTGGGCCTCCCATCACAGTGGCCTCTCCTATTGTAGAGCACCGGCTCTGGGCACATGCGCTCCAGAGTGCTGGCTTATAATTGGACACACCGGTCCAGCTGCTCCATGGCATGTGGCATCTTCTGGGGCCAGGGATCGAACCGGTGCCCCTTGAACTGCAAAGCAGACTCTTTACCCACTGGACCACCAGGGAAGCCCCACAATTGAAAAGTTAAGAAAAAAAAAATCAAAGAAAATTTAATGTGGTTTAAAAGAAAAGCAAGAAACAGAAAGAGCACTAGGAAGATAAATGCCCTGACCTCACCCTCTTTCCTCTCTCAGATTTCCCGCTGGAGCCTCCCACAAGCCCACCTCTGTAAGAGGCCCTCAGACAAGAGGGATTCACGTGCAGTCCAGTGGGTCTTAAACCTCAGCGTGCATCGCTCTCACCCACAGGACTAGACTGCTGAAGCAGGCTGGTGAGAATATCCAGAGTTTCTGATTCAGTAGGTCTGTGTGAGGCCTGAAAATCTGCATTTCTCATAAGTCCCCAGGTAATACTGACGCTCCTGTCCTTCATTTGATGGGGTAGTGGAAATGGAAGGGAACTATTCTGTCTACCACTGATTCTGACTAAAACAAAGCAACTGTTAAAAAAGCATTTTTCACAGAACTGGGGGGAAAAAAACCCTAGGTTGCATATCATACACAGAAACTGTGGTTAATTTTTAAAGGTATGATCATAGCATTTGGGTTATGCTTTCAGTATAAATCAGCTGTTGGAGAGGCTTACTGAATTATTTATCAACAAGATAATAGGATATCTGGTATTTGCAATAAAACACATTTTAAAAAAATAAGAAAAAATTGAAATGGCAAAATGTAAAAAACTATTAATGTTGAACTATTATGATGGCATAGGATTCAGAATACTTTTCTCTCTACTATTCTATATATTTTAAAATGTCCACAATTGTTTTTCTTTTTTTTTGTTTTAAGCAGAGGGGGTTTTTTGTTTTTGTTTTTAACTTCATGCCATGAGCTTTCTCTTAGTTATATATTATTTTCATCCATCTTTATTCTTTGGCCTGTGTGGGCCTCCCATCACAGTGGCCTCTCCTATTGTAGAGCACCGGCTCTGGGCACATGCGCTCCAGAGTGCTGGCTTATAATTGGACACACCGGTCCAGCTGCTCCATGGCATGTGGCATCTTCTGGGGCCAGGGATCGAACCGGTGCCCCTTGAACTGCAAAGCAGACTCTTTACCCACTGGACCACCAGGGAAGCCCCACAATTGAAAAGTTAAGAAAAAAAAAATCAAAGAAAATTTAATGTGGTTTAAAAGAAAAGCAAGAAACAGAAAGGGGAGAAGCCAATCTCCTGTGAAGAGTTCTTATCTGCATATCTTTGCATACCAGTGTGAATCTATGGGAGGATAAATTCTTAGGCACAGACTGCATTTACGGTGCTGATAGTAACCTCTTTGCATGTATACAAAAGTTTAACAGTTAAGCGAACAGAATGTGGATGAGCCAGGTTTCTCACTGTCAGAGATGAAAGATGCAGATAAACAAGAAGGGAAGGCTAAATGAGCCCTGTGGGGCTGGATCAGTCAGAGGCATCGCTATGAACTCATATTTCACTTAATTTATACACAGAGAGATAGATACAGACCAGTTATAAGTGTGTGTGCTTACATGGGTTAGTATGCATACCTATGAATACCTTACTTCACTCAGTCTATGGAGAGGACCTGAAAGCAATTACACCTTAGCAGCAAAGTGCAGGGTCTTCCCCAGTGGCTCAGATGGTAAAGAATCTACCTCCAGTGCGGGAAACCCAGGTTCAATCCCTGGGCCGGGAAGATCCTCTGGAGAAAGGAATGGCTACCCACTCCAGTATTCTTGCCTGGAGAACCCCATGGACAGAGGAATCTGGCAGGCTCATAATCCATGGGATGGCAAAGAGTCTGACACAACTGAGTGGCTAACACTTTCACCTTTAGCAAAGAGCAAATGTAGAACTCGCATCTTGGTTTTCTAAATACCATTTTCCAATAAAAGGAACTAGGGATCCTTCAGGGAAATGGGTAATTCTATAGTGGGGGCAGCAAGAACTAAAATAACAAGTCTGGCGCATCTAGCAGTACCACAGAGCAAGAAGCTGATGAGCATAGAAAGGCTGGGGCACGTCAAAGCCACACAGGAGCCAACCTGAAAGAGGTCCCAATGGTCGAAGCTGGAACGATTTGAGCACCAAAATAAATAATCCAGTGTTGGATGATAATCTCAAACTATGAAATAAATATGCATGCATCACTACTGACATACATTGTCAAATACACACAGTAAAGGGGTAGATGAGACCAACTATACTTATTGTGCATAAATTTTTCCTGCTTCTGGGTTGGGGTTTCCTATGCAGCAGAGCAGCTCCTTTGCTGTGATCTATGGAAAGTCAGCCCTAGACACAATGGTTTGAAAAAAAAAAAAAAAAAGAGGAAGAAGAAAAGAGGGGCTTCCCTGGTGGCTCAATGGAAAAGAATTCTCCTGCCAATGCAGGAGACAGGGTTCAATCCCTGATCCTGGAGGATCCCGCATACAGCAGAGCAACTGAGCCTGTGAGCCACAACTATTGAGCCAGTGCTCTAGAGACTAGGAGCCACGACTATGGAGCCCATGTGCCGCAACTACTGAAGCCCGTGTGCCCTAGAGCCCGAGTTCCACAACAAGAGACGTCACCACAACAAGAATCCTGCTCACCTCAACTAGAGAGCAGCCCCCACTTTCTGCAACTAGAGAAGAGCCAGTGAAAACTCAGAATAGACATAAATAAATAAACTTTAAAAAATAAGAAGAGAAAAAGAAAAAACTAAGTAAAGAGAAATTTTGAAATCAACTAGCTCAAGCAAAAATACAAAACCTCTGGCGTCGGGCCCAGTGGCTCAGATGGTAAAGAATCTACCTCCAGTGCGGGAAACCCAGGTTCAATCCCTGGGCCGGGAAGATCCTCTGGAGAAAGGAATGGCTACCCACTCCAGTATTCTTGCCTGGAGAACCCCATGGACAGAGGAATCTGGCAGGCTCATAATCCATGGGATGGCAAAGAGTCTGACACAACTGAGTGGCTAACACTTTCACCTTTAGCAAAGAGCAAATGTAGAACTCGCATCTTGGTTTTCTAAATACCATTTTCCAATAAAAGGAACTAGGGATCCTTCAGGGAAATGGGTAATTCTATAGTGGGGGCAGCAAGAACTAAAATAACAAGTCTGGCGCATCTAGCAGTACCACAGAGCAAGAAGCTGATGAGCATAGAAAGGCTGGGGCACGTCAAAGCCACACAGGAGCCAACCTGAAAGAGGTCCCAATGGTCGAAGCTGGAACGATTTGAGCACCAAAATAAATAATCCAGTGTTGGATGATAATCTCAAACTATGAAATAAATATGCATGCATCACTACTGACATACATTGTCAAATACACACAGTAAAGGGGTAGATGAGACCAACTATACTTATTGTGCATAAATTTTTCCTGCTTCTGGGTTGGGGTTTCCTATGCAGCAGAGCAGCTCCTTTGCTGTGATCTATGGAAAGTCAGCCCTAGACACAATGGTTTGAAAAAAAAAAAAAAAAAGAGGAAGAAGAAAAGAGGGGCTTCCCTGGTGGCTCAATGGAAAAGAATTCTCCTGCCAATGCAGGAGACAGGGTTCAATCCCTGATCCTGGAGGATCCCGCATACAGCAGAGCAACTGAGCCTGTGAGCCACAACTATTGAGCCAGTGCTCTAGAGACTAGGAGCCACGACTATGGAGCCCATGTGCCGCAACTACTGAAGCCCGTGTGCCCTAGAGCCCGAGTTCCACAACAAGAGACGTCACCACAACAAGAATCCTGCTCACCTCAACTAGAGAGCAGCCCCCACTTTCTGCAACTAGAGAAGAGCCAGTGAAAACTCAGAATAGACATAAATAAATAAACTTTAAAAAATAAGAAGAGAAAAAGAAAAAACTAAGTAAAGAGAAATTTTGAAATCAACTAGCTCAAGCAAAAATACAAAACCTCTGCTCAAACACAACTATAAAAGGAGGAATTGTGCTTGCGTGTCGGTTTCATTCTATAGCCCACATCAACTGTAGCCACTGTGTGATAAAGAATTTCTAGTAGTAATATAAATACCAAATGCTGGCCTAGAACCTATGGAATAATCTTAAAATATAAAGAAAAACTGATCTTGAAATCATTGCATGCATTGCTTGCTCAGTCGTTTCAGTCACGTTTGACACTTTGCAACCCTTTGGACTAGCCTGCCAGGCTCCTGTGTCCATGGGATTCTCCAGGCAAGAATACTAGAGTGGGTTGCCATGCCCTCCTCCAGGGGATCTTCCCAACCCAGGGATCAAATCCAGGGAATGAACCCACGTCTCCTGCATTGTAGGCAGATTCTTTACCCACTGAACCAGTTAATTCCTACAAAACAGCTTTTTAAACACAACTGGAGAAATGTGCACTTGTTTTTAAAATGGAGTTATAACATCATACAGAAAGCCCACAGACACAACAGAATAATGTGTTTCACAATTAAGTTCAGATAGGTTACATTTGGTAAATTGAACAAACAAGCAATAATATGCACCCCCAGTGTGTTACAGTCCTCTTTTTCACCAACAAAGAATTGAGCACTTTGTATTAAACAAGACACTGGAGGGCTTCCCTGGTGGTCCAGTGGGTAAGGACACCGCCTTGCAGTGCAAGGGGCGCCGGTTCAATCCCTGGCCTGGGAAGATCCCACGTGCCGTGGAGCGGCTGGACCTATGTGTCCAACTACTGAGCCAGTGCTCTGCAGCGAGAGAGGCCACTGTGATGGGAGGCCCACACAGGCCAGAGAACAAAGATAAATAAATGAAAGACCAATAGAAGTGGCCAAAAAAAAAAAAACACAACAAGACACTGGGATTAGAAAAAATAAAGAGGCTAGATTCCTTGCTGGTTATTCACTATTCTTATATAAAGTTTCTAACACAGTGGAAGATGAAAATTTTAAACTCTTAGACATGAAAGCAATAGAAATCATGAAACTGTAAAATATGTACTATATTTTACTGGAGTACACCTCAGTAAATGACAGAAAAGGGGAGATTATGCGGAAAAAAAAAAAGAGAGAGGTGAATGACAGTAAGAAATTGCTTGAAACTTCAAACTACACAGCTAGAAACCTTGATGAGTAATATCAATTACTGTCTTTTGCATTGAAGGAATGAAGTCTTAAGTAACTCTGTCCTCCTTTTTGCCTTCTCA
The DNA here is from genome assembly GCA_022376925.1 of Tragulus kanchil. NCBI lineage: Eukaryota > Metazoa > Chordata > Mammalia > Artiodactyla > Tragulidae > Tragulus > Tragulus kanchil. The sequence goes on along the minus strand of JAIOJX010000003.1, from coordinate 126,999,612 downwards.
GCTATAGGTTGCTCAGGGATCTGAGATTCATACCGTCCTCATTCTCTAGGGAGTAACATGAAAGTGACTGTTAGAAAATAAAATGAGGGTTTGAAACCCTATACTTCAGAAGACAGAATCAGTTCCCTGATATTTAATCCCAGTCCTCACTGTGTTAAGAATGTCAGTGTTTCACATGCCCTGCTCAGGAAAAAGAATCGTTTCAATACATGCTTCTCTAGCTTTCTTCAGTTTGGTTACACCTCAGGGAGTTTAATTTCATACAGAGCTTTCAGATAGGGCTTTCCAGTGATAGGAGCAAATGCATTGCCATTAGACAGCAACTGGAAGTTGAAGAAAAATTGAAGGCAACCCAGACTGCTGATATTTGTTGAGAACTTTGGCCTTGTCCTGGAATCAGTCTTCAAGAACTAAGAAAGATGCGGAGCATCGGCAATCCCAGAGATAATAAAAAATATAAACATGATGGAATGAAAGACGATCTGATTGTATCTGGGGTTTATTTTCCGGCCATAAGGAGAAATAGCAGTGAGAAGTGGATGTCAGAGCTTTAACTAAACTGGACTGATTTCATGAAAGGCTTAAGAATCAGCCTGACTGGGAACAGAGAGGTAAACACCTGTGCTACTAGTCCACACACGAACAATGCGTTTATTTTCAAACGAAGAGCAGATAATGCTCCAGCTCTGGGAGGGGAAATCTCTTTTTCAGAGAAAGTGTGGACACCTGAAAGAAACGCAATTGTGTTGAGGAATGAAACACTTTTTAAAAGAAACGCAATTGTGGGTTAATGTATTCTTATATAAAGGTTCTAACACAGTGGAAGATGAAAATTTTAAACTCTTAGACATGAAAGCAATAGAAATCATGAAACTGTAAAATATGTACTATATTTTACTGGAGTACACCTCAGTAAATGACAGAAAAGGGGAGATTATGCGGAAAAAAAAAAAGAGAGAGGTGAATGACAGTAAGAAATTGCTTGAAACTTCAAACTACACAGCTAGAAACCTTGATGAGTAATATCAATTACTGTCTTTTGCATTGAAGGAATGAAGTCTTAAGTAACTCTGTCCTCCTTTTTGCCTTCTCAGCTATAGGTTGCTCAGGGATCTGAGATTCATACCGTCCTCATTCTCTAGGGAGTAACATGAAAGTGACTGTTAGAAAATAAAATGAGGGTTTGAAACCCTATACTTCAGAAGACAGAATCAGTTCCCTGATATTTAATCCCAGTCCTCACTGTGTTAAGAATGTCAGTGTTTCACATGCCCTGCTCGGGAAAAAAGAATCGTTTCAATACATGCATCTCTAGCTTTCTTCAGTTTGGTTACACCTCAGGGAGTTTAATTTCATACAGAGCTTTCAGATAGGGCTTTCCAGTGATAGGAGCAAATGCATTGCCATTAGACAGCAACTGGAAGTTGAAGAAAAATTGAAGGCAACCCAGACTGCTGATATTTGTTGAGAACTTTGGCCTTGTCCTGGAATCAGTCTTCAAGAACTAAGAAAGATGCGGAGCATCGGCAATCCCAGAGATAATAAAAAATATAAACATGATGGAATGAAAGACGATCTGATTGTATCTGGGGTTTATTTTCCGGCCATAAGGAGAAATAGCAGTGAGAAGTGGATGTCAGAGCTTTAACTAAACTGGACTGATTTCATGAAAGGCTTAAGAATCAGCCTGACTGGGAACAGAGAGGTAAACACCTGTGCTACTAGTCCACACACGAACAATGCGTTTATTTTCAAACGAAGAGCAGATAATGCTCCAGCTCTGGGAGGGGAAATCTCTTTTTCAGAGAAAGTGTGGACACCTGAAAGAAACGCAATTGTGTTGAGGAATGAAACACATTGTGTTGAAGAATGAAACATGTGATCTAGGGAAAGGCCAGTTTATCCAAGCTTTGGCTGGGTTACTGCTTTGTTAAGAGAAGGGACATATTTTTGAAACAACTGTGATTAACTGAGGCTTACTGTGCCTTCTTGTAATCACCTATAATTTTCAAAGATGACATTGCAGCTTGTAAGCCTGGTAAAAGAACAAATCAGGTGATGGTTTCTTAAAAAATACTTCCTATGTGTTTACTGTCTAGAATTTATCCCCAGACACAGAGGAACTCTTATGTTTTGCTATTTGCTAGTTTTATTAATACAGTCATTTTGTTGACTCAGTCTGGCTTCTATCTCTGTCTCTGGTTTCTCAACATGGTCATATTGCCATCAGTTATTTCCTATTTATCCAAGTTTACTAATCATGCTAAGTGACTAAGAAAAGCATTCTGCACAATTGTGATTTCAAATAAGATAAACTTTCACAATTTATCTTGAGTAGATTTTCTTTTTTCTTTTTTGGCTGCTCTGGGTCTTTGTTGCTGCTTGCAGGTTTTCTCTAGCTGTGGTTTGAAGGCTTCTCATTGTGGTGGCTTCTCTTGTTGCAGAGCTTGAGCTATAGGACCTGTGGGTTCCGGAAGTTGAAGCATGCAGGCTCAGTTACCGTGGTACATAGGCTTAGTTGTCTCACAGCATATGGAATCTTCCCTGACCAGGGACTGAACACATGTTCCCTGCACTGGCAGGCAGATTCTTAACCACTGGACCACCAGGGACATCCTAGTGGGCTTTCCTGCTCCATGTTCTCCTAAATTCAAAAGATAATACCTGAGTGAATTTTTCTTATGCATTCTAGAGCTCATAGACACAAGAACCCTGAGTCACAATGTAGCTCAAAGAAAAAATGTCAATTGCTACCACTGCTCTTGGGTCTCAGCTATTTCTGAACAAGAGGGCATTGTCCTGCCTCGAGTCTTCTTCAGCTGTGTGACTTCATGCAAGGTTAATACTTCATCTCTCTGCTCCTTTCTCCATCTGTAAAAATGGAGAACCAACTATTTTACAGGAGCATTTTTAGATTTTATAGTTAGCACTCATAAAAGTTTACCAACACATCTACCAGTGTCTTTAATCGACATCGTTTCTTCCACTTGGCTCCTTCTGCATTCAGTTTTCTTCTGATTGAAGTGCACTGCTTAAGTGTTCTTCTGTCACCCATACGTAAAACAGGGAATTGGAAAATCTGTTCTTTAACTTATTTCTGTTGTTTTTGCAAAACACCTGATGTGTGTCAAAGATGTGTTTCAGTTACATCTCTAAAGGAAACACAGCCAGCTGCCCTGAACCAGTTCAAGCCCAACTTGCAAGAGCTGCCCCTGTGCAGAGGAATTCTAGAAATGTCCAAAAGGTGCCTTCGCTTCATTACCATGCTAAGATCTCTGCCCAGGGGAGGAGCTGTATCTTGCTGGGCACAACTAGTGCCACGTGCAAGGGAACCAGAGGGACTGCAGGTCCCCCAGCTGTTCCTGGAAATCTCTGCTCTTCCCCCAATCGCTTATGACACATCTGCCTCTGACTTCATTTTAAAAAAAACCCACTTTTCTCCCTTCTTGGAGAAAATGTCTTTAGAGCATTAGCTTTCCCTTCTCTATTCCTTGATCAATAAATAAAGCTTCTGCTTAGCTTTTCCAAACCTGGAAAAGCCCTAGAGCTCTTGTTCAATGGGCTATACTGGCACCAGGCAAAAGAAGGATCAGACGGGGTCCAGCTGGTCGGAGTCAGCTGGTATCACTTTCAAAAATGATCTATAACTATATACAGTGATGGATGTTGACTAGATATTATGATGGTCATTTTGCAATAGGTACAAATATCAAATCATCATATTGTATTCCTGAATGTCACATAATGTTATATGTCAATGGCATGCTGCATTCCATGGGGTCGCAAAGGGTCAGACACAACTGGGCAACTGAACAGTAAAAGTACCCCAATTGGAATTTAAAAAAAAAAAAAAGCGGTACTTGATCACTGTAGATGCTCAATAAAGTATCTGCTGAATGAAAAACATTAAATCTAATCGACAAACCTCTGCCAAGTTCTTACCAAGTATAGAGTTGTTAATATTATGAGAAAAATAATGCGTAAGACATTGCTAGACCTAACCTCACTCACTAAAGAATACTTGCAGAGGACTGTCTAGACAGATGTGTGATGGATGCCTAAGTCCCCAACTTGATGCCAAAACAATTTGTTAAATAAAAACAAGAAAGATCTCTAATTAACAATCTGTTTACAACTTATTGAACTAGAAAAAGAACTAAACTAAAAGCTAGAAGAATGAACAACAAAAAAAATAAAGACTAGAGAAAATATAAATAAAACAGAGAACAGAAACACAATACAGAAAATCAATGAAACCTAAAGTTGGTTTTTCAGAAAAATCAGCACAATTGTGAATCTTTTAGTGAGATAGACTAAAATCCAATTAATAAAATCAGAAATGAAAGTGAGGACACTATGACTAATTCTACAGAAATAAAGAAGATTATGAGAGGACTGTGAATAAGTTCACGGCATCATTATTCATGCTAAAACATGGAAGCAATCCAAGTGTCCACTGACAGATGAATAGATAAGCAAATATGGATAGGCATACAACAAACTGTTATTCAACCTTAAAGAGGAAGGAAATTCTGTAATATGCTACAACATGGATGAACTTTATAGGCATGATGCCATGTGAAAGGAGCCAGTCACAAAAAGACAACTGCTTTATGATTTATTTCACTTATATGAAATACCTGGACAGCAAGCAAGGAAATGGGGACTTCAGTCATACAGCCACAAGGAACTGTACCTGAAAGTTCACTGCCATAGGAGCTTGAAAGAAGATCTCAGCTTTGGATCAAAAGACAACCCAACTAACATCCGGATCTTTAAACGTGTAAGGCCCCAAGTAAAAGAACAAACAAGAGAATGTGGCCCATCGACAAGAACAAAACCATCAATATAAAACTATTTTGAGATGGTCCAGATATTGGATTTAATGAGTGTTTTCAGAGGCTATTGTAAACATATTCAGTGATGTAGAGGGAAATATATTCAAAGGGAATATGGCCTTAGTAAGTGAATATATAATAAATCTTAGCAGGAAACATAAGCTACAAAAAATAAAATCAATTGTCTTGGATTAGGCACTGGATTCTCAGACATGACACCAAAAGCATGATCCACAAAAGAAAATTGGACAAACTAGAAATAATCAAAAATAAAACAAAAAAACCTTTTGTGCTTCAAAGGACACTATTAAGAAAATAAAAAGATAATCCACAAAATGGCAAAGTATAGGATTTACAAATCACTTATCTTTTTTCATGTTTATTTTATATTGGAATATGGTTGGTTTACAGCACAATGTCAGTTTCAGGTGGACAGCAAATGATTCAGTTACACACATACATCTATCTATTCTTTTTCAGTTTCTTTTCCCACATAGACTATTACAGAATATTAAGTACAGTTACCTGTACAAACCACATATCTAATAAAAGACTTATATCTAGGATATATAAATAAATCTTACAACTTAATAGGAATGACAAAGATCTCAAGTGAAAAATGGGCAAGGATCAGAACAGAAGATATCTTTCTTAAACCAGTTAACATATGAAAAGATGTTCAACATTGTTAGCCATCAGACAAATACAAATCAAAACCACAATGAAATATCACTTCATATCCACTAGGAGGCTTCAGTCACAAAGTCAGATAATTAAAAGTGTTAGGATGTGGAGAAACCTGAACCCTCACATGCTACTGGGGGGAATATGAAATAATACACCTGCCTTGGAAAACAGGTATTTCATCAAACGGTTAAACAAGGAGTTAGCAAGGACCTAGTAATTCCACTCCTAGGTTTCCACCTGATAGAAATGAAAATACACGTTCACACAAAACCTTATCCACAAAGGTTTCAGCAGCATATTCTTAAAAGCTAAAAGGTAGAAACAACCTAAAAGTCCATCAACAAATGGGTGCACAAAATGCAGTATATTTGTTACACTGGAATATTACTTGGCGGCATAATGGAATGAAGTTCTGATAAAAGCTATGCCACAGGGCTTCCCTGGTGGTCCAGTAGGTAAAGAGTCCACCTTGCAGTGCAAGGGGCACCAGTTCAATCCCTGGCCCGGGAGGATCCCACGTGCCGAGGAGCGGCGGGACCAACATGTCCGGTTGCAGCCGGAGCTCTGGAGCCCATGCACCCAGGGCAGGTGCTCTGCAGCAGGGGAGGCCGCTGCAATAGAAGGTCCACACAGGCCAAAGAATAATAGATGGATGAAAATAAATAAATAAGAAAACAATAAAAGGGCCAAAATTTAAAAAATAAAAATAAAAACGAAAAAGCTATGCCACGGGTGACCCTTGGAAAAAAAACATAAACAAAAAACCACTTTGTGTTTCCATTTATACGAAATGTCCAAAATAGGAAGACACAAAGACACAGAAAGCAACTTAATGGTCTAGGGCGTGGGGATGGGGTGCTGAGGGTAAGAGTTAAATGACAGAGGGCTTCTTTCTGAGGTGATGCAAATGTCCTAAAAATGACTGTGGTGACTCACGCATACCTGTTTTCACCAGCCTACCTTTATTTAAAAATAGAAACAGGATAATCAAATCTGGTAAGAAGCCAGCCAAAATAATTTTTAAATTACTTCTTAAATTATTGACATAAAGGCAATTATCATGAACAACAAGCCTTCCTATGCACTGAGATGTTCTAGTAATCTAGGTCCATGTATATAATTTATAAATAAATAATATTAAAGATCAGCAGTCAAAAGAGGTTAGAGATCACCAGGCTAGTCACATTCTCTCCACCCCTCCTCCCCTACTCCTGGGTTAGACTATTTTTACAAAGTTCAGGCTGCTGCTCTGAGCGCCTTTGCAGATCCCTTGAGCTCCTAAGTTTCTCTGTCCCCTCTTCCCCCAAGGTGCCTGGAGGAAGTCTGGCCTTGGGTACCAACTGCACGATTTGAGCCTGTTTTCCTTTGCCTCCATTCTAGATAGGTTGTCTGAGTTTCTGTCTCATATTTGAGCTCAACTTCCGAACCCAGGAATAAAGCCGATCTTCTGGGCTCATGATTCATTATTTTGATCCTGATACCCTCCTGGCCATCCTCTCTCTGGTACCTAGGAAAGATCCTGGCAGCTCGTGTGGCTAGGACACATCGCATAACAGGGCAAAGAATGCCAACACTTAGAGTTCTAATGAGTCGTTAACAATAACTTGCTCTAGGGATAAAGTTATTAAAATCTAAAGTTAAGAATAGAGTTAGTTTACAGGTGTTTTTTAAAAAAATAATCACGTAGCCTTAATGGAAAAACTAAGAACCAGCTGTCAAGGACCAAATGCCTTCCCAATATAAAACTACGTTTACATTGAAACTTTTAGAGTCTCAAGCTTTGTTGGTCTGTGTTCTCTCAGGACATGGACTGTACATCATGCATCTTTGTTTCCCAGGGCTTAACCCTGAAAATAACAATTAGTATTATTTGTAACTCAAGCTGCTACTTTTTAAACATTGACTATGTGCCAGGCTCTTGCTAAACACTCTGCAAATATCCTACTTAATCCTTTTGATAATCTTACTATTCCTCTTCATGGATGAAGAGATTAATCTCAGAAGCCCAGTAATTTACTTAAGAATTTAACAACTAATACATGGCCGAACCAGGATTTGAACCCAAGCCTTTCTCATTTTGAAACCCAGACTCCTAACAACTGTACTATAATGTCAAGGAGGAAAGACCTGGAGTGTAAGGAAGAGAGAAGTTTGCCACTGCCTACCAAGCCAGAAATAAAAGCATGGTGCTAGTTGGAAAATGTGACCTCCAGCCATGTTTCCAGCTAATTATAACCTCTCTGGCACTAAAGAGACTTGGTCATTACACTCTCAGATGCTGGAAGTCTCTTTCTAACATGTGTCACAGCAAAAAATTTACAGGAAAAAAGCAAAAGAAAAAAATATGATATTTGAACTTTTGTAAAGGTGGCTGAGGTTTCTTGGTGAGTCTAGTAATTACTGCTGGCACAGAAAGTGAAGCAATTTGCAAATTCATATCTCTTAACTTGGCACAAGGTAGCAATTTAAAGGAAAAACTATGGGTGGAAAAAGAATCACTGCTTACAGCAGCATTTAGAACCTGAGTGATGCAATTTTCATGGCATGTCTCCTCAGGTTGGAGGATTCATTAGCACCTATGCAGTACTTAAGTAATTTTGGACAAAACAAGTTGCACTATTTAAGCAGCAGCATTTTGGTATAAAAATCCACTTTAGCCTCGCATAACAGGGCAAAGAATGCCAACACTTAGAGTTCTAATGAGTCGTTAACAATAACTTGCTCTAGGGATAAAGTTATTAAAATCTAAAGTTAAGAATAGAGTTAGTTTACAGGTGTTTTTTAAAAAAATAATCACGTAGCCTTAATGGAAAAACTAAGAACCAGCTGTCAAGGACCAAATGCCTTCCCAATATAAAACTACGTTTACATTGAAACTTTTAGAGTCTCAAGCTTTGTTGGTCTGTGTTCTCTCAGGACATGGACTGTACATCATGCATCTTTGTTTCCCAGGGCTTAACCCTGAAAATAACAATTAGTATTATTTGTAACTCAAGCTGCTACTTTTTAAACATTGACTATGTGCCAGGCTCTTGCTAAACACTCTGCAAATATCCTACTTAATCCTTTTGATAATCTTACTATTCCTCTTCATGGATGAAGAGATTAATCTCAGAAGCCCAGTAATTTACTTAAGAATTTAACAACTAATACATGGCCGAACCAGGATTTGAACCCAAGCCTTTCTCATTTTGAAACCCAGACTCCTAACAACTGTACTATAATGTCAAGGAGGAAAGACCTGGAGTGTAAGGAAGAGAGAAGTTTGCCACTGCCTACCAAGCCAGAAATAAAAGCATGGTGCTAGTTGGAAAATGTGACCTCCAGCCATGTTTCCAGCTAATTATAACCTCTCTGGCACTAAAGAGACTTGGTCATTACACTCTCAGATGCTGGAAGTCTCTTTCTAACATGTGTCACAGCAAAAAATTTACAGGAAAAAAGCAAAAGAAAAAAATATGATATTTGAACTTTTGTAAAGGTGGCTGAGGTTTCTTGGTGAGTCTAGTAATTACTGCTGGCACAGAAAGTGAAGCAATTTGCAAATTCATATCTCTTAACTTGGCACAAGGTAGCAATTTAAAGGAAAAAACTATGGGTGGAAAAAGAATCACTGCTTACAGCAGCATTTAGAACCTGAGTGATGCAATTTTCATGGCATGTCTCCTCAGGTTGGAGGATTCATTAGCACCTATGCAGTACTTAAGTAATTTTGGACAAAACAAGTTGCACTATTTAACCATTTCGCTTTGTAGTTCCATGGCTTCACATTAGAAGTTTAAGCACACCAATTACTTCAACATTAAATACAGATATAAAATACCCAGTTCACATTCTTTCTCTTTTAAGTCTTGATCAACCATAAAATTTTCTCACTAATAAATTGTCAAGGGTTTATTCTATTATCTTAGTTTTGTTTTAGTCATAAAAATTGGAAAGTATACAATATTGCCCTTTTTGATTCTAAATACATTTTCTTTTTCTAAATACATTTTAATCCACACTATTTACACTGGTTTTTAATGGTTTTGTTGTTGCTCAGTTTCTAAGTTCTGTCCTACTCTGCAATCCCTTGGACTGCAGCACGCCAGGCTCCTCTGTCCTCCACTATCTCTCAGAGCTTGCTGAAATTCATGTTCACTGAGTCAGTAATGCTATCTAACCATCTCATCCTTGGCCACTCCTTCCTCCTTTTGTCTTAAATCTTGGCTATAAAGTGCAGTCACTCAGATGGGCAATGTTTTCACATCTCTCACATCTTCATTTTTTTAAAGATTTTATTGAATTTGTTACAATATTGCTTCTGTTCTATGGTTTGGCTTTTTGGCTGCTGAGGCATGTGGGATCCTAGCTCCCCAACCAGGGATCAAATCCGCATCCCCTGCATTGAAAGGCAGATTCTTAACCCCTGGACCATCAGGGAGGTCCCCCTTGCCTTCAATCTTTCCCAGCATCAGGGTCTTTTCCAATGAGTCGGCTCTTTGCTTCAGGTGGCCAAAGTATTGGAGCTTCAGCTTTAGTTTCAGCATCAGTCTTTCCAATGAATATTCAGGGTTGATTTCCTTCAGGATTGACTGGTTTGATGGTAGATAATGATACATAATGCCTAAGGTGACTGACCAGCTCCTAAGTCTTCTCTCCTCACTGGAAATGATCTCTGGCCAACAAGGATGAGTCCCATCAGCCCGGTATGTACTAAATAATCTCACTCTGGTCAAGGCAGAGTGATTGGGGCAGATGTATTTATAAACTGGATTCTGTTGATGTGATCCTCTGGATTCGGAATTGGAACCCAATTCCAGTCAGCTAAAGCGGCTTGCCCAAACTGACTTGGTAAAGGGAGGACTCTTTCCCCCAATAGACACTAAGAAGCCAAAGTAACAAAGGTAGCACTGACACTATTTTAGAGACAGACATCAGTGCTATGAGCTGTATTATGCTCCCCACCTCCCCACAATTTGTGTGTTGAAATCATAATTTTCAGTACCTCAGAATGTAACTGTATTTGGAGACATATCCAAATACTGCTTAAAAAGGCAGTTCAGAGTAGGCCCTGATCCAGTAGGGCTCCCCTGGTGGCTCAGCGGGTAAAGAATCTGCCTGCAATGCCGGAGGCCTCAGTAAAATCACTGGGTTGGGAAGGTCCCCTGGAGGAGGGCATGGCAACCCACTCCAGTCTTCTTGCCTGGAGAATCCCATGGGCAGAGGAGCCTGACAGGATCCAGTCCATGGGGTTGCAAAGAGTCAGACACGACTGAGTGATTTTCAGTTTCTTTCACTAATCCAATACGGCGGGTGTCCTCATAAGACCATGAAATGTGGAAACAGATACAGACAAAAGGAAGCTGTAAGGAGAAGATACCTACCGACAGGCAGAGAGAGGCCTGGAACAGTGTCTTCCCTCGTGGTTCTCGGAAAAAACCAACCCTGCTAACATCTCAGAGTTTCAGAGTTCTAGCCTACAGACTGAGAACAGAAATGCCTGTTTTTTAACTCACCTGGTCTGTGGGATCTGCTCTGGCAGCCCTTGCTGTTCAGTCGCTAAGCCATGTCCAACTCTTTGTGACGTTATGGATTGTAGCCCACTAGGCTCCCCTGTCTTTCACCATATCCTGAGATTTGCTCAGATTCATGTCCACTGAATGATGCTAACTCACCATCTCATCCTCTGCCCTAGCAAACTAATGAAACCATAAAGGAATGTGTCTGTTTGAGTCGCTTAGGATACAGCATAAACCCCTGGGACTTCCCTGGCGATCCAGGGGTTAGCAATCTGCCTTGCAGTACAGGAAATCCCTGGGGCACTAAGATCTGCAACTAAGCCTACACGCTGCAACTACAGAACCCACACGCGGCAACTAGAGAGTCCGTGCGCCGCAACAATAAGTCCCACATGCCACACTGAATATCCCACATGCTGCAACCGGGACCCAACAGAGCCAAACACATAAATACATGAATAGTTTTAAAACCCTGATGGCACAAGTATCAGAAGAGACAGAAACAAAGGAAATAGTCAAGCTCAGAATGACCTCAGAAAAAAATTATTCCCTCCTGAAAAGGAGAAAGAATTCAAGAGGGAAGTCTGAAACGGAAGGACTATTGTAAGTGAAGGGCCAAAGGAAATTTCTCAAGAGGGGTTCAAAGCAGATATTCTCAGCAAACAGTATCGATGACTGCTTATTAATTTACCGATTACTGATTATTGCTGTGAGGTAAGCCCCCAAATCTTCCACAAAGTCTATGACACCTGGAAACAGGGACCCAGAGCCAGAGGTGACCAGGAGAGCACCAGTCTGACATTTCCCAGCCTCTTACCTTGCTGTCCCTCAAGAAACCTCTAGAAATCACATGGAGGCCTCCAGAGTCTCAACTGGTGTGGAATGTGGTTCATGCCAACATTCTCTAAATCTCAGATCCTGGGATATCCTGGTTGACATTCGGATCTGCAGAGAAAGAAAAATGAAGCAGTGTAGATATGAAAGACCATGTGCCTCAAAGAGGGAGAAAATGAGAGTCATGAGGCTTTCTATTTCCTGGTTCAAATTCCTCATTTGACCAGACTGACTCCCTGCTGTTGAAATACTTACATTCCTTTATTTTTCTTAGGATAGCTTTATAGCCTCAAAAATCTCTGCTTTTTTTTTTTTTTTTTTTTTTTGCTTAAAACTCTAGGTGGTTTCATTTAAAATACACGTTAAAGGGGCATGAAAAGTAAACAGCGAAACCAGGTAGGCCACTGTGGGAGGCTTAGATCACACACCCTGCTATTCCAGGGAGAATGCTTGATATTACAGCAATACGGGGAGCGATGCAGCCATCTCGTTTGTCCAAACTAACGTCCCACAGAGCACCTGACCCAGCAGTGGGCAGGAGGTTAACAAGTATGGTAGTACGCTATAAAAACAAAGTATTCCGAGGTCAAATATGTTGGGAAATACTAACACAGAATAAATAGCTTGCTTGGGTCAGTCGGTCCTGAGAGATGGGCGAGCGCCATTCCAAAGGGACAGGCGATGGCCTTCATTGCCCTCAGCCGATCGAAAGGGAGTCGGGTTCAGAATAAATAGCTTGTAACCAGTAGAAGACCCTTTTTTTTTGGAAGGGGGTGAATATAAAACCCTTTCTTCCCATTTACTGAGTGGCAGGAATAAAAGAAGGCATGTTATTGAAAGGAACTTTCAAAATAATTGTCTCTTTAACAGTAACAAACATGAATAAAAGTAGCTAAATAATAGGAAAAAAAAGTCAATTTGAAGATCAAAATCTAGTTCACCTCTAAGAGTATGATGTAATGATTAAACAAGTTCTAGCAATAAGCTGCCAAAATTTCCTTAACTCTTTCCTCATGCTAAAGAATACCTATTTTAAAATGTTTTATGGTAACAAATTAAAGAAAACAAAAAAACAATGTTTTATGATAATTAATAAGTTACTTTATAAAAAGTGCTTAGAAGTGACAGACATCCTACAATCTCAGTCCTTATTATGAAAAAGCCATAGTCCTGACACTGAAGGAGGCCAAAGCTGGAGGACTGACGTTTTGCTGTTGTTCGGTGGCTCAGCTGTGTTTGACTTCGTGACCCCATGAACTGCACTGCTCCCAGCTCCTCTGCCCATGGGCTTCTCCAGGCAATACTGGACCGGGTTGCCATTTCCTTCTCCAGGGGACCTTCCCAGATCAGAAAGTAAACCTGTGTCTCCTGAATTGGCACGTGGATTCTTTACCACTGAGTCAGTCACCAGGAAAGCCCTCAAGACTTACTATAAAGCTCCAGTGATCAGGACAGTCTGGCATTGGCAAAAGAATAAACAAATAGATCAGTAAAACAGAACAGAGTCAAAAATAGAACCCATCCAGTGGGAGGCTTGCACACACCCTGCTATTCCAGGGAGAATGCTTGATATTACAGCAATACGGGGAGCGATGCAGCCATCTCGTTTGTCCAAACTAACGTCCCACAGAGCACCTGACCCAGCAGTGGGCAGGAGGTTAACAAGTATGGTAGTACGCTATAAAAACAAAGTATTCCGAGGTCAAATATGTTGGGAAATACTAACACAGAATAAATAGCTTGCTTGGGTCAGTCGGTCCTGAGAGATGGGCGAGCGCCATTCCAAAGGGACAGGCGATGGCCTTCATTGCCCTCAGCCGATCGAAAGGGAGTCGGGGTCAGAAGAAATAGCGTGTAACCAGTAGAAGACCCGGTTTTTTTGGAAGGGGGTGAATATAAAACCCTTTCTTCCCATTTACTGAGTGGCAGGAATAAAAGAAGGCATGTTATTGAAAGGAACTTTCAAAATAATTGTCTCTTTAACAGTAACAAACATGAATAAAAGTAGCTAAATAATAGGAAAAAAAAGTCAATTTGAAGATCAAAATCTAGTTCACCTCTAAGAGTATGATGTAATGATTAAACAAGTTCTAGCAATAAGCTGCCAAAATTTCCTTAACTCTTTCCTCATGCTAAAGAATACCTATTTTAAAATGTTTTATGGTAACAAATTAAAGAAAACAAAAAAACAATGTTTTATGATAATTAATAAGTTACTTTATAAAAAGTGCTTAGAAGTGACAGACATCCTACAATCTCAGTCCTTATTATGAAAAAGCCATAGTCCTGACACTGAAGGAGGCCAAAGCTGGAGGACTGACGTTTTGCTGTTGTTCGGTGGCTCAGCTGTGTTTGACTTCGTGACCCCATGAACTGCACTGCTCCCAGCTCCTCTGCCCATGGGCTTCTCCAGGCAATACTGGACCGGGTTGCCATTTCCTTCTCCAGGGGACCTTCCCAGATCAGAAAGTAAACCTGTGTCTCCTGAATTGGCACGTGGATTCTTTACCACTGAGTCAGTCACCAGGAAAGCCCTCAAGACTTACTATAAAGCTCCAGTGATCAGGACAGTCTGGCATTGGCAAAAGAATAAACAAATAGATCAGTAAAACAGAACAGAGTCAAAAAATAGACCCATCCATCTAAAAAATAGGCAAACAAAAAAAATTGACCCACATATCTAAATACAGAGTAAAGGCAATACAGTGGAGCAAAGTGTTTCCAACAAATTGTGCCAGAACAATTGGACACACAAAAATATGAATCAAGACACGGACCTTACACCCTTCACAAAAGTTAACACAAGATGAATCATAGACCTAAGTGTAAAATGCAGAACTATAAAATTCTTAGATGATAATATTAAGAAAAAATTAAATGACCTTGGATATATCAATGACCTTTATCAGTTATATTAAGATGATTAATTAATCTACATTGTAAATAGATTCCCACCATTAAGTTAATTAACATATCCATCACCTCGTATTTTACCTTTTTATCTTTTGGGGAGAAAATTTAAGTTTTACTTTCTTGGCAAATTTCAATTATACAATACAGGATTATCAACTGTACTGACCAGGCTATTCCTTATGTGTTCAGACTTCATTCATCTTATAACTGGAAGTGTGTACTCTTTCACCAGCCTCTCCTATTTCCCCAACCCCTGAGTTCCTGACAACCCACATTCTTCCCTCTTTTCCTATACATTCAACTTTTTTTAAAGTAATACCATGCAGTATTTGGCCTCCTTGGCTAAATTTATTCCTGAGGGTTTTATTCTTTTTGATGCAATTATAAATGGGGTTGTTTTCTTAATTTTTCTGTCAGTTCACTGTTAATGTATAGAAACTCAACTGATTTTTATTAATTTTGTATCCTGAAATTTTACTAAATTTATTGGTTCAAACTTTTTTGGGTGGCGTCTTTAGGATTTTCTATACAATATTACCTGCATGAAAGTGAAATGTTGGTTGCTCAGTCATGTCTGACTCTTTGCAACCCTGTGGCCTCTAGTCCACCAGGCTCCTCTGTCCAATTCTCCAGGAAAGAATACTGGAGTAGGTAAATCTGTTTCCCGTAACTCCACCTGGGTTGGAAGCAGGAATCTTAATGCTTCGCTCTTAATGTTATAGCACAACCTTTTTCAAAGGAATGTTCTCAGTTACTAGAACCACTTCCATGGACAGCCACAAGTTCCTGGAAGTCTGGAGCAGTCAGGAGCCAGTGACGGGTTCAGGGGTATGTAAGCCTATTCCTTTGCTTCTGAGGGGGATGAACTTTTTGTAATTTGTGCTCCAGAGTTCCCTGGGATCAGGCTGATACTGAAGTCATACCCTTGCTTTTCTTATTCTCCTTTCTGGTCCTGCCTTCCTAACTCCCTAACTAGTTTCATATTGGAGCACATTTCTAATAAATCACTTGTATGTGACTAGGCATTTCAGTGTCAACTTTTGGAGAATATAACCTGAAATTAATTTGCATTTTAAAATTGCTCTTTTGTAAAAATGTCCCCTTGACTGGTCTATCTTGCTTTTGCACTCACATTTTTTGAATTGTTCACTTGTCCCAAAGAACTTTAGAATAAAGGTGTTGAGCTGAATAGACATCTAGATTACATCTAATCAAACTCCCTCATTTAATAAATGAAGCAACTGAGGTTCAAGATGTTAAATAAATAACTAACTCACATTCCACACACTAAGGACAACTGAGGCAAGCTCAAATGAGGTTTCTTGATTTGGGCTTATTCAGGTAAAACGTGCTCTTAATTTCATTGTGATCAGGTTTTAGTAGATGTAGGATACTGTGTTGCAAGCCTTTACTTATGAATATTGGCAGATATGAATGTTTGTGCAAACTTCTTCAGCAGGTGCAGGTTTATACTTGTACCAGTTTGTCTACTTTTCTCATTTAATGATCTGTGAACATTAACTCTTGGTAAAGTGTAAAGGAAGTGACTACTTGCATTTAAGAAAATCTTTTAAATTTAAGTCTATAACCAAAAACTAATACATCTCTTTCTCTCCTCTTCTCTTCCTCCCTTTCTGTCTGTCGGTCTCTCTCTCTCTGCCTTCCTTCCTTTTTCTTCCTTCAATCATAAGTAATGTGTATTTGAAGTAAAAGTCAGAGTCTTCGATAACTTACTAGTGTGCAATGATTGTATAATAGAGTGCTATGGTCTTGGAACTGGTGGCCATGTTGAATTTTAAGCCAAGAGAAGAAATGGAGCTATTTCTGGATTCCTTATTTTCATCTTTTCCAATTTATTCTTATTTTGTAACACATATTTCAGTACTTTCTTAATTTTACTTTCTGGTAGATTTCCTCAACTGTGTCTTCCAATCCTTGCTGACTTTGTTTCTGCAAACATATCTCCCAACATATCTTTCCGATATCTCTTTTTAGCAGTTCATTATTTTAAATTGGATTATAATTGCTTTACAATTGTGATTTTTAATGTGCAGTTATTACTTTTTGCACATTTCTAATAAATCACTTGTATGTGACTAGGCATTTCAGTGTCAACTTTTGGAGAATATAACCTGAAATTAATTTGCATTTTAAAATTGCTCTTTTGTAAAAATGTCCCCTTGACTGGTCTATCTTGCTTTTGCACTCACATTTTTTGAATTGTTCACTTGTCCCAAAGAACTTTAGAATAAAGGTGTTGAGCTGAATAGACATCTAGATTACATCTAATCAAACTCCCTCATTTAATAAATGAAGCAACTGAGGTTCAAGATGTTAAATAAATAACTAACTCACATTCCACACACTAAGGACAACTGAGGCAAGCTCAAATGAGGTTTCTTGATTTGGGCTTATTCAGGTAAAACGTGCTCTTAATTTCATTGTGATCAGGTTTTAGTAGATGTAGGATACTGTGTTGCAAGCCTTTACTTATGAATATTGGCAGATATGAATGTTTGTGCAAACTTCTTCAGCAGGTGCAGGTTTATACTTGTACCAGTTTGTCTACTTTTCTCATTTAATGATCTGTGAACATTAACTCTTGGTAAAGTGTAAAGGAAGTGACTACTTGCATTTAAGAAAATCTTTTAAATTTAAGTCTATAACCAAAAACTAATACATCTCTTTCTCTCCTCTTCTCTCTTCCTCCCTTTCTGTCTGTCGGTCTCTCTCTCTCTGCCTTCCTTCCTTTTTCTTCCTTCAATCATAAGTAATGTGTATTTGAAGTAAAAGTCAGAGTCTTCGATAACTTACTAGTGTGCAATGATTGTATAATAGAGTGCTATGGTCTTGGAACTGGTGGCCATGTTGAATTTTAAGCCAAGAGAAGAAATGGAGCTATTTCTGGATTCCTTATTTTCATCTTTTCCAATTTATTCTTATTTTGTAACACATATTTCAGTACTTTCTTAATTTTACTTTCTGGTAGATTTCCTCAACTGTGTCTTCCAATCCTTGCTGACTTTGTTTCTGCAAACATATCTCCCAACATATCTTTCCGATATCTCTTTTTAGCAGTTCATTATTTTTTTAAATTGGATTATAATTGCTTTACAATGTTGTGTTAGTTTCTGTTGTCCAACAATGTGAGCTAGCCATATATATACATATATATATCCCCTCTCTCTGAGCTTCCTTCCCATCTCCCACCATCCCATTCCTCTAGGTCATCCAAGATCCCTTTCTTATCCTCCAAAAATTACACTTTCAGATAGTCTTCTGCTCCTGTTTCACGTAATTGGTATCTTTTCTTATTACTTTGAAGAAATTAATATAGTGGGTATTTAAAATTATTATTAGTCTATTCCCTACCTTCACTACTTTTTGCAAATTCTTTTTTATCCATGAATTTCTTTTTGTCTTTTTCATGTTAGATACTCTCAATATTTTAGAATGAGGCACAAAAATGCTAATTTGGGTTCTGTGTGCCAAGGCGGGACTTATTTGTTTAAATTAGGGTGATGTCGACTGGGAGGCTTAACACTAGAGGATGGCATCTCACCTTTGGCACTATTGTCAGTCTGGATCAGCTGATCACGCGAGGGGCAGTGAGGGAGGTGCAGGGGGCACAGCCCAGGGCACTGCACCATGTTTAGTAGCACCCCTGGCTCCTATCCAGTAGGTGCCAGGAGCACACCTCACCCCAACTTCTCCAGATACTGCCAAACAGGCCTTGGGGGCGAGGTCATCCATGGTTAATAACCACTGCCTTAGGGTGATGAGAGTTTTCAGAGATTTGGGGGGAGAAATTCTCCAGTTTTCTGCTTTCACAGTGAGGAGTATGAACCTGGTTATCAGCATTCAGAAACCAAACAGAGGAATGGATCTGGGTGTCTCACCACTCAGTATAGAAACTGTGACCTAGTCTCTGAAGTAGGCAGAATAATAGTCTCTCAAAGCCATCCACATCCTAAACCTGGGACCCTGTGAATACGTTCTGTCACCCAAGAGAGGAGAATTAAGACTGCAGATAAAATGAAGATTTGATAATCAATTTACCTTAAAGTGGGGAGATTACCCTGGATTATACAATTGGATTTAAATATGAAAGAGGAAGTAGCAGAACCAATGTCAGAATGAGGCAATGTGCAGGGCTTCCCCTGGTGGTCCAGTGGGTAAGGACACCGCCTTGCAATGCAAGGGGTGCCAGTTCGATCCCTGGCCTAGGAAGATCCCACGTGCCGCGGAGCAGCTGGACTGATGTGTCCAATTACCGAGCCAGAGCTCTGGAGCGCATGCGCCCAGAGCCTGTGCTCTGCGACAACAGAGGCCACCACGATGGGAGGCCAAAGAACAAAGATGGATGACAATAGAGAAATGAAAGACCAATAGAAGTGGCCCGCCCGTCCCCCTCCCTCCCCACCCCACTCCCCAAAGGATAAATTAAAAAAAAAAAAATAGAATGAGGCAATGTGGGAAAGACTTGACTGGCCATTGCTGGCTTTGAAGAAGGAAAAGGGCCTTGAGCCCAAAACACAGGCAACCTTTAGGAGTTGGAAAAGAAGCAAAGATTCTCTCCTGTAGCTGCTAGAAAAAAGAACTCAACATCACTGACTCACTGTATCTTAGAATGTTGAACACAACCCCAATCCAATGCCCCGAGACTATTTACAGATACCTGTGCCTCCAATCTCTTAAGTTTTCCACGATTTTGCAGAGGAGATAGATTTGCTTTTATGATTGCAAGTAGACTTCCTCTTTCTCAATTCTGCTAAATCAATCACCACTCATCTTTGCTCCTTCTTTCAAAATTTATGGACACCTCTTCTCTGTTCCCCCTCTCATTCTTTTTGATCCTTAAGAGTTCACGCTGCTTTTTTTTTTTTGGTTGAACTGGGTCTGTGTTGGAGCAAGGACTTCCCATTGTGGTGGCATCTCCTGCTGTGGAACACAACAGGCACTAGGGTTTTCGTAGCTGCAGTATGAGGACTCAGTTTCGCACAGCATGTGGAATCTTCCAGACCAGGGATTGAACCCCTGTCCCCTGCACTGACTGGCAAGTTCTTATCCACTGTGCCTCCAGGGAAGTCCAAGTTCATGGGGCTTTGATTCTTGACTGTCATTTTACTAGACTTTATCAAATAATGGAAATAAACATCCATGTTTACCTAGTCTTATTTTTAGCTGACATTTTTTGGGCCTTGTTGCATACTAAGCAAAGTCAGACATGACTGAGCATGCACACATGCAGTCACGCACTGTGTACTAAGGTTTTGAATAAAGCCTCATGTTAATTATATTGTTTGAATTTCACAGTAACCCTAAGAGTTCATTACTGCCACTTTCATTCACATTTTATAAATAAGAAAAAGTTGACTGGTTTAGGTGACAGAGCTAATATGGAAGAGAATCAGGATGGAATCCAAGTTTTCTTGACTTCCAAGCCTGTTTCCCTAAGCAATTACGCAATCTTGCTAATTTTCACAAGTTACACTCTAGAGCAGGGGTCAAACCCAGCCTGCGATTTGTTTATAAAATTGATTAGAACACAGCCACTCCCATTCATTTGCCACTCTTTGTATCTGCTTTTGTGCTACAATGTTAGACCTGAATAGCTAAAACAGAGACAGTCTGCCCCAGAAACCCCCAAATATCTCATCTCTGATCCTTTATAGAAAAATCCGTTGACCGCCGCAATAGAAAATAATCTTATTACTAAGTTTTGAGGTCATAAAACTTTTGTTACTGTATCAAAGGCATTCTTTTTATTGTTCCTTCATTCCTTTGTTACCCGGCAGATAGCAATCTTTGGTTGTGATTAAAAAGAAAAGTCTCTAAACCAGTCTCCTTTGTGAAGTCTTTCCCATTCGCAGTAATCCTGGCTCAGTTTTTTGTGTCCCTACCTTAATTATTCGAATCATTCTACTTAATGGATTTTGATTCACATAACACTAGTTATGATTCCCCCTAGGATCTAGCAAGTGCTGCCCCTGAGGAGACATTTACTCCGAAAGTATTCTGAGTGTCTGTGCTAGACACTAGAGATACAAAGATGAACATGGCAACTTGTGATTAATATGTACTCTATTTAGTTGGTACAACAATAGAGAGAAGCTGAGCAATGGAGGCTGAGCTTATGCTCCTGCAACAACTGCAGCAGGGTCACTGGAAGTACCTGAGTAACATCCCTGACCTACCCAACCAGAATCTCTGAAGGTAAGGTCCAGTGTAAACCTCAGATTATACATCAGCAGGAACACTGTAGAATCACTCCATCAGTAGACAGGAAGAACTGTTTTTAAATATCCAAGTATTATGAGAGAGTAAGAACAAACCTTACATGATCTCCCTTAAATCAAACCAATTTCTGTCAAAATGTGATCTCCTGTACAAATGAACTTATTTACAAAACCAAAGAACAAACTTACGGTTACCAGGGTGGAAGAGTGAGGGGACAGGACAGTTAAGGAGTTTGGGATGAACATACAAGCATGGACGTACAGAGTGCTGTGTTTTAGATGGAGAACCCACATGGACCTACTCTGTAGCACAGGGAGTTCTGCCCAAGATTATGTGGCAGCTTGGATTGGAGGGGAACTTGGGGGAGAAAGGATCCATGTATGGGTATGGCTGAGTCACTCTGTTGCCCACCTGAAAACATCATAACATTGTTAATTGACGGTGTTGTTGTTTAGTCACTAATTATGTCTGACTCTTTTGCAATTCCATGGACTGTAACCTGCCAGGCCTCTCTGTCCATGGGATTTTCCAGGAAGGAATACTCGAGTGGGTTGCCATTTCCTTCTCCAGGGGATCTTTCCAACCCAGGGACTGAATGCATGACTCCTGCTTCGCAGACAATTTATTTACCAATGTGCCACCAGGGAAGTCCATGAAAAGTTAAAAAAAAAAAAACGTGATCTTGTACTGCTCACTTCCTCTATCCAAAAGATGAACAGATATGCTCACCTGGGAACTAGGACATTTTCCCCATCTCTAACTAAATTTGTCCTTTTTTCACCACTGTACCCTGTGCCTGGCAGAGTTTCTGGCACATAGTAGTTTTCAAGAATTTGCATTCTGCTGTTGACTGTCCAAAGCTAAGCCTCTCTAAGCTGTCCTCGTATGTGGAAATAGGAGTTTTTCCAACATTAGACTGGAATGTATGAGGATCTTTGAGTACAAGGAAGATAACATACCCAGGCAAATGTTTGGTCCACCCACATCTTGTTTTTCTCCCTCTAGAAATGCTTCCTTCAAACTCTCAGGGCCACAGTGGGGAATATCAACACCCCTCAAGGCTGAGCTCGACCAAGCCAACTGGCAGAAAGGTCAGGCACAATGGATCCTTCCTCGTTGTAATCTTTCTCTAGAGGCTTTAGTCCGCAGAATTGCAGAGTACATTTTTTAAAAAGAATTATCTACCTCTGAGGATGACAGATACCCAGGTTATCTATGATGAGAGGTTTGTAACAATGGACTCTTGCTGTACCTGACACAGATCTTCCCCTCCCACGGGAACTCTGAATTATTTTGCTGGAGGCTACAACATTCTGAGTAGAGTGCTGGTAGCTGACGGGAGGTGGGGATAACTCATCTGGTACAAGCTTAGCAGAGCTGAGCCGCTGCAGCTTGTTGGGCTAGCCTTTGATGCAGACTGGTTGGACGGGTTCTGGATCTACAGAAGAACCGGTCTGACTGGCCTGCTGTGCCAACATATTCTGGTTTGATTCCATGTTCCACAGACGGTAGAAACCTGCCCAGCCAGTTAAATGAAAGGCATATTAGGTTATCCATTGCACACCTTATATAGCTTAGATGCAGCAGAACTCTTCCACACAGCAGTGGTGTCCAGCAAACTCTAGCAAGGTCCAGAGAGGTGTCTCCCACTGATTTACTGTGAAAGTTCATAGCCTCAGGGAAAGTCTGCAGTGAACCACCTTCCACTTCTGACCAAAAGCAGACGTTTTTTTAATAAATTGAAGGGTAAGTTAATATATTTTTTATCTTTCTCAATTTTCTATGCACTTCTGGAAGGTTCAGAAG
The DNA here is from genome assembly GCA_022376925.1 of Tragulus kanchil. NCBI lineage: Eukaryota > Metazoa > Chordata > Mammalia > Artiodactyla > Tragulidae > Tragulus > Tragulus kanchil. Next base: position 126,976,793 of record JAIOJX010000003.1, on the reverse strand, counting down.
TGACATTTATGAAGAGATGTCTTTTGAACATGCTAATACCTGCATTATATTGTTTATAGAAATTTGCTTAAATATTGTTTTATACTACTTGCATATATGTTCATTGATTTGTTTGGATGAAGGTTGCCTGGTATATAACACACTTTGCTGTTCTTTTTTCTAAGTCGGGCATGGGTATAGTCATTAAGAAAGCTGGATTGAATAATTTTGCTAAATATATTTCACCTATTAATGTAATGATTTATCTTAAGCCACTTACTTCTTTGATAATATATTATTATATTTTACAGGCTGTTGCTAGATTGTAACATTTTATATGACAAATTTAATTGCGTATGGAATAATAACTGCCTTTTTAAGGCATAAAAAAAAAAAGACAGTGTATTCTTCTGGGTGACCCTCAGTACCTTAAAAGAACAATTCACAGCAAGAAGTGAGGAGTGTGAAAAACAAAGATTGTGGAATCTGGTAACTGATTAACTATTGGAGCTCAAAAGCACTTGCTGAGTTGAATAGAAAGGAATGAAGACAGGTTTTGTCATGCCTATTAGGTCTGAAAACCTTTTTAAGTTAAAGAATACTTGGATCTTCTTTTAGTTGATATTTTAAAATAATTCTTTTGCCTCTCTTTTTCATTGATCTAGTCATTTATTTTAGTAATTGGTGACATTTAAAATGAAAGTTACAATCCCTTTAGATTTATGTTGGCATACCAAATTGCCTCCTTAGTTATTAATATTAGACTGAACTGAATATACACATCTTTTGGGCCATTTAACAAAACAGCTGACATATGAATTTTATCATGAAATTAAAAATAACTTTTAAAAACAGATTTACACTAAACACTTTCCTTTCAAGGATTATCTGTAGACCATCATGTGATTCACCTTGAACTGAGCAAGTCAGAGGATTTATTTTCATTGCCTCTTCAGAATCTTTACTTTGTCATTGTTTTCAAACTCAAGGGCTATCAGAGTTTCTTCACAATGAGAATAAAGAACTTTTAAAAAGTAAGTTCAGATGAGATTCCGTTTTTGCAAGGAAATCTTTAGATGCTTGCCTACTCTAAAGCAATTCTGTCTAAAACTTTTGATATTCAGCTGAATCTCTAAAAAGCTATGTAATGTTGAATCTGCAAAAGGAATGTGCTGATTCAGCAAACCAAAAAATTAATTTTATTCAGCATAAAGTGTATTATGACAAATTTTGAGAATATGGATCAAAATTTTAGTTGATTGAATTTTTCTCTTTTCAGTTAGTCTTCAGGCTATATAGAGATATATGTCAATAGCATATACTTTTAGTGTTCCTGGTAAGTATATTTTATATACATATATAATAACTTAAAATTTTCAAATCTTACTATGTTTAAAACATAGGGCTTACTCTTTAAACATAACTTAATTTGGGATTCCAACTTATTTATTAAGCATTTTTTATGTTTATAGTTTTGAGGAAAGTTATTTAGGACCTAGATATATATTTCATTTAAAATGTATGGGTATAATTTCAAGTCTATGCTACATTTTGGAGTGGGAATCTGTAGTTTTCACTTAATGGGAATTTTAGTTTCAAGCAAAGTCCTGTTAAATATGACTTTTATATATTTACCATAAACTGATTCCTCTAAAATACTGATACATTGTGACATTTGGATTAAAATTAAGGATATATGAATGTATCAATCAAGAGTCTATATATGTATGCATATGTATTTTATCTAGCCCTGCACTACCGGAGGGCCGAGGTCAAAAACCGTTCCAGTCATTTAATAACCTTTTTATTTCCTACATCTAGTTGGGGATGCATTCCTGTCTTTGTTGCTGGCCGCAGAGTTTCACACAATGACTCTCTTGTCAACCATGCTAACTTTCTTAACTATCACCTCTTTCCTTCCTGAATACATTCAGGGGGTTCCTGCCAAAAGCACATAAAATCATGACATTTCTGAGCTGGAAGGACTCTTCAAGAATGACTAATGAATTCACTTTTTAGTTGAATGAAAAGCCCCCAAATGTAGCTGAATCACTGTTACACAGTCTAATGGCAGAGGCAGCAACAGCCCAGCCCAACTTCCTGATACCAGCCCAGACTAGTATTTTTTTTTAACTACTCTACATTGATTTTTCTGAAGACTACACGAGATTCCGTTTTTGCAAGGAAATCTTTAGATGCTTGCCTACTCTAAAGCAATTCTGTCTAAAACTTTTGATATTCAGCTGAATCTCTAAAAAGCTATGTAATGTTGAATCTGCAAAAGGAATGTGCTGATTCAGCAAACCAAAAAATTAATTTTATTCAGCATAAAGTGTATTATGACAAATTTTGAGAATATGGATCAAAATTTTAGTTGATTGAATTTTTCTCTTTTCAGTTAGTCTTCAGGCTATATAGAGATATATGTCAATAGCATATACTTTTAGTGTTCCTGGTAAGTATATTTTATATACATATATAATAACTTAAAATTTTCAAATCTTACTATGTTTAAAACATAGGGCTTACTCTTTAAACATAACTTAATTTGGGATTCCAACTTATTTATTAAGCATTTTTTATGTTTATAGTTTTGAGGAAAGTTATTTAGGACCTAGATATATATTTCATTTAAAATGTATGGGTATAATTTCAAGTCTATGCTACATTTTGGAGTGGGAATCTGTAGTTTTCACTTAATGGGAATTTTAGTTTCAAGCAAAGTCCTGTTAAATATGACTTTTATATATTTACCATAAACTGATTCCTCTAAAATACTGATACATTGTGACATTTGGATTAAAATTAAGGATATATGAATGTATCAATCAAGAGTCTATATATGTATGCATATGTATTTTATCTAGCCCTGCACTACCGGAGGGCCGAGGTCAAAAACCGTTCCAGTCATTTAATAACCTTTTTATTTCCTACATCTAGTTGGGGATGCATTCCTGTCTTTGTTGCTGGCCGCAGAGTTTCACACAATGACTCTCTTGTCAACCATGCTAACTTTCTTAACTATCACCTCTTTCCTTCCTGAATACATTCAGGGGGTTCCTGCCAAAAGCACATAAAATCATGACATTTCTGAGCTGGAAGGACTCTTCAAGAATGACTAATGAATTCACTTTTTAGTTGAATGAAAAGCCCCCAAATGTAGCTGAATCACTGTTACACAGTCTAATGGCAGAGGCAGCAACAGCCCAGCCCAACTTCCTGATACCAGCCCAGACTAGTATTTTTTTTTAACTACTCTACATTGATTTTTCTGAAGACTACACGAGATCTATTCTGTGTTCCAAAAGATTTGTAAAAAGGTAAAATTGTATAAGTTATGTTGAGGAGTATTTGCTGAACCAAGAAATTCTTTGGTTTTGTGTTTCAGTCTATAAAATTATTGCCCCCAGACTTTTTTGGTATAGTGGGAAGATTCTTTTTTTTTTTTTTTTTTAACTATTGCTTTATTTATTTTAATTTCTCTGCACTGGGTCTCAGTTGTGGCATGTGGGATCTAGTTCCCTGATGAGGGATCGAATCTAGTCCCCCTTCCTTAGAAGCACAGAGTCTTACCCACTGGACCACCAGGGAATTCCCTAGTGGGCAGATTTATGGGGTTGCCATTGGTAATGAAGATGACCACCTCTGCAAACCCTAATCTCTTACAGCCATCACAAACTGTTGTCTCAGACTAAGAGTATCTCACATTCCCTCACCTTTGCCCAGATTATTTGTGGATCCTGCTGTCATTTTCTGACATAATTACTTTAAACTATCTCAACTGTTTATTTTTTTGTAAGTATGTATGTATTTCTGTATTGTTTCGGTCACACTCTTACATGGGTATACTTTAGGATTTGCCTAAGAAGGCTGTACTTCTACAATTTGGTTAGAACGGACAAAAGAAAATGCAAATGAAATGAAACCTAGAAGTGCAGGACTCAGACCCCATGTTAGGGGCTTCCTTGGTGTCCCAGTGGTTAAGAATCTGCCTTGCAATGCAAGGAACATGGGTTAGATCCCTGATCTGGGAAGATCCCACGTGCCACGGAGCAACTAAACCCGTGTGTCTCAACTACTGAGCCAGCACTCGAGACCCATGAGCTGCATCAGGAGAAGCTGGCCCAATGAGAAGCCAACACAGGACAACGAAGAACAGCCACCACGCCCCCCGCCCGCCCTCCAGCTCACCCCAACTAAAGAAAGCCTGAGTATAGCAACAAAGACTCCACCACAGCCAAAACAAAAAGAAAAAAAAGACAGCGACATCATTAAAAAAAAAAAAAAAAAAAAAACACCTTAGAGGGCTAGAACCTGTTATTCAAATGGCAATATCTTAATGCAGTGCTTTGTACACAAGTGCTCAAACATGCTTCAGATGTTTTTGACTTGAGGAATTCCAAGGAAATAGGACCACAGAAACCTTGAGAATGAAAGGCCCAATTCTGATTCTTGGAGCTAAAAGTTTATTCTCCTATGCCCCTTATCTTTTCACAGGTAAAGTCTTACCCGGCGGATGTTTCTAAACTTGGTAAGTTTAGATCAGTCCAAGAAGTCTCTAGAAAATAATTTGTTTCTTGTCTTTATAATCAAGAGAAAAGGTAGCATATTGAAAAACATGTAGGTTTTTGAGCCAAATTGAGATGGGTTTGAATACTGACTATGCTACAAACTAGTTTAATCTTGGGAATTTTTAATGCTGAGTTCTCTTTCCCCATCTGTAAATAAAGGAATCAAACATCATTCTCTAAGAATTTTCAGAAGAATCAGATAAGGTATTATATGCAAATACCTAGGAGAGTTTCTAGAACACAGTAGGTGTAGCAGTCAATATTCTTCCCACCCTTTTATAGAATGTATTATAAATTTCAACAAATAGCTTGACAGTAGAAGAAGCTAAGAGAAAAGTAAGAGAGGTCAAAGCTTAACTTAGAATATACATTATATTTTTGTCAGAGATAAAATTAAATCAGCCACCTTGGAAAGCATTAAGATCTAATATTGGAAAATATTTTAATCTTGTTAAATTTAAAAAATAAATAAAAGCCCATATAAATGAATCCAATCAAAGAATCACTTCAAAGACTTCTTTGTTAAACATATAATGCTTAATCTTTAAAACTTCAAATTTCAATCATTTATAACAAAGGAAAGAATAGTCCAAATTCTGCCAATAGTGCCAAATTCTGCCTAGTATCTGTTTTTCAAAGCCATTTTAAACCTATTTATATATATTAAATCTATTTATATATATTAAATATAGTTATATATATATACATATATATATGTATGTGTATATATATGTATATATAATTTAACATGACATCAGATTAGTTGGCCAAGGATTTTTATATGCTCTAAGGACTGTGCTTTCTACTACTGATTGAATTATGTCTTCAGGGTTACAGAGTATGTTTTTTCCCTCCAAAAGATTCTTATTAATTTACTATAGGTCAATATGAAACCATACTGTATTCCCTTGATAGTAAATAATGATAGGAAGAGTGAGTCCACAACTGGATGTAAAAAGTAAGACAGAATAGGATTTACAATGTTCTAAAAATAATATTAAATCAGCCACAGATGGATAAATTGATTAGGAGATGGAGCCAATGAACAAAGTTCACACATGAGATATTTATGAAATGTATGTCATTAGTCAGAAGGGAATTCAGAATAATATGATAAAATACTTTAAAAGCCTGTCTAATGAAATCTGGGTCAGCTGACACATCTTGTAATGTGTGAAGAAAGAACAGAAAAGAGATTATGATTTAATATTAGAACTAACCTTTTATAACACAAACTGATCTTAATGAGCTCTTGTAATCAATTTTAACTTCCTGAAAGATGTTTAATTATGATACAAACAAGCTTTATGGGAACACTATAATTTGAATTTGTATCCACGGTAAATTTAAACTGAAAAGCTCATATGTAGATGGTATACCTTTAGGTATATCTTTAGACAAAATACTACTTAACCAATTTAGCCCACGAATTATACATTCTTACTATAACTATTTATACGAAAGCAATTTAACTGTACGTGACTATTCATTCAATTAGTATTTAATTTGCATTTAATTTTCATACATTCAGAGTGAGTATTACTATAAACAATTGAAAAGCAGGCATATATTTTAAAAATGTTTCTATAGAGTTCATTTGAATAATATAGGACTAACAAACTTGCTATGCATCAAAAACTAACTAGGGGGACTTCCCTGGTGGTCCAGTGGCTAAGACTCTGTGCTCCTAATGCAGAGGGCCAGGGTTCAGTCCCTGGTCAGGGCACTACTAGATCCCACATGCTGCAACTAAAACCCAGTGCAACCAAGTTAAAATAAATAATTTAAAAAAAAAAAGCTAACTAGGAACTAGAGAACAGTACAGCTCATCGTGTTAAAGACACATAACCTTAAAAGTAATCAGAAAACTATTAACTTAGAAGTTACATATTATTGACAAAGTGGAAATACAACATACACAGCAATGTTTTTTCTCAAAGTTCTATCTTAAGTCTACTCCTCTGAAGGCTCTGTGCATAACCCTTCTATAGTGATTTAGATTAGGAATGAGATACACTTCCAGCATGAAAATATTTTAAAATCTAATGAATTTCTGAATGAATCTTGAAACATTAAGAAATAATGTTTTGGTAACTTTCAATTAACATCAAGAAATAATGATTAATAGCTTTCTGTAGCTTGCAGAACAATATTCACGGACATGGAGAAATGCTATCAAGTTCCATGATGAGGTATTCTAGGAAAAAATTTACATTTAACATATAAAGATTTTCCTCAACTTATGATGGGGATAGGTTTTGATAAACCCACTGTAAATTGAAAATATCACAAGTCAAAAGTGCATTTAGGGACTTCCCTGGCAGTCCAATGGCTGAGACTCTGTGCTTCTACTGTAGGGGTCACAGGTTCAGTTCCTGGTTGGGGAACAAAGATCCCTCATGCCACACGGTGCAGCCAGAAAATAGTTTTTTAAAAATTTAATACATTTAATACACCTAACCTGCTGCACATCATTACTTAGCCTAGCCTACTTTAAATACGCTTCTAATGCTTACATTAGCCTACAGGTGTGCAAAATCATCTAACAAAAGCCTACTGAGTAACAGTGTTGAATATCTTAAGTAGCTTATTGACTACTGTACTGAAAGTAAAAAGCAAATGGTGTTCTGGGTGCAGAATGGCTTAAGAGTACTGACTGTTGACCCTCACGATCATATGGCTGCAGAGGAGCTGCGGCTCAAGGCAGCTGCCCAGCATCACAAGGCAACATCCTGCTGTATTTTGCTGGCCCAGGAAAAGATTGAAATTCAAAATTAAAACTATGGTTTCTACAGAATGTGCAGGGCTTTCACTAAAAAATCATTAAGGTCAAACCATCTTAAGTTAAGGACCATCCATACAGGTCTACTTGGAGGTCTCCTAACCGAAAGTCAATGAAATACAGTCTGAGAGAAAAGGATTCTCTTCATTTCTGAAAATATTAATATTGTCATCAATTTTCAATCACATATTATAATAAGTGTACATGTGTGCTCAGTTGCTTAGTCATGCCTGACTCTTTGCAACCCTATGGACTATAGCCCCTCAGGCTCCTATGACCATGGGATTACCCAGGCAAGAATACTGGAGTGGGGGTCTCCTTGGTGGCCCACTGGTTAAAGAGTCCACCTTGCAGTGCAAGGTTCAATCCCTGGCCCAGGAAGATCCCACATGCTGCAGAGCAGCTGGACTGGTGTGTCTAATTACAAGCCAGCGCTCTGGAGTACATGCACCCAGAGGTGGTGCTCTGCACCAAGAGAGGCCACTGGAATTGGAGGCCCACCCATGCCAAAGAACAAAAGATGGATGAAAAATAAATATAAATAAAAAAGAGGCTGGGGCTTCCCTGGTGGTCCAGTGGGTAAAGAGTCCACCTTGCAGTGCAAGGGGCACTGGTTCAATCCCTGGCCCGGGAAGATCCCGCATGCCGAGGAACATCTGGGCCAGTGTGCCCAATTCTGAGCCAGTGCTCTGGAGCGCGTGTGTCCAGAGCCAGTACTCTGCAACGAGAGAGGCCACTGCGATGGGAGGCCTACACAGGCCAAAGAATAAAGATGGATAAAAAATAAAACACAATGACTTAGAAGCAAAAAAAGAAAAAAATTCTGAAAAAAAAAAAAAAGGAGGCATGATGGGGAACAAAGAAAAAAAAAGTTAAATAAAAAAAAAAAGAATACTGGAGTGGGTTGCCATTTCCTTCTCCAGGGGGTCTTCCCCAACCAAGGATCAGACTTGCAACTCTTGCATCTACTGCATTGGCAGGTGGATTCGTTACCACTGTGCCACCTGGGAAGCCCACCATATAATAAATACTGAATGGTAGGTACCTATCTACATAGAAGTTTAGTGAGCTCTTACCTTCAGCTCTAGTCACTGTCCAGACACTTGTTTGGTAAAATTCGAAAGAGATACATGAACAAGTATACGGTTTTTCTAACTATAATATAGAACTGAGCACTGGAATCTGACCACAGGCCAGGAACCTAGACCCTGGACCTGAAACCTGGCGACAGGCCATATTCAGCAAGAAAAGCTGCTCAGTCTGTTTCCGCACAACAATACCAACCTCTTTTCCCACAGTTTTTCTTGTTAAGATGAATGGTGTGTCATCTAGTTCCACCAGAAAGTGTAAATTAAACGCATACAGTATAAATTAAATTCTCATTAGTTCCTTTAGTACCACAACAAACCACATGTTAATATTAATGTGAAAGCCGAAAGTCAGGTGAGGGCTGTCAGGCGTCACCTGACAGGAATCTGGTTGGCACTGAAAGAACTTTTATCTCCCCTGGAGGAGGGCCCAAGAGGAGTGCAGTTCATTCTAGAGCAAACATAATTAAAAACTACTTTTTCTTTAGTTTAACAATATACGTTTAACTAATAGACTGTGCAATTAAAATGGACTGCTTGAGAAATGAGTTCAGCAATTTCAGATGGAAAGTGAGGAACCCTAGCCTATTTTTGTCTGATGTAGTTGATCCATTCCCACAAAACCTGAGATGCGCAGAAACTTGATCTTCAGTGAGAAAGGTATTTTCTAATAAACGACATTTCATTTCCTGAATTTGGTTGCCAGTTTTTAAAGAGCCAAATAGTCATGAAATGAACAATGAGTACATACTCTGAATACTTTTATGTCCAGCATTGATCCAAAGACTTTATCATTTAAGTCTACATGAGTAAAACTGTAGCAAAAACAGACTGACTACATTGGACCCTCAAATAACACTTCTCACTAGAGGAAAACACAGAATTTTGAATACTACAGGTTTGTCTTGGACTACATCCAGTAGGGTCTGGTTACAGAACTAATTCATTATAGCCTATGATGTGATCCTAGAGCATGGCCCTAAAGAATATATTAGATGAAGGCTCTAGTCAAGTGGATTAAAAACAGAAAACGGAATAGCCAGTTATGTGCTCTAATTAAGTAAAGACTATTTGTTTGCATAACGATAGACACTTAGCTTAGAGAAAATGAGGAAGAAAGAGGTTCAAATAAAGAAGAAATCTGATTAAAATCATGTCCTCTTTTCACTTAACTTGAACTATGTTCAAATAGGATAATTATCCGAGTTTTAAAAAATTACTCTTTCTTACAAAATGGTTAAATTAGCCAGTGAGCTGAAAAGGGAACTGGATTGAATAAGGAATAGAAACAAGAAAAGTGGAACGAAACTCTGAACAAAGTCCAATAATAGATTTTCAAAAGGAATTATCAAACCCTTTTCTGCTCAGTCTGTTTCCACAACAATACCAACCTCTTTTCCCACAGTTTTTCTTGTTAAGATGAATGGTGTGTCATCTAGTTCCACCAGAAAGTGTAAATTAAACGCATACAGTATAAATTAAATTCTCATTAGTTCCTTTAGTACCACAACAAACCACATGTTAATATTAATGTGAAAGCCGAAAGTCAGGTGAGGGCTGTCAGGCGTCACCTGACAGGAATCTGGTTGGCACTGAAAGAACTTTTATCTCCCCTGGAGGAGGGCCCAAGAGGAGTGCAGTTCATTCTAGAGCAAACATAATTAAAAACTACTTTTTCTTTAGTTTAACAATATACGTTTAACTAATAGACTGTGCAATTAAAATGGACTGCTTGAGAAATGAGTTCAGCAATTTCAGATGGAAAGTGAGGAACCCTAGCCTATTTTTGTCTGATGTAGTTGATCCATTCCCACAAAACCTGAGATGCGCAGAAACTTGATCTTCAGTGAGAAAGGTATTTTCTAATAAACGACATTTCATTTCCTGAATTTGGTTGCCAGTTTTTAAAGAGCCAAATAGTCATGAAATGAACAATGAGTACATACTCTGAATACTTTTATGTCCAGCATTGATCCAAAGACTTTATCATTTAAGTCTACATGAGTAAAACTGTAGCAAAAACAGACTGACTACATTGGACCCTCAAATAACACTTCTCACTAGAGGAAAACACAGAATTTTGAATACTACAGGTTTGTCTTGGACTACATCCAGTAGGGTCTGGTTACAGAACTAATTCATTATAGCCTATGATGTGATCCTAGAGCATGGCCCTAAAGAATATATTAGATGAAGGCTCTAGTCAAGTGGATTAAAAACAGAAAACGGAATAGCCAGTTATGTGCTCTAATTAAGTAAAGACTATTTGTTTGCATAACGATAGACACTTAGCTTAGAGAAAATGAGGAAGAAAGAGGTTCAAATAAAGAAGAAATCTGATTAAAATCATGTCCTCTTTTCACTTAACTTGAACTATGTTCAAATAGGATAATTATCCGAGTTTTAAAAAAAATTACTCTTTCTTACAAAATGGTTAAATTAGCCAGTGAGCTGAAAAAGGGGAACTGGATTGAATAAGGAATAGAAACAAGAAAAAGTGGGAACGAAACTCTGAACAAAGTCCAATAATAGCAGATTTTCAAAAGGAATTATCAAACATACTCAGGTCTTTACTAAATCTGCTCAGATCACAATCAACCATATATCAACACTCTCTTTCCCTTGAAGCTGAATTGATCATAAAGCTCTGTCAAATAAATCATTTCTTACAACCACCAGTTTCTGAAATAAATGAATAAATCAGGTTCTCCTTTCTATACAAGTCTGCAGTTGGGCTAGATAATTGTTAAAATACCCGCCTCCCAGGGAAGGGAATGTGCCTCTCATATGGTGCTAGTGGTAAAGAACCCACCTGCCAATGCAAGAGATGTGGGTTCAATCTCTCAGCCGGGAAGATCCCTGGAGGAGGGCATGACAACCCACTCCAGTATTCTTTTCTGGAAAATTCCATGGACAGAGGAGCCCGGTGGGCTACAGTCCACAGGGTCACAAAAAGCTGGACATGACTGACTGACTAACAATTTAACACTTAGAATATAATGGAAAATAACAACAATATAATAACGACCCAACTTATTTAAGCTTAATCACTTGAATCAAATAAGATATGTAATAGCACTTAACAAATTATTATTTAATCCCTCCTATAGTTATAAATCTCCCACAATTTGCATAGCAATTCAAAAAGTTTACTACAATTATATAACATTAGTAATTACAAAGATCTGATTAGCTATAGCTCTTAAATGTACCTGTTATTAACAGCTTCTTATGGTATTTGAATACCATATATATAACCATCCAATCCTGAACCACCCTGTGAAATACCCAAGGCATATATTATTACCTGCATATCACTGATAAACAACTGAGACACAGAGAAATTCAATTACTTGTTTAAAAAGACACATACATTGGGTGCATGCTAAGTTGCTTCAGTCATGCCCTACTCTTTGGGACCCTATGGACTGCAGCCTACCAGGCTCCTCTGATCATGGGATTTTCCAGGCAAGAATACTAGAGTTGGCTGCCATGCCCTCCTCCAGGATATCTTCCAACCTAGGGATCGAACCTGTGTCTCTTATATCTCCAGCAATGGCAGGCAAGTTCTTTACTACTAGAGCCACCTGAGAAGCTCATAGAAATACATTACCATACACTCAGAGTTTCCAGAACTCACAGCTATTCTCCACAGCAGAACCTTTGCACATGTCTTCTGCCTAGAAAGACACTATCACCCTGCTCCCTATAGGCAAGCTGCTTCAGACTCCTACAAAGCGTTCTCTAAGAAGTTTCACAAAGAGTATCTCATTTTTACAATGACCCTTTTGGACATAGTTAGGATAAGTATTCTTATTTTCCAGTTGAGGAAGTAAGACTTGACTAGGAAACATGGAGATAACCAGAGACAAGGCCAAAGCATAAATGAATAAATCAGGTTCTCCTTTCTATACAAGTCTGCAGTTGGGCTAGATAATTGTTAAAATACCCGCCTCCCAGGGAAGGGAATGTGCCTCTCATATGGTGCTAGTGGTAAAGAACCCACCTGCCAATGCAAGAGATGTGGGTTCAATCTCTCAGCCGGGAAGATCCCTGGAGGAGGGCATGACAACCCACTCCAGTATTCTTTTCTGGAAAATTCCATGGACAGAGGAGCCCGGTGGGCTACAGTCCACAGGGTCACAAAAAGCTGGACATGACTGACTGACTAACAATTTAACACTTAGAATATAATGGAAAATAACAACAATATAATAACGACCCAACTTATTTAAGCTTAATCACTTGAATCAAATAAGATATGTAATAGCACTTAACAAATTATTATTTAATCCCTCCTATAGTTATAAATCTCCCACAATTTGCATAGCAATTCAAAAAGTTTACTACAATTATATAACATTAGTAATTACAAAGATCTGATTAGCTATAGCTCTTAAATGTACCTGTTATTAACAGCTTCTTATGGTATTTGAATACCATATATATAACCATCCAATCCTGAACCACCCTGTGAAATACCCAAGGCATATATTATTACCTGCATATCACTGATAAACAACTGAGACACAGAGAAATTCAATTACTTGTTTAAAAAGACACATACATTGGGTGCATGCTAAGTTGCTTCAGTCATGCCCTACTCTTTGGGACCCTATGGACTGCAGCCTACCAGGCTCCTCTGATCATGGGATTTTCCAGGCAAGAATACTAGAGTTGGCTGCCATGCCCTCCTCCAGGATATCTTCCAACCTAGGGATCGAACCTGTGTCTCTTATATCTCCAGCAATGGCAGGCAAGTTCTTTACTACTAGAGCCACCTGAGAAGCTCATAGAAATACATTACCATACACTCAGAGTTTCCAGAACTCACAGCTATTCTCCACAGCAGAACCTTTGCACATGTCTTCTGCCTAGAAAGACACTATCACCCTGCTCCCTATAGGCAAGCTGCTTCAGACTCCTACAAAGCGTTCTCTAAGAAGTTTCACAAAGAGTATCTCATTTTTACAATGACCCTTTTGGACATAGTTAGGATAAGTATTCTTATTTTCCAGTTGAGGAAGTAAGACTTGACTAGGAAACATGGAGATAACCAGAGACAAGGCCAAAGCATAAATCCTGGTCTCCTCTCAGTTCAGAACTTGCACAGTACCATAGGCTGGGAAAATGGCCATAGGCCATCACTGACTGTAGAACAAAGCCTACAGCTTTTTGGAGCACTTCCTGTGCTGGTCTCTTCTGGGATTACAACATAATTCAAGGCCCTTCAATCTACTTAGTTTTAAACTTACAACATGAAAGAATCTATCTAGGAAAGCTAGAATACATACTTTCACTAATCCATTAGGAATCCATTTATAGTCATCCCTCAGATGTCCACATCTATTACAAGCCAAGGAAAAGAGCACGTGAGCCATAGTTACCAAGAAATAAAATCATTTTTGCAAAACAGTCTGAAAAAAACTGAGATTCATCCATATAAAAGTGCTTCACTCCAACCCTGACCAAGAGAGCCCAGGTTATTTTCCTTTCTCAAGGAGACTTAAACTGCTATCAAAGTTAGAAGCCCTTTTAGTAAACTCATATGGTGTAACACTTTCTGAAGTAAATGGGAAAATACACTGGGACAGCAAATGAGCCTTTAGGTAATAATAATTTCTGAATAATTTTTCAGAAACTTTATTTGGTTATTTTCCCAAAAGCATTTTCTAAATTAAAAAACAGAAAAGCACACAGATAAGCTTTATTGCAGATCTCCTCTGATCATGGGATTTTCCAGGCAAGAATACTAGAGTTGGCTGCCATGCCCTCCTCCAGGATATCTTCCAACCTAGGGATCGAACCTGTGTCTCTTATATCTCCAGCAATGGCAGGCAAGTTCTTTACTACTAGAGCCACCTGAGAAGCTCATAGAAATACATTACCATACACTCAGAGTTTCCAGAACTCACAGCTATTCTCCACAGCAGAACCTTTGCACATGTCTTCTGCCTAGAAAGACACTATCACCCTGCTCCCTATAGGCAAGCTGCTTCAGACTCCTACAAAGCGTTCTCTAAGAAGTTTCACAAAGAGTATCTCATTTTTACAATGACCCTTTTGGACATAGTTAGGATAAGTATTCTTATTTTCCAGTTGAGGAAGTAAGACTTGACTAGGAAACATGGAGATAACCAGAGACAAGGCCAAAGCATAAATCCTGGTCTCCTCTCAGTTCAGAACTTGCACAGTACCATAGGCTGGGAAAATGGCCATAGGCCATCACTGACTGTAGAACAAAGCCTACAGCTTTTGGAGCACTTCCTGTGCTGGTCTCTTCTGGGATTACAACATAATTCAAGGCCCTTCAATCTACTTAGTTTTAAACTTACAACATGAAAGAATCTATCTAGGAAAGCTAGAATACATACTTTCACTAATCCATTAGGAATCCATTTATAGTCATCCCTCAGATGTCCACATCTATTACAAGCCAAGGAAAAGAGCACGTGAGCCATAGTTACCAAGAAATAAAATCATTTTTGCAAAACAGTCTGAAAAAAACTGAGATTCATCCATATAAAAGTGCTTCACTCCAACCCTGACCAAGAGAGCCCAGGTTATTTTCCTTTCTCAAGGAGACTTAAACTGCTATCAAAGTTAGAAGCCCTTTTAGTAAACTCATATGGTGTAACACTTTCTGAAGTAAATGGGAAAATACACTGGGACAGCAAATGAGCCTTTAGGTAATAATAATTTCTGAATAATTTTTCAGAAACTTTATTTGGTTATTTTCCCAAAAGCATTTTCTAAATTAAAAAACAGAAAAGCACACAGAGTAAGCTTCATATCAATTCTATTATTCAAAAATAGGAGAGCGTCCTGAAAAGATCACAGAACCAGGACTCATGCCCAGAAAACTCAGTTTGGCATCTTGGGTCAGCTTATCTACCAGTTTGTACATATAATGCTAGTCAGGCCACTTAATCTATCAACCTCTCTGAAAAGATGAAAACTGCACCTGTTCTACCTTTATGACATAATTATTTTTAGGTTCAAAAGAGAAGATAAGTAGGAACAGTACTTTGTATTTGTATCATCATAAACTTCTCTTGAATCCACTTTCTATCAGTATTAAACAAACCACTTCACAACTAATGGGAATTTCAAAGTACTATCAATAAATCAAAAAGTGCAATTATTTTATGGTTTACATTATCTATAACATAATATTCTCTAAAATGAGTTTAGATAGATGTTTACATAGTTGAGAAGGAAATATTCCTGCCAACAAAGGGTCATTTAAATCTTCCCTTTTTTATTAGGTTATATTTCAAATTCCCTAATCCTTCTGACCAGCTGACTTATCACTCAAGCTAGGACATTTTTTTAGAGTCAGTGGAAGCGCTGTTAATAGCTAAGCCAGAAGAATAGACATTAACCAGAACAGTCGATGGTAAGCCAGGGCATATGGTCATTGTATAAAAGAAGTGTACTAGATTTGGGAAGAGGAAGTCTATATTCTCAATAATCTGCAGAAACAAATAACTCCCAAAGGTGAGAAGTAAATTAAAACATAATTTAATTTCACTATTTATTTCTAATACCTCTGATTAAACTTAAGTAAAATTGAAAAGTATTGGCTAAAACTGAAGTTCTCCTCTAAGAAGTGAATTTTGAAAGTAAAACATTTTGGAACGGTAACTATCAAAGCTTTCTTAACCTAAGACTAACACATGAATTAGGAAAAGCAAAAAGTCATTATTTTTAAAACAGTCTACTTTTCTCCAACAGAGTTAGAATAGGGAAAATCTGAGGGGAAAAGTCAGCCAGTGTGTTTGAAGGCATAGTTTGTGAGGCATGAGTACATCTGCCTCATAACTACTTGCCAGCAGTGAATAAATTCACCAGTTCACTGATGGCAAGATTACCATTTAAGACATGAATCATTATATTTTAAGTGGACAAAGCAATGAATATTAAACATGCTTGCTCTTGTGAACTTATTAAGGAATGCTTTAATTAATAGACTCCAAGTGTCAGTGACTTGTTCCTACAGTTAATTCTTCATAGCATTTTACACTTACATTACTGTAAATAAATACTGTCTGCAGCTGCCATCATGGTAGCATCATATCTATCTATCTATATCTATATCTATCTATATATATATATATACACACACACAGGACAATAGAACTACATTTACTGAATTAAAACATAAATATTAGCTTTTCAAGATTCCCTAAATACAATGTTTTCCTACTCTACAGTCTAAGTGATCACTCAAATTCTTTTATCATCTCTGTAGCAGTTAAGCTCTGAGGGTCTTACAAATGCCAGTGTTACAAAAAAGGCCTAAGGCCTATCAGACAAAATTCTTGACCTTTATAAACCTCTATGCAGAGATATAAAATATTTCCCAAGCAGCCTTTACACAGAGACAGCAAAAACCTTATGCCCGAAAATATTAAAATATTAATTCCCTTTTTATTAGGTTATATTTCAAATTCCTAATCCTTCTGACCAGCTGACTTATCACTCAAGCTAGGACATTTTTTTAGAGTCAGTGGAAGCGCTGTTAATAGCTAAGCCAGAAGAATAGACATTAACCAGAACAGTCGATGGTAAGCCAGGGCATATGGTCATTGTATAAAAGAAGTGTACTAGATTTGGGAAGAGGAAGTCTATATTCTCAATAATCTGCAGAAACAAATAACTCCCAAAGGTGAGAAGTAAATTAAAACATAATTTAATTTCACTATTTATTTCTAATACCTCTGATTAAACTTAAGTAAAATTGAAAAGTATTGGCTAAAACTGAAGTTCTCCTCTAAGAAGTGAATTTTGAAAGTAAAACATTTTTGGAACGGTAACTATCAAAGCTTTCTTAACCTAAGACTAACACATGAATTAGGAAAAGCAAAAAGTCATTATTTTTAAAACAGTCTACTTTTCTCCAACAGAGTTAGAATAGGGAAAATCTGAGGGGAAAAGTCAGCCAGTGTGTTTGAAGGCATAGTTTGTGAGGCATGAGTACATCTGCCTCATAACTACTTGCCAGCAGTGAATAAATTCACCAGTTCACTGATGGCAAGATTACCATTTAAGACATGAATCATTATATTTTAAGTGGACAAAGCAATGAATATTAAACATGCTTGCTCTTGTGAACTTATTAAGGAATGCTTTAATTAATAGACTCCAAGTGTCAGTGACTTGTTCCTACAGTTAATTCTTCATAGCATTTTACACTTACATTACTGTAAATAAATACTGTCTGCAGCTGCCATCATGGTAGCATCATATCTATCTATCTATATCTATATCTATCTATATATATATATATATATACACACACACAGGACAATAGAACTACATTTACTGAATTAAAACATAAATATTAGCTTTTCAAGATTCCCTAAATACAATGTTTTCCTACTCTACAGTCTAAGTGATCACTCAAATTCTTTTATCATCTCTGTAGCAGTTAAGCTCTGAGGGTCTTACAAATGCCAGTGTTACAAAAAAGGCCTAAGGCCTATCAGACAAAATTCTTGACCTTTATAAACCTCTATGCAGAGATATAAAATATTTCCCAAGCAGCCTTTACACAGAGACAGATGATCTGGAAGAAAAAAGATGGCCCTTTCCATTGACAAGAAATCATTTCACAGTAATAGAGCGGTACCATTCTTGACCAGCCCACCATCATTTAAACCTATGCCAATAGGCAAGCACTGTGTATACTGTGTAAGATGCTCAAGTGTAAAGAGAGAGTCCTGAAACTGGGAAAATTGCGTATCTAATAATACTTATCCCGTCATAGATGTGAAATGAAGTAGTTAAGTACTTTAAAACACAAACTACTTTAGTAGTTTATAAAGGGAAATGGAGACGCTACATGTAGCCATCTGTGTGTGTTAGTCACTCAGTCGTGTCCAACTCTTTGCAATCCCATAGACTGTATCCTGCCAGGCTCCTTTGTCCATGGGATTCTCCAGGCAAGAGAACCTGGAGTGTGTTGCCATTTCCTTCTCCAGGGGATCTTCCCAACCCAGGGATCAAGCCCAGGACTCCTGCACTGCAGGCAGATTCTTTACCATCTGAGCCACCAGGGAAGCCCATATGATAATCAAAATAAATAAAGTTTCTTTATCAAAATAAATAAAGTTGGAAGTTGGCTAGACTACACGAAGCTAATTTTTCTAATTGGAAAGTAATGTATAATCTTTAATATCTATTATAAAGTACTTTAATGACCACCTCATTCTGTCAAAAATAAAAACTGTGATTCTGACATTCCCCATGAATGTTAAATACATCTTTAACAACAATTATAAAACTGCTCAACCTAACAGGAATCTTGGCAACATTGACTCAAATCATAAAACATTTTGGCACTTGGAGCAAGATCACTGTTTGATGTATACCTCTACTCCCAAACAACACTTAATAATTACTGTAAACAACTTTCAAAAAACTTAAATCATGTTCACTTAGGTTGATACAAATTTGGACAGTAACATAATTTTCTATTATGTTAATACTTCTCTCCCCTCTTATCTCTCTTATCTTTAATCTCATTATTTTTATCTCTCTCTCTCATTATCTCTTTTGCTCTGTTCTTACATAGTTTTGACTAGGTATACAGTTCATTCCTAGTATTGTTCATGTTAGAAGGGCTGGATTTTATTGTAAATAATCATAATGGGTCTAATCGCAAAAATTTGTTTTTTATATTTATTTATTTGACTGCATGGGGTTTTAGTTGTATCATGCAGGATCTTTAGCTGAGGTATATGGGCTCAGTCGTTGAGGTCTTCAGGCTTAGTCTGCAGCATGTGGGATCTTAGTTAGCTGACCAGGGATCAAATCCACATCCCCTACATTGCCAGGAGAGCTCTTAACCACTGGACCACCCGGGGAGGTGCCCTAATCGCTAAATTTTTTGCCCAGGGATACAGGTTTCTAAGTTGGGAGGGGAGGAGAATGGCATGATGTGTAGAGTTGAGAGAGATGGGAAATACCCAGCACAAATAGCAGAAATAGCCTTGGACTAGGAATCAGCTCCATCCTGGTTCTTCAGGGAAATCATGTAGCCTCATTTGTTCACTGTCAATGGTAGTCCTGGGCTGTCCAATACGGTAGCCACTAGCCACGTGGGGCTTTGAGCACATGGAATGTGACTCATCCAAATTAAGATGTCCTGTAAAGGCAAAGCACACATCAGGTATGAAGAAAAATAATGTAAGAAGTTTCATTCAGGCTTCCCTGGTGGTTCAGTGGGTAAAGAGTCCGCCTTGCAGTGCCTGAGGCAACAGTTCGATTCCTGACTTGAGAAGATCCCACATGCCGAGGAGTGGCTGGACCCGTGTGTCCAATTAGGAGACAGCTCTCTGAGCACATGCGCCCAGAGCCGGCGCTCTGCGGCGAGAGAGGCCACTTTGCTCAACAAGGAATCATAAAACATTTTGGCACTTGGAGCAAGATCACTGTTTGATGTATACCTCTACTCCCAAACAACACTTAATAATTACTGTAAACAACTTTCAAAAAACTTAAATCATGTTCACTTAGGTTGATACAAATTTGGACAGTAACATAATTTTCTATTATGTTAATACTTCTCTCCCCTCTTATCTCTCTTATCTTTAATCTCATTATTTTTATCTCTCTCTCTCATTATCTCTTTTGCTCTGTTCTTACATAGTTTTGACTAGGTATACAGTTCATTCCTAGTATTGTTCATGTTAGAAGGGCTGGATTTTATTGTAAATAATCATAATGGGTCTAATCGCAAAAATTTGTTTTTTATATTTATTTATTTGACTGCATGGGGTTTTAGTTGTATCATGCAGGATCTTTAGCTGAGGTATATGGGCTCAGTCGTTGAGGTCTTCAGGCTTAGTCTGCAGCATGTGGGATCTTAGTTAGCTGACCAGGGATCAAATCCACATCCCCTACATTGCCAGGAGAGCTCTTAACCACTGGACCACCCGGGGAGGTGCCCTAATCGCTAAATTTTTTGCCCAGGGATACAGGTTTCTAAGTTGGGAGGGGAGGAGAATGGCATGATGTGTAGAGTTGGAGAGAGATGGGAAATACCCAGCACAAATAGCAGAAATAGCCTTGGACTAGGAATCAGCTCCATCCTGGTTCTTCAGGGAAATCATGTAGCCTCATTTGTTCACTGTCAATGGTAGTCCTGGGCTGTCCAATACGGTAGCCACTAGCCACGTGGGGCTTTGAGCACATGGAATGTGACTCATCCAAATTAAGATGTCCTGTAAAGGCAAAGCACACATCAGGTATGAAGAAAAATAATGTAAGAAGTTTCATTCAGGCTTCCCTGGTGGTTCAGTGGGTAAAGAGTCCGCCTTGCAGTGCCTGAGGCAACAGTTCGATTCCTGACTTGAGAAGATCCCACATGCCGAGGAGTGGCTGGACCCGTGTGTCCAATTAGGAGACAGCTCTCTGGAGCACATGCGCCCAGAGCCGGCGCTCTGCGGCGAGAGAGGCCACTGAGATGGGAGGCCCACACAGGGCAAAGAATAAAGATGGATGAAAATAAATAAATAAATAAATAAGCAATGAAAGAGGTCAAAATTTAAAAAAAAAAAGTTTCATTCACAATTTGTATACGGATTACACATTGAAACAATAATATCTTAGGCAAATTAGGTTAAACAAAATACGTTAAGTGAATCTCACCTGCTCTACTTTATCTTTTTAAGTGGCTACTAGAAAATTTTAAATCATACATGTGGCTTTATTGGAGAGTGCTGTGCTAAGACACTCTGGTAAGAAGTAGGAATACTGGAAGAGTAAAGAAAGCACATTCTCTGCTATTAAGGAACCTTTGCAGCCTCGTTGGGTAAAATATAAGCTATACAAATAATTACAATACAATGGAACTAAATGCAGTCACAAAAATACATACTAAGGGTACGGGAGAATCCGCAGGGCTATTCCTGGAAGGAGATGGAAAGGAGGGGTGATGAGAGAAACTAAGGTCTTCTGGAAGCTGCAGCACCTGAGCTATGTCTTCAAGGATAAGCAGGAATACCAAGGATCTGGATGGAGGTAATTTCAAGAGAAGAGGGTTGTTATGAGCCAAGACAAAGAACTAGAAAGGAGCTGGAATATAAGCAGGCTGCTGTTATGAAGGGAGAGGATGAAGTGATGGGCAGAGGGGCAAGGTTAAGAAGGGCTTCTTTGACATTTTTTAAAATTGTCAATTGTTTAAACATTTACTATTTATTTATTTGACTGTGCCGGGTCTTTTTTTTTTTTTTTTAAGGGCAGGACTCTTTTTGGTGGGGGGGCAGGTTGGGGAGGGAGAGGGGCGGGCAGGCCACTTCTATTAAGATGTCCTGTAAAGGCAAAGCACACATCAGGTATGAAGAAAAATAATGTAAGAAGTTTCATTCAGGCTTCCCTGGTGGTTCAGTGGGTAAAGAGTCCGCCTTGCAGTGCCTGAGGCAACAGTTCGATTCCTGACTTGAGAAGATCCCACATGCCGAGGAGTGGCTGGACCCGTGTGTCCAATTAGGAGACAGCTCTCTGGAGCACATGCGCCCAGAGCCGGCGCTCTGCGGCGAGAGAGGCCACTGAGATGGGAGGCCCACACAGGGCAAAGAATAAAGATGGATGAAAATAAATAAATAAATAAATAAGCAATGAAAGAGGTCAAAATTTAAAAAAAAAAAGTTTCATTCACAATTTGTATACGGATTACACATTGAAACAATAATATCTTAGGCAAATTAGGTTAAACAAAATACGTTAAGTGAATCTCACCTGCTCTACTTTATCTTTTTAAGTGGCTACTAGAAAATTTTAAATCATACATGTGGCTTTATTGGAGAGTGCTGTGCTAAGACACTCTGGTAAGAAGTAGGAATACTGGAAGAGTAAAGAAAGCACATTCTCTGCTATTAAGGAACCTTTGCAGCCTCGTTGGGTAAAATATAAGCTATACAAATAATTACAATACAATGGAACTAAATGCAGTCACAAAAATACATACTAAGGGTACGGGAGAATCCGCAGGGCTATTCCTGGAAGGAGATGGAAAGGAGGGGTGATGAGAGAAACTAAGGTCTTCTGGAAGCTGCAGCACCTGAGCTATGTCTTCAAGGATAAGCAGGAATACCAAGGATCTGGATGGAGGTAATTTCAAGAGAAGAGGGTTGTTATGAGCCAAGACAAAGAACTAGAAAGGAGCTGGAATATAAGCAGGCTGCTGTTATGAAGGGAGAGGATGAAGTGATGGGCAGAGGGGCAAGGTTAAGAAGGGCTTCTTTGACATTTTTTAAAATTGTCAATTGTTTAAACATTTACTATTTATTTATTTGACTGTGCCGGGTCTTTTTTTTTTTTTTTTAAGGGCAGGACTCTTTTTGGTGGAGGGGCAGGTTGGGGAGGGAGAGGGGCGGGCAGGCCACTTCTATTAGTCTTTCATTTCTCTATTTTCATCCATCTTTGTTCTTTGGCCCGTGTGGGCCTCCCATCACAGTGGCTTCTGTCACTGCAGAGCACCAGCTCTGGGTGCATGCACTTCAGAGCTCCGGCTCTGTAGTTGGGCACATCGGTCCAGCTGCTCTGTGGCACGTGGGATCTTCCCAGGCCAGAGATCGAACCAGTGCCCCTTGCACTGCAAGACAGGCAAACCCTGCACTTAAGATCTTTGATCTTTGACGCACGTGTGATCAGGTTCCCAGACCAGAGATTGAACCCAGGCCCCCTGCACTAGAAAGTGTGAAGTCTTAGCCAGTGGACCACCAGGGAAGTCCTCAGGGATTGAATTTTAATCTTGAGGCAATGGAGAATCTCTGAAGTGTTTTAAGCAAGGGTGTGTCAAGGTCAGAAATAATGGTTAAACTCTCTAGCAGCTGTGGAAACTGCATTTAGATCTAAGATTGGAAGGTAAGATTTCTTACCTCAATTTGGTTGAGGTAAGAAATATCAGAGCCCAAACTAGGGCAACAAGAGTGAGGATGGAAAGGAAATCACTCATTCAGAACTCCTTTTAGGAGGTAACATGGGTAGAACACAGTGATTGACCTGCCCTGACTCCATAGAAAGGGAGGTGCTATTATTCCAAAGTGATGGGAAGACCTAGGAATGTCTTAAGCAGGGGAGTGTCATGTTCTGACTTAGGTTTTAAAGAGTCATTATGACTGCTGTTCCTGAATACTCTGGAAAGGGTAAACAGTGTAAATAGGAAGATAGTTGATCTTTTTTTTTTTTTCTTCAAAGGAAGGCTATTGCTGCAGAGGTGGCTCAGTGGTAATACACCTGTAATGTAGGAGATTTGGGTTCGACCCCTGGTTTGGAAAGATTCCCTGGAGAAGGAAATGGCAACCCACTCCAGTATTCCTGCCCGGAGAATCCCATGGACAGAGGAGCCAGGCGGGCTAGTCCATGTCCTGAATCAGACATGACTTAGCAACCGAGCATGCACGCAAATGACTTGAAAATCTACACAGTTCCAAAAGTTTCAAGAATCCCAAGAGTTTTTAGTGCACAATTTGTCTTATTTAGGTTAAATGCACATATATAAAGGTAACCACTTTAACCAGTTTACACGATATTAAAAATCGAGCACCCTCATCAAGGGCCTCTGATGGAGTATACATGTTAGGACATTCAACTCCCAGACCTCAAGGTGGCAGTGCTGGGCCTGAGGTGGCTAGAATCCTAATTTCTGTTGCCTCTGGATGGAAGCAGTCTATCTGTTTCAAAACAGTATGTACCACAAGTATTCATTTCCCAGTACTGAATAAGATTGGAAAGCATTGTCCTAAGCCATAGAATTTGAGAAACACAATATCACAAACACTTCGAAATACCTGCTTTTCTGTTAAGTTTTCTCAGAAATCTTTGGGACTGCATAACTTAGTCTATCATGTGGGTCTTAAAGCTCCTTATTGGAGGCAAAGATCTACCAGTATGCCCACTGTTTCCACCATTAAAATGATTATCATAAAACATCATACAAGAATCTAAGGATTTTGAATCCTCAGTCGTCTAACTCTGGCCCACTTTACAACTGGTACTCAGAGATATTCTCTGTTTAAAACAAAAGGAATCTCTTAACAGATGCCTCTCTGGTAGAGAGTGACGCTCTGGTAGATACTGGGTTAGTTTCTGGTGATAAAAAAGGTGAACCAGATGTGGTTTTGATCTTAAGAAGCTTAAGAGTCTAGTTAGGAGACAATTAAATAACAAAAATTGCAGTTAAGTGTCAGGAGTACAGAATGCCCTACGAGGATCTAATTGAAAAGATTAAAACAAGATAAACTGGGAAGTGAATGGCAGTGACTTTAACAGGGTAACGAATGTTCAGCAGCCCATTCTTTAAAGATACCAACTGCATTTGCTAGGATGGTACGGGAACATCCATGGTCACTTGCAAGGAGTAAGCTGCGACATTCATCCCTTAAGACTGGAAAAGACTGGGTAAATTACCTTTACATTTTACATCTATGACTTCCTGAATACAACCTTTTGTTTTTACAACTCAGCTTTTTAAAGTTTATATTATTCTCAGTCTTCCACCCAGGTCTTATTTAAATGGATTATTTTTAACGGGTTTCCAAGATACTGTGATTCCAGTCTATTCTGTGTATTTTCTTCGCCTTGATTTATAGTATTTCTAAGACTAAACCGCCTCTCATAGATACCAAACAGGAAAACATATTAACAATCTCAATGTTTATAAACAAACACAGAAGACTTGAAAAATGTACCTAACAGCACGGAGTTCCAGTAAATAATGCATCATTTCTGATCTCACGTCTCATTCCAGGCTCGACAGAAACCGTCTTGACCCCGAGCATCATACACAGCGTTTGTTTTGCAACGCGGGCCTCGCCACCTGTTACGGTCGCCATCTCTAGACTGTAGGTAAGAGTTACGCGGTGGAGAGTTACGTTCCATTGATTCCACTACTCAGTTATCTTTAACTTTCCCTTTGGTACAGACCACGCCTTTCCCAGATACGTGCTTCAGTCAGACACCTTGGTAACTCCTCAAGAGACCCTGAGGCTCCGCAGCCAAAACAGCGTAAGGAAAACTGCGACGGCCGCCAGACCTCTGGGGCTGTTCCCAGCTCTTGGAGCTGGCGCCGCCGCGGGCGTGAGGGGCGTGACGTCCGGGAACTCCCACGCGACGTCGCGTGACGTCACGCGAGGATGGGCGGGGCGAGCCGGGCTGGCAGCGCTCGGGCCCGCCCCCCAGCCCTGGAAAGCGCGGGCTGCCCCGAGGGGGGGCGGCTTGGCTGCCGGCAGTTCGGTAGGTTAGTGAGGGGACGAGGAGGAAAGCAAACGGCCGCCTCTAGGCTCAGAGCGCGCCTGCTCCCAGAGGGGGCTGTCTCAGGCTGTCTTGCCGTGAGTAAAGGATCCTTTCCCCGGACCCCAAGCGTTGGACTGGGGTAACGAATGTTCAGCAGCCCATTCTTTAAAGATACCAACTGCATTTGCTAGGATGGTACGGGAACATCCATGGTCACTTGCAAGGAGTAAGCTCGACATTCATCCCTGAAGACTGGAAAAGACTGGGTAAATTACCTTTACATTTTACATCTATGACTTCCTGAATACAACCTTTTGTTTTTACAACTCAGCTTTTTAAAGTTTATATTATTCTCAGTCTTCCACCCAGGTCTTATTTAAATGGATTATTTTTAACGGGTTTCCAAGATACTGTGATTCCAGTCTATTCTGTGTATTTTCTTCGCCTTGATTTATAGTATTTCTAAGACTAAACCGCCTCTCATAGATACCAAACAGGAAAACATATTAACAATCTCAATGTTTATAAACAAACACAGAAGACTTGAAAAATGTACCTAACAGCACGGAGTTCCAGTAAATAATGCATCATTTCTGATCTCACGTCTCATTCCAGGCTCGACAGAAACCGTCTTGACCCCGAGCATCATACACAGCGTTTGTTTTGCAACGCGGGCCTCGCCACCTGTTACGGTCGCCATCTCTAGACTGTAGGTAAGAGTTACGCGGTGGAGAGTTACGTTCCATTGATTCCACTACTCAGTTATCTTTAACTTTCCCTTTGGTACAGACCACGCCTTTCCCAGATACGTGCTTCAGTCAGACACCTTGGTAACTCCTCAAGAGACCCTGAGGCTCCGCAGCCAAAACAGCGTAAGGAAAACTGCGACGGCCGCCAGACCTCTGGGGCTGTTCCCAGCTCTTGGAGCTGGCGCCGCCGCGGGCGTGAGGGGCGTGACGTCCGGGAACTCCCACGCGACGTCGCGTGACGTCACGCGAGGATGGGCGGGGCGAGCCGGGCTGGCAGCGCTCGGGCCCGCCCCCCAGCCCTGGAAAGCGCGGGCTGCCCCGAGGGGGGGCGGCTTGGCTGCCGGCAGTTCGGTAGGTTAGTGAGGGGACGAGGAGGAAAGCAAACGGCCGCCTCTAGGCTCAGAGCGCGCCTGCTCCCAGAGGGGGCTGTCCAGAATCTGAGGCTGTCTTGCAAGCCGTGAGTAAAAGGGATCCCTTTCCCCCGGACCCCAAGCGGCTACTTCCGGCGCCAGCTGCGGGCTGACAGCAGGCGTTTGGTCCCGGGGCGGGGACGGCTGCTGGGTTCTGGGGCTGAGTCGCGGAGCGGGCTGGGGCCGGCCTGCGCTCGGCAGGAGGTGGGCCGGAGCGCGGAGCCGGCAGCGCCCGGTGCCGCTCCCGGGGCTCTGCTGCAGCCGAGGGCTGGCTGCCGCGCCGAGCCCGCCCCGCGCATGCGTCGCCCCGCGCCGCCGGATCGCTCTGCGCGCTGGCGCCGGCCGTGCGGCTCTCTGGGCGGGAAGCACCCGGAAAGGGCAGCGCGCCGCGGACCGTGCGAGGCGCGGAGGAGAGGCTCGCGGCCGAGGGTCCCGGCAGAGGAGCCCCGCACCTCCGCCCTGCTCGCGGGAGGACCTCCGAGTCCCCGTGCCGTTTGTCCGGAGCGCTTGAGGGACCCGCGGCGCGGCGCTCACCTCACCCGTGTAAGGACTCTCGTGAGCCCCTTCCGTGCGGTGGTTTGTGGTTTGCGCTGCGGCAGGGCGCGTGGAAAGGTAGAAATGCTGAGCTGTTGCACACCGTGGAGCCCCGAAGGCAACTTGAGAGACACGCTGGACATTTCTGAGAAATTAAAGGGCAGCGTTACATACAGCGAATAACGGTTCAGTCTCAACAGAGATGCCCGCAGAAAGGGCCACGCTTGTAGTCTCGACTCGAGAGGGTTTTGCGATCCAGATTTGGCAAGCTTAGTATTGGTACATTGTTACTCAGGAGCCCTTTGCATTTATTGACGGCCGCCAGACCTCTGGGGCTGTTCCCAGCTCTTGGAGCTGGCGCCGCCGCGGGCGTGAGGGGCGTGACGTCCGGGAACTCCCACGCGACGTCGCGTGACGTCACGCGAGGATGGGCGGGGCGAGCCGGGCTGGCAGCGCTCGGGCCCGCCCCCCAGCCCTGGAAAGCGCGGGCTGCCCCGAGGGGGGGCGGCTTGGCTGCCGGCAGTTCGGTAGGTTAGTGAGGGGACGAGGAGGAAAGCAAACGGCCGCCTCTAGGCTCAGAGCGCGCCTGCTCCCAGAGGGGGCTGTCCAGAATCTGAGGCTGTCTTGCAAGCCGTGAGTAAAAGGGATCCCTTTCCCCCGGACCCCAAGCGGCTACTTCCGGCGCCAGCTGCGGGCTGACAGCAGGCGTTTGGTCCCGGGGCGGGGACGGCTGCTGGGTTCTGGGGCTGAGTCGCGGAGCGGGCTGGGGCCGGCCTGCGCTCGGCAGGAGGTGGGCCGGAGCGCGGAGCCGGCAGCGCCCGGTGCCGCTCCCGGGGCTCTGCTGCAGCCGAGGGCTGGCTGCCGCGCCGAGCCCGCCCCGCGCATGCGTCGCCCCGCGCCGCCGGATCGCTCTGCGCGCTGGCGCCGGCCGTGCGGCTCTCTGGGCGGGAAGCACCCGGAAAGGGCAGCGCGCCGCGGACCGTGCGAGGCGCGGAGGAGAGGCTCGCGGCCGAGGGTCCCGGCAGAGGAGCCCCGCACCTCCGCCCTGCTCGCGGGAGGACCTCCGAGTCCCCGTGCCGTTTGTCCGGAGCGCTTGAGGGACCCGCGGCGCGGCGCTCACCTCACCCGTGTAAGGACTCTCGTGAGCCCCTTCCGTGCGGTGGTTTGTGGTTTGCGCTGCGGCAGGGCGCGTGGAAAGGTAGAAATGCTGAGCTGTTGCACACCGTGGAGCCCCGAAGGCAACTTGAGAGACACGCTGGACATTTCTGAGAAATTAAAGGGCAGCGTTACATACAGCGAATAACGGTTCAGTCTCAACAGAGATGCCCGCAGAAAGGGCCACGCTTGTAGTCTCGACTCGAGAGGGTTTTGCGATCCAGATTTGGCAAGCTTAGTATTGGTACATTGTTACTCAGGGGGGAAAAAATACGTAACTTTGTTACTACCTTTGAAAATAGGTACATTTATTAAAGGAAGTTTATTTTACACTTTTGGTGTTAAACTATTTAATACTAAAATAGTCAATTTTAAATTGTTCATTGAAGTCACAAACTTTGAGGTTTTTTTTTTTTAATTTTTAAAATTAATTTATTTATATCCATCGTTGTTCTTTGGCTTGTGTGGGCCACCCATTGCAGTGGCCTCTCGTTGCAGAGCACAGGCCCTGGGCACATGCACTCCAGAGCGCTAGTTCGTAATTGGACACACCGGCTCACGTGGATCAGCGACACGTGGGATCTTCCCAGGCCAGGGATCAAACCGGCGGCCCTTGCATTGCAAGGCAGACTCTTTACCCACGGGACCACCAGGGAAGCCCTGGAGATTTTGGTTAATAGAATTAACTTACTTTTTTTTTTTTTTTCCTGGCTTCTTAGAATTACTTTGGAGTTTCATGGTATCACAACTTGAGTTCCAGCCGTGATCTAGCTTCGTAGTGTGACCTTGGGAAGTCACTTGGCCTCTTAAGGCTAATTTCTGTAACTCTGAAATGAAATCAGTGATTGTGTTGGTTTGAGGCAGTTGCTCTGACAATTAAATTACAAGGTAATAGGAAACGGCACACTCCACGGTATATAGTGGACACTTAATAAATGATGGCTTTTATTGACGATAGAAGAGACCATTGATTTATCTTTTAGAGCAAGCCTCTTTGGAAATAAAGCTGTATTAATTAATTTATTTAGTTTTTGGAGGGGCCACTTCTATTGATCTTTCATTTGTTTATCTTTCCCGTGTAAGGACCCCGTGAGCCCCTTCCGTGCGGTGGTTTGTGGTTTGCGCTGCGGCAGGGCGCGTGGAAAGGTAGAAATGCTGAGCTGTTGCACACCGTGGAGCCCCGAAGGCAACTTGAGAGACACGCTGGACATTTCTGAGAAATTAAAGGGCAGCGTTACATACAGCGAATAACGGTTCAGTCTCAACAGAGATGCCCGCAGAAAGGGCCACGCTTGTAGTCTCGACTCGAGAGGGTTTTGCGATCCAGATTTGGCAAGCTTAGTATTGGTACATTGTTACTCAGGGGGGAAAAAATACGTAACTTTGTTACTACCTTTGAAAATAGGTACATTTATTAAAGGAAGTTTATTTTACACTTTTGGTGTTAAACTATTTAATACTAAAATAGTCAATTTTAAATTGTTCATTGAAGTCACAAACTTTGAGGTTTTTTTTTTTTAATTTTTAAAATTAATTTATTTATATCCATCTTTGTTCTTTGGCCAGTGTGGGCCTCCCATCGCAGTGGCCTCTCGTTGCAGAGCACAGGCCCTGGGCACATGCACTCCAGAGCGCTAGTTCGTAATTGGACACACCGGCTCACGTGGATCAGCGACACGTGGGATCTTCCCAGGCCAGGGATCAAACCGGCGGCCCTTGCATTGCAAGGCAGACTCTTACCCACGGGACCACCAGGGAAGCCCTGGAGATTTTGGTTAATAGAATTAACTTACTTTTTTTTTTTTTTTCCTGGCTTCTTAGAATTACTTTGGAGTTTCATGGTATCACAACTTGAGTTCCAGCCGTGATCTAGCTTCGTAGTGTGACCTTGGGAAGTCACTTGGCCTCTTAAGGCTAATTTCTGTAACTCTGAAATGAAATCAGTGATTGTGTTGGTTTGAGGCAGTTGCTCTGACAATTAAATTACAAGGTAATAGGAAACGGCACACTCCACGGTATATAGTGGACACTTAATAAATGATGGCTTTTATTGACGATAGAAGAGACCATTGATTTATCTTTTAGAGCAAGCCTCTTTGGAAATAAAGCTGTATTAATTAATTTATTTAGTTTTTGGAGGGGCCACTTCTATTGATCTTTCATTTGTTTATCTTTGTTCTTTGGCCTGTGTGGCCTCCCATTGCAGTGAGGCCACTGCAGAGCACCGGCTCTGGGTGCATGCACTTCAGAGCTCCGACTCGGTAGTTGGACACATCGATCCAGCTGCTCCGCGGCACGTGGGATCTTCCCAGGCCAGGGATTGACCCGGTGCCCCTTGCAGTGCAAGGTGGTGTCCTTACCCACTGGACCACCAGGGAAGCCCAAAGCTGTATTAATTTCAATGCACTCACTTTTTAAAACTTTATTATATAAATAATATAGTAATGTATTTTATATTATTATAGTAGTAATAATATATATAATGTAATTAATATAGAATGTAATAATATACTGCTATGTTATGTAATATATATAAATATAATGCACATGAGAGAAACACTAAAACTATGAAGCTATATTATATAAATAATAATAATATAATACACAAGAGAGAAACTCTAGGGCTTCCCTGGTGATCCAGTGGCTAAGGACACCGCCTTGCAGTGCAAGGGGCACCGGTTCAGTCCCTGGCCTGGGAAGATCCCACATGCCGGGGAGAGGCTGGACTGCTGTGTCCAATTACCGAGTCGGAGCTCTGGAGCGCATGCGCCCAGCCAGAGCCGGCGCTCTGCGACAACAGAGGCCACTGCGATGGGAGGCCCACATGGGCCAAAGAACAAAAATGGTTGAAAATGGACAAATGAAAGACCAATAGAAGTGGCCCGGCCATCCCCCTCCCTCCCCACCCCACCCCCACCAAAATAAATAAATAAATCTTTAAAAAAAAGAGAGAGAGAAACTCTAGAATTATGAACCCTTCATATACCCATCTCTTGCTAAGCTTCAATAATTGTCATAGTTCCGCCCTTCTTGATTTATCTCTGCACCCAACATATGTTTATTTTCAGGAGTATTTTAGAGCAAATTTCAGTCAACATTCAGATTACCTCTAAAGGCGTCAGTATTTATCACTTTAATAGATAAAGGGCTTTCTTTTTTAAAATGACCATCTCACTATTACATACAAGAAAATTAAAAATAACTTCCTAGTATCATCTAAAATCTAGTACTTCAGTTGTCACTGATTATCTTTTAAAAAAATGTAATGACAATTTTGGATAAGCTTAACCAATGTATTTTTATTTTTTATTTTTTCTTGTTTAACCAATGTATTTTTATTTCTCTAGTTCCGTATAGTTTACTTCTTACTGAGGGAGTCCATACATAACATTGCCCCCTTTAGAAATGCCATGGCTTATCTTAGCCTCTTCATCAAAGACCTGAAGAAATGTTTAGCAAGGAACACTTAGATCCGTTTTGGCACTTGTTACCCATGGTAAGGCACTGGCTAAGAAGCCAGATGTGAGGTTTAGTAGACTTGTTAATCTTTTGATTTTCTTTTAGTAGTAACTAGTTAATGGTTTCGGTTTAAGAACACATATTAAAACATTTGTAATTCATTTGAACTTCTTAATAGCCTTTGCTTCCTTCAGGGGTTACAAAAATGAATCATTACCTTTACTCTGAGAGGCACAAAATAGTTGCCTTGTTATTAGATGTTTCTTCGAGGTGGATTTCCTTTAGGCTAAGGACACCGCCTTGCAGTGCAAGGGGCGCCGGTTCAGTCCCTGGCACGGGCAGATCCCACGTGCCGCGGAGCGGCTGGACTGATGTGTCCAATTACCGAGTCGGAGCTCTGGAGCGCATGCGCCCAGCCAGAGCCGGCGCTCTGCGACAACAGAGGCCACTGCGATGGGAGGCCCACACAGGCCAAAGAATAAAGATGGATGAAAATGGACAAATGAAAGACCAATAGAAGTGGCCCGGCCATCCCCCTCCCTCCCCACCCCACCCCCACCAAAATAAATAAATAAATCTTTAAAAAAAAGAGAGAGAGAAACTCTAGAATTATGAACCCTTCATATACCCATCTCTTGCTAAGCTTCAATAATTGTCATAGTTCCGCCCTTCTTGATTTATCTCTGCACCCAACATATGTTTATTTTCGCAGGAGTATTTTAGAGCAAATTTCAGTCAACATTCAGATTACCTCTAAAGACGTCAGTATTTATCACTTTAATAGATAAAGGGCTTTCTTTTTAACATGACCATCTCACTATTACATACAAGAAAATTAAAAATAACTTCCTAGTATCATCTAAAATCTAGTACTTCAGTTGTCACTGATTATCTTTTAAAAAAATGTAATGACAATTTTGGATAAGCTTAACCAATGTATTTTTATTTTTTATTTTTTCTTGTTTAACCAATGTATTTTTATTTCTCTAGTTCCGTATAGTTTACTTCTTACTGAGGGAGTCCATACATAACATTGCCCCCTTTAGAAATGCCATGGCTTATCTTAGCCTCTTCATCAAAGACCTGAAGAAATGTTTAGCAAGGAACACTTAGATCCGTTTTGGCACTTGTTACCCATGGTAAGGCACTGGCTAAGAAGCCAGATGTGAGGTTTAGTAGACTTGTTAATCTTTTGATTTTCTTTTAGTAGTAACTAGTTAATGGTTTCGGTTTAAGAACACATATTAAAACATTTGTAATTCATTTGAACTTCTTAATAGCCTTTTGCTTCCTTCAGGGGTTACACAAAAAATGAATCATTACCTTTACTCTGAGAGGCACAAAATAGTTGCCTTGTTATTAGATGTTTCTGTATCCATAGATGTTCGCTGTGGATTTCTTGCTCACTGATTTCTCTTGTTATGAAAAAGCTGTTCAGATACTCATGTCAGTCATCTCTTTTGCTCTTTTACAGTGTGTGTGTCCATGTATCTAGATATGAATGCTTAAGAATATTTCAGAATGCTTTTCAGTTTTGGGTTCAAAGTGTTGTATTCCATATCAGTTCGGAAGTTTAAAAAGTAATACGTTCTTTTATAATGGTGAATCAGTTCTGACCATGAATGATTACAAACCTCTGTTTATAAGAGTCCTTTCAGTGTAACCAAGTATAGGTAATTGCTTCCTTTTAGGTAGAATAAGAGAAAATTTGCCTGCAAGGATAGCTTGACTTAAGGCCAGATAACTGAAATTGGGACTTTTCTCTCCATAATCATCTTTTTTTCTTCACGTCTACCTCCTCACGTTCTAAAGTGATTGATCATAGGTAAAGAAGGAAAACTTGAATTCAGCTGACTGGACTTGAAGTCATCCTGATTTCAATTTCATAAAGATAAATGCAGAATTCACTTATGTTGCCATGTCTTGTTGCAGGTACTTAAACTGACCAAAGGCAACTTCAGACCTATATAATGTAACAGAAAAGGTCAGAAAACATTCACCAGTAGAAGAGTGGATCACAGCAAACAAGATGAACGTTTCAGGAAGCGGTTGTGGAAGCCCTGGTTCTGCAGATACATCTAGTGATTTCAAGGATCTTTGGACAAAACTAAAGGAGTATCATGATAAAGAAGTACAAGGTAAATTTTTCTTAAATACTTACAGCATAATAACTACTTCTGTGTGACAGGTCAAAGATCTCATTTTTAGTAGTAAAGGGACCTTTACTATTCTGATTTGGGAGGATTCATCTGTATGGCTGAGTGGTTGCTTTTTGACTACAGACAACTACCCTAGCATACAGACAGCTCTTGCACGACTTGTAGTTTCTTGTGGTAAAGTCTAAGGTGTGGTGGAAGGAAGTCATAAATGTTCTGTTAAAGCTGATCTCAAGGTTTAAAAAACATTTGTAATTCATTTGAACTTCTTAATAGCCTTTTGCTTCCTTCAGGGGTTACACAAAAAATGAATCATTACCTTTACTCTGAGAGGCACAAAATAGTTGCCTTGTTATTAGATGTTTCTGTATCCATAGATGTTCGCTGTGGATTTCTTGCTCACTGATTTCTCTTGTTATGAAAAAGCTGTTCAGATACTCATGTCAGTCATCTCTTTTGCTCTTTTACAGTGTGTGTGTCCATGTATCTAGATATGAATGCTTAAGAATATTTCAGAATGCTTTTCAGTTTTGGGTTCAAAGTGTTGTATTCCATATCAGTTCGGAAGTTTAAAAAGTAATACGTTCTTTTATAATGGTGAATCAGTTCTGACCATGAATGATTACAAACCTCTGTTTATAAGAGTCCTTTCAGTGTAACCAAGTATAGGTAATTGCTTCCTTTTAGGTAGAATAAGAGAAAATTTGCCTGCAAGGATAGCTTGACTTAAGGCCAGATAACTGAAATTGGGACTTTTCTCTCCATAATCATCTTTTTTTCTTCACGTCTACCTCCTCACGTTCTAAAGTGATTGATCATAGGTAAAGAAGGAAAACTTGAATTCAGCTG
This sequence comes from Tragulus kanchil, assembly GCA_022376925.1. Classification (NCBI taxonomy): domain Eukaryota; kingdom Metazoa; phylum Chordata; class Mammalia; order Artiodactyla; family Tragulidae; genus Tragulus; species Tragulus kanchil. The sequence goes on along the minus strand of JAIOJX010000003.1, from coordinate 126,941,817 downwards.
ACTGGACTTGAAGTCATCCTGATTTCAATTTCATAAAGATAAATGCAGAATTCACTTATGTTGCCATGTCTTGTTGCAGGTACTTAAACTGACCAAAGGCAACTTCAGACCTATATAATGTAACAGAAAAGGTCAGAAAACATTCACCAGTAGAAGAGTGGATCACAGCAAACAAGATGAACGTTTCAGGAAGCGGTTGTGGAAGCCCTGGTTCTGCAGATACATCTAGTGATTTCAAGGATCTTTGGACAAAACTAAAGGAGTATCATGATAAAGAAGTACAAGGTAAATTTTTTCTTAAATACTTACAGCATAATAACTACTTCTGTGTGACAGGTCAAAGATCTCATTTTTAGTAGTAAAGGGACCTTTACTATTCTGATTTGGGAGGATTCATCTGTATGGCTGAGTGGTTGCTTTTTGACTACAGACAACTACCCTAGCATACAGACAGCTCTTGCACGACTTGTAGTTTCTTGTGGTAAAGTCTAAGGTGTGGTGGAAGGGGCATAGGAATCATTAAATGTTCTGTTAAAGCTGATCTCAAGGTTTGATATTAAGCCATAATATACCTAATTCTGTGACTTTAATGTATTACATTTTTCCAATGTGTGGAAATGGTTCATACTACATGTATTTCTTGATTACCTATTGTCACCATAGGTTTACTAATACAGTGCTTTGTAATTTTTTTTTCTTAGGTCACGTAGCTTTTTCTAACTGAAGTGCAGTTCATTTATAAAGTTGTGTTGGTTTCAAGGATAAAACACAGGGATTCAGTTATACATATACATATACTTTTCACATTCTTTCCCATTATAGGTTATTATATTAGTTCTCTGTGCTATACAGTGGTCCTTATTGTTCACCTATTTTATATATATATATATAGTAAGTACATGTTCATTCCAAAATCTTAATTTATTCCCCCATCCATCCCCTTTAGTAACCGTAATCTTGTTATCTGTGTCTGTGAGTCTATTTCTGTTTTGTATTCGTATCATATTTTTTAGATGCTACATGTAAGTGATATATTTGTCTTTCTCTGTCTGACTCACTTTGTTTAATATGATGAGCTCTGGGTCCATCCATGTTGTTGCAGATGGCAGTGTGTCATAATTCTTTTTCATAACTGAGTAATATTCCATTGTAAATTCGTATCACATCTTCTTGAACGATTCATCTGTCAGACCTATATAATGTAACAGAAAAGGTCAGAAAACATTCACCAGTAGAAGAGTGGATCACAGCAAACAAGATGAACGTTTCAGGAAGCGGTTGTGGAAGCCCTGGTTCTGCAGATACATCTAGTGATTTCAAGGATCTTTGGACAAAACTAAAGGAGTATCATGATAAAGAAGTACAAGGTAAATTTTTCTTAAATACTTACAGCATAATAACTACTTCTGTGTGACAGGTCAAAGATCTCATTTTTAGTAGTAAAGGGACCTTTACTATTCTGATTTGGGAGGATTCATCTGTATGGCTGAGTGGTTGCTTTTTGACTACAGACAACTACCCTAGCATACAGACAGCTCTTGCACGACTTGTAGTTTCTTGTGGTAAAGTCTAAGGTGTGGTGGAAGGGGCATAGGAATCATTAAATGTTCTGTTAAAGCTGATCTCAAGGTTTGATATTAAGCCATAATATACCTAATTCTGTGACTTTAATGTATTACATTTTTCCAATGTGTGGAAATGGTTCATACTACATGTATTTCTTGATTACCTATTGTCACCATAGGTTTACTAATACAGTGCTTTGTAATTTTTTTTTCTTAGGTCACGTAGCTTTTTCTAACTGAAGTGCAGTTCATTTATAAAGTTGTGTTGGTTTCAAGGATAAAACACAGGGATTCAGTTATACATATACATATACTTTTCACATTCTTTCCCATTATAGGTTATTATATTAGTTCTCTGTGCTATACAGTGGTCCTTATTGTTCACCTATTTTATATATATATATATAGTAAGTACATGTTCATTCCAAAATCTTAATTTATTCCCCCATCCATCCCCTTTAGTAACCGTAATCTTGTTATCTGTGTCTGTGAGTCTATTTCTGTTTTGTATTCGTATCATATTTTTTAGATGCTACATGTAAGTGATATATTTGTCTTTCTCTGTCTGACTCACTTTGTTTAATATGATGAGCTCTGGGTCCATCCATGTTGTTGCAGATGGCAGTGTGTCATAATTCTTTTTCATAACTGAGTAATATTCCATTGTAAATTCGTATCACATCTTCTTGAACGATTCATCTGTCAGTGGACACTAGAAGCCTGCATGTCTTGGGTATTGTTAATAGTGCCGCTGTAAGCACTTTCCTAATGATTAGTGATTAGTTTATCTTTGAAGAAATGTCTATTCAAATTCTTTGTCTATTTTTTTTTATCAGATGGTTTGGTTTTTATTGTAGTTGAGTTGTAGAAGTTCTTTGTGTATTCTGAATATTAATTTCTTATCTGATACATGATTTGTATGTATTTTCTGACATTCTGTGAGTTGCTTCTTCACTTTGTCAATTATGTCCTTTGATACATAGAATTTTTTTATTTTTAAAGATTTATTTATTTATTGGGGGGGTGAGGGGGAGGGAGGGGAGCAGGCGGGTTGCTTCTATTGGTCTTTCATTTCTCTATTTTCATCCATCTTTGTTCTTTGGCCCGTGTGGGCCTCCCATCACAGTGGCCTCTGTTGTCACAGAGCACTGGCTCTGGGCGCATGCGCTCCAGAGCTCCAACTCGGTAATTGGACACATCGGTCCAGCCGCTCAGCGGCATGTGGGATCTTCCCAGGCCAGGGATCGAACCGGCGCCCCTTGCACTGCAAGGCGGTGTCCTTACCCACTGGACCACCAGGGAAGCCCTACATAGAAGTTTTAAACCTTGATAGAGTCTAAATAATCTTTTTTCGTTTGTTGCCTATACTTTTGTTCCAAGAAGTTCTTACCAGATCCATTACCAGTAAGCTTTCCCCACCCTCTCCTAAGGGTGCTATTAAGCTTTCTTTTTTTTAAATTGGCCTCTTTTATTGTTTTTTTATTTATTTATTTTCATCCATCTTTGTTCTTTGGCCTGTGTAGGCCTCCCATTGCAGTGGCCTCTCTCGCTGCAGAGCACCGGCTCTGGGCGCATGCGCTCCAGAGTGCTGACTCCTCATTGGACATATCCGTCCAGCCGCTCTGCAGCATGTGGGATTTTCCTGGGCCAGGGATCAAACCGGTGCCCCTTGTACTGCAAGGCAGATTCTTTACCCACTGGGCCACCAGGGAAGCCCTCAAATTTTTTTCTTTTTTCAAGATTGTTTTGGTTATTTAGAGTCCCTTGAGATTTCATATCAATTTTAGGGCAGATTTTTCTAGTTCTGCAAAAAAACATCGTTGGGATTTCAATACAGATTGCATTGTATCTGTCGATTACATTGAGTAGTGCTGACAACAGTGTTAAGTCTTTGGTCCATGAATATAAGATGTCTTTTCTTTTTTTTAAATTTATTCCAGCGATATTTTATAGTTTTCATCATACAAGTCTCATCTCCTTGGTTAAACTTATTCCTTATTTTGTATTGAATGCTTTTGGATGTGATCATCAATGGAATTTTCTCCATTCCCTTTCAGATGGCTCGTTGTTAATGTATGATTTGTGTGTGTTGACTTTCTATCCTACAACTTTGCTATAACTACTGATTTCTTAATTGTAGTTTTTTTATTCCTAGCTGAAACAGACATTAAAAACTCTTTAATTTTATTACGACAGGTTGGAGTTTCAGTACATCGACCACTTCACTTCCTTTCCACGTTGCCCTGTTGTTCTCATTCTTTGATAGATTATTCAGATACGTGTTTCCATTAAAGCGCTCTTTCAGCGTATTAGGATTGCTGATGCAGTCAAGGCACATTAGTGTTCATTTCAAAATCTGGGTATCAGTGTAGTTATTTTATCTATTGAGGCTTCTTTCTTTTTTAATTTAAACTTTTCCCTAAAACTGTCAAAACACAAACAGCAAAAATGTATCTCTCTCCTCCCCACACACAAACAGGTAGATTACCTTTTATACCTACTATTAGAACCGTACACCATTAACTGTATAAAACCTTACTCTTTGTGACCTAAAAGTAAAGCAAATACAGTATCTTCAAATGATTTAAATAGAACCAGATGTACTTGAGTTGTTATTAAGCATTTGATAGAGAAGAATTAGCATTCTGCCATTTACAAGCATAAATTCTTTATCCTACAAATAGTTACTTTCTGTTTTATAACTTGTTTTTAAGAAGATCATTATAATTTTATTGTGCAGAGTCCTTGTCTTACTCATGTTTCTATCTGCATTTCCATAGGTAAAAGTGCTTGGCACTTTTTTAAATAAATTACTAAATGGTATTTGGAAGAATTGCATAGTTTATACCTGTATCAATGGAACTTTTTCTTGGACATAAGTTTTTAAAATCCCATAAGGGAATTCCCTGGCAGTCCGATAGTTAGTACTTAGTGCTTTCACTGTCATGGCCTGAGTTCAGTCCCTGGTCAGGGAACTAGGATTTCACAAGCCATGTGGAATAGCCAAAAAAATTCATGTAATATGTGAAAATGTCACAATTTTATATCTCTGAAACCCTGAAGTCATTTGCTACCCATTTACTTTCAATTTTCTATTTTTAAGTGATACTGCAGAAAGTTGGGAAAGGAAAGATAGATCATCATTTTACAAGAATGACATTTGTTAATTCTTTCCTAGTTTTAAAAGAAATGCATGTAGCTTATTGTAGTGTTGTGATCAATGTACATACTGTTTTATGTATAACTTATTTTTACTGATATTTCATTGCTTAACCAAACTGCTTGTTTTTCGTGTGACACATAATCATCACTATTTTAGAATTTTTATGCATACCCACTTAAAACTGGGACACCTTTATTTTTAGGCTCTTGATTTAACAAGGATAAAATATTTGGTAGATTTCTTCATGTTCTTTGGTGTCTCAGGTTCTTAAGGAGACCTCTGTTGATATCTATGTGCTTTATGGATTGTTTGATATATAAAGCAAATATGTATCCATCATATTGGATATATGTTTGAGCTAATGAGAGAAGATAACTTTTGGTACATTTTAATGCATTGATTAGGCAGCTCTTGTCAATTTCAAAACTACTTATGGATTCTTAAAGGTTTTAAATGATCAAGCACTAATTTTTAAAAATTAGTATGTTGTTTTAAAATGTTATGGGGCTTCCCTGGTAGTCCAGTGGGTTAAGAGTCTGCCTGGCCATGCATGGGGCACCAGTTTGATCCCTGGCTTGGAAGGATCCCACATGCCACGAAGCGGCTGGACCCATGTGTCTAATTGTAAGCCGGCGCTCTGGAGCGCATGCGCCCAGAGCCGGTGCTCTGCAGCGAGAGAGGCCACTGTGATGGGAGGCCCACACAGGCCAAAGAATAAAGATGGATGAAAATAAATAAATAAAAAAACAATAAGAGAGGCCAAAATTTAAAAAAAAAAATCATTATGGTTGCGACCTGGCAAATTTGTTAAAACGAAGACTCTCTGACAGTCCCTTGTCAATGTGTTCCACACAATTCCTATATAAAATTAGATCCTGTGATTCTGTCATTACATCAAAGACATGCCTGAAGATTACTTAATGTTTTTCAAAGTAGAGGATTCATTTGGAGAAGCCAGTGTAAGAGGCTATTTGAAAGACATCAAATGTGGACTTGTCCAGACTTTGCAGGTTTTGAAGTATATACAGGAAAATCAAAAAAATTTTTAAGTGACTGCAAATGGAAAAAAATAGATCATCATTTTACAAGAATGACATTTGTTAATTCTTTCCTAGTTTTAAAAGAAATGCATGTAGCTTATTGTAGTGTTGTGATCAATGTACATACTGTTTTATGTATAACTTATTTTTACTGATATTTCATTGCTTAACCAAACTGCTTGTTTTTCGTGTGACACATAATCATCACTATTTTAGAATTTTTATGCATACCCACTTAAAACTGGGACACCTTTATTTTTAGGCTCTTGATTTAACAAGGATAAAATATTTGGTAGATTTCTTCATGTTCTTTGGTGTCTCAGGTTCTTAAGGAGACCTCTGTTGATATCTATGTGCTTTATGGATTGTTTGATATATAAAGCAAATATGTATCCATCATATTGGATATATGTTTGAGCTAATGAGAGAAGATAACTTTTGGTACATTTTAATGCATTGATTAGGCAGCTCTTGTCAATTTCAAAACTACTTATGGATTCTTAAAGGTTTTAAATGATCAAGCACTAATTTTTAAAAATTAGTATGTTGTTTTAAAATGTTATGGGGCTTCCCTGGTAGTCCAGTGGGTTAAGAGTCTGCCTGGCCATGCATGGGGCACCAGTTTGATCCCTGGCTTGGAAGGATCCCACATGCCACGAAGCGGCTGGACCCATGTGTCTAATTGTAAGCCGGCGCTCTGGAGCGCATGCGCCCAGAGCCGGTGCTCTGCAGCGAGAGAGGCCACTGTGATGGGAGGCCCACACAGGCCAAAGAATAAAGATGGATGAAAATAAATAAATAAAAAAACAATAAGAGAGGCCAAAATTTAAAAAAAAAAATCATTATGGTTGCGACCTGGCAAATTTGTTAAAACGAAGACTCTCTGACAGTCCCTTGTCAATGTGTTCCACACAATTCCTATATAAAATTAGATCCTGTGATTCTGTCATTACATCAAAGACATGCCTGAAGATTACTTAATGTTTTTCAAAGTAGAGGATTCATTTGGAGAAGCCAGTGTAAGAGGCTATTTGAAAGACATCAAATGTGGACTTGTCCAGACTTTGCAGGTTTTGAAGTATATACAGGAATCAAATTGATTTATTACTTTTAAACCTTCATGTCCAGGTGTAAAAAAATATGGAAAAGAAAAGTTACAAAGGTAGTACTTGAGTAATATAGTTTTCCTTAGATATGCATATGAACTTGAATATATTTGAGTTTGTTTGAATGCAGGGTATGTGTGTGTGTGTGTGTGTGTGTATTTGTTTTAAAATCCCTATCAGTATATGGTCTGTTATTTAAAATACACAAGTTATAAGATGGACTTTAGAATATTTTTCAGAATGCTACCATTTTGGGTCCGTTTAATTAAATCTTAATTTTAATTTTGTCTGTCTATAATTAAATCTTAACTATTTTGCTACATTCTGCCATCAACACCTTGAAACATTGCCATTTGTAGTAAAATGAATATACTAAGAGGGCATTATGCCAAGTGAAAGAGATCAGATCAAGGCTGTATGGTATCACTTATATGTAGAATCTAAAAAAAATAAACAAGTGAATATAACAAAAAAAAAGAAGCAGACACAGATATAAAGAACAAACTAACGGTTACCAGTGGGAAGAGGTAAGTAGGAGGCTATACAGAATAAGGGATTAAGAGGTAGGAAATAAGCTATAAGGATATATTGCACAACACATGAATTATAGCCAGTATTTTATAACTATAAATATAGTTTAACCTTTAAAAATTGGGAATTACTGTATTATACACCTGTTAACAACCACAAACAACAACATAGTATATCAACTGTAATTCAGTTTGAAAAAGAATACAGTCATTAACTCTCACATGTATTATTTTCCATTTGCATTAATATAAATTCAATAAAATCCACAAAAAACTTACCCATTTTGATGTAATTAAATCTTAAGACTAAACTAAATACACCTTAAATATGGCTGCATTTTCCTAACAGGTGTTATAAAATTAGATCCTGTGATTCTGTCATTACATCAAAGACATGCCTGAAGATTACTTAATGTTTTTCAAAGTAGAGGATTCATTTGGAGAAGCCAGTGTAAGAGGCTATTTGAAAGACATCAAATGTGGACTTGTCCAGACTTTGCAGGTTTTGAAGTATATACAGGAATCAAATTGATTTATTACTTTTAAACCTTCATGTCCAGGTGTAAAAAAATATGGAAAAGAAAAGTTACAAAGGTAGTACTTGAGTAATATAGTTTTCCTTAGATATGCATATGAACTTGAATATATTTGAGTTTGTTTGAATGCAGGGTATGTGTGTGTGTGTGTGTGTGTGTATTTGTTTTAAAATCCCTATCAGTATATGGTCTGTTATTTAAAATACACAAGTTATAAGATGGACTTTAGAATATTTTTCAGAATGCTACCATTTTGGGTCCGTTTAATTAAATCTTAATTTTAATTTTGTCTGTCTATAATTAAATCTTAACTATTTTGCTACATTCTGCCATCAACACCTTGAAACATTGCCATTTGTAGTAAAATGAATATACTAAGAGGGCATTATGCCAAGTGAAAGAGATCAGATCAAGGCTGTATGGTATCACTTATATGTAGAATCTAAAAAAAATAAACAAGTGAATATAACAAAAAAAAAGAAGCAGACACAGATATAAAGAACAAACTAACGGTTACCAGTGGGAAGAGGTAAGTAGGAGGCTATACAGAATAAGGGATTAAGAGGTAGGAAATAAGCTATAAGGATATATTGCACAACACATGAATTATAGCCAGTATTTTATAACTATAAATATAGTTTAACCTTTAAAAATTGGGAATTACTGTATTATACACCTGTTAACAACCACAAACAACAACATAGTATATCAACTGTAATTCAGTTTGAAAAAGAATACAGTCATTAACTCTCACATGTATTATTTTCCATTTGCATTAATATAAATTCAATAAAATCCACAAAAAACTTACCCATTTTGATGTAATTAAATCTTAAGACTAAACTAAATACACCTTAAATATGGCTGCATTTTCCTAACAGGTGTTATGAAAGTATATTTACTTTGCAGTTAAAATGACTGATAGGCAGTTACAGAAATACTAGTAGTAGGACTTCCCCAGTGGTCCAGTGGGTAAAGAGTCTGCCTTGCAGTGCAAGGGGCACCGGTTGGATCCCTGGCCCGGGAGGATCCCACGTGCCCAGAAGCGGCTGGACCAATGTGTCCAATGACCAGCCAGCGCTCTGGAGCGCATGCACACAGAGCCCGTGCTTTGCAACGAGAGAGGCCCCTGCAATGGGAGGCCCACACAGGCCAAGAAATTAAGATGGATGAAAATAAAGAAATACTAGTAATGTTTTTGGTAGACGTTCAATTTTTGAGCTATATATAAAACCACTATTTGTCAAGAAAAGTTGTTAGGCTTGCAGTTTGTAATTCAAAGCTGTAAGTAATTTCTTTTACAGTGAGTGTACATACATCGTATATGGTTTGTTCTGGGTAGCGAATGAAAATTAGTAAAAATTAACATATCAATGATTTTGTTTATAACAGGTTGAATTCTGGCCTTCTGAATTCTTACTTAAATTTATTTCTTGTGCTGGGTGACTACACATATGGGCCTTTGTTTCCTTTGTCCAAAATTCATGCACACGAGGGAGCTGGGTATACAGTGCTCTTGGTCTTTTGAGTGCTGTAGTCTCATTAGTTGTCTCAGGTTTCCAGTGTTACAATCCCAAATACTTTTTTTAACAGACTACCTGTTCATACAGGAGCTGCATTGTCGTATAGCTTCATTCCTTCCGTTGGGTGTGGAGCAGGATTAAAGCACACTTTATAGGGGTTCTAATTGTGGATGCCTAATTGACTTGATGAATAGCAAATGCTAAAATTTAAACACACATCCATACACATACAAACATAAACCTGCTTTGGGTGATCTTCATGACAGAACAAATGCCTCACAGGTTTTAATGTAATTAAATGCTTAAGACTTTGAAAAGAATACAGTCATTAACTCTCACATGTATTATTTTCCATTTGCATTAATATAAATTCAATAAAATCCACAAAAAACTTACCCATTTTGATGTAATTAAATCTTAAGACTAAACTAAATACACCTTAAATATGGCTGCATTTTCCTAACAGGTGTTATGAAAGTATATTTACTTTGCAGTTAAAATGACTGATAGGCAGTTACAGAAATACTAGTAGTAGGACTTCCCCAGTGGTCCAGTGGGTAAAGAGTCTGCCTTGCAGTGCAAGGGGCACCGGTTGGATCCCTGGCCCGGGAGGATCCCACGTGCCCAGAAGCGGCTGGACCAATGTGTCCAATGACCAGCCAGCGCTCTGGAGCGCATGCACACAGAGCCCGTGCTTTGCAACGAGAGAGGCCCCTGCAATGGGAGGCCCACACAGGCCAAGAAATTAAGATGGATGAAAATAAAGAAATACTAGTAATGTTTTTGGTAGACGTTCAATTTTTGAGCTATATATAAAACCACTATTTGTCAAGAAAAAGTTGTTAGGCTTGCAGTTTGTAATTCAAAGCTGTAAGTAATTTCTTTTACAGTGAGTGTACATACATCGTATATGGTTTGTTCTGGGTAGCGAATGAAAATTAGTAAAAATTAACATATCAATGATTTTGTTTATAACAGGTTGAATTCTGGCCTTCTGAATTCTTACTTAAATTTATTTCTTGTGCTGGGTGACTACACATATGGGCCTTTGTTTCCTTTGTCCAAAATTCATGCACACGAGGGAGCTGGGTATACAGTGCTCTTGGTCTTTTGAGTGCTGTAGTCTCATTAGTTGTCTCAGGTTTCCAGTGTTACAATCCCAAATACTTTTTTTAACAGACTACCTGTTCATACAGGAGCTGCATTGTCGTATAGCTTCATTCCTTCCGTTGGGTGTGGAGCAGGATTAAAGCACACTTTATAGGGGTTCTAATTGTGGATGCCTAATTGACTTGATGAATAGCAAATGCTAAAATTTAAACACACATCCATACACATACAAACATAAACCTGCTTTGGGTGATCTTCATGACAGAACAAATGCCTCACAGGTGTTGAATGCCTGCAAGATAAAAGAGTAGTCTTTCCATATTTCCCAAGAATTTTCTTTTGAAGTTTATAAGGATTTCCTATCTCATTGTTCCTTTTCTTAAAATGACTCATAGCAATAATCCATTTCATCTTGGGTGCAACTTTTCACTTCTAAAGGCAGACCTGAGTTTTAGAAGTTAGCCAAATTTAAATTTTCACACATTTTGGAAAGGGTCAAAGAGGGAAGAACTGCTGACACTAGTCATTGGCCTGGTGGGGTCACAGGTTCTTTTCTTAATTCTTCAAGAATGAGTTAATGCTTTGCTTAGTATTTTCAGGGTCTTGTGAGTTGTCATCGTTACCTGAAAAAGAAGGAATCTTCTCCAGCTAGGAACTTGACAAGCAGAGAAGATTTTTTTAAAAATCAGAAAGATCAAGCCAATATTTATTTTTAACCCTAAAATGTTTCCCTTTATTATAATGCTTTACATTTTCACAGTATTCCAACTTTCTCAATACTTTTTGATAAATTTGTTTGTTTATTTTGAGCTTATAATAGATTCACACTGTGTGTATAGATTCACACCCTTTACCCAGTTTACCCCAGTGGTAACATCTTGTATGGGCTTCCGTCATGGCTCAGTGGTAAAGAACCCACCTATAATGCAGAAGATGTAAGAGATGCAGGTTCTATCCTTGGGTCAGGAAGATTCTCTGAAGTAGTAAATGGCAACCTGCTCTAGTGTTCTTGCCTGGTTACAAAGCCTGGCAGGCTGCCTAAAAACCATGAGATGGTTTTTAACTTTTTTGTCCACACATATGGGCCTTTGTTTCCTTTGAAAATTCATGCACACGAGGGAGCTGGGTATACAGTGCTCTTGGTCTTTGAGTGCTGTAGTCTCAGTAGTTGTCTCAGGTTTCCAGTGTTACAATCCCAAATACTTTTTTTAACAGACTACCTGTTCATACAGGAGCTGCATTGTCGTATAGCTTCATTCCTTCCGTTGGGTGTGGAGCAGGATTAAAGCACACTTTATAGGGGTTCTAATTGTGGATGCCTAATTGACTTGATGAATAGCAAATGCTAAAATTTAAACACACATCCATACACATACAAACATAAACCTGCTTTGGGTGATCTTCATGACAGAACAAATGCCTCACAGGTGTTGAATGCCTGCAAGATAAAAGAGTAGTCTTTCCATATTTCCCAAGAATTTTCTTTTGAAGTTTATAAGGATTTCCTATCTCATTGTTCCTTTTCTTAAAATGACTCATAGCAATAATCCATTTCATCTTGGGTGCAACTTTTCACTTCTAAAGGCAGACCTGAGTTTTAGAAGTTAGCCAAATTTAAATTTTCACACATTTTGGAAAGGGTCAAAGAGGGAAGAACTGCTGACACTAGTCATTGGCCTGGTGGGGTCACAGGTTCTTTTCTTAATTCTTCAAGAATGAGTTAATGCTTTGCTTAGTATTTTCAGGGTCTTGTGAGTTGTCATCGTTACCTGAAAAAGAAGGAATCTTCTCCAGCTAGGAACTTGACAAGCAGAGAAGATTTTTTTAAAAATCAGAAAGATCAAGCCAATATTTATTTTTAACCCTAAAATGTTTCCCTTTATTATAATGCTTTACATTTTCACAGTATTCCAACTTTCTCAATACTTTTTGATAAATTTGTTTGTTTATTTTGAGCTTATAATAGATTCACACTGTGTGTATAGATTCACACCCTTTACCCAGTTTACCCCAGTGGTAACATCTTGTATGGGCTTCCGTCATGGCTCAGTGGTAAAGAACCCACCTATAATGCAGAAGATGTAAGAGATGCAGGTTCTATCCTTGGGTCAGGAAGATTCTCTGAAGTAGTAAATGGCAACCTGCTCTAGTGTTCTTGCCTGGAAAATCCCTTGGACAGAGGAGCCTGGCAGGCTGCTATCCATGAGATGACAAAGAGTCAGACACAGGTGAGCACAGCACAGCAGCCTAGGCAATAGTCATATTTTGTAGCAAACTCATGTAACACATGTAGCACCTATGTTGAGCTAGATACAGTAGTACCTTTAGTTAAATACTTTTTTGTCAGCAGTTGCATTGCTAGCCAGGACTTCCTGACACAATCTGTGTTAATCCCAGAAGATTTGAGCCTGTATAAGCCCAATAGCTATTAGCAAAATACATAGACTATGCCAGAACATAAACTTTCATTCATAGCGAACTTCTAATTATATGCTTGCTCATGCTATTAGGAAGTACTTCAAGTGGAGGAAATTTCTTTCAGTTTGGCTATCATACAGTAGACTGAAAGCAATCATGTTGCAGATACTCTTTTGTGACCTAAGGGTGCAAGTGACGGAAGTGTATTCTTCAAATTAATGGTACTTGGCTCATCGTTCAGAGGCCAAACTCAAGTGACTTAATAGTGTAGCATTAGATGCATAAAGAAACTTAGATTAACTGCTTTAGAAATGATAAAATGTGTAAATAAATTACTGGATTTTTTTTCTTTTCTTTTTCAGGTTTACAAGTGAAAGTAACCAAACTGAAAAAAGAACGAATTTTGTAAGTATCAGTATATGTAATGCTGATGTCTTTATTTATAAAGTAATTGATATTGAGGTCCTATTGGACCTGGGTTTTTTAAAATATGTTTTGTTTTATGTATGTGTTTGGCTGAACTGGGACATAGTTGCAGCATGTGAACTTAGTTGTGGCCTGTGGAATCTAGTTCCCTGAGGAGGGATTGAACCCAGGGCCCTTGCATTGAGAGCCAGAGTCTTAACCACTGGACCACTGGGGAAGCCCCAACCTCATGTTTTTTTGTTTTTGTTTTTTCTTTTCTGACCTCATGTTTTAATATAAGAAAGTAAGTTTTATTTAGTGTGGAGGACCTTGTATAGTTGACAGCAGGTTACTCAAAATTCTAAAGGAAAAAGAATTTTGAATGTAGCCTTAGTTATTATGTGCATATATTTATACTTTAATATAATTTTAATATACGTATAATCTTTTCCCTTAAACTTATTAAGACAGAAATTGATCCACAAATCATTTTAAATTGTTAATGGCATTTTTTTCTCAGTTATCATTAATACTTGGAAGTTAAGATGCTGCAAGATGGGGAGCAGAGTACTTCTGGGATTGCCAATTTACAGAAACAGTGGGAACTGAATGGGTATTCTGAGACCCCTTTGAACTAGCTTGAACTAATTCAGTAGTTCCCCTGAATTGTTTTGTTATTAATCCCAGAATCAGATCCGATTTTCTAAGTCAGGAGCAGATTTTACTCAGGATACTTTAGAGCTTCTACATTCAGAAATCTGAAACAGATGGCACAGTAGAATATTATTACTCACAACAAAATTTAGTATCATTGTGACTAATAATATTGCATTTGCTTATGGTATGTACCAATAAGTCTCAGTTCTTTTGTATTCCTAAAACTTCCAAGGCTATAACCAGAAGCTTGCATTACCAATGGCTCATCAAAACACACCTCACTGTTTTTTCTATTATAATCTGAAATCAGAAATTGTGAAGTTTTCCATTACACTGAGAAAGTAGTGTTTAGAAGATGACTTAGATACAGAAAAATGAAATCATACATTTTTAAAACAGTTTTTCAAGAATAATTTTATGATTCTTCTTAAAGATACCTTTAAATCTTTGCATTTTGAAAGTCTACATGTTCCTACCTTAAAGATGCCATTTTAAACATTCAAGTGTAGGTTGTCTATCTTATTAGTTAAGATATGCTTTTAATACAAAATGTGTTTCTCCACACATCTAAACAAACAGCCACATGAAAAAGCCTTCTTAAATTTGTAAATGACTGCTCAATATTTTTCTTAAAAATCACCTATAACATTTTTTAATCTTAAAACGCAGAAGCCTAGCTGGTTATTGAGTAAGTGATAATAATGCTTTACTTCACTGTAAGGTTCACAATCAAGTTTTATTTAGTGTGGAGGACCTTGTATAGTTGACAGCAGGTTACTCAAAATTCTAAAGGAAAAAGAATTTTGAATGTAGCCTTAGTTATTATGTGCATATATTTATACTTTAATATAATTTTAATATACGTATAATCTTTTCCCTTAAACTTATTAAGACAGAAATTGATCCACAAATCATTTTAAATTGTTAATGGCATTTTTTTCTCAGTTATCATTAATACTTGGAAGTTAAGATGCTGCAAGATGGGGAGCAGAGTACTTCTGGGATTGCCAATTTACAGAAACAGTGGGAACTGAATGGGTATTCTGAGACCCCTTTGAACTAGCTTGAACTAATTCAGTAGTTCCCCTGAATTGTTTTGTTATTAATCCCAGAATCAGATCCGATTTTCTAAGTCAGGAGCAGATTTTACTCAGGATACTTTAGAGCTTCTACATTCAGAAATCTGAAACAGATGGCACAGTAGAATATTATTACTCACAACAAAATTTAGTATCATTGTGACTAATAATATTGCATTTGCTTATGGTATGTACCAATAAGTCTCAGTTCTTTTGTATTCCTAAAACTTCCAAGGCTATAACCAGAAGCTTGCATTACCAATGGCTCATCAAAACACACCTCACTGTTTTTTCTATTATAATCTGAAATCAGAAATTGTGAAGTTTTCCATTACACTGAGAAAGTAGTGTTTAGAAGATGACTTAGATACAGAAAAATGAAATCATACATTTTTAAAACAGTTTTTCAAGAATAATTTTATGATTCTTCTTAAAGATACCTTTAAATCTTTGCATTTTGAAAGTCTACATGTTCCTACCTTAAAGATGCCATTTTAAACATTCAAGTGTAGGTTGTCTATCTTATTAGTTAAGATATGCTTTTAATACAAAATGTGTTTCTCCACACATCTAAACAAACAGCCACATGAAAAAGCCTTCTTAAATTTGTAAATGACTGCTCAATATTTTTCTTAAAAATCACCTATAACATTTTTTAATCTTAAAACGCAGAAGCCTAGCTGGTTATTGAGTAAGTGATAATAATGCTTTACTTCACTGTAAGGTTCACAATCATTTGATCCTCTTGGCAGCCTTTAAATATATAGTGTGATTACTGCGTACCTGCCTGCCTTAGGTAGCTTGGGGTTACACATTTTGGAAACACGGGTAAGTAAATCCCTCTGAGTAACCATAAAATTAAAAGGATGCTTCATTTTGTAGAAGAATAGGTCTTTGCATTGTGGGACCAGGAACTTGGATTTGCCTGCGTTACCATAGCCCCCCTTTCCAAGTATACTTAACGATAGACGGTCTGGGTGGAGCAATAGGAGGTCTGGTCCCCATGTTGTTAGAATAGCTGTATCTGTAAGATAGCTCAGTCCTTAGGAATGCCCACCCGAAGAAGCAGTTTGGAAAGAAACCCGTAACTGTACTGTATTTGTCTGTCACATAATTGCTTCAGGCCTATGGCCTTTTAAGCTGTGTCTGCACATGGCTAATGATTTTCTTTTGCACAAATTCATTTAAAAAATTACATGTGTGGAAAGGTTGGCTGTTGAATTTCTTTATTGCTTCCAAAATAGGATCACTGAAAACCTAGTGCTGCTTCTGAATTAAATATATTTTCCAGAAGTATTAGAAGTTTTTTAAATTAATTTTGGCTGTCTGTTACTTCCAAAATGTACTATCTATACATATGCTCCCAGAACAGTATTCGTTCTTTAGCAGGAGATCACTTTTAGATGTATTGGTTTTTCATTCAGTCTCAAATATTCAACCAGTATTTAAGAAGTACCCTCACTGGTATCTGACATTTTGACATTATTTTGTTCGTCCGTTTTCTCACCAGTGATATTACATTCAACTAGCAATTTCGATAGCATTAGATGAAAGTTAGTCACTCAGTTGCGTCCAACTTTTTGCGACCCTGTGGACTGTAGCCCACCAGGCTCCTCTGTGCGTGGAATTCTCCAAGCAAGAATACTGGAGCGGATAGCGATTTCCTTCTCCAGGGGATCTTCCCCACCCAGGAATTGAACCCGGGTCTCCCGCATTGCGGGCAGATTCTTTACCATTTGAGCCAGCAGGGAAGCCCCATTACACTTCCATTATTTGGACATCTTTTTGTAGCAGGCTGTTTGTCACCTCTATCTGATTCGCTATTTTAGATCTTTGAGAGGGTTGGGGGAAAGTATTTGAGCCACTCTGTTATCCTGTATTTTCAGCTTCCAGATCACACAGAGAATCCCAATTCAGTTCCTTAGGGGTTTTCATAAATTAAGTGCATAGTTTATATATGTGATTTTTTTTTAAAACTATAATGATGGAGGGAGAAAATATATCACAACCTTGGAAAGTAACCAGATAGTCTACCAGAAGAAAATTTTACATGTCTTTGTTTATTTTTTTCCTGACCATAATCAAAATGGTAAATACTTAATTGGAACTTCCCATGTGCCATCAGTGTCCTGCGTGCTTTGTTAGTACTTGCCTAGTCCTTGCAAATGCCTTATGAGTAGACGCTAATGTGTCCACATTTTTGAGGCACAGAGTTTAGCTGAGGGTTAATGATTTTCTTTTGCACCTATGGCCTTTTAAGCTGTGTCTGCACATGGCTAATGATTTTCTTTTGCACAAATTCATTTAAAAATTACATGTGTGGAAAGGTTGGCTGTTGAATTTCTTTATTGCTTCCAAAATAGGATCACTGAAAACCTAGTGCTGCTTCTGAATTAAATATATTTTCCAGAAGTATTAGAAGTTTTTTAAATTAATTTTGGCTGTCTGTTACTTCCAAAATGTACTATCTATACATATGCTCCCAGAACAGTATTCGTTCTTTAGCAGGAGATCACTTTTAGATGTATTGGTTTTTCATTCAGTCTCAAATATTCAACCAGTATTTAAGAAGTACCCTCACTGGTATCTGACATTTTGACATTATTTTGTTCGTCCGTTTTCTCACCAGTGATATTACATTCAACTAGCAATTTCGATAGCATTAGATGAAAGTTAGTCACTCAGTTGCGTCCAACTTTTTGCGACCCTGTGGACTGTAGCCCACCAGGCTCCTCTGTGCGTGGAATTCTCCAAGCAAGAATACTGGAGCGGATAGCGATTTCCTTCTCCAGGGGATCTTCCCCACCCAGGAATTAAACCCCGGGTCTCCCGCATTGCGGGCAGATTCTTTACCATTTGAGCCAGCAGGGAAGCCCCATTACACTTCCATTATTTGGACATCTTTTTGTAGCAGGCTGTTTGTCACCTCTATCTGATTCGCTATTTTAGATCTTTGAGAGGGTTGGGGGAAAGTATTTGAGCCACTCTGTTATCCTGTATTTTCAGCTTCCAGATCACACAGAGAATCCCAATTCAGTTCCTTAGGGGTTTTCATAAATTAAGTGCATAGTTTATATATGTGATTTTTTTTTAAAACTATAATGATGGAGGGAGAAAATATATCACAACCTTGGAAAGTAACCAGATAGTCTACCAGAAGAAAATTTTACATGTCTTTGTTTATTTTTTTCCTGACCATAATCAAAATGGTAAATACTTAATTGGAACTTCCCATGTGCCATCAGTGTCCTGCGTGCTTTGTTAGTACTTGCCTAGTCCTTGCAAATGCCTTATGAGGTAGACGCTAATGTGTCCACATTTTTTGAGGCACAGAGTTTAGGCTACTTGCACCAGGTCACACTGCTGGTACTTAACAGCCAAGATTCAAACCTACGCAGCATAAGGATAGGGTTGGTTTGCTTCTACGTCGCAATAAGCTCTGGCTTAAAAGTAATACCAGGGGGATTCCATGGTGGTCCAGTGGGTGGAGAGTCTGTCTTGCAGTGCAAGAGGCACAGGTTTGATCCCTGGCCCAGGAAGATCCCACGTGCCGCGGAGTGGTTGGACCTGTGTGTTTGCGAGCCTGCTGTGGAGTGCATGTGCCCAGAGCCGGTGCTCTGCAACAAGAGAGGCCACTGCAATGGGAGGCCCACACAGGCCAAAGAGTAAAGGTGGATGAAAATAAATAAATAAATAACCAATAAAAGAGGCCCAAATTAAAAAAAAGAAAAAAGTAACACCAGGTAAAAATTTAAACAACACAAAACTTAGTAAAATTCAAAGTGTAAATCCTTCATAATTGGAATAGAAATGATATCAGTAGAGTTACCTGCTATTTACATTGACAAATGTAGATAATAAAACAGTAAGTGAACGGTTTAATAGCAACTTTGACTGTGCTGAATCAGTGGTGGCATCTGAATTCACACCTTCATTTGTGTTCCAGCATTGTGTCAGGAAGACCTGGAGTTCAGAAAGGTACTGCTGTAGAATGTGAAAATACTGCAGACCAAACTCCAGTATAATCTGAGCTCTGATTAACAAGATATTCAAACCTCACCTTTCATGTTATTTGTTTGATACAACAGATTCATAATATGTAGGTGGTGAGATCATGCTTTGAAGTGCTTAATGACAGACTAGGCGTGTTCAGAGTATATTTCCCTTAAAAAAAGAAACAACTTACTGCTTGACTTTTAGAGACGCACAAAGACTAGAAGAATTCTTCACCAAAAATCAACAGCTGAGAGAGCAACAGAAAGTCCTCCATGAAACCATTAAAGTGCTAGAAGATCGGTGAGTCTGGTGATTCTGCACCTTCATAAGATGAAGCAATTGCTAATATTGTGAAAACATCAGGGATGTTAGTACTTGCCTAGTCCTTGCAAATGCCTTATGAGTAGACGCTAATGTGTCCACATTTTTGAGGCACAGAGTTTAGGCTACTTGCACCAGGTCACACTGCTGGTACTTAACAGCCAAGATTCAAACCTACGCAGCATAAGGATAGGGTTGGTTTGCTTCTACGTCGCAATAAGCTCTGGCTTAAAAGTAATACCAGGGGGATTCCATGGTGGTCCAGTGGGTGGAGAGTCTGTCTTGCAGTGCAAGAGGCACAGGTTTGATCCCTGGCCCAGGAAGATCCCACGTGCCGCGGAGTGGTTGGACCTGTGTGTTTGCGAGCCTGCTGTGGAGTGCATGTGCCCAGAGCCGGTGCTCTGCAACAAGAGAGGCCACTGCAATGGGAGGCCCACACAGGCCAAAGAGTAAAGGTGGATGAAAATAAATAAATAAATAACCAATAAAAGAGGCCCAAATTAAAAAAAAGAAAAAAGTAACACCAGGTAAAAATTTAAACAACACAAAACTTAGTAAAATTCAAAGTGTAAATCCTTCATAATTGGAATAGAAATGATATCAGTAGAGTTACCTGCTATTTACATTGACAAATGTAGATAATAAAACAGTAAGTGAACGGTTTAATAGCAACTTTGACTGTGCTGAATCAGTGGTGGCATCTGAATTCACACCTTCATTTGTGTTCCAGCATTGTGTCAGGAAGACCTGGAGTTCAGAAAGGTACTGCTGTAGAATGTGAAAATACTGCAGACCAAACTCCAGTATAATCTGAGCTCTGATTAACAAGATATTCAAACCTCACCTTTCATGTTATTTGTTTGATACAACAGATTCATAATATGTAGGTGGTGAGATCATGCTTTGAAGTGCTTAATGACAGACTAGGCGTGTTCAGAGTATATTTCCCTTAAAAAAAGAAACAACTTACTGCTTGACTTTTAGAGACGCACAAAGACTAGAAGAATTCTTCACCAAAAATCAACAGCTGAGAGAGCAACAGAAAGTCCTCCATGAAACCATTAAAGTGCTAGAAGATCGGTGAGTCTGGTGATTCTGCACCTTCATAAGATGAAGCAATTGCTAATATTGTGAAAACATCAGGGGATGTTGAGATATTAAGATCCGGTAAAGATAAATTAGGTAATATAAAGGTCTAATTCAGTGTGGCTTGTTTGTGGTTTACTACTACTGTTAATTATATTACATTTAGAGGCTTTCCTTCAAGGAACCAAAATATTTCCCTTAATCTAAGGAATAGTCACTGTACTGAAGAAGTAGATAGAAGGCATTTTTTTTTTTTAATCTGAACAAAGCTGTTAAACTGTAGTTGTCTGATAGATTTTAATAGCTTTAAAAGCACTTTTGGCAGTCATAGGAAACTCATGTTTCAACTGTTGTTAAAACGGAAAATTGGTACTCATAATCAGAGGATTTGTGGTTCTCTAGTTTTCAAATGCTGGCTTCTTTTGTCTTGCTCTGTCTTCTTACTCATAGAGTTGAATTTAAATGTATTCTTCAGGAAAATACATTTCCCTGACTTCCTAAACTATATTTAGTTCTTCTGTGTGCTTTCATAGTAGAACTCAGTTCTGTTTAATTCTGTCTTTCCACTTTAATGTGAATCCTGTGTGTGCATGTGTGCGCGCAGCCATGTCCAATTCCGTGCGACCTTATGGACTGTAGTCTCCCAGGCTTCTCTGTCCTTGGGATTCTCCAGGTAGGAATACTGGAGTGGGTTGCCGTTTCCCGCTCCAGGAGATCTTCCTGGCCCAGGGATTGAACCCCCCATCTCTTGTGTTTCCTGCATCGACAGGTGTATTCTTTTCCACTGCACCACCTGGTCATGCTTTATTGTAAATACTTTTTATTGTCTGTCTTTATCTAGTAGTCTGTAAACTCTTTAAAGGAAGTGATGTTATCTAGGCCACTGTTGTATTTTAGCTCCTACAGTGCTCATTGTAGGTATTTAGTGAAATGCTTTTGAATTGCTCTGATAAAGTCTTTTTAGGGTATAGCAAACAATTGAGCATACTTGTTTATCTGGTAAGTTTTAACTGCAAAATGACAGCTTTTATTTCTTCATCTCTCTGAACAGGCTGGAATATAACGCAGAGCAACAGAAAGTCCTCCATGAAACCATTAAAGTGCAAAATCGGTGAGTCTGGTGATTCTGCACCTTCATAAGATGAAGCAATTGCTAATATTGTGAAAACATCAGGGATGTTGAGATATTAAGATCCGTAAAGATAAATTAGGTAATATAAAGGTCTAATTCAGTGTGGCTTGTTTGTGGTTTACTACTACTGTTAATTATATTACATTTAGAGGCTTTCCTTCAAGGAACCAAAATTTTTCCCCTTAATCTAAGGAATAGTCACTGTACTGAAGAAGTAGATAGAAGGCATTTTTTTTTTTTAATCTGAACAAAGCTGTTAAACTGTAGTTGTCTGATAGATTTTAATAGCTTTAAAAGCACTTTTGGCAGTCATAGGAAACTCATGTTTCAACTGTTGTTAAACGGAAAATTGGTACTCATAATCAGAGGATTTGTGGTTCTCTAGTTTTCAAATGCTGGCTTCTTTTGTCTTGCTCTGTCTTCTTACTCATAGAGTTGAATTTAAATGTATTCTTCAGGAAAATACATTTCCCTGACTTCCTAAACTATATTTAGTTCTTCTGTGTGCTTTCATAGTAGAACTCAGTTCTGTTTAATTCTGTCTTTCCACTTTAATGTGAATCCTGTGTGTGCATGTGTGCGCGCAGCCATGTCCAATTCCGTGCGACCTTATGGACTGTAGTCTCCCAGGCTTCTCTGTCCTTGGGATTCTCCAGGTAGGAATACTGGAGTGGGTTGCCGTTTCCCGCTCCAGGAGATCTTCCTGGCCCAGGGATTGAACCCCCCATCTCTTGTGTTTCCTGCATCGACAGGTGTATTCTTTTCCACTGCACCACCTGGTCATGCTTTATTGTAAATACTTTTTATTGTCTGTCTTTATCTAGTAGTCTGTAAACTCTTTAAAGGAAGTGATGTTATCTAGGCCACTGTTGTATTTTAGCTCCTACAGTGCTCATTGTAGGTATTTAGTGAAATGCTTTTGAATTGCTCTGATAAAGTCTTTTTAGGGTATAGCAAACAATTGAGCATACTTGTTTATCTGGTAAGTTTTAACTGCAAAATGACAGCTTTTATTTCTTCATCTCTCTGAACAGGCTGGAATATAACTCAGAATGCATGATGCTTTTGGCCCTTAAAATAAAATTACTCTTCTTTCCCTTTTACCTGCTTACAGCTACTGGAATTGCACTCTCCCGTGAAATTGAGGCTGTTTTTTCTTTGTCTGATAGCAGCAGTTAAAGTTAGGCAAGAGGGGCTTCCTTGGTGGTCCAGTGGGTAAAGGGTCCACCTTGTAATGCAGGGGGCACCGGTTCGATCCCTGGCCTGGGAAGATCCCCACGCCCTAGAGCGCGGTGTGTCCAGTTACCAGCCAGTGTTCTGGAGTGCATGTGCCCAGAGCCAGGGCTTGGCAATGGAAGAGGTCACTGCAATGGAAGGCCTACACAGGCCAAAAAAGAATAAAGATGGATGAAAATAAATAAATAAAAAAACAATAAAAGAGGCCAAAATTTCAAAAAAAAAAAAAAAAAAATAGGCAAGAGGAAAGAAGTTGAGTCCTACTGATGGAAATAGGAGCTAGCCTGTTTTCTCACACCCATTCAAATTTAAGCTAGATCAGTGAACACTCAAGAGTTGACTCTTTTTTACAGGTATTATCAAGAGTGGAAGTTAACTGGAGAAAACTAGAAGCAATAAACATGCTAAGGAATACTGCTTTATTTTATAACTGCCTATACTAGTGGCACTTTTTAAACTTGGAAACTAAAGGTTTTAAGAAGTTGTCTTGCATGACATCTTATGACATTTTAATAAATCAGAGTTGATTTTTTGGAAACAGTAACGTGTTCATTTTTTAATGGCAAGCTGGAAGGGTGCTGTTTAAAAAGTTCTTCCTTAGGCTTCATAGTTGCCACTCAGCACCTTTTTGTGGTTTTCAGTGACCTTTCAATGTCATTGCTGTTTTTGGCCTCTAGACTTAATAGTCTGTGAGTAAATTATTTACCTGCATTCAGGTCAGCTATTTGAATGTTTATTGCATGAACCCCAAGCAGGTAATTTGAATAGATCTTGAAAGAGAAATATGAAATAGGAAGTATTTTAAACAAATAGTTAAAATTAAGTTTCTTCTTATAACAGTTTAACAGTTCTTTCATTTTGAAATGGTTTAGAGAGAACTTTTTATTTTCCTTTGGAATTTGAAAGGCATAAATAGACTTTACTGTTAGCTGTAGAAGTGCTTAAAAGTCTGAAAACACGTGCTGTAGCAGAGTGAAGAAGGTGTATGTCCTTAGTACCTTACTTGTCAAAAAGGTTTTAGGTAAAGTTTGCTAAGATATATTCCTGTTAAATTAAAATGTAGTGATGAATAGGAGTGTAATGCACAATTTAGCTAATTTTATGTTTTTCCTTTCATAATTTTTATTCAAATAATACATATATCTTCTCTCTTTTTTTTTTTTTTTTTGACGACTTCTGTTGGTCTTTGATTTATTTCCATCTTTGATCTTTGGCCTGTGTGGGCCTCCCATCGCAGTGGCCTCTCTCTCTGCAGAGCACCAGCTCCGGGCGCATGCGCTCCAGAGCTCCGGCTCAGTAGTTGGACACATCAGTCCAGCCACTCCGTGGCACGTGGGATCTCCCCAGGCCAGGGATCAAACCAGCGCCCCTTGCACTGCAAGGCGGTGTCCTTACCCACTGGGCAACCAGGGAAGCCCTGTATCTTATCTTTTAATTTAATGTAATTTATTTATTTAAATTGAAATGGCCACATGTGGCTTGTGGCTACCATTTTGGACTAGAGTTCTAAACTTTTCCCAGTACTGGCTTTAGGATTCCACATTCTCAGGTTAGTTTCTGTTTGTCTACCAGCCCCTTGCTTTCTCTTTGTTTTCTTTCCCATTCTCCCTGTCCTCGTGGTCTTGTGTCTTTAAATACACGTGTGTGTGTGTGTGTGTACATATCTTTCCTGTAGCTTTGTGGGATCTGGAGAGGGAGCAGTAATAGATGCAGATATTCACTTTGTCACCTTTTCTTAGATCTTGCTTGTTCTAGTTCCTGTCTCTAGCAGGTACTCCAGTTAAAGCATGACACCCAGTTCTTTATCCTTTGTTCTAGAAATTTTAGTCCTATTAATGCAACCTATGAACTCTATAATCTTTATTTTTTGCATCCTTAGCAGCACTGCTCATAAGGGTTTTACTTTCATATCTCTGGGTTCTGTTTTAGTTGTATAATTTTCATGTTTTTTATCCCCTTATTTAAAATTCATGGCATGTACTACCGTGCTATGACTTCCATAGACATTTATATGTACTTATTATCTTACCGAGTTACATTTCTAAGTTAAAATTATTATCTTAGAATTTATATTTTCTAAATTCATTATGTAGGGTGTATGTCTTTCTTCAGCCATGTTCTCCCTTGATTACATAAATAATGAAATTAGAGAAATTTTGAAAAATATAGCAAAACACTAAGGAGGGTATCTTCTGTTACTGGTACCTACAAGATAACGATTATTAACATTTTAGAATACACCTTTCTCTCCATCACCTGCCCCTCCCATGTAATATATGTATTTCCCTCTTTCCTTCAGCACTCACAAATAATTAGTAAAATCTATTTTGTAATCTAACACTAAATCTCTTTTTAACACTGAAAGAGCATTACATTTTTTTCTTTTCAACTTTGTATTCTTTGACCTTTAGTATTCATTCAGCTAAAAGTTGTTGGACACTCATTTTATCTTATATGTCATAATGAGCAAAACAGATGCAAACTTGTTTAACATATAATTCTGTACTGGACTGGGTTCATATTTTGACTCTAATAAAAACAAAGTAAGTTTTTCCTATAAATAAGTTCTCTTGAATAGAGTTTAAAATTGACAGATTTTTTACAGAATTGCTCTCAGAATTGCAGTCTGTAGAAAATGATGTAGCATAATTTCAGCCTATTTGAGAATACCTAAAAGGCATAGTAAGTGGTTAATCTTTGTGTTTTCTTAGTCACTTCTTTAGTTCTTCCTGAAGTATAAAAATCTGGAAATTCAAGTATGTGGCAGTATCTTTAAGTAGTTGGAAAATGTTTTTATTTCACTTTTATGCAGAAGCATAATTGATATATAAAAAAGCTTTTTTAAAGTTTTATCATGGTGACTTGATAAATGTATAGACTGTGAAAGGATCCCCACCAGCTGGTAAATTAACACATCTATCACCTCACATATTTTTTGTTTATTTTTTGATGAGAACATTTAAGTTCTACTCTGAAAATACTTTGTTTTGTTTCATAGATTAAGAGCAGGATTATGTGATCGCTGTGCAGTAACTGAAGAACACATGCGGAAGAAACAGCAAGAGTTTGAAAATATTCGGCAGCAGAATCTTAAACTGATCACAGAGCTTAGTGAGTTTCCTTTCTCCACTTACTAAGTATTTAAAGCATAGTGTGCTGTTGTTAAAAACCTATAATTAAATCGGTTATAATCAGATGGATTGTTTGCATGTTTGCTTTATTTAGGCAGAAAGTCACATGTTATTTTTGCCCTTTTGTGTGGATTTAATCTCATGCTTATTTTAGTAAGAAATATGATATAAAAAGGTTGTACAGATAGCTGTCCATGTTGGCTTTAAACTCTCACCAGCTATAAAACAAGAAGCAAATTTTCTTTGGATATGTCTATATTTGCTTTTTTGATTTTATTTCATGTAATTTGACTATTTATATTTAGTATATTTAAACACAGTTTAGTGTCCTATGAAGATGTATACTTTTTAAATTTTTTTTCCCTTTTTTTAGACATACTGTTACAAGTATATCATTTTCAGTCTTGTCTACTTATCCATTTGATTAAGGATTTTCTTTTATTTATCTTTTCCAAGCTATTTCTGTATTTTGACTCTGTTTTTTCTATTAATTATATTGTTATCTCCTCTGGTTACTCAAGCAAGAATATATGAATATATGCTCATTACTATAAAATGAGATAGAAAAAGCATAGTTTTATTATGCTCCCAGAGGTAACTATTAAGAATGTAATAATTATCTGTCCCTCATTTTATCCCCTCTTCTCTCTTCTCTTCCAGAGTTTAATAGGAGCATATCTGAAGTCATTCTTATTCTGACATGTGTTATTTTATTTTAGACTGCAAAAATCTTTACATGTTTATATATTTAGACCCATAGAGTTTGTGGTATGTATGACTACATGCATGCATGCATTTACTTAGGAATGTAAGGTTATCAATGAGTAGAAAACTATTGCATTTTCTTTTATGATATTGACTTCTTGAAGAAGTAGGAGTGGTTTTCCTAAAATTATGCCACCTTCTATATTTTCTCATCATTTTCTTTACCTTGTTTCTTTATTTCCTATAAGATAGAAATTGGGTCTGAAAGCTTGATTAGATACAGAGTATACTTTTTTTTTTTAATTTGTCTGCATTGGGTCTTAGTTGTGATACATGTCATCTTCCTTTTGGCTCAGGGGTTTAGTTCCTGACCAAGGATCATACTGGTGTCCCTTGCTCTGGAAGGTGGTTTCTAAACCACTGGACCACCAGGAAAGTACCAGGTTAAACGTTTTTGACAGCAGTACTTCATAAGTAAAATTGTCTACTTTACATTGTATAATTAAATCGGTTATAATCAGATGGATTGTTTGCATGTTTGCTTTATTTAGGCAGAAAGTTTTTTCCTTTTTGCTTATTTTAGTAAGAAATATGATATAAAGGTTGTACAGATAGCTGTCCATGTTGGCTTTAAACTCTCACCAGCTATAAAACAAGAAGCAAATTTTCTTTGGATATGTCTATATTTGCTTTTTTGATTTTATTTCATGTAATTTGACTATTTATATTTAGTATATTTAAACACAGTTTAGTGTCCTATGAAGATGTATACTTTTTAAATTTTTTCCCTTTTTTTAGACATACTGTTACAAGTATATCATTTTCAGTCTTGTCTACTTATCCATTTGATTAAGGATTTTCTTTTATTTATCTTTTCCAAGCTATTTCTGTATTTTGACTCTGTTTTTTCTATTAATTATATTGTTATCTCCTCTGGTTACTCAAGCAAGAATATATGAATATATGCTCATTACTATAAAATGAGATAGAAAAAGCATAGTTTTATTATGCTCCCAGAGGTAACTATTAAGAATGTAATAATTATCTGTCCCTCATTTTATCCCCTCTTCTCTCTTCTCTTCCAGAGTTTAATAGGAGCATATCTGAAGTCATTCTTATTCTGACATGTGTTATTTTATTTTAGACTGCAAAAATCTTTACATGTTTATATATTTAGACCCATAGAGTTTGTGGTATGTATGACTACATGCATGCATGCATTTACTTAGGAATGTAAGGTTATCAATGAGTAGAAAACTATTGCATTTTCTTTTATGATATTGACTTCTTGAAGAAGTAGGAGTGGTTTTCCTAAAATTATGCCACCTTCTATATTTTCTCATCATTTTCTTTACCTTGTTTCTTTATTTCCTATAAGATAGAAATTGGGTCTGAAAGCTTGATTAGATACAGAGTATACTTTTTTTTTTTAATTTGTCTGCATTGGGTCTTAGTTGTGATACATGTCATCTTCCTTTTGGCTCAGGGGTTTAGTTCCCTGACCAAGGATCATACTGGTGTCCCTTGCTCTGGAAGGTGGTTTCTAAACCACTGGACCACCAGGAAAGTACCAGGTTAAACGTTTTTGACAGCAGTACTTCATAAGTAAAATTGTCTACTTTACATTGTATCCTATCAGAATATAGGTATGGTCAGGTTATTGTACTCTTTGGGGTTGATGGCTAGATTTCTCTATCTGACAGTTGAATCTTCCCCGGTACCACCAAGTAGTCTGAGTTGGAAGGATGAATGTGTGATACTTTGAAACCTTGCAAAAATACAATTCTCCCTGTCTTTCTTTAATGGTTTTAGTATCCATTGGTGATTCTGGCCTGAATCAATTATTTAATTACGGATTACAAAATGGTCATTCTCCATTTCTGTTAGTCCTCTTACGCTTATCAGCTGGCATTCTTCTGTAAACAAGACTTCTCCCTCATCAGTTGGGCTTATTAGTTACCTTAAGATGTAATTCCGCCTAGAAAGGCATGATTCATCTTAATTTTTTCTCTTTAATTGCCAGTTTTCAGAGTAAGATCTTGTGTAGTAGTTACCTACAATGGTGACAAATGACGTGTTGTGTGTTGCGTATGTTAGGTTTCATTTTGCTTTTTAGGTGAATGGGGCTTTCTCTGTTTTGAGCATAATAGACACATGGAATTTTATATATTCAGTGTGTCAGTCAGTTATGTTTATTATTTTTATTGGTACTCAAATTATCACAGTCTTGAACACCTACTCATTTTTGGTAATCATTTTTTTCATGTTAGTTCATTGCCTTCCATCTTTCAAATCTTTAAACATTTTATTATTATGTAAAATAATGCTGTTACCTGAAATACTTGGGAGTCTCTATAGGAGTCACTTTCTGCTGACTCTAGTGGTCAGTGAATTAGGATCACTTTGGCTCCTTTCCAGGAGTTCAGGCTTGAATGGGAAATCTCAAGTTCAGTCCCTCCACCAGGGCTGACCAGCATCTGC
Organism: Tragulus kanchil; assembly: GCA_022376925.1. Taxonomy (NCBI): domain Eukaryota; kingdom Metazoa; phylum Chordata; class Mammalia; order Artiodactyla; family Tragulidae; genus Tragulus; species Tragulus kanchil. The sequence goes on along the minus strand of JAIOJX010000003.1, from coordinate 126,912,597 downwards.
TTGCTGACTCTGCTCAGGTCCCGCTCATGTTTCTCCATCCACCGGATAATTGGGTAACCAGGTTAAACGCTTGGTCTTGGATACATGTCATCTTCCTTTTGGCTCAGGGGTTTAGTTCCTGACCAAGGATCATACTGGTGTCCCTTGCTCTGGAAGGTGGTTTCTAAACCACTGGACCACCAGGAAAGTACCAGGTTAAACGTTTTTGACAGCAGTACTTCATAAGTAAAATTGTCTACTTTACATTGTATCCTATCAGAATATAGGTATGGTCAGGTTATTGTACTCTTTGGGGTTGATGGCTAGATTTCTCTATCTGACAGTTGAATCTTCCCCGGTACCACCAAGTAGTCTGAGTTGGAAGGATGAATGTGTGATACTTTGAAACCTTGCAAAAATACAATTCTCCCTGTCTTTCTTTAATGGTTTTAGTATCCATTGGTGATTCTGGCCTGAATCAATTATTTAATTACGGATTACAAAATGGTCATTCTCCATTTCTGTTATTCCTCTTACGTTTATCAGCTGGCATTCTTCTGTAAACAAGACTTCTCCCTCATCAGTTGGGCTTATTAGTTACCTTAAGATGTAATTCCGCCTAGAAAGGCATGATTCATCTTAATTTTTTCTCTTTAATTGCCAGTTTTCAGAGTAAGATCTTGTGTAGTAGTTACCTACAATGGTGACAAATGACGTGTTGTGTGTTGCGTATGTTAGGTTTCATTTTGCTTTTTAGGTGAATGGGGCTTTCTCTGTTTTGAGCATAATAGACACATGGAATTTTATATATTCAGTGTGTCAGTCAGTTATGTTTATTATTTTTATTGGTACTCAAATTATCACAGTCTTGAACACCTACTCATTTTTGGTAATCATTTTTTTCATGTTAGTTCATTGCCTTCCATCTTTCAAATCTTTAAACATTTTATTATTATGTAAAATAATGCTGTTACCTGAAATACTTGGGAGTCTCTATAGGAGTCACTTTCTGCTGACTCTAGTGGTCAGTGAATTAGGATCACTTTGGCTCCTTTCCAGGAGTTCAGGCTTGAATGGGAAATCTCAAGTTCAGTCCCTCCACCAGGGCTGACCAGCATCTGCTTGCTGACTCTGCTCAGGTCCCGCTCAGTTAGTGCTGCTGATTGTGGTGGTGGTGTGGGAGTCTCTAGAATGCCTCTTCCTGTGTCCAGCTCAGTTGTTCTCTCGGATCCTCTCCTGATTTTCTCAGCAGCCCCAAGTATTGTTTTTCTCCTTGGAACTTCATTTAGTACTTTATCTGTACTTCTCTTATCACCCTTGTCACCTTCTGTAGTAAGAAAAAATGTTATAGCCCAAAACTGAGTTTTTGCTTTATAAATAAGGATAGATAGGAAGATTTAGTCAAGAGTTCAAATAAGGAAATACTACATCAGTGGTATATTAAGTTACTGATAGCATAATTACCCAATTCATATAGGGTATGACTAAGAAAGAAAATTCACTTCAGTGTGTTTCTGTTATAAAAATTACACTCATATTCACTGTTATATTTTACAATCAGATTTATTTTGAGATAAATGACTCACTAAAATGGTATTTGAGATTAGTAGGACTGAGTAACCAGATAGAATGCTTTCTTGTCCTCAGTATGAATAATTAAACTCTACTGCCCAGTACATGAGGCACTCTTTCTTTTTTGCCCACAAGCATTACATAAAATTATCAGTTAATCATTTACATGAAACTGGCACATTGTGAGATGTAGTGATCAGTACCTAGTAACAAATTAGTTTTTTTTTTCCTTTTTCCCCATCATGCCTCTTCTATTTACATTTATTTTCATCCATCTTTTTATTCTTTGGCATGTGTGGACCTCCCATCGCAGTAGCCTCTCTCGTTGCAGCACACCAACTGTGGGCACATGTGCTCCAGAGCACTGGCTTGTAATTGAACACACAGGTCCAACCGCTCCGTGGCATGTGGGATCTTCCTGGGCTAGGGATTGAACTAGTGCCCTTTGCACTGCAAGGCGGACTCTTTAACCGTTAGACCACCAGGAAAGCCCAACAAATTAGTTTTGAGTAGTAGCATTAACCCTGACTAACATGTGACTTAGAATTTGGTATCCTAATTTCTCCATGACTGTTGAAATTATTGAAAGAGCCTGACATACATCCTAATTAGCTATAATTTGTGCTTTCTTTTCACATTATGTTTAAGTGAATGAAAAGAATACTCTACAGGAAGAAAATAAAAAGCTTTCTGAACAGCTGCAGCAGAAACTTGAGTAAGTATTTTTTTCTTAATTGTGGCAGAAAATTGAATATTTCCCTCTGTCTTCTCTTTCTTCATTTTACTTAGCTATGCAGGCTGTAAAGGTATAGTAAGAATTAAAAATACAGATAAAATCTTTTATTTTTGTTTTGGGAGTATATATGAAGACTGTTTGGGCTTCCTTGGTGGTTCAGACAGTGAAGAATCTGCCTCCAGTGTGGGATACACGAAATTTCTGGGTCTCTGCCCTGATCAGGAAGATCCCCTGGAGGAGGGCATGGCAGCCCACTCCAGTATTCTTGCCTGGAGAATCCCATGGATAGAGGAGCCTGGTGGGCTCAAGTCTGTGGGGTCTCAAAGAGTCAAGCAATTTAAAGCATTTTCATTTCTATAACTATTTATTATAAGTAAGTTATTCAAATAAATACTTACATTTTAAATAAATACTTGAGTTTTGTTACCACCCTTCCAGCCCTGTTCTAGAAAGTTTATAAAAGCAATCTGAAAGATTATTTCCTCCTACACACCTTTCAGGCCTGGAGAACATCCTCCTTTCCATCCCCCCCATGCTTTCCTGATAAAAATAATGACTTTTATCCTGAATACCAGGTACTCTCCTTGGGGTTCTGTGTTTATTATTTCTCATTCTCACTGTGATTCTTCAAGGGAGTCTTATTGCCTCTACTTTAAGCACGAGGCATCCACACCTCACAGGAGTCAGACAGCTTGCCGTGGCTTCAGAACTGGCAGGTAACGACCCGTCGCTCAGAGCCCCATCTCCTGGCTTAGAAGGCTATGTGCTCTCCATTATCTGACAGTGTCTCAAAGAAAGAAATCTTTTTCTGGGTCTTGCCTGACTGATACACAGCAGGGGTATGGTCAGTTCTTAGTTCCCGTGTATGTAAAGTTTATGTCATATTTTTTCAGAGTTAGGATTCAGGATAGTCTTAATGGTTTCCAAGGTTTTTAAAGACTCCATTGCATTTGAGTGGACATCCGCCAAAACTTGACTGAACTATGTAGACATAATGTGATTTTGCCTTAAGTAGTTATTGTCTTATGTATAAACACATCTCATAAGTAGAGTTAACATTTTTCTTGTATCAGGAATTTCTGCCATATTAAAAATCCACTGAATATTGGTAGCCGAAGAGAATCAACATTCATATGTTGATTTTTCTTTCCTACCATGTATTAGATCAGCTTTTATTCTCAGTTTTGTGTCTTCCACAAATCTGATGAATAGTCCATCAGTGCCCTGCATCAAAATCAGTAATGTATGTTGAACAACACGTGCATGAGGCTAGAGCCTTGAGGCATGGTACCTCAGATTTCCTCGTCAGTGATCATCCTTTTGCCTGCTGGCGTTCAATCGGTTTGAAGTCTGTCTTTCTCTATTAGTACCAAATTTGTATTTCCTCCCAGTAAGAAGCTGTCAAGAGAGTCATTGTCCGATGCCTTCCTGAGTGCTGTCCTCAGAACCTGGCTTAAATAGCCCTATTTTTAAAAATTAGTCTTATTTTAATTGTTCATATAATAAACTGGTTCCAAGAGAGCAGGGTATCAAACTCATGAGTGTACATTTCAGGAAACTCTTTTTGGAAAATCAGAATGTCTAAGTGAATTCAATAGCTATAACTACTTCATTAAATTTAAATTATATTTTAACTGGAAGTGTAAGTTCTATAGAGGAGAAGACTCATTAGGAAGGGGGACCCTGGAACCTTACAGGTATTTAGAAAAAAGGACCACTAATATTGTTTTCACAGGAATTTTAGGAGAGGCTTACAGGCCATTAGAAAGAAATGTGGAAGGAGAAAGATGACCAGTGTGCATAATTAACCAAAAGCTGTGGCATAAATTTTTAACTTTTCTCAGAAAATCAGAATGAGACCTGGTGCTTTAAGAAATTTGGGTAACACTTGGAAAGTTGTATTTTTCCTTTTTTCTTTGAGGACAAAGGACAAAGGAGGACAAAGCCAGTACTTGTTGACCTGAGTTAGATGTCTCTAGTTAGAGCTGGTTGGGGTGGGGGGTTCCCTTTTGCGATCCCAGCTGCTTCCAGATTGACTGCTAGGAAATCAGTTTCTTCTCGTGACTCATTCATGTTCTGCAGGTATTTTTCTTGTATCAGGAATTTCTGCCATATTAAAATCCACTGAATATTGGTAGTCAAGAGAATCAACATTCATATGTTGATTTTCTTTCCTACCATGTATTAGATCAGCTTTTATTCTCAGTTTTGTGTCTTCCACAAATCTGATGAATAGTCCATCAGTGCCCTGCATCAAAATCAGTAATGTATGTTGAACAACACGTGCATGAGGCTAGAGCCTTGAGGCATGGTACCTCAGATTTCCTCGTCAGTGATCATCCTTTTGCCTGCTGGCGTTCAATCGGTTTGAAGTCTGTCTTTCTCTATTAGTACCAAATTTGTATTTCCTCCCAGTAAGAAGCTGTCAAGAGAGTCATTGTCCGATGCCTTCCTGAGTGCTGTCCTCAGAACCTGGCTTAAATAGCCCTATTTTTAAAAATTAGTCTTATTTTAATTGTTCATATAATAAACTGGTTCCAAGAGAGCAGGGTATCAAACTCATGAGTGTACATTTCAGGAAACTCTTTTTGGAAAATCAGAATGTCTAAGTGAATTCAATAGCTATAACTACTTCATTAAATTTAAATTATATTTTAACTGGAAGTGTAAGTTCTATAGAGGAGAAGACTCATTAGGAAGGGGGACCCTGGAACCTTACAGGTATTTAGAAAAAAGGACCACTAATATTGTTTTCACAGGAATTTTAGGAGAGGCTTACAGGCCATTAGAAAGAAATGTGGAAGGAGAAAGATGACCAGTGTGCATAATTAACCAAAAGCTGTGGCATAAATTTTTAACTTTTCTCAGAAAATCAGAATGAGACCTGGTGCTTTAAGAAATTTGGGTAACACTTGGAAAGTTGTATTTTTCCTTTTTTCTTTGAGGACAAAGGACAAAGGAGGACAAAGCCAGTACTTGTTGACCTGAGTTAGATGTCTCTAGTTAGAGCTGGTTGGGGTGGGGGGTTCCCTTTTGCGATCCCAGCTGCTTCCAGATTGACTGCTAGGAAATCAGTTTCTTCTCGTGACTCATTCATGTTTCAGGGTGAATTTTTATGACTAATAGGCAAGTATCCTGTGACGTGATTAGTTAAAGCAAGGTCAGATCGATTTCACACACCATTAATTTGTAAGAGTTTCTCATATGACTTTAGCTTGCTTTTTTTTCTTTCCCCAGAATAAGATGGTAGAATTGTAGGTAGATACTAGCTCTAAAGATTTTCTTCAGTATGGAATATAGAATTATAGACCAGAAATAATACTATCTAGAAAACTAAGATACAAATCTGTTTGGAAAAGTTAATCTCTTTTTTTAAAAAAAATTTCTGTTGGTCATAGTTCATAAAAATCTCGTTATTCTTTGATGTAGTATTACAGATTAATATGATTATATTAGGACAGACTGGTTTTAACTTAAATTGCCTGATAGACTAATAAAAATTCTTTACAAATAAAGTCAAAAATGGTTTGACAGGGAAAAGTCAGTTGAGTTAAAATGAATTTATTTTACTCAATACCCACAATTCAATCCAAAACCAATCTTTAGGTACCTTCAGTCTTGAATTGGACAAAAACGTATGCCTAGATCAGCATGAATTTATTTTTCTAGTGGAATCAGGAATCTCCTATATTGATTAATTTGGTTCATTCATTCAACACATATTTATTGAGCGTGTACCAAGTACCCACTGTTGCAGACACCCATGATGTATCAGTGAGCCAAAAAGATCCTTAGCCGTTCAGAGCTCACATTCTGGCCCATGAGCAATAGCCAGATCAACTGTATACCAGGTTAGAAAGCAGTGACTGCCGTGGATACAATAACAGAGCGGAGTAACAAGAAACTGAAGTACTGCTGTGTGGAAAGGGGGTTGCAGTTTTGAACAGCATGTTTAAGGCAGGCCATGATTAGAAGGTGAAACTCCAGCAAACACTTGGGGATTAGTGATTACGAAAGCAGATGGGACAAAGGACAAAGGAGGACAAAGCCAGTACTTGTTGACCTGAGTTAGATGTCTCTAGTTAGAGCTGGTTGGGGTGGGGGGTTCCCTTTTGCGATCCCAGCTGCTTCCAGATTGACTGCTAGGAAATCAGTTTCTTCTCGTGACTCATTCATGTTTCAGGGTGAATTTTTATGACTAATAGGCAAGTATCCTGTGACGTGATTAGTTAAAGCAAGGTCAGATCGATTTCACACACCATTAATTTGTAAGAGTTTCTCATATGACTTTAGCTTGCTTTTTTTTCTTTCCCCAGAATAAGATGGTAGAATTGTAGGTAGATACTAGCTCTAAAGATTTTCTTCAGTATGGAATATAGAATTATAGACCAGAAATAATACTATCTAGAAAACTAAGATACAAATCTGTTTGGAAAAGTTAATCTCTTTTTTTAAAAAAAATTTCTGTTGGTCATAGTTCATAAAAATCTCGTTATTCTTTGATGTAGTATTACAGATTAATATGATTATATTAGGACAGACTGGTTTTAACTTAAATTGCCTGATAGACTAATAAAAATTCTTTACAAATAAAGTCAAAAATGGTTTGACAGGGAAAAGTCAGTTGAGTTAAAATGAATTTATTTTACTCAATACCCACAATTCAATCCAAAACCAATCTTTAGGTACCTTCAGTCTTGAATTGGACAAAAACGTATGCCTAGATCAGCATGAATTTATTTTTCTAGTGGAATCAGGAATCTCCTATATTGATTAATTTGGTTCATTCATTCAACACATATTTATTGAGCGTGTACCAAGTACCCACTGTTGCAGACACCCATGATGTATCAGTGAGCCAAAAAGATCCTTAGCCGTTCAGAGCTCACATTCTGGCCCATGAGCAATAGCCAGATCAACTGTATACCAGGTTAGAAAGCAGTGACTGCCGTGGATACAATAACAGAGCGGAGTAACAAGAAACTGAAGTACTGCTGTGTGGAAAGGGGGTTGCAGTTTTGAACAGCATGTTTAAGGCAGGCCATGATTAGAAGGTGAAACTCCAGCAAACACTTGAAGATGAGGTCATTAGCCTTGTGATACCTAGGGCTGAACATTCCAAGCAGATGGGACAGCTGAACAAAGAATGTGCAGTGGGAGAGTGCCGGCCGTGTTTGAGGAGCCTCGGAGAAGCCAGAGTAGCACATCATGTGAAAGAGGTCAGACAGGTAACAAGCGGAGGAGAGGAGTCAAACCAGACACTGTAAGGACTTGGGCTTGTGTTTTCAGTGACGGGCGGAGATGTGGCGGGTTTTAATCGAGAGAGTGACGGAATACGATTTATTTTCGGTGGACTGCGTCCTGTAGCCAGTCATTAGTTCCATCCTCTGAACGAAAGATCACAGTAGGGTTTAGAGTCTGCTTCTTCTGTTTTATTTTAGTAAGCCACTTAACCTCTGTATTGTTATTTTTCCCCTTGTAAAGTGAGAGTAATAGCTTATGCTGAAACTGATACATGTAGCAGTTTGAACAGTGCCTGCCAGTGCAGACCTGCAGTAAATGATGCTGTTTTCAGTGTTAATATTCTTTATCACCTTGAATTTGTCTTATTCTATTGTCACAGTGTTTGACACAGGTCCCTTCCTTTCCATATCTACCTTCAGAATTCCAGCCCAAACCCGCTCCGGCCTGGGCTGTTAGAGCCTGTGCCTCCTTTCTTTCTGTCCGGGCCAGGCTTGCACAGTCCTGCTGCTAGAGTCTCACGTTCCTGCCGCACTCTAAAACCTTAATTCCTTTCCTCTTGCTTTCTACGTGAGGTGCACACTGAGGGCTCTCCTCCACGTAGCTCCAGTGTGTCCCTCGCCTAACACAGGCACAGAGTAGTACTACCTGCCTTTCTCAGACGTGGAGCATCGTCTGCTGATTTTCTGCCATTTAAAATTCATTCAGTTCCACTTCCAAGTACCGCCAACTACACTTTGCACCTCGCTTCTCACAGTAATGTTTTTCCACCTGATAGTCTAGTCATTTGCGTATTCCTATAACCCTTGTATTTAGGAATATTAGATACAAGGAACTATTTCTGTTACAACTTCATACCTGTGTGCTGCTGCCACTGCTGCTGCTCATTCACCAAGTCATGTCTGACTCTCTTGCGAGCCCATCCACTAGTCCGCCAGGCTCCACTGTCCAGGGGATTGTCCAGGCGAGAATGCTAGAAGGGTGCCATGCCCTCCTCCCAGATTAACAGTTTTCCTTCATTTTATATGAGCTTGCATCACCATCTATTATCTTCCCAAGAGTCTTCTGCTGTAGTTCATTACAATAATGGCAGATGTTTTAATAAATATTTATTGAACTAGTTTTCTTTCAATTCTCCTTGTTTTCCTCTAGGAAGGATCAGGCACATCAAGCAACTGATCTTGAATCAGAGGAAGATGTTATTCCAGATTCACCAATAACAACCTTTTCATTTTCTGGTGGTAATCGACTACGCAGAAAGGAGAACCACCATGTCCGGTACATAGAGCAAACGCATGCCAAACTGGAGCACTCTGGGTGTGCACATGGTGAGGATGGAGCGGTGGTTGAGTTACCTGGTTGTGTAAAAAAAGTATCCATCTATTGTTAGGAAGATGGTCCTTGTTCAAGGTAACTTATGTTACAGCTGCATGCTGAACTTCCCTTGGTGAAGTGCCTGGGAAGGCAGCTTCCACCTGTGTGGTGTATAGACAGGAGTTGCTCCTCTGGATATGTAAACACTTAGCATTTTACATATGCAGGGAATAGTCTTTTGCCTTTTTATTTAAAAAATATCCCTATGTGTGTATCTGAGAAGGATACAAAGAAAGAGGAAGCTAAGCTAATGCTGAGTTCCCCCTACTGTGCCCTGGTTATTATGCTGAGTGATTTGAGTACATTATTATTCTGTTTTAATTCTCATGACAGGTTTGTGGGATAGCTTCGAACACCTTTGTTTTATAGATAAGGAAAGATTTGCTCTTTAGGAAGATTAAATAGTCTGTTGGTTAAGTAGATGAATCAAAGTTCAAGTAAGTAGATGAGTCAAAATTCAAATATAAATCTTCCTGCCTCTAAACTTTTGTACTTTCCAAGTCTTATCCATAACTTCTCCCACCAAACCTTTAACCAGCTATTTTTAATTTTCCTAATATGTACCACTTGGTGGTAAATCAGGAAATGATTTTATAATGTATCTAGATCAGTGGCATATTTCTCATTCCAGGCCCGTTTACCATTTCTGGTAAATGCTTTGGAACTACCTTTCCATGTAGCTCTGAAGTTTATCCTGTGGAGTGATACAGTGCTTATTCTTTTAATATTGATCTAAGAGTAAATCATTGTTTAGAACTTTCATCTTTAACCTAAACGGTGTGTAACAAGGAAAGCATCTGGAGGGAAGGAGTATATCCATCCCTAGAGATATTATTATAGTGCAGATAAATTATCAACAGTAGCTCTGCCTTTAAAAAAAAAACTAGTAGATCTTAATCTTTGATACTGGAAGATTAACAGTTTTCCTTCATTTTATATGAGCTTCCATCACCATCTAGTGGAAAACAAAAGAATTGTTAGGAATCGTACGTGTAATTAGAAACTAAAGTAAAATGTAACATCTTGGATCTAGAATGAACATTTGTGGACCTTTTAGTCAGGTATCCCATAGGACATGAATAGCCACAGATAAGCATCAGCATAATTCAGATTATGTTTAAATCTGTCTGAAAGAATAGCCAGGAAAACAAATCACAGCAGTTTTCTTTTTCAGGAAAGTCATCTTGTGCAAATGCTGTTGGCTTATCTCTTCATTATATGAGAATAATTTGTAACTGTTTAAAACTGTGTCAGTTTAAATCTTGTTCTGATCATTTTTACTTGGACTGTGAAATCTTGGTATTAAAATATAAGATAACTTTTGAGCCATGCAGACTATTTTAAAACTAATGACTAGTTACTCCTTTTCTTTTTCTAGCCACCCATGCTTGTTAAAATGTATAGTGGTTTTTAATGATAATTTCTAGTTATTAGTAAAAAATCTATTTTCCTTTACTTTGTCCTTTTGGTTTTCTTTGAATTAAATCCTTAAACAGTGGAATGATTTCTGATAAAGCATGTTTCAGATTTCTTGAAAAGCAAAGTGTTGCAGTATTCATTTCAGATGAACCCACTGATCTGATCCATTAACACAAGGAAAGGATGCATTAAAATATTACATCTCAGGATTCCCTGGTGGTCTAGTGGCTAAGGCACAGACCTTCAAATGCAGGGTACCTGGGTTCGATCCATGGTCAGGGAACTAGATCCCACATGCTGCAACTAAGATTCAGTGCAGCCAAGAAAAAAAAAAGAGACAGTTTACGGGGGAAAAAAAGTTTAAAAAAATTGCATCTATAGAAGGCTTAGGTCAGAATAAACTTATCTGTTCCAGTCCTCTCCTCCCCCACTGTCTTAACTTCCAGCTTTGTTCCTTAGTGAAACAAAAGGGACAACCCCTTTATTAGAATATTAAAGTGATGTCAGTAAAATGGGCTTCTCATACATTTAAAGATAGATTTGTATTGGCATGTTAGTTTCATCATGATTGTTTGTTTACATGTAACCTCTCCTATTTTTTTCACTTAGAACTGAGGAAAGTGCCAAAGTCTTCAATTCATCCACAGCTTAAACCTAAGGAAAGTGAAATTCTGGTGCCTGACACTTGTGAGCAGAGTCAAGCTCCAGTGGCTAGTAAGCAAGATACTGAGATTACTTTATAAACTAGTGGGCAAGAGTGGCCAACCATGTGAATTTAGACAGTACTTTAAAATACTTTCCGTGTAATTTTGTTGGTGTTGTTTCATAGTCTTTATCATATTGGAAAGTAATGTTATCCTATTGTTAGTTCATATTAATATCCCTGGGCTTCCCTGGTGACGTAGATAGTAAAGAATCTCTGCGGTGCAGGAGGCCCAGTTTCAATCGAAGGGCATGGCCACCCACTCAGGATTCCATGGACTGTGGAGCCTTGTCCACTTTCATACAAATTGCTAGTAATTTCAAGTAAATGAGACTTTACTGTGGTTTACTCATTCATTTAACAAGTATTTGAGTGCCGACGGTATACTGGGCACTCAACTAACTCTTGAACTTCATAAAGGTTACGGAGGAAATATATGTCAGATGATGCTCGAACTCTGAAGGAAAATACGGGTAAAGCAAAGCCTTGGTTATCTTTGAATTAAATCCTTAAACAGTGGAATGATTTCTGATAAAGCATGTTTCAGATTTCTTGAAAAGCAAAGTGTTGCAGTATTCATTTCAGATGAACCCACTGATCTGATCCATTAACACAAGGAAAGGATGCATTAAAATATTACATCTCAGGATTCCCTGGTGGTCTAGTGGCTAAGGCACAGACCTTCAAATGCAGGGTACCTGGGTTCGATCCATGGTCAGGGAACTAGATCCCACATGCTGCAACTAAGATTCAGTGCAGCCAAGAAAAAAAAAAGAGACAGTTTACGGGGGAAAAAGTTTAAAAATTGCATCTATAGAAGGCTTAGGTCAGAATAAACTTATCTGTTCCAGTCCTCTCCTCCCCCACTGTCTTAACTTCCAGCTTTGTTCCTTAGTGAAACAAAAGGGACAACCCCTTTATTAGAATATTAAAGTGATGTCAGTAAAATGGGCTTCTCATACATTTAAAGATAGATTTGTATTGGCATGTTAGTTTCATCATGATTGTTTGTTTACATGTAACCTCTCCTATTTTTTTCACTTAGAACTGAGGAAAGTGCCAAAGTCTTCAATTCATCCACAGCTTAAACCTAAGGAAAGTGAAATTCTGGTGCCTGACACTTGTGAGCAGAGTCAAGCTCCAGTGGCTAGTAAGCAAGATACTGAGATTACTTTATAAACTAGTGGGCAAGAGTGGCCAACCATGTGAATTTAGACAGTACTTTAAAATACTTTCCGTGTAATTTTGTTGGTGTTGTTTCATAGTCTTTATCATATTGGAAAGTAATGTTATCCTATTGTTAGTTCATATTAATATCCCTGGGCTTCCCTGGTGACGTAGATAGTAAAGAATCTCTGCGGTGCAGGAGGCCCAGTTTCAATCGAAGGGCATGGCCACCCACTCAGGATTCCATGGACTGTGGAGCCTTGTCCACTTTCATACAAATTGCTAGTAATTTCAAGTAAATGAGACTTTACTGTGGTTTACTCATTCATTTAACAAGTATTTGAGTGCCTACTGTATACTGGGCACTAAACAAACTCTTTAACTTCATAAAGCTTACGAAGTAAATATATGTCAGATGATGCTCGAACTCTGAAGGAAAATAAAGCAGGGTAAGAGAGGTTACAAAGCCTTGCTTTGAAAGAAGTAACATTTTAGGGGAGGGGCGGCCCAGTGTGGGTTTGGGGGCAAGGGCCTCCCAGGCAGAGACTTCAGTGAGCACAGAGGCCTTGAGGTGAGGGAGCTCTTTGGTTTGTTTGAAGAACATTAAAAGTCCCTGTGTGCCTGGGGCAGGTGGGGAAAGGGAGATCGGCTTGGGCAACTCTATTCTTTAGAGTGGTTCTCTGCTAAAAGGAGAGAGACTGCCAGCGGGAGGTTTGCAAAATGAAGCTGAGGGTAGAAATTAGGAGTAGGATTTTGAGAATATGTTGTTTCAGGTGCTGGGCAGGCATTCAGGCAAAGGCTTGGATGGGTGGTGGGTGTGAATGTAGAGAAGCCGCGGCTGGAGACGGTGTGTAGCATGTGGGGGAATCTGAAGCCCCGAGGTGGGGTGAGGTTGCCGAGCAGTGAATGGTGACAGGAGGAGGGGTAGTGGCAGTACTTAGACCCGAGGCTCCATGGTGGAAAGGAGGGATTCTCAACTGTTCTTTTATTATCACTCCCATGTGGCCTTTTTAGACTCCCCCCACCCTCCAGTTACTTGCCCCATGGAATTTTAATACTACACAAGAAATCCATTTAATTACATATTTTTTTATGATTTTTTTTCAGTGGCGATAAGAAAAATAATCTATTGTATTCAGTTCATTTAGGAAAAAATAGAAAGCCCAGCTGAAAAAATTTGGCACACGTAGATGCTAGACACCTGCAACATATTGCAGTTTATGGTAGACATTTGGGACTTTATACACAGAATTTTTTTAATTGTTCAGTGCCATTTTGTAAAGTGGTCCTTTGAACTTTTTCATTTCTTTTTTGTATGTTTTCATATGACTAGTTTCTGTAGTTCTGTAATTGTTTTGTTTTTTCTTAAATTTAGAGCCACGTGGAAAAAGTAGTTACCTTCCTGATAATTTGGCTATAGTTGTTGCTGAAACACTTGGCCTTTGTGTTCAAGAAGAATCTGTAAGTAACATAGATATACGGGTTTTTGCTACAGTAAATATATGTCAGATGATGCTCGAACTCTGAAGGAAAATAAAGCAGGGTAAGAGAGGTTACAAAGCCTTGCTTTGAAAGAAGTAACATTTTAGGGGAGGGGCGGCCCAGTGTGGGTTTGGGGGCAAGGGCCTCCCAGGCAGAGACTTCAGTGAGCACAGAGGCCTTGAGGTGAGGGAGCTCTTTGGTTTGTTTGAAGAACATTAAAAGTCCCTGTGTGCCTGGGGCAGGTGGGGAAAGGGAGATCGGCTTGGGCAACTCTATTCTTTAGAGTGGTTCTCTGCTAAAAGGAGAGAGACTGCCAGCGGGAGGTTTGCAAAATGAAGCTGAGGGTAGAAATTAGGAGTAGGATTTTGAGAATATGTTGTTTCAGGTGCTGGGCAGGCATTCAGGCAAAGGCTTGGATGGGTGGTGGGTGTGAATGTAGAGAAGCCGCGCTGGAGACGGTGTGTAGCATGTGGGGGAATCTGAAGCCCCGAGGTGGGGTGAGGTTGCCGAGCAGTGAATGGTGACAGGAGGAGGGGTAGTGGCAGTACTTAGACCCGAGGCTCCATGGTGGAAAGGAGGGATTCTCAACTGTTCTTTTATTATCACTCCCATGGGGCCCTTTTTTAGACTCCCCCCACCCTCCAGTTACTTGCCCCATGGAATTTTAATACTACACAAGAAATCCATTTAATTACATATTTTTTTATGATTTTTTTTCAGTGGCGATAAGAAAAATAATCTATTGTATTCAGTTCATTTAGGAAAAAATAGAAAGCCCAGCTGAAAAAATTTGGCACACGTAGATGCTAGACACCTGCAACATATTGCAGTTTATGGTAGACATTTGGGACTTTATACACAGAATTTTTTTAATTGTTCAGTGCCATTTTGTAAAGTGGTCCTTTGAACTTTTTCATTTCTTTTTTGTATGTTTTCATATGACTAGTTTCTGTAGTTCTGTAATTGTTTTGTTTTTTCTTAAATTTAGAGCCACGTGGAAAAAGTAGTTACCTTCCTGATAATTTGGCTATAGTTGTTGCTGAAACACTTGGCCTTTGTGTTCAAGAAGAATCTGTAAGTAATTGTTTAGTTTGGTTTATAATACAAATTAATTAGTGTCCTTGAGGTCAGTTCTTAAGAGAATTGAGCAAGAGAAAAATTATTTTATCCAAATATTATTGGATAATGGCCTAGAACAAAATTGATGTAACTAGAAAGACCCATTTATATTATTCACCGTAGGTAGTCACAAAACTCTAGAGTCTTTAGAATTCTTGGGATTTATGGGTCGTTCAGTTGCTCAGGCGTGCACATCTCTTAGCAACCCCGTGGACTACAGCACGCAAGGCTCCCCTGTCCTCCACTATCTCCTAGAGTTGGCTCAAACTCATGTCCATTGGCTCAAAGATGCCATCCAGCCCTCTTGTCCTCTGTTGCCCCCATCTCCTCCTGCCTTTAATCTTTCCACAGCATCAGAGTCTTTTCCAGTGAGTTGGTTCTTCACGTCAGGTGGCCATAGTATTGGAGCTTCAGCTTCAGCATCAGTCCTTCCAGTGAATATTCAGGGTTGTTTTCCTTTAGGGTTGACTGGTTTGATCTCCTCGCAATCCAAGGTCTTCTCCAGCACCACAGTTCAAAAGCTTCAGTTCTTCAGCACTCAAACTTCTTAATGGTCCAGCTCTCACATCTGTACATGACTGCGGGGAAAAGGGCCCTAGCTTTGACTATACAAACCTTTGTCAGCAGTGATGTTTCTGCTTTTTAATATGCTATTTAGGTTTGTCATAGATTTTCTTCCAAGGAGAAAGTCTTTTAATTTTATGGCTGCAGTTACTGTCTGCAGCGATTTTGGAGCCTAAGAAAATAATGTTTTTCATTCTTTCCATTTTCCCCCATCTGTTTGCTATGAAGTGGTGGGATATGTGTTACGGATATGGGATTCTTGGGATATGGCTATGGGTTGAGTCTGAATTTGGATGGCTTAATAGGGAACTCTGCTTAGTGGTGTGTGGCAGCCTGGGGGATTTTGGGAGAATGGATACATGTATGTGTACAGCTGAGTCCCTTTCTGTCCACTGAAACTATCCGCATTTTGCTTCCCCTGAAAAAGTAGTTACCTTCCTGATAATTTGGCTATAGTTGTTGCTGAAACACTTGGCCTTTGTGTTCAAGAAGAATCTGTAAGTAATTGTTTAGTTTGGTTTATAATACAAATTAATTAGTGTCCTTGAGGTCAGTTCTTAAGAGAATTGAGCAAGAGAAAATTATTTTATCCAAATATTATTGGATAATGGCCTAGAACAAAATTGATGTAACTAGAAAGACCCATTTATATTATTCACCGTAGGTAGTCACAAAACTCTAGAGTCTTTAGAATTCTTGGGATTTATGGGTCGTTCAGTTGCTCAGGCGTGCACATCTCTTAGCAACCCCGTGGACTACAGCACGCAAGGCTCCCCTGTCCTCCACTATCTCCTAGAGTTGGCTCAAACTCATGTCCATTGGCTCAAAGATGCCATCCAGCCCTCTTGTCCTCTGTTGCCCCCATCTCCTCCTGCCTTTAATCTTTCCACAGCATCAGAGTCTTTTCCAGTGAGTTGGTTCTTCACGTCAGGTGGCCATAGTATTGGAGCTTCAGCTTCAGCATCAGTCCTTCCAGTGAATATTCAGGGTTGTTTTCCTTTAGGGTTGACTGGTTTGATCTCCTCGCAATCCAAGGTCTTCTCCAGCACCACAGTTCAAAAGCTTCAGTTCTTCAGCACTCAAACTTCTTAATGGTCCAGCTCTCACATCTGTACATGACTGCGGGAAAGGCCATAGCTTTGACTATACAAACCTTTGTCAGCAGTGATGTTTCTGCTTTTTAATATGCTATTTAGGTTTGTCATAGATTTTCTTCCAAGGAGAAAGTCTTTTAATTTTATGGCTGCAGTTACTGTCTGCAGCGATTTTGGAGCCTAAGAAAATAATGTTTTTCATTCTTTCCATTTTCCCCCATCTGTTTGCTATGAAGTGGTGGGATATGTGTTACGGATATGGGATTCTTGGGATATGGCTATGGGTTGAGTCTGAATTTGGATGGCTTAATAGGGAACTCTGCTTAGTGGTGTGTGGCAGCCTGGATGGGAGGGGAGTTTGGGGGAGAATGGATACATGTATGTGTACAGCTGAGTCCCTTTGCTGTCCACCTGAAACTATCACAGCATTGTTAATTGGCTATACCCCAATAAAAAGTTACAGAAAGAAGAAAAATTTAGGTGGCTTAGAGGATTTAGCCACCCCTCTTCCGCATCCCCCTTTCCTCCCTACTCTGTTCCAAGAAAAGACTTTAAGAGAAAATTTAAACCCTTAGGTCGATTTCAGAATCTATTCAATGTTTTCAACATCCTTTAAACTGGGCTTTAATTTGGAAAACGGGCTGAATTCTTGGGTCTGCTATTGATACTTTAACTCATCTTTGTGCTGACAAATGCCGGTCCAGTCAGACCACATCTTTTAGGAACTAAGGCAGAAATTGACCCCATGATTCTCTTTTCATTATTCTAGTGCTTCTTTACATCAGGCACATTTACTTTTTTTTCTTAACCGATCCTTAAAAAATAGAAACCTTGAATTCTTCCGTCTTAAGGAGGCTTCATTTTGGCACAGCTTAAAAACAAACATATTCCTTTGCTTTAGTCAGTAAATGTATATAGGCTCTTAAAAAGTTTCTTACTGTTGAATTTAAAAATTGAATTGATTTTTCACTGTATTTGAATTTTTGTTTGGTCGTTTTTAGTTTTAGAACTATCTTGAAAGTGGCAGTGGATAGTTTTCATGCTTTTAACTTTAAATATGCTTTAATGGATTTTAATTCCCTCATACCAATAAACCTGGCAAGTCACCATAAACCATTAGACACCAAATCTGTTGAGGGAACTGATCGCTGCTCAAAGTGTGCTCTCCAGGCCCACAGTAACTGCATTCCTGGAAGCCTGTGAAAGTCTCAAGCCCAGCCCCAGACCTCCTGAAAGAGAGCTGTGTTTTCACAATATCCTCTGGTGATCTGTGCGCACGCGGAAGCTTGGGAAGCACAGCCTCTAAAGACCCTTTCAGATTCTCTCTAGAAGTATAAAAATCACCTCTCTTCCTTCCTCTCCTCTAATCTGGATTTACTTTGTATTTTATTACTGCAGGAATCTCAAGGCCTTCAGAAGTATAAAAATCACACTCTCTTCCTGTCCTCTCCTCTAATCTGGATTTATTTTACAGCCTGGATAGCATGTATGTGTACAGCTGAGTCCCTTTGCTGTCCACCTGAAACTATCACAGCATTGTTAATTGGCTATACCCCAATAAAAGTTACAGAAAGAAGAAAAATTTAGGTGGCTTAGAGGATTTAGCCACCCCTCTTCCGCATCCCCCTTTCCTCCCTACTCTGTTCCAAGAAAAGACTTTAAGAGAAAATTTAAACCCTTAGGTCGATTTCAGAATCTATTCAATGTTTTCAACATCCTTTAAACTGGGCTTTAATTTGGAAAACGGGCTGAATTCTTGGGTCTGCTATTGATACTTTAACTCATCTTTGTGCTGACAAATGCCGGTCCAGTCAGACCACATCTTTTAGGAACTAAGGCAGAAATTGACCCCATGATTCTCTTTTCATTATTCTAGTGCTTCTTTACATCAGGCACATTTACTTTTTTCTTAACCGATCCTTAAAAATAGAAACCTTGAATTCTTCCGTCTTAAGGAGGCTTCATTTTGGCACAGCTTAAAAACAAACATATTCCTTTGCTTTAGTCAGTAAATGTATATAGGCTCTTAAAAAGTTTCTTACTGTTGAATTTAAAAATTGAATTGATTTTTCACTGTATTTGAATTTTTGTTTGGTCGTTTTTAGTTTTAGAACTATCTTGAAAGTGGCAGTGGATAGTTTTCATGCTTTTAACTTTAAATATGCTTTAATGGATTTTAATTCCCTCATACCAATAAACCTGGCAAGTCACCATAAACCATTAGACACCAAATCTGTTGAGGGAACTGATCGCTGCTCAAAGTGTGCTCTCCAGGCCCACAGTAACTGCATTCCTGGAAGCCTGTGAAAGTCTCAAGCCCAGCCCCAGACCTCCTGAAAGAGAGCTGTGTTTTCACAATATCCTCTGGTGATCTGTGCGCACGCGGAAGCTTGGGAAGCACAGCCCTCTAAAGACCCTTTCAGATTCGTCTCCTAGAAGTATAAAAAATCACCTCTCTTCCCTTCCTCTCCTCTAATCTGGATTTACTTTGTATTTTATTACTGCAGGAATCTCAAGGCCTTCAGAGCCCTCTTGATGATGAGCTCTACCACTGTCTGGATGGAGATCACAAAAAACAAGTTTTTGAGGAATGTAGAAGAAATAGTGAAGATAATTTAAGGTAACTTGGGTGAAAAGTTATAAACTCAGTGAAACTCCATTGCAGTGAGTTCCATGTACATAAACTATTTCTCTCCCTCAGCTTGTTATTCTGGTTATATTAATTTTTATTTAAAGAAAATATTTTCCCCAGTTTATGACCAGTGGAGGGCTTCTTCTGTTACTGTAGAAAGAGGGATATTACTATTAGATTCTTTCTGTTCCTCTTTCAGGCAGTATTTAAGCAGTCCTAGCCTCATCTTTTAGGAACCAATCATCCCGCCTGGGTTTGTATTTTCTAAAACTGAACATTGTATGAAATCCATCATTAGCTTGGATGAGCTTTCAAGATTGGGGTACACCTTGCTTTTACTAATTTCAGGACACCCACTAACTTACAGTACCTATATTTATGCAGCATTTTGCTTTTAAAAAGAGTTTTCAGTATTAAATACTTAATAATTTGTTATTATTATATATTATATTATTAATATTAAATGTGATGTATCACATTTAATTGTCATTACACTACTCATTAAAGTAGGTTTTGTTACCCTTGTTTTTTACATTCAACAGAAATGCAGCCCCACAGAGGTCTTCTTAAGACCACACAACTGTTAACTGGGCTTCCCAGGTGGCTCTAGTGGTAAAGAGCCCACCAGCTAATGCAGGAGACATTAGAGACACTGGTTCAATCCCTGGGTCAGGAAGATCCCCTGGAGGAGGGCATGGCAGCCCACTCCAGTGTTCCTGCCTAGAGAACCCCTTGGACAGTGGAGGCTGCTGGGCTACAGTCCAGGGGGTCACAAAGAATCGGACACAACTGAAGCGACTTAGCACACACGCACAGCTATTAAGTAAGAGAGTCAAAGCTCTTAACCATTCCACATCTTCAGATATAACCCTCCTTCTGATCCCCCAGCTATCTCCTCTGCACTGGGCCAAGCTGGGTCATGAATTATGCTCAATTCTGTAGTATAAGAACTTTGTTTCTTAGAGTTACCCGATAAGATTTCATAGCAACGAAAAAATTTGGGATTTATTCAAATATGATTTTCTTATATAGTGAAATTATTTAAGTTACTTAGTAAAAAATATTTGTAGATAGGAATATCATGGTTACTGAGATAGATTTGCTGTATCATTTCCCTGTGCTTTTTGTCAGCCAAATAAAAAGAAGCCAGCAACTGTTATCCTATCTTAAATTCTGGCCAATGACCTGCCTCTAATATATGGACAAGACGTTACTGTCCATAATTCTGTATTAGCAAAAGTTTTATCATGGTGCTTTTAATTTCTACCCTGTTTCTTTAGTAGGAAAGAAGGTTTACCACTCTTTATTTTTTCAGGTTTTCAAATTCAAAGACTCCTCCTCAAGAACTGACTGCTCGAGTATCGTCTCCTGTATTTGGAGCTACCGCTAACGTGAAAAGTAGTTTAGGTTTGAATACAAGTTTGTCCCCTTCTCTTTTAGAGACTGGGAAAAGGACCCTTCTGAAAACAGTGCCTTTCAGCCACACTTCCGCTTCTGGACCAGAGAAACCCAGATCAAAATCTGAAGACGGAGCCCTTGTCACACATCAGCCTCGTGAGGCTGAAATGAACGAGATCTCTAACCAGCCATTTTCTAACAAGCAGATACTTATAACTAAAAATACAAGTGAACCCCTGAGTGAGCAGGATAGCACTGATCCCATTAAAGGTGCTGATAAGCCTGTGGTGCCCCTGAAGTCACTGGGAGGCAGAACCAAGAGAAAGAAAACTGAGGAGGAAAGTGAAGATGAAGGAAGCTGCCCCCAAGCCTCCTTTGATAAAGAAAATGCTTTTCCTTTCCCACTGGATAGTCATTCTTCCCTGTGAATGGAGACTGTGTGGATAAACCTCTGGATCTGTCCGGATTTGCACTGTGTATGATACTTAGCACACACGCACAGCTATTAAGTAAGAGAGTCAAAGCTCTTAACCATTCCACATCTTCAGATATAACCCTCCTTCTGATCCCCCAGCTATCTCCTCTGCACTGGGCCAAGCTGGGTCATGAATTATGCTCAATTCTGTAGTATAAGAACTTTGTTTCTTAGAGTTACCCGATAAGATTTCATAGCAACGAAAAAATTTGGGATTTATTCAAATATGATTTTCTTATATAGTGAAATTATTTAAGTTACTTAGTAAAAAATATTTGTAGATAGGAATATCATGGTTACTGAGATAGATTTGCTGTATCATTTCCCTGTGCTTTTTGTCAGCCAAATAAAAAGAAGCCAGCAACTGTTATCCTATCTTAAATTCTGGCCAATGACCTGCCTCTAATATATGGACAAGACGTTACTGTCCATAATTCTGTATTAGCAAAAGTTTTATCATGGTGCTTTTAATTTCTACCCTGTTTCTTTAGTAGGAAAGAAGGTTTACCACTCTTTATTTTTTCAGGTTTTCAAATTCAAAGACTCCTCCTCAAGAACTGACTGCTCGAGTATCGTCTCCTGTATTTGGAGCTACCGCTAACGTGAAAAGTAGTTTAGGTTTGAATACAAGTTTGTCCCCTTCTCTTTTAGAGACTGGGAAAAAAACCCTTCTGAAAACAGTGCCTTTCAGCCACACTTCCGCTTCTGGACCAGAGAAACCCAGATCAAAATCTGAAGACGGAGCCCTTGTCACACATCAGCCTCGTGAGGCTGAAATGAACGAGATCTCTAACCAGCCATTTTCTAACAAGCAGATACTTATAACTAAAAATACAAGTGAACCCCTGAGTGAGCAGGATAGCACTGATCCCATTAAAGGTGCTGATAAGCCTGTGGTGCCCCTGAAGTCACTGGGAGGCAGAACCAAGAGAAAGAAAACTGAGGAGGAAAGTGAAGATGAAGGAAGCTGCCCCCAAGCCTCCTTTGATAAAGAAAATGCTTTTCCTTTCCCACTGGATAGTCATTCTTCCCCTGTGAATGGAGACTGTGTGATGGATAAACCTCTGGATCTGTCCGATCGATTTGCAGCTGTTCAGCGTCAAGAGAAAAACCAAGGAAGCGAGAACTCTAAAATCAGATTTAGGCAAGTGACTCTCTATGAGGCTCTGAAGCCTGTGCCAAAGGGCTCCTCCTCCAGCGTCAGGGAGCCAAGTGGGAGCTGTGGGCTAGCCAAGGACTCCCCAGAAGGGCCCTTACAGGAGCCCCCTTTCCAGTCCTTGAGTAAGCCTCCAGAGAATAAGACACAGTCACAAATAAAGGCGGAAACCCCTGTGTTCAAAATCCCTCTACGTCCTCGTGAAAGTTTGGAGACAGAGAATCTTTTTGATGACACGAAGGTTTGTGTTAAATGTTCAAGGATTTTGATTAAAATGGTTGTTTGTGATTTTTCTTAGATGCTAATAATTTTTTCTGTTTTAGAGTGCTGGTTCTCATGAGCCGATAAAGATAAAATCCAGATCAGATCATGGAGCTTGTGAGGTTGCCTCAGTTCTTCAGTTAAATCCATGTAGAATTGCTAAAACAAAGTCTCAGCAAAACAGCCAAGGTATCTACAGTATCAACAGCCTTTCCACTTTTTTTTTTTTAAAGGGCTTTACATTGAGTATTATATTATTCTTCGGATAGATTTCATTGTTTTCAGAATAACTGTTTTATCCCTGTGTGCTTCTGTGTTTATAATTCCTACTGGTTTCACTTTACAATTTTCCTGCCCTTTTTGCCTTTTGAAAAAGTAAGTTGACATTTTTTAAAACTTACTTGTATAAGTGATTTTATAGATTTACCTATTTTATGTAGTTTCATATTTTCTTTACAAAAAGAAACCTTTAACATTTTAAAACTATACGGATTTTTAAAGTATAAAAAGTAGAAATTTATCATCCAAACCTTGTTCCTCGATAAATAGCCTATCTTTTTTGCATTTACATATATATCTATAAACATTTGCATATACACATTTATATGGGTTTTTCAACTTCTTGTTTGAAAACGTTGTTTGCTCTAATGCATATGTGAATCCTGTCATAAATTTTAGTAGGATTTTGATTTGGCCAAGGAACGGAACTCTAAAAACCCCAGATGTTTTTAGGCTGTGTGATGGATAAACCTCTGGATCTGTCCGATCGATTTGCAGCTGTTCAGCGTCAAGAGAATAGCAAGGAAGCGAGAACTCTAAAATCAGATTTAGGCAAGTGACTCTCTATGAGGCTCTGAAGCCTGTGCCAAAGGGCTCCTCCTCCAGCGTCAGGGCGCCAAGTGGGAGCTGTGGGCTAGCCAAGGACTCCCCAGAAGGGCCCTTACAGGAGCCCCCTTTCCAGTCCTTGAGTAAGCCTCCAGAGAATAAGACACAGTCACAAATAAAGGCGGAAACCCCTGTGTTCAAAATCCTCTACGTCCTCGTGAAAGTTTGGAGACAGAGAATCTTTTTGATGACACGAAGGTTTGTGTTAAATGTTCAAGGATTTTGATTAAAATGGTTGTTTGTGATTTTTCTTAGATGCTAATAATTTTTTCTGTTTTAGAGTGCTGGTTCTCATGAGCCGATAAAGATAAAATCCAGATCAGATCATGGAGCTTGTGAGGTTGCCTCAGTTCTTCAGTTAAATCCATGTAGAATTGCTAAAACAAAGTCTCAGCAAAACAGCCAAGGTATCTACAGTATCAACAGCCTTTCCACTTTTTTTTTTTTAAAGGGCTTTACATTGAGTATTATATTATTCTTCGGATAGATTTCATTGTTTTCAGAATAACTGTTTTATCCCTGTGTGCTTCTGTGTTTATAATTCCTACTGGTTTCACTTTACAATTTTCCTGCCCTTTTTGCCTTTTGAAAAAGTAAGTTGACATTTTTAATACTTACTTGTATAAGTGATTTTATAGATTTACCTATTTTATGTAGTTTCATATTTTCTTTACAAAAAGAAACCTTTAACATTTTAAAACTATACGGATTTTTAAAGTATAAAAAGTAGAAATTTATCATCCAAACCTTGTTCCTCGTATAAATAGCCTATCTTTTTTTTGCATTTACATATATATCTATAAACATTTGCATATACACATTTATATGGGTTTTTCAACTTCTTGTTTGAAAACGTTGTTTGCTCTAATGCATATGTGAATCCTGTCATAATTTTACTCTGTATAGTAGGAGTCTTTTGGATTTGGGGGGCTTCCCTTATAGCTCAGGTGGTAAAGAATCTGCCTGCAATGCAGGAGACCCCGTTCAGTTCCTGGAGAAGGGATAGGCTGCTCAGTCCAGTATTCTTGCCTGGAGAATTCCAGGGCTTATGCATGGGTTGCAAAGAGTCGGACACAACTGAGAAGCTTTGAAACCACTTTCATACAGTCTTGTGTGGATGAAGTAGAATTGCTGGGCCATGTGCTACCTCTGTGTTTTGAGGAGCTATCTAACTTTTTCCAGAGGAGCTACATCATTTTATATCCCCACCAGCAGCCTGTGAGAGTGCCTGTTTCTCCCTACTCTGACCAGCACTTGTCGCTGTCTGATTGATTCTCGCCATCCTGTGGATGTGAAGCTATCACTGTGTCTCAGCTGTGGTTTTTGATTGGCTTTTCCTTTGACAGCTGATGATGGCTGAGCTTCTTTTCATCTGCTTACTGGCCATTTGTGTAAGTTCTTTGAAGGACTGTCTGTTCAGATCTTTTGCTTATTCTCCATTGGAGTAATTGTCTTTTATTGAGTTGTGAGAGTTCTTTCTATATCCTAGGTACAAGTCCTTTACCAGATACATGATTTGCAAAACTTTTGTCTCATTCTGTGAATCCTGTAATATTTTTAAATGATGAGAATTTAAAAAATTGTTTTTAATGGTGTATTTTTTTCTCCTTGCCTAAGGTGTATCCTTTGAAAATATCCAGTGGAGTATAGACCCGGGAGCAGACCTGTCTCAGTATAAAATGGATATTGCTGTAGACGGCACAAAGGTAAGTTAGAAGTATGTTTAAAAATTTAAATCATCTTCGAAATTTAACCTATTTTATGTAGTTTCATATTTTCTTTACAAAAGAAACCTTTAACATTTTAAAACTATACGGATTTTTAAAGTATAAAAAGTAGAAATTTATCATCCAAACCTTGTTCCTCGATAAATAGCCTATCTTTTTTTTGCATTTACATATATATCTATAAACATTTGCATATACACATTTATATGGGTTTTTCAACTTCTTGTTTGAAAACGTTGTTTGCTCTAATGCATATGTGAATCCTGTCATAATTTTACTCTGTATAGTAGGAGTCTTTTGGATTTGGGGGGCTTCCCTTATAGCTCAGGTGGTAAAGAATCTGCCTGCAATGCAGGAGACCCCGTTCAGTTCCTGGAGAAGGGATAGGCTGCTCAGTCCAGTATTCTTGCCTGGAGAATTCCAGGGCTTATGCATGGGTTGCAAAGAGTCGGACACAACTGAGAAGCTTTGAAACCACTTTCATACAGTCTTGTGTGGATGAAGTAGAATTGCTGGGCCATGTGCTACCTCTGTGTTTTGAGGAGCTATCTAACTTTTTCCAGAGGAGCTACATCATTTTATATCCCCACCAGCAGCCTGTGAGAGTGCCTGTTTCTCCCTACTCTGACCAGCACTTGTCGCTGTCTGATTGATTCTCGCCATCCTGTGGATGTGAAGCTATCACTGTGTCTCAGCTGTGGTTTTTGATTGGCTTTTCCTTTGACAGCTGATGATGGCTGAGCTTCTTTTCATCTGCTTACTGGCCATTTGTGTAAGTTCTTTGAAGGACTGTCTGTTCAGATCTTTTGCTTATTCTCCATTGGAGTAATTGTCTTTTATTGAGTTGTGAGAGTTCTTTCTATATCCTAGGTACAAGTCCTTTACCAGATACATGATTTGCAAAACTTTTGTCTCATTCTGTGAATCCTGTAATATTTTTAAATGATGAGAATTTAAAAAATTGTTTTTAATGGTGTATTTTTTTCTCCTTGCCTAAGGTGTATCCTTTGAAAATATCCAGTGGAGTATAGACCCGGGAGCAGACCTGTCTCAGTATAAAATGGATATTGCTGTAGACGGCACAAAGGTAAGTTAGATAGTAGAGCCAAAGCCGTGTGGTTATTCTGTTGTGTTGTTAGTCGCCCTGCTTGCCTGATTCACTTTGTGACCTTGTAAGAGTTACATACTTCTTACAACCTTCATATATTTATTCAGAAAAACTACAAAATAAGAACACTTGTTATTCCAACTTTATGGTATTTTTGAAAGGTAATAATACTTTAGAGACCTTTGCTAAACAGTATGATTTTAAAATAATATAAAATGCTAGTTACATATTTTCAATAATTTATTTTTTATTAAAATATCATGTGCCTTGATTAACTTAAAGTAATCTACCATCAAGAGAAAATTCTCATTTTTCTGAGTTGGCAGTTTTTTAAAATACTGTGTATTTTTCTTTTCATTAAAATTCATAGCAGAAATTAATTTTTGACTTGTATTTAGGGACTACCTAGTTTGAAACGTTCTCTTTCACATGGTAGTATATTAATAGAGTATTTAACAGTTACTAGAGTAATCCATAGCCATCAAGAAGTCAAATCTGACTTCTGAACTTTTGTTCTCAGTGTACATTGATGTTCATTTCTGTGAAGCAGATTAGGGAAGAAAGGAAGCTTCAGGGATTTTGGTAACACACAGTTGTCTCTCCCTGGGCAGCAGTCATTTGCCTGGGCCTGAGAGACAGTGCTTGTATATCAAAGCTAAAAATGTTCTATAGGCATTTAAACCAAAGTGTATCTCTAATTCTTTTGGGTGAAGGTGTTACTTAATGCTACTGAGGTATAAGTGTACACTTAAAATGGTTACAATTGTATCATTCTTTATGGAGATTTACCACCGGATTTTTAATTTGGACTGTCTGTTCAGATTTTTTTTGAGTTGTCTTTTATTGAGTTGTGAGAGTTCTTTCTATATCCTAGGTACAAGTCCTTTACCAGATACATGATTTGCAAAACTTTTGTCTCATTCTGTGAATCCTGTAATATTTTTAAATGATGAGAATTTAAAAAATTGTTTTTAATGGTGTATTTTTTTCTCCTTGCCTAAGGTGTATCCTTTGAAAATATCCAGTGGAGTATAGACCCGGGAGCAGACCTGTCTCAGTATAAAATGGATATTGCTGTAGACGGCACAAAGGTAAGTTAGATAGTAGAGCCAAAGCCGTGTGGTTATTCTGTTGTGTTGTTAGTCGCCCTGCTTGCCTGATTCACTTTGTGACCTTGTAAGAGTTACATACTTCTTACAACCTTCATATATTTATTCAGAAAAACTACAAAATAAGAACACTTGTTATTCCAACTTTATGGTATTTTTGAAAGGTAATAATACTTTAGAGACCTTTGCTAAACAGTATGATTTTAAAATAATATAAAATGCTAGTTACATATTTTCAATAATTTATTTTTTATTAAAATATCATGTGCCTTGATTAACTTAAAGTAATCTACCATCAAGAGAAAATTCTCATTTTTCTGAGTTGGCAGTTTTTTAAAATACTGTGTATTTTTCTTTTCATTAAAATTCATAGCAGAAATTAATTTTTGACTTGTATTTAGGGACTACCTAGTTTGAAACGTTCTCTTTCACATGGTAGTATATTAATAGAGTATTTAACAGTTACTAGAGTAATCCATAGCCATCAAGAAGTCAAATCTGACTTCTGAACTTTTGTTCTCAGTGTACATTGATGTTCATTTCTGTGAAGCAGATTAGGGAAGAAAGGAAGCTTCAGGGATTTTGGTAACACACAGTTGTCTCTCCCTGGGCAGCAGTCATTTGCCTGGGCCTGAGAGACAGTGCTTGTATATCAAAGCTAAAAATGTTCTATAGGCATTTAAACCAAAGTGTATCTCTAATTCTTTTGGGTGAAGGTGTTACTTAATGCTACTGAGGTATAAGTGTACACTTAAAAAATGGTTACAATTGTATCATTTCTGTTATGGAGATTTTTACCACCACCCCCAAAGTAAATGTAAGGTCGTAAAGGAATAATGGCTAAACTTTTGAATTTTTAAATGTTTATTCAGGCTGGCAGTCAGTCAAGATTAGCAGGAGGAGAGACAGTGGACATGGACTGTCGTTGGTTAGTGAAACTGTGCTTTTAAAAATGAAGAAGCAAGAGCAGATGGGAGAAAAGAGTCCAAGTAAGATTTGAATTCTTTTTTAATTTTAATACAGATGTGGAGGGAAGTCTGTAGTCATACCTTCATACACGCATAGATGACCTCTTTGTCATAAACCTGTTCTTCCCCCATTCTTATATTAAACTTTTCTTTAGTAAAACTTTGGTTTCCATATTTCAGGACGAAAATTTTTAGTAAAAATAATTTTTTTATTTCCAAGAGTTCAAGTTGTTTCCAGGGATCACCACACTGCAGCCGGCTGTCAATTTGGTCAGTAGGGTTGCTGGAACCCAACCTCACTCGCTCGCTTAATTTATTGCTGATGGCTACTTGTTAGACACAGCGGCAGACTTGAGTGGTTTCTGCTGAGACCTTATGGCCCCACAGGCCTAAAATAGTTACTGTCTGACCCTTTAAGAAAAGTGTTCCTGATCCCTGGTTTAGATGATTTTTTTATTATTATTAAAGGTATAGAGGGAATCTTAAAGAGCTCTATTTTATAAATATTATTTCCCAGAGCAATTTGATAAGACAAAAAAGGGGGATATTCCACTATTTTTGTGTAGTCTTATGAATTTAATTTTATTAAAAAAGAGTATTTAACAGTTACTAGAGTAATCCATAGCCATCTTCTGAACTTTTGTTCTCAGTGTACATTGATGTTCATTTCTGTGAAGCAGATTAGGGAAGAAAGGAAGCTTCAGGGATTTTGGTAACACACAGTTGTCTCTCCCTGGGCAGCAGTCATTTGCCTGGGCCTGAGAGACAGTGCTTGTATATCAAAGCTAAAAATGTTCTATAGGCATTTAAACCAAAGTGTATCTCTAATTCTTTTGGGTGAAGGTGTTACTTAATGCTACTGAGGTATAAGTGTACACTTAAAAAATGGTTACAATTGTATCATTTCTGTTATGGAGATTTTTACCACCACCCCCAAAGTAAATGTAAGGTCGTAAAGGAATAATGGCTAAACTTTTGAATTTTTAAATGTTTATTCAGGCTGGCAGTCAGTCAAGATTAGCAGGAGGAGAGACAGTGGACATGGACTGTACGTTGGTTAGTGAAACTGTGCTTTTAAAAATGAAGAAGCAAGAGCAGATGGGAGAAAAGAGTCCAAGTAAGATTTGAATTCTTTTTTAATTTTAATACAGATGTGGAGGGAAGTCTGTAGTCATACCTTCATACACGCATAGATGACCTCTTTGTCATAAACCTGTTCTTCCCCCATTCTTATATTAAACTTTTCTTTAGTAAAACTTTGGTTTCCATATTTCAGGACGAAAATTTTTAGTAAAAATAATTTTTTTATTTCCAAGAGTTCAAGTTGTTTCCAGGGATCACCACACTGCAGCCGGCTGTCAATTTGGTCAGTAGGGTTGCTGGAACCCAACCTCACTCGCTCGCTTAATTTATTGCTGATGGCTACTTGTTAGACACAGCGGCAGACTTGAGTGGTTTCTGCTGAGACCTTATGGCCCCACAGGCCTAAAATAGTTACTGTCTGACCCTTTAAGAAAAGTGTTCCTGATCCCTGGTTTAGATGATTTTTTTATTATTATTAAAGGTATAGAGGGAATCTTAAAGAGCTCTATTTTATAAATATTATTTCCCAGAGCAATTTGATAAGACAAAAAAGGGGGATATTCCACTGAGAAGTATTAGTTGTTGTTGTTCAGTCCCTTAACCGTGTCCAACTCTTTTGAGAAATAGTAGCACAGATTTGCAAATTAGCAGTGAAGTAAGAATACCTGAATGTGATGAGCGACTCTACCATATTCTGTAGAAAAAGAGACCTGGCTGAACTAGGTGTCTACAGCCCTTTGTAGCGAGAAACTGCTGAAGCCTTGGTTTTCCGAAAGAGGTGAAGCCTGGAAGGACTGGGGTTGGCTTAACCGTACAACATATCTGCCGCTGGAGGCACATGGCATGAAAGCCGCTAGACTGGAGTCGTTATCATTCATCACCCTGGCGTGCTGAAGCGTTAGGACCTGCCACAGGACGACGCGGGGCTAAAAGCAGAGGCCTTTCCAATGATCATCTGTTAGAAACTGAGCACACTCAGACTGTGCATTTCCTATCTTCCACTGAATATTCTCCGGTCTACCTGCTGGTCTCGTCCTTGCTTCTTATAAAACCCCTTTTCTCTCTCCCTGCCCTAAATGCAGTGAGAGAAGATTTCAGAAGCCTTTGCCCTGACTCTTTGTTCTTTAGTAATGAATAATTATCCATACAGTCCAAGTAGCTGGCTGTCTACGTTGAGAGGACAGTACTTATTAGAAGGAAAACCTCAACAGTAATTTATTGTCTTTTCATAGTGAGTGACACTTAAATAACTTTCTTCTTAAGAAGATGACTTGAAAAAAAAAAAAGATGACTTGGCTTGTAAGATTATTTTATTCCTGGTGCCAGTTCCTGATAATGTTTCCCTCAATTTTTTAGAAAATGGAAAAACTGAAGTATGACAACTTTGGCTTCAACTGTATCTAGTTAATCTAAGATGAGAGTTTCCCAAATATTTTTTGAAGCAAGTGTCCTATGGAGGTCAAATTAGAACTTACACAATAAGTGGAGATAATTTTGGCTAAGTACGGCATTATGAGTACTACTGGTACATAATAAGTCACTCTAGTAATTCAAAGAATCAGAATAATAACCTTTTTTTTTTTATCTTTCATAGTTGCTGTGTCTCAGGAATTCAGGAAGGGCTGGGCTCGGTGGTTCTGTCTCAGGGTCTCATACAGATGGTGGCTGGAGCTGGAGCATCAGAGAACTAGACCGAGGGCAGACTCTTGGCCTCTCTCCTCATTCAGTCTCAGGGCTTCTCCATGTAGTCTTTCCACATGGCCTGGTTTGAGCTTCCTTCCCACACAGAGATCAGGTTCCCAGAGTGAGCATCCCCAAAGAGCAAGGTAGAAGTGTATGGTATTTTTATGATCTGGACTCAGAAGTTGCTTAGGTGTGCCAGGATCACATTTATAAGAACAGCAGGTGGGCTAGGAGATATCGTGGAGCCCATACTTGGAAAAAAAGTCTACCCATTTTACCCATAGGGTAGCTCTTTTTCATACTTAGAATTGGTTAAAGATGAAACATACCATTAAGCTCCCAATTACTGCTAATATTTCAATTCAAAAAATGCATTTTATATTTATGTTAGACTTAGTAGATGTTATGATAGATATATATCCTTACATATCAAAAGGATGTAATCTCCCAAGCATTTTGTAGTCAGAAGCCAGCAACAGCAACAGGAAATCATTAACTTAGTGTGACTTACTGACAGTGTATACAGAATGCTTAGGGAATGCCTAACACACAGGAGTTATTTTTAGTTATTTTTACTTGCAAATTTGACCCTCAATGAAAAACGAACAATTGTTTCATCATTCAGTAATTACTGAGACACAGTTCTTTATCAGGAACCAGGGCAAGGAGCAAACAAAAGCACCTGCCTCATGGAATTTACGTTGAAATTGGGAAGAAAAACATGAAGTACAAGACGGCAACCCACTCCAGTGTTCCTGCCTGGAGAATCCCATGGACAGAGGAGCCTGGCGGGCTACTGTCCATTGGGTTGCAAAAAGTCAGACACAACTGAAGCAACTTAGCACAGCACAGGGGAGAAACAAACAAGTGTGATGTGCAAGACAATGGTACGCGCTAGAGGAAGGCAACATGGGGGCAAGTTCTGGAACATGTGCCCTGGGGGTGCTGGTTACTTTATAGAGAGTGATCAAGGCAGGCTCCAGCTTTGTCATACTTGTTAGCCAGCTGAATGTGTTTCCGTTTTTGGTAAACTGGTGGTTTTAAACCTGTGATTATACAGTGGAAATGTGTTGGCTGAGACAACAAGTTCATTGGGTTTTTCCACAAGATGGTATGGAAATCCTGAACAAACTTTTTGGCCTACTCAATAGTTAGTACTCTGAAAATGAAATTAGCACTTTGTATATCAAGTATGGGGTTGAATTCATTATCTTCATAATACTGAGTATTCATAACCAAGAAAATACTTTTCTGCTACCACATTAAAAAAATAAGCAGCTAAATAACAACAACAACAAAAAATAGAGGCTTTGATGTCAGTTATTTATACACAGTTTATTTAAACTTCCTAATTTTCAGCATTTATTATGCTGTATTTTATCTTCCTCACAGTTCCTTTTGGTAGTTCATTTTGCTTTCATATGAATTATGCATGAGCTGATAGAATTTATAGTGACAATAACAAAACTAGCATTTTTAACTTAGTGATGATTTAAAAAACCTTACATATCAAGGATGTAATCTCCCAAGCATTTTGTAGTCAGAAGCCAGCAACAGCAACAGGAAATCATTAACTTAGTGTGACTTACTGACAGTGTATACAGAATGCTTAGGGAATGCCTAACACACAGGAGTTATTTTTAGTTATTTTTACTTGCAAATTTGACCCTCAATGAAAAACGAACAATTGTTTCATCATTCAGTAATTACTGAGACACAGTTCTTTATCAGGAACCAGGGCAAGGAGCAAACAAAAGCACCTGCCTCATGGAATTTACGTTGAAATTGGGAAGAAAAACATGAAGTACAAGACGGCAACCCACTCCAGTGTTCCTGCCTGGAGAATCCCATGGACAGAGGAGCCTGGCGGGCTACTGTCCATTGGGTTGCAAAAAGTCAGACACAACTGAAGCAACTTAGCACAGCACAGGGGAGAAACAAACAAGTGTGATGTGCAAGACAATGGTACGCGCTAGAGGAAGGCAACATGGGGCAAGTTCTGGAACATGTGCCCTGGGGGTGCTGGTTACTTTATAGAGAGTGATCAAGGCAGGCTCCAGCTTTGTCATACTTGTTAGCCAGCTGAATGTGTTTCCGTTTTTGGTAAACTGGTGGTTTTAAACCTGTGATTATACAGTGGAAATGTGTTGGCTGAGACAACAAGTTCATTGGGTTTTTCCACAAGATGGTATGGAAATCCTGAACAAACTTTTTGGCCTACTCAATAGTTAGTACTCTGAAAATGAAATTAGCACTTTGTATATCAAGTATGGGGTTGAATTCATTATCTTCATAATACTGAGTATTCATAACCAAGAAAATACTTTTCTGCTACCACATTAAAAAAATAAGCAGCTAAATAACAACAACAACAAAAAATAGAGGCTTTGATGTCAGTTATTTATACACAGTTTATTTAAACTTCCTAATTTTCAGCATTTATTATGCTGTATTTTATCTTCCTCACAGTTCCTTTTGGTAGTTCATTTTGCTTTCATATGAATTATGCATGAGCTGATAGAATTTATAGTGACAATAACAAAACTAGCATTCTCTTCATGTGAGTAAAGACCATTGGAAGGCATAACATAGAAACCTTTGTAAATGTACAGTAACTACCCAGATTTGGGGCTTATTCTTGCCTCATACACATTTGAGTCATTTTATGGCAGTTCCTACAAGTTTCATGTGGGTCTGTATGGAGGGCAAGAAAGCTTACTTGTTGCCTAAGCCAATGCTCTTTCACATAGATGGAGAAAGAAAAATGAATGATAGTTTGGAAGATATATTTGATCGGACAACGCATGAAGAGTATGAATCCTGTTTGGTGGAGAGTTTTCCACAGGGAGCAGATGAAAAGAAGGAATTGCCAACTGCACCAAAAAAATCAAACTGTAAGGCAGTTCTCTTTCTAATTATGTTTTATTTCCATTATGCTGAGTCTAGTAAATTAAATCATCATTCTTATTAACAGAGGCTTAATGAGGTATCTTAACAATGAAAGCTTAATGTATATTGAATAATTTTTTTTCAGTTTTTTTTTAAGATAATTTCATATTAATAAAAGTTACCAAAAATAGTTCAGAAGGTTATGCTTTCATGCAAAGAACATATTTGAATGGCCAGTGAGCACATGAAAAACTGGTTATCATTCTTGAACATCAGGGATGGCAAGAACACCACACCCATAGATATGGTTGGAAAGATGGATAACATGTAGCTCTAGGGTAAAGAGCAGGTGGAATTCTCGTGCATTGCTGGCAGAATAGAAAATGGGTTATACTCTGGAAACCAGTTCAGCAGGGGGCTTTTAAACAGCTTTCTTGAGATGACCAGTTTTTGTAAAGTTAAGCATTTTTTCATATACTATTGTATATCAAGTATGGGGTTGAATTCATTATCTTCATAATACTGAGTATTCATAACCAAGAAAATACTTTTCTGCTACCACATTAAAAATAAGCAGCTAAATAACAACAACAACAAAAAATAGAGGCTTTGATGTCAGTTATTTATACACAGTTTATTTAAACTTCCTAATTTTCAGCATTTATTATGCTGTATTTTATCTTCCTCACAGTTCCTTTTGGTAGTTCATTTTGCTTTCATATGAATTATGCATGAGCTGATAGAATTTATAGTGACAATAACAAAACTAGCATTCTCTTCATGTGAGTAAAGACCATTGGAAGGCATAACATAGAAACCTTTGTAAATGTACAGTAACTACCCAGATTTGGGGCTTATTCTTGCCTCATACACATTTGAGTCATTTTATGGCAGTTCCTACAAGTTTCATGTGGGTCTGTATGGAGGGCAAGAAAGCTTACTTGTTGCCTAAGCCAATGCTCTTTCACATAGATGGAGAAAGAAAAATGAATGATAGTTTGGAAGATATATTTGATCGGACAACGCATGAAGAGTATGAATCCTGTTTGGTGGAGAGTTTTCCACAGGGAGCAGATGAAAAGAAGGAATTGCCAACTGCACCAAAAAAATCAAACTGTAAGGCAGTTCTCTTTCTAATTATGTTTTATTTCCATTATGCTGAGTCTAGTAAATTAAATCATCATTCTTATTAACAGAGGCTTAATGAGGTATCTTAACAATGAAAGCTTAATGTATATTGAATAATTTTTTTTCAGTTTTTTTTTAAGATAATTTCATATTAATAAAAGTTACCAAAAATAGTTCAGAAGGTTATGCTTTCATGCAAAGAACATATTTGAATGGCCAGTGAGCACATGAAAAACTGGTTATCATTCTTGAACATCAGGGATGGCAAGAACACCACACCCATAGATATGGTTGGAAAGATGGATAACATGTAGCTCTAGGGTAAAGAGCAGGTGGAATTCTCGTGCATTGCTGGCAGAATAGAAAATGGGTTATACTCTGGAAACCAGTTCAGCAGGGGGCTTTTAAACAGCTTTCTTGAGATGACCAGTTTTTTGTAAAGTTAAGCATACACCTGTTTTGTGATCCAGCCGTTCCACTGCTAGGTGTGTACCCACAAGACATGCAAACACGTTCATACTACTTCACAACAGAAAGGGGGAACTGCTAGATTCAGCAGCATGGATCCGTCTCCAAAACTATTGAGCTCGACAAATGCAAAAGAGGAAAAAACATATACTCAGTCATCTCACTGATAGGAAGCCCTGAGACAGATATAACTAAGTCACGGTGATAGAAATGAAATGAGTGATCATGGGAGAGCGGAGAGACAGAAGAGAACGCTCCGGTGTGTGAGAGGCAATGGAATAGATGACTTGCATGAAAATGTTCTCTGTCTTGATTTGGGCAACAGTTACACTGGAATATACACTTGTCAAAACTCATCTTAGGACACTTAACGTCAGTCTGTGTAAATTATGCCTCATAAAGTAGATGCTTTTAAAGTCTTCAGTGGCTTCCCATTGCACTCACAATAAAATTCAAACTCCTTCTCTTGGGCTGCAAGGCCCACCGTGGTTTGATACCTGCCCATCCACCACCTACCCTGGCCCCATATTTCCCATTACCCCCTTTCTTTGCTGAATTAGCGACACTGTCCTCCTCTTGCATCTTAAACCAAACGTTTTGCCACTGAGGACCTTTACTAGAACGTTCTGCATTGGTACTCATGTCATGACTGACTTCTCTTTAATCATCGGTTACCACCTTACATGTTGAGGGAGCCTTAGCTGTCTGCTGGCTTGCTGTCTGATTCCCTTACTGCAGCGTACATTCCATGAGGGCGGGAGACCTGCTCTCCCTGGTTCTGCAGTAGCACAGTGCTCAGTAAATTTTCATTATTTGAACAGATGATAGCAATTAGCTGTGTGAGTCCAGACAACTCAGGATTCCGGCCCATGGACTATCGTTCTTATTTTGTCAGCAGTTTTCTGATAACATTTTCAAATCTTTTTATTTCCTGTTTATCAACTACATTAAAGGCACATTATAAAAATCAACAGGACTAACACGTGAGCAGGTTAAAATCTGTCTTGTTATTGTCATTTGGTGCCAAGTGATAATAGGCATCTGAGTGGCTCTGTTAAAGTCTTAAAATACTTGTATGGTTATGATTTTTATCTCCAATAATTCTGAGGTGAGATAATCAGAATTATTATGCACATGAGAAAGACATTTCCTTATAGAGAACTTAAACTAATTGCCTAGGGCTTAGAGTATGAAATCTATAAAAATAGATGTCCCCCCGCCAAAAAAAAAGCTGATTATTTCTCAGTAAGTTCTAGATTAAGTCTGTGGTATGCTTATTTTGTTTACAGCTCCAGGTGATAAACAAGAAAAAGTCAAACAGAAAGCATTTGTAGAGCCATACTTTAAAGGTGATGAA
The DNA here is from genome assembly GCA_022376925.1 of Tragulus kanchil. Classification (NCBI taxonomy): domain Eukaryota; kingdom Metazoa; phylum Chordata; class Mammalia; order Artiodactyla; family Tragulidae; genus Tragulus; species Tragulus kanchil. The sequence continues at coordinate 126,875,820 of JAIOJX010000003.1, read as the reverse complement.
AGGTATGTTTGCCTTGGTTAATAACCGCAATGTGACTGAAAGTACAACAGAGCTATCCTCGTCAGAGCATCTCTGAATTGTGAAAATTGCTACTTTGGTTAAAATAGAATGCAAATCATTTACTTTATGACCATAATAAAAATGGAACTTTACCTCCCCCCATTGCACTCACAATAAAATTCAAACTCCTTCTCTTGGGCTGCAAGGCCCACCGTGGTTTGATACCTGCCCATCCACCACCTACCCTGGCCCCATATTTCCCATTACCCCCTTTCTTTGCTGAATTAGCGACACTGTCCTCCTCTTGCATCTTAAACCAAACGTTTTGCCACTGAGGACCTTTACTAGAACGTTCTGCATTGGTACTCATGTCATGACTGACTTCTCTTTAATCATCGGTTACCACCTTACATGTTGAGGGAGCCTTAGCTGTCTGCTGGCTTGCTGTCTGATTCCCTTACTGCAGCGTACATTCCATGAGGGCGGGAGACCTGCTCTCCCTGGTTCTGCAGTAGCACAGTGCTCAGTAAATTTTCATTATTTGAACAGATGATAGCAATTAGCTGTGTGAGTCCAGACAACTCAGGATTCCGGCCCATGGACTATCGTTCTTATTTTGTCAGCAGTTTTCTGATAACATTTTCAAATCTTTTTATTTCCTGTTTATCAACTACATTAAAGGCACATTATAAAAATCAACAGGACTAACACGTGAGCAGGTTAAAATCTGTCTTGTTATTGTCATTTGGTGCCAAGTGATAATAGGCATCTGAGTGGCTCTGTTAAAGTCTTAAAATACTTGTATGGTTATGATTTTTATCTCCAATAATTCTGAGGTGAGATAATCAGAATTATTATGCACATGAGAAAGACATTTCCTTATAGAGAACTTAAACTAATTGCCTAGGGCTTAGAGTATGAAATCTATAAAAATAGATGTCCCCCCGCCAAAAAAAAAGCTGATTATTTCTCAGTAAGTTCTAGATTAAGTCTGTGGTATGCTTATTTTGTTTACAGCTCCAGGTGATAAACAAGAAAAAGTCAAACAGAAAGCATTTGTAGAGCCATACTTTAAAGGTGATGAAAGGTATGTTTGCCTTGGTTAATAACCGCAATGTGACTGAAAGTACAACAGAGCTATCCTCGTCAGAGCATCTCTGAATTGTGAAAATTGCTACTTTGGTTAAAATAGAATGCAAATCATTTACTTTATGACCATAATAAAAATGGAACTCGGGTATAAAATAAAATATTTTTTTTTCCCTCTAAGTCATCATTTATTTCCATACATCTTTCTTCTTTGGCCTGAATGGGACTCCCATCGCAGTGACCTCTCTCGTTGCAGAGCACTGGCTCTGGGCACATGCGCTCCGGAGCATTGGCTTGTAATTGGACACACCGGTCCAGCTGCTCCAAGGCTCGTGGGATCTTTCCAGGCAGGGATTGAACCGGTGCCCCTTGCAGTGCAAGGAAGACTCTTTACCCACCAGACCACCAGGGAAGCCCCCCCTCAAAAAACAAAATTTCTTAAGAAAGGAATTTTTTTTTTGGACATGTTTTTGACAGTATTTTTTTTCCTGATTTATTACTCATTTTATTCTTCTTTTTTATTATGAACTTCATTTGAACTCTCGGAATTTATTGAATACTATAACTTTTATATAGTTTGTAAAATTTTAGGTGGAAAGCCTTAGGTTTATGCTTCAGAATTATTTTATGAGAATTTTTAAATCTTAAAAAAGAAATTTTAAGCAGGAACAGATGAGATTCAGAGCAAAGGATAAGGCTAAAGGCTAAATTATATTCTATATAAACTTAAGATTCCATAAACTTTGAAAGAAAATATGGTTGTGGCAATATTTTTTTATCTATTGTTTCTTGGTCTTCCTTTTTAAATCCACTGGTTGCTCCATAGTTGAGAGCTGTTGAATTTAAGTGCAATTAGGACCTATAACCTCATACATTTGAAATAGAGCATTTCAGACTTTTGAATAACAGTGTTGCCAGGTATCAAAATAACTCAAAGGAGTAGATGTCCCCGCCAAAAAAGCTGATTATTTCTCAGCAAGTTCTAGATTAAGTCTGTGGTATGCTTATTTTGTTTACAGCTCCAGGTGATAAACAAGAAAAAGTCAAACAGAAAGCATTTGTAGAGCCATACTTTAAAGGTGATGAAAGGTATGTTTGCCTTGGTTAATAACCGCAATGTGACTGAAAGTACAACAGAGCTATCCTCGTCAGAGCATCTCTGAATTGTGAAAATTGCTACTTTGGTTAAAATAGAATGCAAATCATTTACTTTATGACCATAATAAAAATGGAACTCGGGTATAAAATAAAATATTTTTTTTTCCCTCTAAGTCATCATTTATTTCCATACATCTTTCTTCTTTGGCCTGAATGGGACTCCCATCGCAGTGACCTCTCTCGTTGCAGAGCACTGGCTCTGGGCACATGCGCTCCGGAGCATTGGCTTGTAATTGGACACACCGGTCCAGCTGCTCCAAGGCTCGTGGGATCTTTCCAGGCAGGGATTGAACCGGTGCCCCTTGCAGTGCAAGGAAGACTCTTTACCCACCAGACCACCAGGGAAGCCCCCCCTCAAAAAACAAAATTTCTTAAGAAAGGAATTTTTTTTTTGGACATGTTTTTGACAGTATTTTTTTTCCTGATTTATTACTCATTTTATTCTTCTTTTTTATTATGAACTTCATTTGAACTCTCGGAATTTATTGAATACTATAACTTTTATATAGTTTGTAAAATTTTAGGTGGAAAGCCTTAGGTTTATGCTTCAGAATTATTTTATGAGAATTTTTAAATCTTAAAAAAGAAATTTTAAGCAGGAACAGATGAGATTCAGAGCAAAGGATAAGGCTAAAGGCTAAATTATATTCTATATAAACTTAAGATTCCATAAACTTTGAAAGAAAATATGGTTGTGGCAATATTTTTTTATCTATTGTTTCTTGGTCTTCCTTTTTAAATCCACTGGTTGCTCCATAGTTGAGAGCTGTTGAATTTAAGTGCAATTAGGACCTATAACCTCATACATTTGAAATAGAGCATTTCAGACTTTTGAATAACAGTGTTGCCAGGTATCAAAATAACTCAAAGGAGTAGATGTGTTACCCACAAGTCATTTTAAAAAATCAGTTTTTTTGAATTAGATTATTTAAATTCACTGGGGATGTTTCTGTCATAAACAGATTGTTATGCAAGTCTTCACTTCTGTGTTTGGCGTTTTCTATATTGGGCTCTTTAAAGCAGAATACAAGCATAGTATTGCTCTTTCTGACCAGAGTACTGCACACCTCATTAATCCCTAATACCTCAGTGATGTTGACCCTTCCTAGGTTTCCAGTGGTTCCCAATAGGATCTGACCCATTTAAGGGCAAGCACAAATGATAATTGTGCCTAACATTTTGAAGAACTTAGGGTGGATGGAAGCAACAGAAGAAATTGTTAGAAAACAGCAAATGACGTACAGACCAATGAATCTATTCCTTGTTAGGGAGAAGTTAGCCCTGATGATTTCTTAGTACTAGGAACCAAGTTAATTGAGGCAGTATTCTCTCTCGGTTATGTTATTGAATACCAATTCCTGAGTTTAATAATACAGCATTTATTTTGGAGGGGGGGGTTGGCCACTTCTGTTGGTCTTTCATTTCTCTGTTTTCATCCATCTTTGTTCTTTGGCTCCTGTGGGCCTCCCATCGCGGTGGCCTCTGTTGTCACAGAGCACCGGTTCTGGGCGTCGTGCTCCAGAGCTCCGGCTCCGTGGTGGACACATTGGTCCAGCTGCTCTGTGGCACATGGGATCTTCCCAGGCCAGGGATCAAACCGGCGCCTTGCACTGCAAGGCAGTGTCCTGACCCTCTGGACCACCAGGGAAGCCCAATACAGCATTTTAAGGTTATTTAAACCGAGCGCCCAAACAGATGAGATTCAGAGCAAAGGATAAGGCTAAAGGCTAAATTATATTCTATATAAACTTAAGATTCCATAAACTTTGAAAGAAAATATGGTTGTGGCAATATTTTTTTATCTATTGTTTCTTGGTCTTCCTTTTTAAATCCACTGGTTGCTCCATAGTTGAGAGCTGTTGAATTTAAGTGCAATTAGGACCTATAACCTCATACATTTGAAATAGAGCATTTCAGACTTTTGAATAACAGTGTTGCCAGGTATCAAAATAACTCAAAGGAGTAGATGTGTTACCCACAAGTCATTTTAAAAAATCAGTTTTTTTGAATTAGATTATTTAAATTCACTGGGGATGTTTCTGTCATAAACAGATTGTTATGCAAGTCTTCACTTCTGTGTTTGGCGTTTTCTATATTGGGCTCTTTAAAGCAGAATACAAGCATAGTATTGCTCTTTCTGACCAGAGTACTGCACACCTCATTAATCCCTAATACCTCAGTGATGTTGACCCTTCCTAGGTTTCCAGTGGTTCCCAATAGGATCTGACCCATTTAAGGGCAAGCACAAATGATAATTGTGCCTAACATTTTGAAGAACTTAGGGTGGATGGAAGCAACAGAAGAAATTGTTAGAAAACAGCAAATGACGTACAGACCAATGAATCTATTCCTTGTTAGGGAGAAGTTAGCCCTGATGATTTCTTAGTACTAGGAACCAAGTTAATTGAGGCAGTATTCTCTCTCGGTTATGTTATTGAATACCAATTCCTGAGTTTAATAATACAGCATTTATTTTGGAGGGGGGGGTTGGCGCTGGTTGGGGAGGAGGGGGGGTGGGCGGGCCACTTCTATTGGTCTTTCATTATCTATTTTCATCCATCTTTATTCCTTGGCCCATGTGGGCCTCCCATCGCAGTGGCCTCTGTTGTCACAGAGCACCGGTTCTGGGCGTACGTGCTCCAGAGCTCCGGCTCCGTAATTGGACACATTGGTCCAGCTGCTCTGTGGCACATGGGATCTTCCCAGGCCAGGGATCAAACCGGCGCCCCTTGCACTGCAAGGCAGTGTCCTGACCCTCTGGACCACCAGGGAAGCCCAATACAGCATTTTTAATTAAGCTGTTTAATGTTCTACCTCCCAACCTAATAATTATTTTAGCCACCCAGAAGCAAAAATCAGAGATAATAATTATCTTTTTCAGTTAGAGGAAAATATCTGTAAAAATACCTGATACAGCCGCTCAATTCGCTCTGCGATGGCCCATACTCTGTCTGTGGAGTGTGCTTTCTCTAAATCTGAATAAATCCATTTCTTACCAAAAAAAAAAAAAATACCTGATACATAGTAGGCACTTGATATTTTAGTGGCGAGAGAATGAAGAAATGCTTGCTTTTCTCACTAAGAGGAAGCATTTCAAATAAAATGAATGAATGTTTGGGGATTATTTCTCCTCTGGATGCTCACCTTTGCTAATTTGAAACCTAAACTAAAGGCCTCTAGAGAAACCAATCAGTTTAATTCATTTTTCCCCCAGAGATACTGGCTTACAAAATTTTCCTCATATTGAGGTGGTTCGGAAAAAAGAAGAGAGAAGAAAACTGCTTGGACACACATGTAAGGAATGTGAGATTGTAAGTACTGATGCAAACACTGCCATTTGGGTTTTTTAAAGTATGACTTTATATGCAGGATTAAAAAGTCACAGATACAAACCATATCTGTATCTAGAAACAAGTCTGAGGCAAGGATAACAGAGAATAAATAAGTAAGAGTATACAGACTGGACGGGACCCGAGAGATGCAGATAGATGAGAGAAAGAAAGGCCTCCATTTCTCTAAGATTCTCTTTAAGTGAATCTGGAGCCTAAGCACCAGTTCTTATTTCCAGCTTAAGACATTTATGCCATTTATCTTTTCTATGTTTATTTGTATCTCTTTTAATTTTTCCCTCTCGTTATGTTATAGCAAAACTTTAATACATACACTATTTGGGGAAATTTTTGACATTTCAGTCAGAAACTTTGCTGTAATATTTTTTACTTAAACACTGGCACTCTCAGGAAATGAGATATACTCATAATTGTTTTTTCTAAATAACCAGAACAACTATAAGCTCCTATTTCCTTTTGCTTAAGTATTTACCATTCTGAAATATGATGAATAGGTTCTACTTCATCCTTAGTACCCAGTTGCATTTTCCTTTTTACATTGGGTGTCTTGGACAAGATGTGTATCTTGTACTAATTGTCCTATTACTGAATAGTCCTAGGCAGGTTCTGTGTTTTTCCAAAACTTGCTGTTTTTATTTCTGACTTGCTGTTCTTTAGCTATTGGATACCCCTTTCCAGCAGTGTATTTCCCCTTTAAATTTTTTTTTAATGAAAACTATGGTTTATAACTATTTTTAACTCTTGATAACCATAGTTCTCTCTAAGAGCAGCCATCCCAGGTCCCAGGCTAAGGTCACAAAGGCTTATATTCATGGCAGTGAGAATGAAAAAAAAAGATATTACACCCCCCACCACCACCACCAAAAAAAAGCTTCAGAGATAGTCTAAACCTTTCATTACTCTATGTTAACACATATATATATATATATATTAAAATCCCTTACTTAAAAAAAATTGGGATCTTAAGTCTGCCACTTTCAATTGGTGGTATCTGTCTGATAAATTACCACTTTGGTTTTCAATTCTCAAGTGTAAAATGGAATTAGCTGGATTGTGTGATCCTGTCATCTGTGTCTGATTAAACTTCACACTATTGCTTTGTTTTCTTTAGATCTAGAGCTTGAAGACCTGTATAGTCTTCACATATAAGTTTCTTCTTCTTTGCACGATGTTTAGGTTCTTTAGGTCACTGTTGGAAAAACTAAGACACCTCTGATCCTGATTGGCAGCTCTAGTTTCAAGGGCAAAGACATGAAGCCTACCACCTTCAGAGCTAAGCTTTTATTTTAAAAAAGTCTCATGAAGGGAAGATTGCTTCAGAATGCATGCTGTCTCGAAATAACAATTGAGAAAGGTGCTTTTCATAGCGCACACTTCAGCGTGTTTGTTCCTGGGTGAGAAGAATGAGTAGTGTGTACATACGCATGTCCGCTGTGCCCAAGTGTACTCACTCTAAAGTTCACCTGGCTTTTCTTTCATAATAGTATTAATGCAAGAAGCAGTATGCTGATTAACACGGTGGTACAAGCTCCTCTTCACGGCAGAGCAAACGTTTCACAGGCCACTAGTTATCAGTCATTTATAGGTAGTAATTTACTTGTAGGTGGTCTGTGCATACTAAGTCACCTCAGTTGTGTCCGCCTCTTTGCGACCCTGTGGACCATAGCCCGCAGGCTCTGTCCATGGGATCTTGTACTGAATAAGTCCTAGGCAGGTTCTGTGTTTTTCCAAAACTTGCTGTTTTTATTTCTGACTTGCTGTTCTTTAGCTATTGGATACCCCTTTCCAGCAGTGTATTTCCCCTTTAAATTTTTTTTTAATGAAAACTATGGTTTATAACTATTTTTAACTCTTGATAACCATAGTTCTCTCTAAGAGCAGCCATCCCAGGTCCCAGGCTAAGGTCACAAAGGCTTATATTCATGGCAGTGAGAATGAAAAAAAAAGATATTACACCCCCCACCACCACCACCAAAAAAAAGCTTCAGAGATAGTCTAAACCTTTCATTACTCTATGTTAACACATATATATATATATATATTAAAATCCCTTACTTAAAAAAAATTGGGATCTTAAGTCTGCCACTTTCAATTGGTGGTATCTGTCTGATAAATTACCACTTTGGTTTTCAATTCTCAAGTGTAAAATGGAATTAGCTGGATTGTGTGATCCTGTCATCTGTGTCTGATTAAACTTCACACTATTGCTTTGTTTTCTTTAGATCTAGAGCTTGAAGACCTGTATAGTCTTCACATATAAGTTTCTTCTTCTTTGCACGATGTTTAGGTTCTTTAGGTCACTGTTGGAAAAACTAAGACACCTCTGATCCTGATTGGCAGCTCTAGTTTCAAGGGCAAAGACATGAAGCCTACCACCTTCAGAGCTAAGCTTTTATTTTAAAAAAGTCTCATGAAGGGAAGATTGCTTCAGAATGCATGCTGTCTCGAAATAACAATTGAGAAAGGTGCTTTTCATAGCGCACACTTCAGCGTGTTTGTTCCTGGGTGAGAAGAATGAGTAGTGTGTACATACGCATGTCCGCTGTGCCCAAGTGTACTCACTCTAAAGTTCACCTGGCTTTTCTTTCATAATAGTATTAATGCAAGAAGCAGTATGCTGATTAACACGGTGGTACAAGCTCCTCTTCACGGCAGAGCAAACGTTTCACAGGCCACTAGTTATCAGTCATTTATAGGTAGTAATTTACTTGTAGGTGGTCTGTGCATACTAAGTCACCTCAGTTGTGTCCGCCTCTTTGCGACCCTGTGGACCATAGCCCGCCAGGCTCCCCTGTCCATGGGATCCTCCGACAAGAATACTGGAATGGGTTGCCATTTCCTCCTCTGTAGGTGGGATAACTCACTCATATTATCAGTGAGAATTCATTTTTGTTAGTATGCTGAATAGTAGTTTTCTTAGCTTCTGTTTTTCATCAGTAAGCATAACCCATTTGTTATTCCTAAATGGAAAACTTAGCCAACTTTATTACAGTATTATGCAGATTTTCCAGCAGAAGAAAGAGAAAAGAAGTTGGCTTCCTGCTCAAGACACCGATTTCGCTACATTCCACCCAACACACCGGAAAATTTCTGGGAAGTTGGTTTTCCTTCCACTCAGACTTGCATGGAAAGAGGTGAGAGTAAAGCTGATACCAGTTTGGAACTTTTTAAAAAATACCGAGTCTGAACAGTAAGCTGTTTTTCATGGTTCTCTATCTTCTACTGTAAGCCGGGTGCCAGTTTTGTGACATAAATAGAATTTCCTGAAGATAAAATGCTTACATTAAACTCAAGTCACTTCATTGGTATCATTGTTTATAAGCATTTCAATGGGTTGTGTATGCGTTACTCTGCTTTATCATTCAAATTTTGGAAAGTAATTTCTGTTCTGTCCAATCACTAAAATGACTTTTAATAAAATCACTGTACAAAAGTTATCAAAGTTACGTTGTTGAAAAGCATTTGGATTTATTTTGCAGACTAAAAATTTTTGATTTTGAGGTGTTAAAACCTTAGTTTTCCAGGATGCTAGTTATTTATAAAGCATATTTGAGTAAAAAGGACTTTTGTTGGGGAGATTGTTAACATTCAGCTCAGTCCTTCAAATACAGCACTTACATTTAATGTAACTCTGGGGGGAAAGTTCACCTGGCTTTTCTTTCATAATAGTATTAATGCAAGAAGCAGTATGCTGATTAACACGGTGGTACAAGCTCCTCTTCACGGCAGAGCAAACGTTTCACAGGCCACTAGTTATCAGTCATTTATAGGTAGTAATTTACTTGTAGGTGGTCTGTGCATACTAAGTCACCTCAGTTGTGTCCGCCTCTTTGCGACCCTGTGGACCATAGCCCGCCAGGCTCCCCTGTCCATGGGATCCTCCGACAAGAATACTGGAATGGGTTGCCATTTCCTCCTCTGTAGGTGGGATAACTCACTCATATTATCAGTGAGAATTCATTTTTGTTAGTATGCTGAATAGTAGTTTTCTTAGCTTCTGTTTTTCATCAGTAAGCATAACCCATTTGTTATTCCTAAATGGAAAACTTAGCCAACTTTATTACAGTATTATGCAGATTTTCCAGCAGAAGAAAGAGAAAGAAGTTGGCTTCCTGCTCAAGACACCGATTTCGCTACATTCCACCCAACACACCGGAAAATTTCTGGGAAGTTGGTTTTCCTTCCACTCAGACTTGCATGGAAAGAGGTGAGAGTAAAGCTGATACCAGTTTGGAACTTTTTAAAAAATACCGAGTCTGAACAGTAAGCTGTTTTTCATGGTTCTCTATCTTCTACTGTAAGCCGGGTGCCAGTTTTGTGACATAAATAGAATTTCCTGAAGATAAAATGCTTACATTAAACTCAAGTCACTTCATTGGTATCATTGTTTATAAGCATTTCAATGGGTTGTGTATGCGTTACTCTGCTTTATCATTCAAATTTTGGAAAGTAATTTCTGTTCTGTCCAATCACTAAAATGACTTTTAATAAAATCACTGTACAAAAGTTATCAAAGTTACGTTGTTGAAAAGCATCTGGATTTATTTTAGAGACTAAAAATTTTTGATTTTGAGGTGTTAAAACCTTAGTTTTCCAGGATGCTAGTTATTTATAAAGCATATTTGAGTAAAAAGGACTTTTGTTGGGGAGATTGTTAACATTCAGCTCAGTCCTTCAAATACAGCACTTACATTTAATGTAATCTGAGAACGTACACCGCTTTAAAGCGCCAGATTTTTTTAGCGTTTAAGGAGTTTTCCCAGAAGATTCACAGTCTCTTACCGCTGTGGCCATACTTCACTTCCTCCTTCAGCAGGTCCTCTTTGATGTGGTATCTCTGCCTGCTCATCACACAGGACCCGACAGTCTGTTTAGAGCTGGTGTTTGCACCCTGATAGGGCCTCGGGGGATGGCGGCCACAGTCCTCCCTGGAAACTGCCTGCATGAAGGAGACCCCTTAGGAGAATCGAACAGTCGGAAGAGTATAGGAACCATGGCATCTCATCCCGCAGCTACTGCAAAAGAGTCTTCTTGACAAGCACCAGAATTTATCATAATGGTCAAAAGATCATGTTTACCATATCCCCATCCGCAACCAATGGGAGGCGAGACAGGAAGGTGCCTAAGAGCGCTGGTTCTGGAGTTAGGTCTTGGCGAAGTCCCCGCTCTCCTCCTCCCAGCTCTGGGAACTTGAGCAAGTTATCCGACTTCCTGGGTCTCCAGTCGCCTGGCTGTGACATAGGCTTAGCAGAAGCTCCCACAGGACTGTGAGGTATCCCAGACGATGTTGTCACAGCACATGTGCTAACTGGCTGCCCTTTTTTAGTACAAGTGAGAAAACTTATGCCGCATAGCGAACTCATTATTCATCAACACAAGCGGCTAACAGGAAAATCAAACTAAACAGCATGAAATGAGGCAGATGGTGACTGGAAACAGCATGACATAAATAGAATTTCCTGAAGATAAAATGCTTACATTAAACTCAAGTCACTTCATTGGTATCATTGTTTATAAGCATTTCAATGGGTTGTGTGTTACTCTGCTTTATCATTCAAATTTTGGAAAGTAATTTCTGTTCTGTCCAATCACTAAAATGACTTTTAATAAAATCACTGTACAAAAGTTATCAAAGTTACGTTGTTGAAAAGCATCTGGATTTATTTTAGAGACAAAAAATTTTTTGATTTTGAGGTGTTAAAACCTTAGTTTTCCAGGATGCTAGTTATTTATAAAGCATATTTGAGTAAAAAGGACTTTTGTTGGGGAGATTGTTAACATTCAGCTCAGTCCTTCAAATACAGCACTTACATTTAATGTAATCTGAGAACGTACACCGCTTTAAAGCGCCAGATTTTTTTAGCGTTTAAGGAGTTTTCCCAGAAGATTCACAGTCTCTTACCGCTGTGGCCATACTTCACTTCCTCCTTCAGCAGGTCCTCTTTGATGTGGTATCTCTGCCTGCTCATCACACAGGACCCGACAGTCTGTTTAGAGCTGGTGTTTGCACCCTGATAGGGCCTCGGGGGATGGCGGCCACAGTCCTCCCTGGAAACTGCCTGCATGAAGGAGACCCCTTAGGAGAATCGAACAGTCGGAAGAGTATAGGAACCATGGCATCTCATCCCGCAGCTACTGCAAAAGAGTCTTCTTGACAAGCACCAGAATTTATCATAATGGTCAAAAGATCATGTTTACCGCATATCCCCATCCGCAACCAATGGGAGGCGAGACAGGAAGGTGCCTAAGAGCGCTGGTTCTGGAGTTAGGTCTTGGCGAAGTCCCCGCTCTCCTCCTCCCAGCTCTGGGAACTTGAGCAAGTTATCCGACTTCCCTGGGTCTCCAGTCGCCTGGCTGTGACATAGGCTTAGCAGAAGCTCCCACAGGACTGTGAGGTATCCCAGACGATGTTGTCACAGCACATGTGCTAACTGGCTGCCCTTTTTTAGTACAAGTGAGAAAACTTATGCCGCATAGCGAACTCATTATTCATCAACACAAGCGGCTAACAGGAAAATCATGTGGACCTAAACAGCATGAAATGAGGCAGATGGTGACTGGAAACATGCTGAAATATGTATGTTGCCAATATAGTCTTCTAAGTTTGTGATTTTTTTGTGTGTGTGATTTATTTTTAAGGTTACATTAAAGAAGACCTTGAGCCTTGTCCCCGTCCAAAAAGAAGGCAGCCTTACCATGCGACATTTTCTCCAAAAGGCAAAGAGCAGAAAACATGAAGCAAAAACAGGAGAGAGGACCATTTTCTTTTTAGTTATTTATAGTTAAAGTTGGTATGAAACACTGATTTTTTTGATCCTCTGTACACTGATTTATAAATCATTTTTCTATTGAAAGTGTTTTTAAATGGCATTTATGCATCACACAGACTATTTAAAAATGTGGAGAAGTCGATGTTGTATTTTCTTGCTTCTGCACCTTGAAAATACTGAGGTGCTTTAAGTTTGCACTCGAAGAGTTCGTTACTTTATTGGTAATACCTAATTACAGTGTGGAAAATACGACAGTTGTGTCATCTGGTTTGTCGCCTCTCTTCCTTCCACTCCATCTTCCCTGCGTATTCACCTTCCACAGTGACTCCCTGTTAACATCACAAACTTCTGTTCTCTGATGTAGGTCATTCTGATTCCTGACATTCAAGTGTTTTAAAACAGACTAAATTTTAATAATCCTTTAACTTTCCAGCTTCTTTCTTTCATTGGCTTGAGGTAGTGTTTGGTAGTGAATTCTTTTCAAGGTGACTACACATACCAGCTTTCTTTCCTTTGCCATGTACTATGAATCAGCATCTTCTGGATATAGTATTACAGCCTCATCTTCCTCATTGATCAAGGGTTTCATGTGAATTAACTGACATCAGTTTTATGTTTTCACAGAGAGGACCGGCAAAGCAAGCACTTAGACTTAGTATCTACTTGTATGTTAGAGCTCCTGTGGACGTTGGCTCTGAAAGGGATCTCAGTTGTTTTTTAACAGCCCTATCGTCATTTCTGTTCAGCGCTTCTCTTCCCTCCTCAAACTTTATCCTATTTTTGATTTTTGTTCTCAACTGGCAGTCAGCTAATCTCTCCTAATAATACCATTCACTGGTCACGTACTATATGCCAGAAACCGTTACACTCTTCACATAGTTTTTTCTCTTTTTAAACATCAAATAATCTTGTGAATTGATGCATCAGCTTAATACTAAGCTACAAAAAATAGATCCAGAAAACATATTAAATGACGAATGACTAGTTTTATTTTTCTCGTGATGAAAAGTTTGGCGATCAGTTGAGAAAAGAACAAGGGGAGCAGAAGAATATTCCTAACGCCTTTCATGTAGTGAACAATTTCCCGAAGTCCAACTAGAAAGACAGCTGTTAGTAACTCAGTTTAAATTGAATCTAATGCTTATGTATTTTAAAACTCAGAAAACATTCTTAGGCCCTCTAAAACAACTCTGAAAGACCACAAAGATTCTTCCCTAGGTCATCTTTAATTCATAATTGCCAAAAGGAATAGTGTTACAAAAACTAATTCTATATATCACTAGTATGTTTAGATAGCATCACTGACTCAATGGACATGAGCTTGAGCAAACTCTAGGAGATGGTGAACCTAATTACAGTGTGGAAAATACGACAGTTGTGTCATCTGGTTTGTCGCCTCTTCCTTCCACTCCATCTTCCCTGCGTATTCACCTTCCACAGTGACTCCCTGTTAACATCACAAACTTCTGTTCTCTGATGTAGGTCATTCTGATTCCTGACATTCAAGTGTTTTAAAACAGACTAAATTTTAATAATCCTTTAACTTTCCAGCTTCTTTCTTTCATTGGCTTGAGGTAGTGTTTGGTAGTGAATTCTTTTCAAGGTGACTACACATACCAGCTTTCTTTCCTTTGCCATGTACTATGAATCAGCATCTTCTGGATATAGTATTACAGCCTCATCTTCCTCATTGATCAAGGGTTTCATGTGAATTAACTGACATCAGTTTTATGTTTTCACAGAGAGGACCGGCAAAGCAAGCACTTAGACTTAGTATCTACTTGTATGTTAGAGCTCCTGTGGACGTTGGCTCTGAAAGGGATCTCAGTTGTTTTTTAACAGCCCTATCGTCATTTCTGTTCAGCGCTTCTCTTCCCTCCTCAAACTTTATCCTATTTTTGATTTTTGTTCTCAACTGGCAGTCAGCTAATCTCTCCTAATAATACCATTCACTGGTCACGTACTATATGCCAGAAACCGTTACACTCTTCACATAGTTTTTTCTCTTTTAATCATCAAATAATCTTGTGAATTGATGCATCAGCTTAATACTAAGCTACAAAAAATAGATCCAGAAAACATATTAAATGACGAATGACTAGTTTTATTTTTCTCGTGATGAAAAGTTTGGCGATCAGTTGAGAAAAGAACAAGGGGAGCAGAAGAATATTCCTAACGCCTTTCATGTAGTGAACAATTTCCCGAAGTCCAACTAGAAAGACAGCTGTTAGTAACTCAGTTTAAATTGAATCTAATGCTTATGTATTTTAAAACTCAGAAAACATTCTTAGGCCCTCTAAAACAACTCTGAAAGACCACAAAGATTCTTCCCTAGGTCATCTTTAATTCATAATTGCCAAAAAAAGGAATAGTGTTACAAAAAACTAATTCTATATATCACTAGTATGTTTAGATAGCATCACTGACTCAATGGACATGAGCTTGAGCAAACTCTAGGAGATGGTGAAGGGCAGGAAAGCCTGGCGTGCTGCAATCCGTGGGGTCAGAAAGAGTTGAACACAATGGAGCAGCTGAACGATGACACATTTACTTAAACATTCGTCAAAGCACTTTTATCTTTACCAGGTATAATACAAGTAACGGACTCGGGCAAATCTTGACATATTATGTTCCAAAGGGGCAAGTTTTAATGACCACACCTAAGAATCACGTTCAGTTACTCCTGATGCCTTAACAAGCATGAGTTTAATTCTCAATTTAAGACATCTCAAAATCTTATGCTGAGTTGATGTTGTTAGAATGGTTCCTTAGAAAACTGAAGTATCCACACACTTGAATTCTTTACTGTGCACCTAAGGAATTAGTGAAGCGATTGTCTGCCTCAAACCAGCAGAGGCCACAAGAGAGCTATTTTTGGAGAATAATCAATGGAAACTATGGGCCAAATAGGATTATCCTAAAAGACAATATATAGGACAAATAGGAACCTTTGATACAGCAACGAGAGCTCACTTGGCAAAAAAGCTTTCAACAGAGCTGTCGCTGGATTAAACCAATGACTGGCAATAACTCATGGTCCTGAGAAAGATAATAAATGTGTGTCCTTATCTACAGGGCATTTAGGGATACAAGCCCAAGATTTCCAAGAAGCTTGAACTGAGTGACAAAGAAATATTAAGGTTACTTAGAACTTGAACTGTGCCTTCAGATGAGTTAATGTAGAGAAGAAGAAACAACACAGGCTCAGTTGGAAAAGGAACCCGAATGTAGAAATACTAAAACACAAAGGAGCTCTGGACGTGATTTGGTTCTGGCCCCTCACTTTGTCATGAGGAAAGAGAAGCCCAAAAGAGAGGTCCCAACAGGCTGGAGAGGTAAAATGACTTGTTCAAGAAAAGCCTAGAAAGACAGCTGTTAGTAACTCAGTTTAAATTGAATCTAATGCTTATGTATTTTAAAACTCAGAAAACATTCTTAGGCCCTCTAAAACAACTCTGAAAGACCACAAAGATTCTTCCCTAGGTCATCTTTAATTCATAATTGCCAAAAAAAGGAATAGTGTTACAAAAAACTAATTCTATATATCACTAGTATGTTTAGATAGCATCACTGACTCAATGGACATGAGCTTGAGCAAACTCTAGGAGATGGTGAAGGGCAGGAAAGCCTGGCGTGCTGCAATCCGTGGGGTCAGAAAGAGTTGAACACAATGGAGCAGCTGAACGATGACACATTTACTTAAACATTCGTCAAAGCACTTTTATCTTTACCAGGTATAATACAAGTAACGGACTCGGGCAAATCTTGACATATTATGTTCCAAAGGGGCAAGTTTTAATGACCACACCTAAGAATCACGTTCAGTTACTCCTGATGCCTTAACAAGCATGAGTTTAATTCTCAATTTAAGACATCTCAAAATCTTATGCTGAGTTGATGTTGTTAGAATGGTTCCTTAGAAAACTGAAGTATCCACACACTTGAATTCTTTACTGTGCACCTAAGGAATTAGTGAAGCGATTGTCTGCCTCAAACCAGCAGAGGCCACAAGAGAGCTATTTTTGGAGAATAATCAATGGAAACTATGGGCCAAATAGGATTATCCTAAAAGACAATATATAGGACAAATAGGAACCTTTGATACAGCAACGAGAGCTCACTTGGCAAAAAAAAGCTTTCAACAGAGCTGTCGCTGGATTAAACCAATGACTGGCAATAACTCATGGTCCTGAGAAAGATAATAAATGTGTGTCCTTATCTACAGGGCATTTAGGGATACAAGCCCAAGATTTCCAAGAAGCTTGAACTGAGTGACAAAGAAATATTAAGGTTACTTAGAACTTGAACTGTGCCTTCAGATGAGTTAATGTAGAGAAGAAGAAACAACACAGGCTCAGTTGGAAAAGGAACCCGAATGTAGAAATACTAAAACACAAAGGAGCTCTGGACGTGATTTGGTTCTGGCCCCTCACTTTGTCATGAGGAAAGAGAAGCCCAAAAAGAGGGAGGTCCCAACAGGCTGGAGAGGTAATGAACTTCTGTTTTAAATGCAAGACCCAAGAATTTCGACTTGAGTCTATAGGCCTGTGGTTTCAAAGCATTAGTAACAGGCACCTTTATACAAATTAAATCTGTCTACATAGAATCTGTAACCAGTATTTAAAATGTACACATTTATGGTGAGCATTCAGATAAAAATCGTGTGTGTGTGTGTGTCTCTATGTCTGTGTCACTGTGTCTGTGTGTGTGCGCGCGCACTCAGTCACGTCTGACTCTGCAACCCCACAAACTTGTAGCCCTCCAGGCTCCTCTGTCCATGGGATTCTCCAGTCAAGAATCCTGGAGTGGATCCTACA
This sequence comes from Tragulus kanchil, assembly GCA_022376925.1. Classification (NCBI taxonomy): domain Eukaryota; kingdom Metazoa; phylum Chordata; class Mammalia; order Artiodactyla; family Tragulidae; genus Tragulus; species Tragulus kanchil. The sequence goes on along the minus strand of JAIOJX010000003.1, from coordinate 126,858,636 downwards.
CCAGGGAATCTTTCTGGAGGGCATCCCACGAGGAATCGAATGCTTGTCTCTTGTGTCTGTTGCATTGGCAGGGGGATTCTTTACCACTGAGCCACCTGGGAAGCCCCAGTCAGCAAGGCTAGGTAAGTACAAAGTTCTGAGACAACTTATGGATGGCAGGTTACATCAGCCTTAGCATCTATGATATCCTTGTCAAATGCTTTCTGTGCCCCAACTCAATTAAATAAGTATTAGGGGTGAGGTCTAGGCAGCAGTTTCCTGGATTTCTTTTTTTGAAAACTTGTTAGGTGATTCTAGTGTGGAGCCACATCTAAGCATCACTGCCCTAAGTCATGATTATCCTAAAAGACAATATAAAAGAAACAAATAGGAACCTTTGAAAAACAAGCAACGAGAGCTCACTTGGCAAAAAAGCTTTCAACAGAGCTGTCGCTGGATTAAACCAATGACTGGCAATAACTCATGGTCCTGAGAAAGATAATAAATGTGTGTCCTTATCTACAGGGCATTTAGGGATACAAGCCCAAGATTTCCAAGAAGCTTGAACTGAGTGACAAAGAAATATTAAGGTTACTTAGAACTTGAACTGTGCCTTCAGATGAGTTAATGTAGAGAAGAAGAAACAACACAGGCTCAGTTGGAAAAGGAACCCGAATGTAGAAATACTAAAACACAAAGGAGCTCTGGACGTGATTTGGTTCTGGCCCCTCACTTTGTCATGAGGAAAGAGAAGCCCAAAAAGAGGGAGGTCCCAACAGGCTGGAGAGGTAATGAACTTCTGTTTTAAATGCAAGACCCAAGAATTTCGACTTGAGTCTATAGGCCTGTGGTTTCAAAGCATTAGTAACAGGTCCCTTTATACAAATTAAATCTGTCTACATAGAATCTGTAACCAGTATTTAAAATGTACACATTTATGGTGAGCATTCAGATAAAAATCGTGTGTGTGTGTGTGTCTCTATGTCTGTGTCACTGTGTCTGTGTGTGTGCGCGCGCACTCAGTCACGTCTGACTCTGCAACCCCACAAACTTGTAGCCCTCCAGGCTCCTCTGTCCATGGGATTCTCCAGTCAAGAATCCTGGAGTGGATCCTACACCAGGGAATCTTTCTGGAGGGCATCCCACGCAGGAATCGAATGCTTGTCTCTTGTGTCTGTTGCATTGGCAGGGGGATTCTTTACCACTGAGCCACCTGGGAAGCCCCAGTCAGCAAGGCTAGGTAAGTACAAAGTTCTGAGACAACTTATGGATGGCAGGTTACATCAGCCTTAGCATCTATGATATCCTTGTCAAATGCTTTCTGTGCCCCAACTCAATTAAATAAGTATTAGGGGTGAGGTCTAGGCAGCAGTTTCCTGGATTTCTTTTTTTGAAAACTTGTTAGGTGATTCTAGTGTGGAGCCACATCTAAGCATCACTGCCCTAAGTCATCATTACAGGCTAGTTACATGGTATTTGAAATTTAGTGTACATTGGACTCGCCTAGAAGGCATTAATCAGAATGCTAGATCCCAAAGTCAGAAGGGGCCCCAATTTATACTGTCATGTGCCCCCAGGTGATACTAATGCTGCAGGTACAATAACCAAAGTACCTAGTCATAAAACTGACCCAGATACTTAAGATATTCTTGGGCTCGTCTTGTAAGAATTCTGACTCAGGGATAGCTTGAGCATTTTTTTTTTTTAATTCTCAGATTAGTATGAATCACATCTAGAAAACACTGCATAAGACAACAGAGAAAACTAAATAGCAACATTTTAAGCTTTCAGACATCCCCTGACAAAAGGATTTGAGTTGGGAAGTAATGTGTTAATTTAGATATCATCATCAGACAGCAAGGGGGCTTCCCTGGTACCTCAGCGGGTCAAGAATCCATCTACAATGCAGGAGGCCCAGGTTCAGTTCCTGGGCTGGGGAGATCCCCTGGAGAAAGGATTAGGCTATCCACTCCAGTATTATTGGGCTTCCTGGTGGCTCAGACAATAAAGAATCTGCCTGCAATGTGGGAGACCTGGGTTGGATGCCTGGGTCACAGTGGGCGCAGAGAGTCCTAGATGACTGCCACTATCCTGTGCAAAATGTGTAGAAAGAGAGGCTTGGACACCATGACCTTGGCGGTCTCACCTGGCTTCCACAGGCTCTCAGAATGAAATGAACACTTTTCAGGAGGCAGACCACAGAGCAGGTAGAAGAATGGGTTTCAGAGCCAGACAAACCAGGGCAGGAATTCCAGCTCTGTCACTTAGAGTGTGACATGGCCAGTGCCCAGATTCTTCAAGGTGTCTGTGCCTTCAAGGTACAGGGTTATGATGGGGGTTGAATGGGGGAGGTCACAGGAACTTACTACAGAGCCTGGGACATAGTAACTCTTCAAGTACTGTTAGCTGTTATCATTATTGTCAGTATTGCAGAGAAGGTGGTCATTGATCAGACAGCCTCTTGGAGAAGTCAGGATTTGAGCTGAGCCTTAACAGCTAGGAAGAATTTAGAGTGGGCTTCCCAGGTGGCACTAGTGGTAAAGAATCTACCTGCCAATGCAGGAGATGCAAGATATGCAGGTTCGATCCCTGGGTGGGGAAGATCCCCTGGAGGGCATGGCAACCCATTTCAGTATTGCCTGGAGAATCCTAAGGACAGAAGAGCCTAGCAGGCTACAGTTTATGGGGTGTCCAAGAGTTGAATACGACTGAGTGACTGAGCACACACGCACAGGGATTTACAGAGACCCCGTGGAGCAAGGTGGGGGAGAGGGGTCATACAGGGAAAGGGTCATGGAGCAGGACCCGAGGCCACGGAGTCATTTCGAATGTTACTTTTATTTTTTTTCTTTTTGAACACTGCCATTTTTAAAAAGTGAATTTAATTCTATAAATTTTAGTACACAGAAAGGAATTGACCACTACCTATTAGTTCGTATTGAAGTCAACAAAGATTAGAGGCAAAACTGGAAATGCCTTCTCAAGGCTCAGATGAAAATCAACCAACCAAGTAGTACTTTTCAAAGAGCAAAGGGATTTTCCAAAGCATGCACGACCTTGTTGTATAATTCAGGGCTTGAAAGAGAAGCCAGGTTTCCTGTCTGCAGGTGCAGCACTTGAAAGGCTGGTATCTCAGCTCGTGGGTGTGCATTTCAGGTACAAGGTGTCTGCCGGGGTGCACAGGAAAGTAAGTTTGGAGGTAGGGGTAGCCAGGTTAACCTGACTCAGCTGCTGAATTATCCAGATGCTGCCTGGCACACATACCCTTCTCTGCATAGAGAACAGATAAAAGGCTTCCTTAATCAGGAAGACTAAGTGGGAGGCAGGTGGAGGAGACTTCCCCTCAAAATACAAAAACATGACCTACTTTGTAATGTCCAAACACCAGGGCTTCCCTGGTAGCTCAGTGGTAAAAAAATCCGCCTGCCAATGCAGGAGACCCAGGTTCAATCCCTGGATCAGGAAGATCCCCTGGAGAAGGAAATGGCAGCCCACTCCAGTATTCTTGCCTCGAGAATGCCATGGACAGAGGAACCTGCAGACTATCAGTGCACAGGGTTGCAAGAAAGTCAGGCTAACCAACAACACTGGGAATTTTTAAATAAATATACCTCAGCTATCTGTGTTACTGCACCAACCTTGGCAGGTTTAATGCTGAAAAACAAAATCTGAGAAGCTCTGCCTCAACTGAGAGTTTGCCTGGCGTGGTTCAGAAGCCTGGAGGGTCTTTCAGTGTCATTTTCATGGTAATACTAACATCATCTGCCTTTTCCTCTGTGCTGGCTCTTTCATTGAGAGCACAAAGCAGTTGTAGGTAAAACCGGTGCCTTGCCACAGTCAAGGGACTGCCCCGGTGGCCCAATGATTAAGACTGCCACTTCCAACGCAGGGGGTATGCGTTTGAATCCTGGTCAGGGTACTAAAACCCCACCTGCCACACGGCATGGACAAAAATAAGTTCTAAAAACCCACAGTCAAGGCAGTACTCTTCCCTGTATCTCCCACTGCCAGGAGCATCCAGGAGAAAAGCCGTTTGCACTTAGGAATGTCCTTGTTGGACTTGCCTGCTGGTCTCATGGTTGAAAATTCACCAACCAGTGCTGGAGACACAGGTTCTATCCCTGGTCTGGGATGATTCCACATACAAAGGAGCAACTAAGTCCCTGCACCACAGCGCGGGTGCTCTAGAGCCTGAGAGCTGTGACTATTGAGCCTGCATGCCGAGAGCCCCTGCTCTGCAACAAGAGAAACCACTGCAATGGGAAGCCCTCGCACCTCAACTAGAGAGCAGTCCCTGCTCGTCACAGGTGGAGAAAGCCTACACTCAGCAACGAAGACCCAGCACAGAAATGATAAGTAAATAATTTTAAAAGTGTCCTTGCTGAAGCAGCAAAATATCTATAACTTTATTAAGTTTTATCATCTTTGGAATATTCTGTATTTTGGTGCTTGTCTTTAAAAAAAAAAAAAAAAGCCTTTTTTTTAATTTATTTATTTTTGTCTGTGCTGGGTCTTGTTGATGTGTGGGTTTAGCTGCTCTGCGGTATGTGGGATCTTCGCGGGTCAGGGATCGAACCTGTGTCTCCTGCATTGGCAGACGGGTTCCTATTCACTGAGCCACAAGGGAAGCCCCTGGGTGCTTGTCTTGAGGAAAAGCCTTTGTACAATTGAGTCACAAGCCAAACTGTTGTGTTTAGGATTGAAAGTGTTTATCACTCAGTCATGTCTGACTCTCTGTGACCCTGTGGACTGTAGCCCACCAGGGTCCCCTGTCTATGGAATTCTCCAGGCAAGACTACTGGAGTGAGTAGATTCTCCCTTCTCCAGGGAATCTTCCCAACCCAGGAATCGAACCTGGGCTTCTGCCTTGCAGGCAAATTTACCAGCTGAGCTATCAGGAAAGCCCAGGCCTGCTTGGTAAATTCCAGATTTTTTTTTTTCATCTTTTCTTGTTCATTTATTTTTGGCTGCACTGCATTGCCACGCAAGGGCTTTCTGTAATTGCAGATGCAGACTTCTCATTGTGGAGGTTTCTCTTACTGCAGAGCCCAGGCTCTGGCGCGGCTTCAGGAGCTGCAGTGCAGGAGCTCCGTTGCCCTGAGGCAGGTCGGGTCCTTCCAGAGCAGGGATTAAACCCGTGTCCCCTATAGTGGTGGGTGGATCCTTTAGCACTGGACCACCAGGGAAGTCCTTGAACCGGTTTTCTCTTTTTTAATTTTCGGCCTCTTTTATTCAGTTTTTATTTATTTATTTTTATCCATCTTTGTTCTTTGGCCGGTATGGGCCTCCCATTGCAGTGGCCTCTCGTTGCAGAGCACTGGCTGGCACGTGCGCTCCAGAGTGCTGGCCCATTATTGGACACACCAGCCCAGCCTTTCCAAAGCACATGGGATCTTCCTGGGCCAGGGATCAAACCGATGCCCCTTGCACTGCAAGGCAGACTCTTTACCCACTGGACCACCAGGGAAGCCCCTTGTACCAATGGTTAAGATAGGATCAGAAACCAATAAAGCACGTGGGTTCCTTTGACAGTTTCTCCCCTTCCAGGGACAGAGATTCACACACACACACAGAGACACACACACACACCCCTCCTACAACTCTGATTTATACCCATTTCTCTGAGCAAAAGAGTGCCACGCCCAGGTGGAGACAGAGATCGAGGTGGCTTGTGTTCATCCAGAGCACCTGCCTGCCCTGTTCCACAGAGATGAGCTTGAGGATCTCCTAGGAGCAGCTGAGCGGGTTCCTCCGGGGTGATTCCTGGCTCCCTCTGTAGCACGGAGCCCAGAGCAGACGCAGTTTCCAGAGTCCCAGGGCCAGGGGCTGTGGGCAAGAGGGAAGGAACGGATTACAGGTGCCCGTCAGCTGGGAGCCTGGAGGCGAGGCGTTGGAGAGCGGTCAGCGTGGAGGAAGGTGAGTGCTGTGGACCCTCCGACCTCAGCCAGCCGCCCCAGCCCTCCCGCCCTCCGCCCCTTCCTGCCTCGGGACTCTTCCCAACCCAGGAATCGAACCTGGGCTTCTGCCTTGCAGGCAAATTTACCAGCTGAGCTATCAGGAAAGCCCAGGCCTGCTTGGTAAATTCCAGATTTTTTTTTTTCATCTTTTCTTGTTCATTTATTTTTGGCTGCACTGCATTGCCACGCAAGGGCTTTCTGTAATTGCAGATGCAGACTTCTCATTGTGGAGGTTTCTCTTACTGCAGAGCCCAGGCTCTGGCGCGGCTTCAGGAGCTGCAGTGCAGGAGCTCCGTTGCCCTGAGGCAGGTCGGGTCCTTCCAGAGCAGGGATTAAACCCGTGTCCCCTATAGTGGTGGGTGGATCCTTTAGCACTGGACCACCAGGGAAGTCCTTGAACCGGTTTTCTCTTTTTTAATTTTCGGCCTCTTTTATTCAGTTTTTATTTATTTATTTTTATCCATCTTTGTTCTTTGGCCGGTATGGGCCTCCCATTGCAGTGGCCTCTCGTTGCAGAGCACTGGCTGGCACGTGCGCTCCAGAGTGCTGGCCCATTATTGGACACACCAGCCCAGCCTTTCCAAAGCACATGGGATCTTCCTGGGCCAGGGATCAAACCGATGCCCCTTGCACTGCAAGGCAGACTCTTTACCCACTGGACCACCAGGGAAGCCCCTTGTACCAATGGTTAAGATAGGATCAGAAACCAATAAAGCACGTGGGTTCCTTTGACAGTTTCTCCCCTTCCAGGGACAGAGATTCACACACACACACAGAGACACACACACACACCCCTCCTACAACTCTGATTTATACCCATTTCTCTGAGCAAAAGAGTGCCACGCCCAGGTGGAGACAGAGATCGAGGTGGCTTGTGTTCATCCAGAGCACCTGCCTGCCCTGTTCCACAGAGATGAGCTTGAGGATCTCCTAGGAGCAGCTGAGCGGGTTCCTCCGGGGTGATTCCTGGCTCCCTCTGTAGCACGGAGCCCAGAGCAGACGCAGTTTCCAGAGTCCCAGGGCCAGGGGCTGTGGGCAAGAGGGAAGGAACGGATTACAGGTGCCCGTCAGCTGGGAGCCTGGAGGCGAGGCGTTGGAGAGCGGTCAGCGTGGAGGAAGGTGAGTGCTGTGGACCCTCCGACCTCAGCCAGCCGCCCCAGCCCTCCCGCCCTCCGCCCCTTCCTGCCTCATCAAGGCTCTTAGCATATCAGCGCCCACCAGCAGGGCACCACTTGGAAAGCTTTTCTAAGCCTGACAAAAGACTAAACATGTGTCTGGAAGTGCTCTTCATTTCAAGCCTTGATGACTCCTAAAAAAGATTCGTCTCCTGACCTTGTCCTGCGGACTACAGCTCTACCACCAAGACGCCTGCTTTCTCCTTCCAAAAAAAACCAACACTTTCCCCGTTTTCATTTGCTTTTCAGTTCCTCTCAGAAGATACATGGACAGGGAAACACCCGGATTGGCTACGCTATTTTTAAATGAATTTTTAATAGCAAATAATGAGTTCCATCTGGGAGAAGGCTGATGCCATTTGCAGCAACCAGGCATGAATTGGGATGGATTTTTTCCAGCATTTTTTTTTAAAAATCACACTGGTCACTCAGCGTCACTGGCATTTCCTGACCCCGAAGAGAGGCCAAGCCTTGGCTGCTCCTCTCTTCCCTTGAGGCCACCTGCTTCTCACAATATCAAAGACCTTTCGCTCCCCACACTCCATCCCTCCATGGTTTCTGCCAGCTGTTACAGGGTGGCCATGGTGGGGGCCCTGGTGGTTCTAGTGAACGTAATCTAGCCATTGGCAAAGGCATGAGGGGGTGGCATGCCTCAGCAGCCAAGCTTTTGGCCTCTCTGGATCCCGTTCCCAAAGCACACAGCCTCTTGTTGGAGAAACGGGAGCAGGAACAGCCAGCAAGCACATAGGGAGAAGAGAGAAAAGATGGTCCTGAGCCCGCGTGTTGCCCCAGATCATCTAGCTCTCGTCTGCCCCCCAGGGGCTCCAGAATTAGACGTTCATAAAAAGGAAGAGCAGCCTCTAGTACACTCGTGTTTATAGAACCATGTTCACAGCAGTTGAAAGGTGGAAACCTGGGCTTCCCTGGTGGTCCAGTGGGTAGAGAGTCTGCCTTGCAGTGCAAGGGGCACCGGTTCAATCCCTGGGCCGGGAAGATCCCACAGGCTGCAGAGCGGCTGGACCAGTGTGTCCAATTCCGAGCCAGCACTCTGTAGAGTGCATGTGCCCAGAGCTGGTGCTCTGCAACAGAGAGAGGCCACTGCAATGGGAGGCCCACACAGGCAAAAGATTAAAGATGGGTGAAAATAAATACAATAAAAAAAAAAAAGAAAGGTGGAAAGCACCCAGCTTCCCTAAAAGGATGAGTGGATAAACAAAATCTGGGGATGTAAGCTGGTATAGCCTCTGCAGAGAACAGTATGCATGTGGGCATGAGCACTAAATCACTTCACTTGGGTCCAACTCTGTGCAACGCTATGAACTGCAGCCTGCCAGGCTCCTCTGTCCATGGGATTCTCCAGGCAAGAATACTTGTCACTTCCTTCTCCAGGGGATCTTCCCCACCCAGGGAACAAACCTACCTCTTTACTATCTCCTGAATTAGCAAGTGGGTTCTTTACTGCTAGCCGTACCTGGGAAGCCCTGGAGAACAGTATGGAGGTTCCTGAAAAAAACTAAAAATAGATTTCCCACATGATCCAGCAGTCCTATTCCTGGGTATATATCCAGAAAAGATGAAAGCTCTCATTTGAAAAACAATGCATACACCCAAATGTTTATAGCAGCATGATTTATAGTAGCCAAGACATAGAGACAGTGCCCACCAACAAAAGATAAGATTAAGAAGATGTGGTGTAGATAAAAAATGGAGCATTACTTAACCATAGAAAATAAAATATTGCCATTTGCATCAACATGGAAGGACCTAGACAATATTATACGTAAGTCAGAGAAAGACATATGATATGATGTCACATGGAATATAAAAAGTAATACAAATTAATCTATATGCACCATAGAAACAGACATCAAAAATGAATTTATGATTATCAAAGGGAAATGTGAAGAAAGGAGAGGGTGTAGCTCGGTAGTATGAGAGCATGCTTAGCATCCATGAGCCCCTGGGTTCAACTCCCAGTACCTCCAGGTTTGACTGATTAAAAACAATCATAATAACTTTGGGACTTCCCTGGAAGTTCAGTGGTTAAGACTCTGTGTTTTTACTGAAGGGGGCACAGGTTCAATCCCTGGTCAGGGAGCTAAGACCCTGCATGCCACACAGCACAGCTAAGGAAATAAAAAAACAAAGTGAAAAGTGGGGTGAGTGGGTGAACTTGGGAGTATGGGCTTAACCTACAGCTACTCTACATAAAATATATAAGCAACAGGGCTTGACTATACATCACAGGGAACTATATTCACTATCTTATAATAACCTATAATGGAAAATACGCTGATATACATATGTAATTGAATCACCTTGCTGTATACCTGAAACTAACGCAATTTTATAGATCAACTATACTTCAGTGTTTAAAATGCAGTGTATACATACAATAGAATATTATTCAGTCATCTAAAAGCACATTCCTGATACATGTTGTAACATGGATGAACCTTGAAGACACCATGCTACATGAAATCAGACAGACAGATAAAGAACACGTATCTTATGATTCCACTTATATAAGGTACTGAGAGTAGATAAATTTGCAGAAACAAAAAGTCGACTAGAGATTATTAGGGCCTGGGGAAATGGAGAATATGCAGTTAACAGGGAGAGTTTCACTTTGGCGTAATGAAAAGTTCTGACGATGATGGTGATGGTTGTGCAGTAATAGTGTGAACGTACTTAATGCCACTGAACTGCACACTTAAAACTGGCCAAAGGGTGGACCTGGAGGGGAGTGAGTGAAATGTCAACGATAAATACCATATGAGGTCACTTTCATGGGGAATCTAGTAAACAAAATAAATGAACAAATGAAACAAAATCTAACTCCTGGATACAGAGAACAGACCAGTGGTTGTTAGGGGGAAGTGGAGTTGAGGGCTGGGCAAAATAGATCGACAGGGTCAAGAGGTACAGACTTCCAGTTACACAGTACATACATCAAAGGGATATAATATATGGGGGTCATAGTCAATAATACTGAATTGCAAATCAAAGTTGCTAAGAAATTAAATCTTAAAGAAAATCTTTTTTTCTTAGAATTTTTCTCATCGCAGGGAAAAAAACTGTAACTGTGTATGATGACAGATGGTAACTAGTCTTCCTGTGATCATTTTGCAATGTATATACATGGTGAAACATTGTTGTACACCCCAAATTAATGTAACAGTGTATGTCAGGTGTACTTCAATTTTTAAAAATCTAACTTAAAATTTTTTTATTTAAATTAAATAATCAAAATAGGAAATAATAGTATTCCTCATTATATACACCTACATACACCAATTCCCACAAGATAAATATATCCCGGAAAAAGAAAAATATGGGGATTACTAGCTACTCTACATAAAATATATAAGCAACAGGGCTTGACTATACATCACAGGGAACTATATTCACTATCTTATAATAACCTATAATGGAAAATACGCTGATATACATATGTAATTGAATCACCTTGCTGTATACCTGAAACTAACGCAATTTTATAGATCAACTATACTTCAGTGTTTAAAATGCAGTGTATACATACAATAGAATATTATTCAGTCATCTAAAAGCACATTCCTGATACATGTTGTAACATGGATGAACCTTGAAGACACCATGCTACATGAAATCAGACAGACAGATAAAGAACACGTATCTTATGATTCCACTTATATAAGGTACTGAGAGTAGATAAATTTGCAGAAACAAAAAGTCGACTAGAGATTATTAGGGCCTGGGGAAATGGAGAATATGCAGTTAACAGGGAGAGTTTCACTTTGGCGTAATGAAAAGTTCTGACGATGATGGTGATGGTTGTGCAGTAATAGTGTGAACGTACTTAATGCCACTGAACTGCACACTTAAAACTGGCCAAAGGGTGGACCTGGAGGGGAGTGAGTGAAATGTCAACGATAAATACCATATGAGGTCACTTTCATGGGGAATCTAGTAAACAAAATAAATGAACAAATGAAACAAAATCTAACTCCTGGATACAGAGAACAGACCAGTGGTTGTTAGGGGGAAGTGGAGTTGAGGGCTGGGCAAAATAGATCGACAGGGTCAAGAGGTACAGACTTCCAGTTACACAGTACATACATCAAAGGGATATAATATATGGGGGTCATAGTCAATAATACTGAATTGCAAATCAAAGTTGCTAAGAAATTAAATCTTAAAGAAAATCTTTTTTTCTTAGAATTTTTCTCATCGCAGGGAAAAAAACTGTAACTGTGTATGATGACAGATGGTAACTAGTCTTCCTGTGATCATTTTGCAATGTATATACATGGTGAAACATTGTTGTACACCCCAAATTAATGTAACAGTGTATGTCAGGTGTACTTCAATTTTTAAAAATCTAACTTAAAATTTTTTTATTTAAATTAAATAATCAAAATAGGAAATAATAGTATTCCTCATTATATACACCTACATACACCAATTCCCACAAGATAAATATATCCCGGAAAAAGAAAAATATGGGGACTTCTCTGGTGGTCCAGAGGCTAAGACTCTATGCTTTGTATCAGTGCAGGGGGCAGGGTTTGATCCCTGGTCAGGGAACCAGATCTCACAGGCTACAACTAAGAGTTCTCATGGTGCAACTGAAGGTCTCGGGTGCCACAATTAAGATTTGATAACAACCAAATAAATAAATAAGTAAGTAAATAAATGCTTTTTTTTTCTTAATAGATCTGCCTCATTTTTTAAAAGAAGGGAGAGAAATGGTTAAAATGGTAAATTTTATGTTAGGTATATTTGGCCATGATTTTTTTTTAAAGGAAGTTAAATATATTTGTGTTTTACAATGCCTCCAGGTCCTTTTCCAAAGGATGGCCTGGTGTCATCAGGCGAGACAAGGATTAGTGACTAAATTACTCAGTGAAGTGCTGGTAGTTGTCTAACAACGGGCTCTCCAACAAGAACACAAGACCTTGTCTGCAAACATTGGTACCTAAGTTAAATATAAATTTTACTAATGTAAAGGATAATGAGTCACCCAATTTATTTAACACTACTACTAATAAAACATACAACACTCTAAGCTCTGCACAGCAACTGATTTTCACAGAATAATTTCACTGATTTGCAGAACTCTTGTGTCTGCAGCCAATGACAGTTGCAATTGATAAAATAGATGCGGCAACTGTGGGCTGATAATTTCATGTATTTTAATAAAACCCAAGTGACGTGACCAAGATACTCGTTCATTAACGATGTAAGCCCTTTATTGGATGAATCAGATAAAAGTTTTTGAACACAGGAAGAATATTTCCTCAATTTCTTATGTGATTCACAATGTAACAGCCACAGGCCCAACACGCTTTTAAGCTGGATTTCCACACAACAGACTGAGAGTGCTAGATACATAGTAAATGTGCTAAAATTATTCACACTAAGTTGCTTCAGTTGTGTCCAACTCTTTGCAACGCTACGGGACTGGAGGCCGCCAGGCCAGGGTAAGTGACAGCTTATGTGAGGGCATGATTTGCAAATTAGTGGGTTTTGTTTGGGTTTTTATTGTCGTTTGCCTCTCCAGCGCCCCCATCCTAGTTCCCTCTCTACAAACAGTCACAGTGAGCAATGTCACGTATATGCTTCCAGGCTTCTCTTCAAGGAGCGGCCGGTGGGAAAGACATCTGTGTTTTAACAATGGCTATACAGTCACCATTTCCCTTAACAGAATGGCTTAGACAACTTGCTGTGTCAGTACAATCAGGTCTGTCTCATTTTGGAACATACCAGGGTCTTCCATAAAAGCGGCGCACTATTATTTAGCTATTGCTATTTTTATTGTTGTTTGGAATGTTTCCACTCTTAGGAATAATACATTTTTAAAAGAAGGGAGAGAAATGGTTAAAATGGTAAATTTTATGTTAGGTATATTTGGCCATGATTTTTTTTTAAAGGAAGTTAAATATATTTGTGTTTTACAATGCCTCCAGGTCCTTTTCCAAAGGATGGCCTGGTGTCATCAGGCGAGACAAGGATTAGTGACTAAATTACTCAGTGAAGTGCTGGTAGTTGTCTAACAACGGGCTCTCCAACAAGAACACAAGACCTTGTCTGCAAACATTGGTACCTAAGTTAAATATAAATTTTACTAATGTAAAGGATAATGAGTCACCCAATTTATTTAACACTACTACTAATAAAACATACAACACTCTAAGCTCTGCACAGCAACTGATTTTCACAGAATAATTTCACTGATTTGCAGAACTCTTGTGTCTGCAGCCAATGACAGTTGCAATTGATAAAATAGATGCGGCAACTGTGGGCTGATAATTTCATGTATTTTAATAAAACCCAAGTGACGTGACCAAGATACTCGTTCATTAACGATGTAAGCCCTTTATTGGATGAATCAGATAAAAGTTTTTGAACACAGGAAGAATATTTCCTCAATTTCTTATGTGATTCACAATGTAACAGCCACAGGCCCAACACGCTTTTAAGCTGGATTTCCACACAACAGACTGAGAGTGCTAGATACATAGTAAATGTGCTAAAATTATTCACACTAAGTTGCTTCAGTTGTGTCCAACTCTTTGCAACGCTACGGGACTGGAGGCCGCCAGGCCAGGGTAAGTGACAGCTTATGTGAGGGCATGATTTGCAAATTAGTGGGTTTTGTTTGGGTTTTTATTGTCGTTTGCCTCTCCAGCGCCCCCATCCTAGTTCCCTCTCTACAAACAGTCACAGTGAGCAATGTCACGTATATGCTTCCAGGCTTCTCTTCAAGGAGCGGCCGGTGGGAAAGACATCTGTGTTTTAACAATGGCTATACAGTCACCATTTCCCTTAACAGAATGGCTTAGACAACTTGCTGTGTCAGTACAATCAGGTCTGTCTCATTTTGGAACATACCCGCAGGGTCTTCCATAAAAGCGGCGCACTATTATTTAGCTATTGCTATTTTTATTGTTGTTTGGAATGTTTCCACTCTTAGGAATAACATTACCACGAAGAAGGTCCTTGTACTTGCGTCCTTCAGCACTCAGTTTAAGTTTCTCTCTGGGGTAGCAATTAACAATAGAACTTCAGGGTGGTGGGTTATGCAAAGTGACCTCTTTTTTTACAACTAGTTAAATATTATTTATTGGTTTTCAATTTCAGAGTGACTTCTTAAGTGGCTGGACTCCCACCCATATTTCCTCCAGCTATGCGTGAGCATACTCAATGAATTTGACTTTCCTCCATTAAAGTGAGGTTGAACACCAGTTTATATAAATCTTGACCATTTTTATTATTTATTCTGTGAATTATAAGTTTATACTCTTGGCCTATTTTTCAATTAAATCCTTTTTTTTTCTTTAAATGATGTGTTAATTCTAATCCTTAGTCTGTGTGGTTGCTGTCCGTCAAAACTCGAGTTCTGGGCTTCCCTGGTGGTCCAGTGGGTAAGGACACCGCCTTGCAGTGCAAGGGACACGGGTTCGATCCTTGGCCTGGGAAGAGCAGCTGGACCGATGTGTCCAATCACCGAGCAGAAGCTCTGGAGCGCATGCGCCCAGAGCCGGTGCTCTGCGACAACAGAGGCCACCGCGATGGGAGGCCCACACGGGCCAAAGAACAGAGATGGATGAAAAATAAATGAAAGACGGATAGAAGTAGCCCGCCTGCTCCCCTCCCTCGCCACCCACCCCCAAAATAAATAAATAAATCTTTTTAAAAAAAAACTCGAGTTCTACACAGACCATAACCATGGCATCCACGCAGCGGCTTCCCCAGAGCCGCTCTCCAGGAATGTCAGTGGACTGAGGTGTCTCTAGAGTTTGGGTCCCCATGCATCCTAAGTTCTAGTACTAATTTTTTTTTTTTAATTTTGGCCTCTTTTTATTGGTTTTTTATTTATCTATTTTTCATCCATCTTTATTCTTTGGCTTGTGTGGGCCTGCCATTGCAGCGGCCTAACTCACCGCAGAGCACCGGTTCTGGGCACATGAGCTCCAGAGCGCTGGCTCATGATTGAACACACGGGTCCGGCCGCTCCGCAGCACGTGGGACCTTCCAGAGCCAGTGATCGAATGTACCCCCTTGCACTGCAAGGTGTACTCTACCCACTGGACCACCAGGGAAGTCCTTAAATTTTTATTTACTTTTATTTTTTAATATCTATTTACTTATATATGGGGCTGTGTTGGGTCCTAGTTGTGGCACACGGGAACTTTGATCTTTGTTGTGGCATACGGGATCTAGTACCCTGGCCAGGGATTGAACTCAGGCCCTCTGTAATGAGAGCTTGAAGTCTTAGCCACTGGACCCCCAGGGAATTCCCCGCAACTTTAAAAATGACCTATTCTATCACATCATAACTGACTGCTTG
The DNA here is from genome assembly GCA_022376925.1 of Tragulus kanchil. Lineage (NCBI taxonomy): Eukaryota > Metazoa > Chordata > Mammalia > Artiodactyla > Tragulidae > Tragulus > Tragulus kanchil. Next base: position 126,843,190 of record JAIOJX010000003.1, on the reverse strand, counting down.
TTAGAAGGATGGTGCTGTATATGAATTCTAGAACTGGAAGAGGAAGCCAGAGTAACTGCTGGTCAGTGTTTACCCTGTGCTGTAAATACTATTTGACGGGTCACTGGATAAAAGAAAAAGGCCAGGGTTTATAGGACAGTTACTCTATGTGCCAGGTCACAGGTAAGTTCTATGCAAGCCCCAGGTAAGGGACACGGGTTCGATCCTTGGCCTGGGAAGAGCAGCTGGACCGATGTGTCCAATCACCGAGCAGAAGCTCTGGAGCGCATGCGCCCAGAGCCGGTGCTCTGCGACAACAGAGGCCACCGCGATGGGAGGCCCACACGGGCCAAAGAACAGAGATGGATGAAAAATAAATGAAAGACGGATAGAAGTAGCCCGCCTGCTCCCCTCCCTCGCCACCCACCCCCAAAATAAATAAATAAATCTTTTTAAAAAAAAACTCGAGTTCTACACAGACCATAACCATGGCATCCACGCAGCGGCTTCCCCAGAGCCGCTCTCCAGGAATGTCAGTGGACTGAGGTGTCTCTAGAGTTTGGGTCCCCATGCATCCTAAGTTCTAGTACTAATTTTTTTTTTTTAATTTTGGCCTCTTTTTATTGGTTTTTTATTTATCTATTTTTCATCCATCTTTATTCTTTGGCTTGTGTGGGCCTGCCATTGCAGCGGCCTAACTCACCGCAGAGCACCGGTTCTGGGCACATGAGCTCCAGAGCGCTGGCTCATGATTGAACACAGGGTCCGGCCGCTCCGCAGCACGTGGGACCTTCCAGAGCCAGTGATCGAATGTACCCCCTTGCACTGCAAGGTGTACTCTACCCACTGGACCACCAGGGAAGTCCTTAAATTTTTATTTACTTTTATTTTTTAATATCTATTTACTTATATATGGGGCTGTGTTGGGTCCTAGTTGTGGCACACGGGAACTTTGATCTTTGTTGTGGCATACGGGATCTAGTACCCTGGCCAGGGATTGAACTCAGGCCCTCTGTAATGAGAGCTTGAAGTCTTAGCCACTGGACCCCCAGGGAATTCCCCGCAACTTTAAAAATGACCTATTCTATCACATCATAACTGACTGCTTGTTAGAAGGATGGTGCTGTATATGAATTCTAGAACTGGAAGAGGAAGCCAGAGTAACTGCTGGTCAGTGTTTACCCTGTGCTGTAAATACTATTTGACGGGTCACTGGATAAAAGAAAAAGGCCAGGGTTTATAGGACAGTTACTCTATGTGCCAGGTCACAGGTAAGTTCTATGCACATGTTCTCATTTAATCTTCACAAGCTCATAATGAGGTAAGTTTACCCATCAGCCCTTTGTGAGTTTGACGACTGGAAATCAGTCTCCTAAGGGGTGATTTCCTCTCAGGGATATGATGACACTGAGTATCTGAACTTGCCAAGCGAAGAGTGGGGAACGCAGTGACTCTGCCAACATACAGTCTGCTCTGAAGGTGCCAGGCTGAAACAGATGGCTGGATTCTCTCTTAAATTTCTTGATTACCAAAGAGATCATCTGTTCCAGCCCTTGGTTGACCCCAGGCAGCTAATCAAAGTCATGCTTTCCTCGCAGCATATGAGGCTCCAAATGTGTAAAACCCAGATTGGAAGAGAGACATGATAGATGGAGTTCAAAGGAGCTAGACTGCAGAAACCCAAACTGTTTCCTTCTAAAACGTGTTTTACTGTCATGCTTGCCTTTCAGAAATAGAAGCAGAGATGCCTTCCTCTAGAGACAGGGGTGGGTCTCAAGCAGCTGGTGAGGGACGAGAGTGGGCAGGGGGTGGAGGATGCACTGGCAAGGATCTTAACTGCCTGGAGAAGAACTCCCCACCCCCCACCCCCAAAATAGTCATCCTGATGGAAGATTAGAAACGTGAACTACTGATGCTATACTATGACTACAAAGCATAAATCTCTAAAAGGAGAGAACTAGAGTCGTTCTGACACTGTACAGCTTCCAACCTCTTGCAGACCGAGCGGCTGGGTCCTGAGCTGATGGCCTGTGGCGTGGGGAACACCCGTCTGCTGCCTTCTCATAATCTAAACCAGCAGGGGCAGGAGGGCTGGTGTGCTGTTCCCACCCTGAGATGAAAGAGGCGGGCGAAGTGGGTCTGGTTTGGTAATTAGACACGTTACTGTAGCTCTCAACAGTAAAGCCAGGCCCACAAACTTTCCTGGGCAGTAAAATCTTCCTACTTTCTTCCAGACGTTGACGTTGATCTAAGAGGTCTATGCTTACAACAACGAAAGTATAAAATATGGGGACTGAAGAAATACAGACTATGACCTGAAAGACAGCGGAACTCTCTCCAAATGTATACATACGGATGAGTGAATGGAGACCCCATGGCATCGACCTGGACGTATTTTTCAACTATTAAATGTATCTATATTTATATTTCATTTATACATATTTATCATATATATTTTCTAAGCACTCCTTTTCCTTCTAATCCATGTCTCCTTGAAATTCATGCTGACAGTTTCCAGGGGTCCTCCTTCATTCATCCTTCCCCTTCTCCTCAGTCAAATAAGACTGTGACCAATGAGCATGCTATTAGTGGCATTTTAGTTTAAGGATGTGGGGTTTAAGGAGGGGTACAAAAGGCCATCTATTTGTAAGACTGCGCACACAGGGGCAGAATCCTTCCAATAACGATTCCAACTGTCTCTCTCAATCAAGCCAAGCGTGGTGATCTGTCCGTGCCCCAGTGTGATCGGAACATCTAATCCTTCCAGATCTCCTCGGCCGCATGGACAGAAAACATAGATCAATCTGACCAAAAGCTACAGCTGGAGCAATTTTTGAGATGTTCCTATTGATGTTATTTTAAGAAGCAGTTTCAGGAGGACAGCAATGATGAACTGGATGAAAGTCTTGACTGGTGAAAATAACTTATAGGAAGAAAATGGTTTTTAATTTTTAAACATTTTTTTTTTCTGA